>PPJL03000004.1:0-601949 GCA_003705745.3 Blastobotrys muscicola
TCCATGCTACTATATCGCCGCTATTTTTCGCGACCAAGTGCCATATACCCCTGTCGGCCGATTGAAACAACATGGCTAACCTCTGGTACAGCAATTGATACAGACCGGGATCTGGATTGAATGTATCGCTGGCTAATGCTGAATCGAGTGACCTCGAACGGCATATGAAGCGGCTTTTAGCTTTCCTATAGCTATAATATGATAACCCTGGACAGAATTGTTTCAACTGCTTTGCATTTAGGGTCGAGACCAAATCATAATTGCGCGACCCCTGGTTGCAGATTTACCCCTACCCCACCCCTAACCCCATCCCTAACCCTACGACCACATTCGGGTGCGGCTCGCGCCTCACTATTGCGGCTGCTTCTGCATTGCATATTGCATATTGTCGCATACAGTAGCATCATGCACAGTTGCGTAGTGTCCGCAGCTCACGTGAGGTAATCGCCCTAACCCAGGCGATTTTCGACCCTAACCCAGGGCCCAACCACTTGTTCATCTCACGCACCAGAGCGCCGGGTTAGGGTTAAAAACCTAACCCAGCGCGCTGGGACATCTGGATCAAAGCACTACAGTGTATCCTTGAAATCGTTCACCAAAACATCAACGTTATGCTGGCCGTCTTCGTCCAGCACTTCCGCGTTGCAAGTCTTGCCCAGGTACCAATACGCGTCGATAGCCTGCGGGGACAGCTTGTAGTTCCCCATGGTCAGCAGTGCAGACTCCTTTTCAGTGAGCTCCTCCAGCTCGATAATAGCGCTGCCAAGGTCGGCAACACTGTTGGTGTAGCTTTCCAGGCCTTTTCTGGCGGTGGTCCAATCTTCATCCTCTAGGGCATCAATAAGAGACGTGGCTTGGGCTCTCGTGGATGTCAAGTTCTTCAGAACCCATTCAACGTCGGGAGAGACTGCGAGTGCAGCAGCGAATGACGTGAAAACCAGGTAGAGTAACTTCATTGTTAAGGATACCCGGAAAAGTCGAGCTACTTATAGTTTGCTCTAGCTAGTCCATGATCGAGTGCTTAGTTGTCGATCAGTCTCACTGCTTACCACAGAGCTGGACCTAATCACCAGCGGGGAACCTGTTCCGATTCAACAAGGCAACTGTAAGTGACGAAGAATATGACAGTAACGTGAGATCTTTGTACGCTGATATGTGGATCGTCTGCTACTTCAGAAACCAGTGTCACGTGATACGAGCTTTGGATTACGTACGTCTTCAACTCGTCCTTTTCAGGCGGAGTGTTGATCGATGATCAGATTTTCACGCGCTAGCAGCGGACGTAACCACCGCTTCCGTAGTTCTCTGCCATATCCTGGCGAAACTTAGCACTGTCATCAATGCCCACATCGGCCCCAGCTCGCCTGTTGCTCCAGAATTCAGAAATCTGAACGTAGCCGCCTTCGACATGCTCATATTGTAGTCTGTCCACACGGCCACGATCTCATTGGTACTCTTTCTCATCAGTTTCCAGCCCTTCCGGTACTGCCCTAGAGCTTTGACCTCTTCCGATGAGCTGGATTTCCATTCAAAGTCCTCGCGGCCATTGCCCACAGGAATTGAGAACGAATACGCCCAAGTCATGCCATTGGTTCTGTGATGCAGGTCCTCTTGCAGCGGGTCATTACCGTTATGAGGAGGCAGCATGATTAGGTCCTTGGTTCCAAATGTCCCTCGACAAGCAGCCACTGCCACTGGCGAGTACTCCACAGTAGGGCCACTGTACATAATCAAGTCTCCGTGATAACCGCTTGGTAGCGTAAAGATGTAGAGCGGGTGCTCTTTATCAACTCCAATCTGCAAACTGAGTTTCTTGAGGGAGTTGTTCTTGTGGAACAGTAGAAACTCGTTCGGGAAGCGAATCCCGGCAGCCGACATTTTCCCAATCGCAAACTGCGCCTCTTTCGATTCAGCAGAGCCCATTGTAATGACTTGACTAGATATCGTGGGAGTACCTAAGGCGGGCATCTATATAGGCACATCTCATGGTCACGTGTTCGTATTATATGCGTCCAAGACACTTCGCCACCACATTCGCTGCGAAGTGTACTGATCAGCACGTCGCACCGCCTCCAGCATCCAACATTGTTATACTCACCGAGAAGACCATGTTCGCCAACGTTGACGCCTGCATGTAGCGAGAGGTGCGTAGAATTGTACCTGCATTGATGTACTGTCGCAGACTTTTGCTGCGTACAAAAATCACTGCCTTCTACATGCCCAGCCAACAAGAGATCGCGCAGGCAGCAAGAGACAATTATTCGCCGCACAAATTATAGCCTGTTAGTCAGCCCTGTTAGTGGTTGTCGTAGTAAGCAGTTAAGGCTAAAAAGTAGAACGCTGGGGAGCCCCTGCCTTTTATTTCCTTCGATCTGGGTCAGCGTGAACACGGTGCCGGGTAACACAGGACTATGTCGTGCTCTCGGCTATATAGACGACAATAATCATCGATCCCACGACTCATCTCGCAACTCCGCCACGAGTCCGGATAAATTGTCCTCAGCCTAAGTTATCAAAGTGACGACACTCCCGGCCTGCAGTGCGTTGCCGGTCGGAATCCCGGTTGGAATCCCGGTTGGCTGCCAGACGGAAACATTAATTGTTCCGGCGAAATCACCATATCAACAGCAGCCAAAATACAACGCCACGGAGATAGTTTGAGTCAGGTCTTATCCAGAGTCAAACGGCCTCGGATGTCTTGCGATGATCCTGCGTCGCGCTCGGAATCTTCCAGCCCTATATATTGGTTTTAAAGATGTAGCAAAGATTCCGGTCGGTAATTTTCCCGAATGGCGCAATACAACGTAGGTGTTATACAAGCATGGTGTGCATGCCGTACAGTACTACCCTAGGTAAAGTACTAGGTACGGTACCGCATGTACGATCTGGAGCTCTGCGAGTTCCAGGACTTTTAACGCATATTTCGCTTGAAATGTCATGCTGTAGCTTTCGAATATGTCATAATCTCCTCTTGGACTGGTATCTGCGCTACGAATGCTGCTTTATGGACGATTTCTTGCGATTTGAAAAACAGTCACGTGATCGGGTTAGGGTTTTCTTTCGGCGCATACACTACAGTATCTCAGAATTTTTTTAAAAATCGGCAATAGTTTAGTGGCTAGAATTTCCGCCTGTCAGTTTCTCTGTGTTCTACGCAGAAGAACAGCTCGCGGGGGACCGGGGTTCAATTCCCCGTTGCCGAGTTTTTTTTTTTGCCTGAGACCCTCCCCTGTGGTAGTCTCAGACCCTCTTTGCAACCCACCACGCCTGGTTGCTCAACGGATTGCGTAATTGCGGGACCTTTGCTCGTGCATCCGCCCCGCCAAGAGATGTCTCAGGAATCGGATGGCTAATGACCATCAAATGTAGATGCAATGAAGCGTTTTTCTATGGGGTTTAATTACAACGGTGGCGTCAACGGTGTGGGAAATAAGCGGTCACCATAGGCCCACGGGCAACCGTGGAATCGGCGCGGTGATACGCGCACATGCAAGACCTGCATGAATCTTGCGGCTGAATGATGCTACCTGGTACTCTTTTCAAATAATTTCCTTATATATGTAGGCCACACTTCCGCTTTATTCGCACAACACTTAGTAAGCATGGCAGACGACGACAGGGGAAGCAAGAAGAGCGTGGAGGAAACTACAGCCGTGTCTATAGACAGCGGCAGTATTGACCAGCTCTACTCAGAGGCATTTGACCCAGTTTATTTGGCCAAGTCGAAGATCCTTAGTGATGCTCTCACGGAGATTGGCATGGGAAAATACCAATGGCAGCTGTTTGTTGTGGCTGGTTTTGGCTGGATGGCTGACAATCTGTGGCCAATTGTTACCAGTCTTATCTTTACGCCTGTGCTCTATGAGCTTCACCCGTCTAAAGGTAGAGGCGCCTACCTAACGTTAGCACAGAACCTTGGACTGTTGGCTGGCGCTGCTTTCTGGGCCTTCTCATCAGATGTTATTGGTAGGAAATGGGCCTTCAATATGACGTTCCTGATTACCGGTGTTTGGGGCATGGTGGCAGCGAGCTCGCCCACGTTTGCGGCTATCGCCGTATTTGACTCGTTCTGGAGTTTTGGTGTGGGTGGTAACTTGCCAGTTGACTCTGCAATCTTCCTGGAGGCGCTGCCTCAGACACACCAGTACCTGCTCACTGTGATGTCTATCTGGTGGGCCTTTGGTCAGCTCCTAGCCACTCTCGTCGCTTGGGGACTGCTGGGCCAGTTGACTTGTCAGCAGGAGGAGGGCTGTGTGCGATCCAACAACATGGGCTGGCGATACTTTTTGATCACCATGGGCGGCATTTCGCTGATTTGCTTTGCCTCGCGGTTCTTCCTGTTCAAGCTGTTTGAGTCCCCCAAGTTCTACCTGAGTCGCGGCCAGGACTCCAAGGCAGTTGAGGTTATTCACAAGATCGCACGAGTCAACGGAAAGGAATCCTCGCTGACCCTGGAACAGCTCCAGAGCGTCGACAGGGCCTTCAACCGTAACCCAGAGGAGGTCCAGCCAAAGCCTCTCAAGCAGCTCGCCAGAGAGACCCTTTCGGAATGGGACTTTTCTCACGTCAAGCAGGTGTTCGCTACCAAGAAGCTCACCTACTCGTCTGTGCTCGTCTTTGCTACCTGGGGTCTCATCGGACTGGCCTTCCCGCTGTACAATGCGTTTATCCCGTACTACCTCAAAACTCACACCGCCCCAGGCGAGAAGCCAAACAGCACTAACATTACCTACCGGAACTCGGCCATTATTGCCGTCATTGGTATTCCCGGTTCGTTGATTGCTGGTGTTCTGGTCGAACTCCGAATCGGTCGAAAGGGAACAATTGCAATTTCCACCATCCTCACCGGTGTCTTCCTCTTCCTCTCCACCACGGCTAAGACCAATAACGCTCAACTCGGCTGGAATTGCGCCTACAACTTCACGTCCAACATCATGTACGCGGTGCTGTACGCATACACACCCGAGATCTTCCCTGCCAAAATTCGAGGAACGGCTATTGGCATCGCAGCGTCCATCAATCGAATTCTCGGTGTCTTTGCGCCAATCATCGCCATGTTCGCCGACCTGACCACCTCGGTGCCAATCTACATTTCTGGAGCGCTCTTCATCGCCACGGGCTTGTTGTCGCTGTTGTTTCCAATCGAGTCTAGGAACAAGGTCTCGTTATAAAGGATTTGGAGCGTTCGCTAGTTCTGGCAGCTCATTTTGTTAACATTCAATTTGCTCTTGATGTACACTCAGTCTCACTACTTTGAAGTCCTTGACCCTACCCATCCTAATATGTTTTGTCGCACGCAGCAAGCTCCTTTGTTATCTTATCTGCGCCGCACGCTCGCATTGTCTTGCACAACTCAGCTTAGCTATCCACTGGTTCTGAGAACTCTACGGCGATACTTGCTCACAATATATAATCCCTAATTGAAGCAGCAAGCCTCGTGCCTTGCGATAATGTGCTCGTCGTCTATCCAAGCATCATCTACATACGAGCCTACATCTTCGTCCACATACAAGCCAACCAACACCTGAGCTGACTAATGATCTCGTCACTATACAGTCATCTACCGCCGGAATCAGTGCCGGTAAACGCCGAAGTCGCTTGACGGAACCCGAAACCTTATTCACCCAGGATAACGGCATGAGTAATTTTCGCCTCTCATGGCATCAGCCAAGCTTTCAGCAAGGGATGCAGACGGGTCTACAGCACAGCATAGTGTCTGGTACTAATCAACCTGATCGACAATCACCGTTAGATGTCTCTATGGCAACTACCCACTAGTTCTCGTCCTGAGACCAGCCCGTGACCATTCCCCGCTAATTAATAAGCGCACCTGAGGGGTTCCAAGACTCACAGACACAGGCGCGCTATTGAAAAACATGTTGGCGCAATTGGCTCTTCTCCGACCATCGCGCCTATCGGACGCCGATCAACGCTTCCACTGACTGGAGGGCACCGGGACTCGGATCGGCTAGACTCCTGTTTCGTCAGTACTAATTCTACACCTGATTACGGTCCCTAGAGTATACACTGGACCGATAAAATATAATCACTGTACTCCTCTTTGCTTCTCACTACTCTTCCCTATCATTAAGAGTATGATCCGACCAGTGTCTCATGCTCACGTGACCTGCAGGTTAAATGCCGTTGGGCTAGGCGGACTCCGCACAATGTAACTCAATAAAATGAAGGCCATAGCACAATGATCTTGCTATAGACCATGCCGGAACTTACAGACCAGAGCACGAGGCTACAGGGCCCCAAGCTCTTTATTACCCTGATATCGTTATCATTCACGCTGTTCTTGGCGTTTCTGGATCAAACATCGGTCTCGACAGCGCTGCCGAGCATATCGAATGATCTAGACGCTGGCGGCAGCATATCATGGGTTGGCACCAGTTTTCTGATTGCAAACACGATATTTCAACTGCTATATGGACGAATATCTGATATTTTTGGCCGGAAAGTGGTGCTACTAGCGAGCGTCTTCCTACTAGCATTCGGTGATTTGCTTGGAGGATTTGCCCACAGCGAAATTGAGCTCTTCATTTGGCGGGCGGTTGCCGGTATTGGCTCCGGTGGTATCCTTTGTATGGCGATGGTGGTGATGTCGGATATTATGTCGCTCCGAGACCGAGGAAAGTACTTTGGCATCACGGGTTCAAGTGCCATGATCGGAAACGGTGTCGGGCCCTTCATCGGAGGTCTTTTCAGCGAGAAGGTCACATGGAGATGGACATTCTGGATCGTTCCGCCTTTGTGTGTCATGGGTTTTATTATAACTTTGATCAACATTCCGTCGCGACCGCTCGAGGGCAATTTCCGCCAGAAACTCAAGAAAGTTGATTGGTTCGGCTGTTTTCTGAGCTTGGCTTCTTTCCTGCCGATTCTTGTCGCCGTCAGTGGAGGCGGTATCACCTGGCCATGGGACTCGGTCAAGGTTATCGCTCTGGTTCCAATTGGCGCAGTGGCTTTTGCGATCTTTCTTATCGTGGAATCGCGATATGCCAAACTGCCAATGCTTCCTCTGCGACTGTTCAAGAACAAAAGTCTGATCGCCTTGTTCGCAATGACTTTCTTCATTGGAATCGCCTACTACATTGACATGTACTATTTCCCATTGTACCTACAGAACGTGCGCGGATGGACGCCAATTGCTGCCGGTGCGCTCATGTTGCCCACGGTACTAAGTGGTTCTATCTTCTCCGTTTTTTCCGGGTTCCTCATCAACTGGACTGGTCGATACATTTTCTCTCTGTGGATTGGAGGATTCCTCTGGGCCCTGGGCACCCTGCTGAAGCTAGTATATTCTCGACATACTTCTCCTGGCGTTATTGTGGTCATTGGTCTCATTCAAGGCTGCGGAACCGGATTCACTTTTCAGCCCTCATTGGTCGCGATGTTGGCCAATAGCGATCCCAAAGACAGAGCGGTTCTCACGGGTTTGCGTAACTTCTTACGGAGTCTAGGTGGTGCTTTTGGCCTGGCAATTGCAGCCACAATACTCAACAATGTGTTCAAGAAGAAGCTGCTTGCCATTGGTCTTAGCCATCAAGAGGTGACCACGATCATTGCAAAGCCAGCTGCTATTCGGTCTTCACACTTCACTTCATCAGAACTGAACGACATCTTGACCTGCTACATGAGCTCTATTCGATGTGTCTTCTACTTGGTCATGTCCGTGTCTTCCGCCACTTGTCTATTGACGTGGCTAGTCACAAACAAGGAGATACCCAGGGAGAAAAAGCCAGAGCCTAAACAGGAGAACAAGGATGTTGAAAAGAACGAGCATGGCTCGGACAGCGTTTCTGACACCATGCTGGAGAGCGGCAGTGACAGTGAAGAATGCAGCACTGAGACCATGGTTGGGTCCTCGCCGAATCCTCAAAAGGCTTAGACATTATCCCCCCTCTGTTACGACCGTACGCATACCCTACAAATAATGACGTTAATAGTATAAAATGAATTCTTTGTCCGAGACTCGTCGGGTTCATCTCAGAAATCAAAACACATTCGCGCCAATGCAGTTCTGATCGAGACGCCCTCCGGACGGGCCGTTTATTGGCAATGCCCTAATTAGCGTTCGTGATCGACTGACCTTTGTCGACCTTCGGCCAGCCAGTTCAGTTACAGTCCCTCTATAGTTGAATAAAATATTTTTTAAAGGCTGGTCACCGCGTACCATGCAGAGACACATTGTATGAGACGTCGACCACATCGCTAATTTTTCAACTGTTTCTAGGCCGGGTTGTATATCTACAAAAACTGGTCAGGAGACAGCTCATATATCGATCCTTATTCCATAGCTTCTGTAAACTCGGCGTGACCTCAAAGCTAGCAAGACATTGATTCCTATATGTACATGCATGGGCTCCGTGGACTCGCAACGTCTCTCATTCTCCGTCATACCATAGAGTGACAACCAAAGATGATTCCAGAATACCAGTATTTGTCCAGGGATATGACGCTGCATCAGAGGGCAGAGGCATCAGTTTCTGAGGCTATTAATTGGAGAAACTTATGCACAGGAGGGGAGTCTTGCATGAGCAATTCAACATGCGAGAGAGCAGTCCTCTGAATGGACAGGCATCAGATATTGGCATCTTGGAATCATTTACGGTAACATCTCTGCCAATATGGGTTAGCTGATCTTCTAGATGCAGCACTGTTTCAAGGCCGATTCTCCTATAGCATTGCAGAGTTGATCGTCGGTCAGGTGTCGTTATCAATGCGAAAGCGATCACCGTTTCTCGTTTGCGTAGATCTGTATCCTGCAGATATTGGGTTATGACCATCCCAAACTCTCAAACAACGTCTACGGCCACATCCTCAAGAGAACACGGTTCCCCGTCCGATCAACCATAGTTAAACTTGAGAGAGCCTTACCCAGTACTACAGCGGGAGACCATGTGGGAACAGGAGGTGCTGTAGACTCTTTTTGTCACTCTACGTTGCGTGTAGGTGTCATGAATGCTGGCGCTATAGTGCCAAGTAAGCGCCTCCCTACTGAGCGACCTGAAGATCGCCCACCTGACATCCCACGGGTCGTAAATCTCTTTGCCCTCTCCCCGCGGAGACAATCAAACCCCAACAGGACTTTATTGCATTGTATTGCATATGCATCTGTATAGCGTACCTGCGGATACAGGGATGAGCTCAGGCTGTGCTGTGGTAATAGCTGAAAGGCCTGGACCACGGCTCGTTTCAGACTGTCAACGATCAACAAAATGCCTCTAGTTCTTCAGTACCAAGCCAAAGATGACTAGGTTATTAGCTCTGGGCTCACTCGCGAATATTGCTGATCGCGACCCTGAGCCGTAGCGGCCCGGAGTCGGTGTATTGATACACCGTCCGTATCGAATTAGGCCGGCAACAATAATCACTGCACGCTGGGACACAAATTGCGATATGTGACTGCACAGCGGTGATTCTGGACTCGACATCGGTAAGCCACCGAAAGCGTCCAGCCGCGGCGAAGTTATCAAACGTGCGTTTCATTTCATACCCCGACCAGCATTTTAGCCGCGCTCTGGATGGCATGGTATGCGTGACGCTAGGCGGAGACGGCGGAAAGCGAGATCAAGCCATGCATCACGGTTTCCGATACGCGTGTATCCCAGGCTATAGCGCGACGTTTCCACCAGTCGGTATATTGGTTTCACGGATCTCCGCTCGATACCGCAAGAGCTGCTTTGATTGCGGTAGCTGTTCTTCTCGAATAGGTGTCTTCTTGATCAGCCTCGTGATAACGATCTTAAGCTGAAGCTTGATTCTGGAGCAAAAATGACACAAACATGCTCTGGAGCACCAGCGATGACTATCCCCAGTCATGCAAGATACTGAAACCCGATGCAATGCACCGTTCAAATCTCTTTGCTTCAGAAAACCTGTCGCCTCATAATATTCTGCTGCATTATGAAGTCGAGATGCCTGATGCGTCCGTTTAATATGGAGATAGTCGGCCGTCACCCAAGCCTGAGTCTGTACCACGTTGACGTATGGCCCCGGGCAATCGTCTCAGCTTGCAAGTCCGTGTCGTCCTTTCGCTCATCGAGTGCCAGCGGTTGCCTTGACTGCCATTCGATCGTGCTGTTGACGGCGTCCGGTGAGCTTGAATATCAATGAGTGCGTCAAGGCAATCGCCCAACCCGATAGGTAAGTCCGTTGAATGCAAACGCCGAAGCACTAACGATCGAACGCGCGCACTGCGCGTTAATTAAGTTACTGCTCACAGCCCAGTGCATATGCGACAGGGTTGTCATCGCCAAGTCCATCGGCTCCTCGGCCCAACGTGCGATCTCCGGGAACGGACGCGGATAACGGGATTGATCACGTGTGTCGGTCACTGAGGTCGTGCCCGTCTCACCCCAGTGATTAATCCCACTTCGCATCCCTGCTGCATCGTGAAGTTATGACATTTGAATCATAAAACGCATCCAGTGGGCCAGACTGATGGGCGATCGAGTACAGCCTGATGGCCCAGTGGGTTTAAGTCTAGCGTTCTTCACGCGGCCAAGCCAGCCGCTGACTTCTGGCGGAGAGCTACCTCCACGTGATTTTCACGGTTTCCAACGTACCGGACACTATTATTTGGGTCCTGAATTTCCGAGTGGTTCCAGCGAGATAATATATAGGTGACAGTTGCAGTAACGGATTAACGCGATTAACGCGCCACCCGAAACTAAGGTTGCAACTCTTCGCATCCCACATCGTCTCACTGACACCACGGCCGCGATCTGCACAACGGCTGAGACAGCTGCAACGGCTGCTATTGTTGTGTGAGACACTCCGCGCAAAAGGTGGGTGCGGGGCGAATCCAACCTAACTTTAAACAAGACTCAGAGCCCGGGGCCGTGTGTTCACGCTAAAGTGCAACATGAGTTGAAGTCGAAAAACTGTGAGAACCACTTTAGGTGCATATCCCAATTTGGACAGTTGCGTCCCCTTCAGGGCTGTCATTCTTTGATCTTCGCGGGCTCGGTTTCTACATTGGGACTGTGTCACCTACAAGGGTAGTGTCACTTGATGAATCGACACTGAGCGCTATAGGCCAAGACCAGCTAGGAAACGTGAACAAGACTGTAGCGACGCGGGGAGACCAAAAGAGTAAAATTATGCCGACGAGCACTAGCGCACTAGAACGTCGTAATCTGGCACGTGAGCGCGGATCACGGGCCGGTAGCCGTGCTTAGCTTATCCAGGCAGCCGTGCTTACCTTACCTTATCCAAGCAGCCGTGTAGCTTACCTAGGTTAGCATTGTTAGGCAGTAAGTTGAAACCACAGTAACGCTAAGGAGTGACAAGGATGTACAGAACTATTCTGCATGGAAGCAGTAATCATGATGCCTGTCAGCTTAGCCACCTACATCCCTGCGCTATACCATAATACTGATACGAGATAATACTAATATACGGTATTGCATCGGAATGATCCTGAGCGCAGGGTGGAAGGAGAGTATTTTTGACATTTTCAGACATTTCCAGCCCAGTGGCGCGCACCACCACGGATGAACGGCCCGGGTTTCTTGTAGAGCGGCCCGCACTTGACTGTGTTGACTCAATACGTCGGTGATTCAGACCCACCATCTCGTATAACTCTCATCTCTCGGAGAAGCCGGGTTTCGCTGCGGTAAAACCATGTGCGTGGCAATGCAGATCTCTGATGCCTGTCGTAGATCTGACTCATGACACAAATTGCCCCATCCGGTCATTAGGGTGATACCGTTCCCGTGAGGTTACGGGCAAGTTAAAGACAAGCCACAAGTAAGTTACACTAAGTAACAGGCAAGCACTGTCCGCTTAGACTTTCACGTTCTGAAGTCTAGACTTCCCCACATGACTCACGCCAATGCGCCACCTGCATGAATCAGCGTGATCTGTACGTTTCTCCACATTGCGTGCGAGTCGCTCGCGCGAGCAAGCCTGGAATTCTAGGCTCTGGTTCAGCTTTTTTCTAGGATCAATATTTCCTATTGCGAGAGATGAGTGGGACAGCCCGCGTTGGCGCGTAATATCGTGTATATCGCGCGCAGAGCGGGACGCGCTTCCGTTCTCAAATTAGTCTCTGAGCGTCGCTAACTCGCACTGCTATTCTTTAACCATACCCAAATACTACCCAAATACTAATGATAACGTCACGTGCACTGACAAATAGATTGGGTTTCTAACCTGGCCGCATCGCCTCCGCGCGCCAAGGGCTGCTCAGTGTTTTAGATGAGATCACCACGTGTTCCATCCTTGTCTGGATGACTAGTGCTCGACTAATATTAAAGCTACTTAGAAACAGCGGTTGAGTACTGCATAACCCGGGGTCGCAATGCCGTAAATGCCCAGTAACAACCCGTTCGTACACGATAACCGCGGTCACACCAGGCGGGACCTGTGAGCAAACACCGAGGATTCCCGAGCGCGTGAAGATCTTGCCTAACCAGCAATCTCAGACAGCCAGACAGGGCAAAGGTGGACCCGAAGAGCCGTAATTACGTCCGCGATTTGCGTCCGATCACAATTAATAAACAGGGGTCAGGAACAACCCTGCTTGACAGATTGGTACGCTGACAGCCAGGGTGCGAGATCTAGTGCAGCGTACCTGGTTCCTGGTGTTCCTAGCGTAGGAACAGGTACGAACAGCGCAGGAACCCACGCAGCAGTTCTCAGCGTCAGCCAGTGCTATTCTTAGCGTACTCGCCTCTAGTCAATTCGCCTCTGTAAAACCGGCCAGTGCTGGTCCAGACACCTCCCATTACCCATCACCAGCCCAACATGCTATCTACTTACTAGTCACTATACTTGGTACCATTTTAACTCGATTCGTCGACCCCTACCGGGTCCTACAGCTGTCTTAGATGCCAACTGCACTGACCTGCCGACTGCTTGACCCTCGCGATCTGATCGCAGGAGGCAAGTCATCGGGAAGGCGTCCCCAGGGACTAATCACCGAGGCGGTCTTACCCAGACAGGAGGCCTTTGCCTTTTCCGGCTTCCAGAACCTCGAACTGGCTCACAGCCAGCCAAAATGGCGGGTAGGAGTCAAGGGCTGGGACTGTTTTAGATCGTGATGAAATATACGGTGGCTTCAGCGCTAGGGCTGGCCTGGGATCGACCCTAACCCTCGATCGAGAAAACCGCCAACCACACATCTTCATCACCATCCACCACACTTTTACTGTAAGTTCTATTCTTGTCTAGGTGACGAGAAAAATTGCTGTGCACCAGTCCGAAGAAGATTTGTTCCCTTCGCATGAGGCTCAAGTATATACCCAAATTTCCGATAGACTTGTTTTGAGCAAGCTAACCTAGATCTTGTTAATATAACATAACGGTGTAGTATATAGTAATTTTTCTCCAGTCAAGCTTACCCACAGTAGCTGTTCTGAGTCTTGCTTCGAGCTCAAGTTAGAACCACTCAGTAACCAGTTCAGCAGACTACAGTAGAACCAGTTCAGCAGACCACAGTAGACTCAAAGTGCTAGTGACAGTATCAGAAAGCACTGCTATGCCCACGGGGCAAGCCTGCGGGGCCAACCTACCGACCAACATCCTACCAACAGCCTACCAACAACCTACAGGTGTACCGCCACATGTTTCCTGCCTCAGAAACCACAATTCTCTCACAAGCACCCGCCAGGTCTCACATCTCCCGCTGTGGCTAGCGCGCCGCTAACAAACAAGCGGTTACGCGCCCACTACGCGCTCCCGGTAGGCAACGCCCTTGTGTCTGGGTGTGTCTAGCGATTTCCCAATCGAGCGCCCCTGCCGTTAAAAAGAAACCATGCTACCCGCCCCTGGTTCCTTTGAAAGGGCATTGCAGCCCCTCTGCATGATTGCTTTTTCGACCAGGATTGATGGCTGGAAGACACAAAAAAAAAACAACTTCACAATGTCTTTATATATATAGCCTTTGATTACTTCATTTCGACATTGCATTCAGCTCGACAATCAGCATACAAAGCAAAGACATTAGCATCAGCATTTACTAGTCATTCACTAGCCACTCACTAACTGACCGAATCTCGCCCACAAAGAAACACAAGAAACCGTTCGCTTCGCTCGCAATCACAATGGACAAACAGGCCCTCGACATCTTTGTGCGAACTTCCGTTTCCAACTCCATGATCAACTATTTGGTCTCCACAACTCAGACCGTCATCAAGTGCGACTCAACTACCGCCTACGCCGACCACAACCTTCCTTCTCTGCATGCATTCATCACCAACCTCATCCAGCATTCCAACGTCCAGGTCCCAACCCTGATGACCACACTTGTCTACCTATCCCGGCTACGTCAGCGGCTCCCACCAATGGCCAAGGGAATGGCTTGCACTACTCATCGAGTCTTCCTTGCCTGTCTCATCATGTCGGCAAAGAACCTCAACGACTCGTCTCCAAAGAACAAGTACTGGGCACGATACACACTTGGCCTGTTTTCTCTGGCCGAGGTCAACCTAATGGAGAAGCAGCTTCTCTACCTGCTGGACTGGGACCTGCGAGTCCGAGAACAGGACCTGTACGAGCAGCTGGCTCCATTCCTCGCTCCAATCAAGCTCCAGCTCCAGAAGGAACAGCAGCGAAAGGAATACTACCAGCCAATCACCCTCTACCCATCGCCTCCAGTCTCGCCATACAGGGAAAACTACACTCCTCCACAGCTATCAAACACTCCATCACCATACACATCGCCAGAATACACACCACCGTCAACAACGAGAACGGTGCTGAGCTCGCCTCCGAAAAAGCAAAAGTCAGTCAACCTACTGAGGTTCTGGTCTAGAGA
Source organism: Blastobotrys muscicola (assembly GCA_003705745.3). NCBI lineage: Eukaryota > Fungi > Ascomycota > Dipodascomycetes > Dipodascales > Trichomonascaceae > Blastobotrys > Blastobotrys muscicola. The sequence goes on from PPJL03000004.1 coordinate 14,771, forward strand.
CAACCTAGAGTCTGTTTACTAATCCCCCACTAATGTTTATAATTTATGTCCTGGTGACCTTCACTTCTAACATGTTCATCCACTTTGACCTGCAATCCACTGTAATCTGTCATCCATACTCCATCTCCACTATCTCCATACCAGGTGACCTCATCGTGCGTCACCTGTTTACCAACTCTTCCAACGTGCACTCTTATCTACTCTCGACGTTACAGCCGTCAATGTTCCCGTTACTGTCGCAGCGACGCCTTGTCTCCCACTGTCTCTCGCCAGAACTGTCTCCGCCAGTCTGAGACCCTGCGTACACGTGCGCCCAAAACCCCATAATAGGGCTAGGGCAGGGCGAGGGTTGCGTCCGGGCACAAAGAGCCTCACGTTAAGCGTTGGCAGGAATGTATCACCCGTTATAGCAGAGTCTATGACGATGCGCGTTTGAATAGTAATTAGTTATTTGCACATGTATGCCACCCGACGCTCCAGTCCCCACTGCTGCGTCGTCTACTCGTGGGCGCCCGTGCTCCACAGCCTAGAATATGGCATGCAGTAAGTGCGCCATACATGCAGATAGGCATTGGGCCGGCTGTCGTCCGGCCAGCGTGCATAGACCCTTGTTCATACACCTGAGAGGAGCCTCGTACGCCGGGCTGTAGACCGTGTAGTGACCACCAAATATTATATTGGACCCCAACGGTCAGCTAACGGTCTTGCGATGGCCATAGATGTACGCTGATCCTTGGCTGGACCACATTCGCCATAAACGTCGCATTCTTGCCGCATTCTCAGCAGGGGCTACACCTGCGTAGTCTGGCTTTTGACCTTGCGTTGGCAGCCAGGCAGCGGAGAAAGCGGGGACGAAGCTATAGGCGAACCCGCCAGAAAGAGGCTAGGGATACGCAGCACCGTACAGTAGCAGTGTAACAGTCAACAGCAGAGCACCACGCCTAGTAGGGCAACGCATAGATCGGATCAACCTGATACACCTTAGGCGATGGGTCCAGGTACGCTACTAATCTTGGTATCCGGGCTTTTCACTGTACACTATACGACTCATCTATGTAATCCTGATACTATTGAACGCACCGCACAGAAGCGTTGAAGCGCTGTGGTTTCGTCTCAGCTCTTTTCGCTGTGCTAGAATTTCTAGCATCATGTTTGTGTGACGCGCACTTGGCTTCTTTTCACTCTGGTTTATTCTCGCTGAGTGCGGCGGCAATCGCGACCGTTTCCCACTGTGCGCCCATCGCCAGCCCGCGACTGAAACCATCGTGCCCCGTGTATGCACTGCGATATGCTCATTAGGCCGTACTACACCGGTTTACCGTGCACCTGAAACCTAGCTGTTACGCGGTGTTGGCGGTGTTGGCATGGTGATGCCCGCCGTGACGAACCGCGGCCTGAAGAGCGGCCCGATGCGCACTGACTAACGGGCCATGAACGTGGTGGACTTCGTGCATGAAGCATTGATTTCTCATATTGCACGGGTCGGCGGCGTCGGCGGAGGCGGCCCGGGTCGGTGACGTGTCGGTGGGGTTATACTCTGGCCTACACCGTCGCTTTAATGCACTGTAACTTGCTCACATTATGCTGTGAACGCTCACGAATCCCACAGTCATTGCCTCGTCTATTTACTACGGCTGGTGGACCGGCTGGGGACCGCCGCACCTATGACCGCACAATGGGTCCGATGGCATTGGACCCTAAGGCATCAAGCCTTATGGCACTGCGACGACGCTAAATATAAGTAGCGAGGGTGAAGAGGACTTATGAGCAATTGGCATGCTTAGAATAGCCCGTGATTTCTGAAATCGTCTAGAATGCTGTATATACACGCCATAGTCTAGTCTATGGATCAATCATCAATAGTTCAGCAGCGTTAGAACTATACCTATTGTCGCTACGCTCCAATGGGCGCTCCAGTGGGAGCTCCAGTGGGCGCTCCAGTAGGCGTACCGGCACACTGAGCCATCTCCCTTATCACCAGTTCCACACCACCACCACTCTCTGCCGCGCAAGGCACGATCCTCCAGCCTTTATTCCTCACCTTATTTTGCAGCTCCGCATACTTCTCCTGGGACCCCTCTACATCTGCCTTGGTGCCAATCACTAGCACCCGCTTATTCCTGATCCTCGGTCCCATTTCGTCGATCAACACATCGAGGTCCGCACACACGTCGGGTCGGTCTAGCCCCACAATAAACACCAGTCCCCCGCTTCGTTCAATGTGCCGTAGAAAGTCAATGCCTCTTCCTCTGTTGTGCTCGCTGGCGCCCTTCACGATACCTGGGATATCAGCGACCGTAAACGACTCTCCAGTGATGCCCAGGGAAATAGTTCCAATGGTCGGATTCAGCGTAGTGAACTCCCAGTGACCCACACGCGGCCGGGCCCGCGAAATGGCTCTTAGCAGCGTGGACTTCCCGGCATTTGGAAGTCCCACCAGCCCCAGGTCTGCCAGCAGCCGTAGCTCCAGCAGAAAGTGTTGTTCAATGCCACCACGGCCCTGCTTCGCAAACCTCGGGTTCCGAATCATGGGCGTCTGAAAATGCATGTTTCCCATTCCACCCCGGCCGCCCCGCAGTAGAAGCACTGGCGGGCCCACTTTATCCAGGTCAATGCCTTCCACCGGCATCATGTCTTCGTGTAATTCCTGTCGTCGACAGATGAGATCGTGAAACTTCACCTTGTCTTTGAGTTGAAGGAAATACTCCTTGTCGTCAAAGTATTCCTCGTCTTTTTCCTTGAACAGCCACCCCTCACCGTCTTGATAAGTCTCTCGGGGCAGAATGAAGTCGGGGTTCTCTCGATATAAAGACCTCGTGACCTGGGTATCTACCACTGGCGAGATAATTGACGTACCATCGACCTCACCTTTGGTGGCTTCGAGATCTACTAGAGTTTTGGGCTCCGGAATCCACTTGACTATCGTTCCTATCGGCACCTGCAACACTACGTTCTTACCGTTCTTCCCCTGCAAATGCGTTGACCCGCCCGACCTTCCGTCCTCTGCTTTGTAGGCATACTTGATTTTGTGTAGTGAGGTTATGCCTTCAACGGCCTCAATATATACCGCGCCGCCTTTGCCGCCATCACCACCGTCCGGAGGTCCTCGAGCCCGATTAGCATCACGGAAAAACGATACCCGGCCATTACCACCCTTTCCCGACGCCAGCTTGACAATCTTGAGGTCTACGAACCGCGTAGACTCCAGCGAGACTTGTCGTTGTTTGTACGCCGATGGCGAATATGGAATCTTGTACTTATAGTCCGTCATGACAGGCTGATCCGGAACGTGGTTCCGCGTGTACTGCACCATAGGATCCGATTCATCCTTCTCTGAATAATCGATCCGCCTCACACGGGTTGTGTGAAAGCATCTCACGCAGGGGACCCGTCCTCGAAGCATTATTTTTCATCCCAACCGCGAAATCACGATGTCATCACATCACCACATCACCATCACCAATCGTTGGTAGACGTCAACAGCTTGTTTAGAAGCCTGACTGTTTAGAAGCCTGTGCTTAGAGATACCAGATTACTAGCGCTGGTGCGTGGGTTGACAGAGGCTAGTTCTTATAGACCAGCGACAGCGACAAGCAACGGGCAAATCGAAAACGATTGAGCCATTGAATTGCTTCTCGCCAACTTTGCTCGCTTCGCTCACAAAGTAAGCTCACAAAGTTTGCTCACAAGTTGACAATGGACGAGACACCGGTGGCCCCAAAGAAACGAGGTGGCTCTAAGCCAATCCTCAAAGTCTCCGGCATTGGCCGTGTGGACAACAGCATGAAGCCAACCATGTTCAACCCTTTGGCTCCTATCAACCAGAAGAACTACTATACGGACTATCTACGGCGTGACGACCAAATCATGGCCTATCGAATGATGACTGAAGAGCTTAAGCGCCAGAAAGAACAGAAAGACAGGGAAGCCAAAGAAACCAAAGAACCGAAAGAAGAAGACGAAGAGATTAATGAGGAAGGACAAGAAGCCGTGGGCTCAAAAATCCTGGTCCTACACCCCGGATCGCGGAACCTCAGAATCGGACTGGCCTCACAGGCTTACCCAAAGACTATACCAAACGTTATTGCCCATCTAGTCGACCTTGAGACGCGCAAGATAAACATGGATCCAATGTCTGAAGCGGACTACAAGATTGTGTATAACGATTTCAGGGAGCGAATGAAGTTTTACAAGCGAAGAATTTTGCCAAACTCGCATGATTTGTGTGTCGGATTCAACCAGCGAGTCACTCCAGAAACAATCCCAGATCATAATGACCCCTACAGAGTCGAATGGACGAGTCCAAGTGAGTTGGGCAACCCGCGGTACATCACTGGTGACAAAGCCACCAAGATTCCGCCAGATTCCGTGCCCAAGTACACGCTTAAATGGCCAATTCTCAACGGGCATTTCAACGAACGGGATTACGACACCCCACAACAAGTTCTCGGTGACGTGTCGCTCATTCTAATTGACGGCCTGCAGGAGCATCTCAATATTACCTTCAAGGAATACGGCCAGTACAACGTCGTGTTTATCATCCCAGACCTATACGACAAGACGTATGTCAACTCGATGATTTCCCTGCTGCTTGACATGGGCTTCGCGAACGTTTGCATACTGCAGGAGGCTATGGCTGCCACTTTTGGTGCAGGCATCAGTACGGCATGCATCGTCGATGTAGGGGCTCAGAAAACGGCCGTCGCGTGCGTTGAAGAGGGAATGATCATCACTGATTCGCGGGTCAAAATGTGCTTCGGTGGAGACGACGTTACGCAGGCGCTCTCGAAGCTGCTCATCCGTTCCTCATTCCCGTACGCGGATTTGGATCTCAACAAAACATACGACTGGGCGCTCATGCAGGATTTGAAGCATCGGTTTGCCACAACCAATGACGCAGATATAGCTGTGCAGCTGTACAACTTTTACCAACGGGCACCCAACAAGCCAACGCTCAAGTACGACTTTAAGACTTTCGACGAGGTGATGCTGGCGCCATTGGGCTTATTCTACCCTCGAATCTTTGACTCGGCAGAGAAATACCATCATCGACACAGACTGTTTCCCAAGAGCACAGATATTTACGACAACAAGCCAAACGAGCCGATCTCAGACGCCATGATCAACATTCTTAGAGGATCGCTCGCCGTTGATGGACAGTCGTATTACTCCAATGCAAACGGCACTAATGGTCAGGGCACGCCACTCTCATCTCTGCCCGGTACTCCAGCTCCAGAAAAGCAAGGTGATACGCAACAAACTAGGCTGGTTCTTCAGGCACAAGTGGTGGAATCTCTTGACTCCTCCGCTGCTCCTATTGTTGGTTTAGAAAAGGCAATCATCGAATCAGTCACTATTGCCGCCGAGAGGTCCACGTTATCCAATGAACAATCCTTCTACGAGAACCTTATCATCGTTGGAGGAGGAGCTGCTAAGATTGCTGGTTTCAACACTATCCTCACGGATCGAATCGGCATGTTCCGAGAACATAGACGAATGATGATGCAGGATCCATCAACTAAGCCTCTTGATGTTTCAATCATGCCTGTCCCGCGAGAAATGGACCCTGAACTGGTCACATGGAAGGGCGGCGGTGTCTATGCTAAGCTCAAGATTGTCAATGAGGTGTGGATCACCCCAAAGGATTGGGAGGTTCATGGATCTCGTTGCCTACAGTACAAGGCCCTATTTGTCTACTAATTTGCCTCCAGGTATTTGTATTTATAGAACATTCAAAAGCATTCAAAGAATCTGACGCTGTGTCTGCCTTAGTGCTGACATTTAAATATGATGAGCACTCACCACTGAAAAAGGTCGTGACTAAGCTTGTCATACTACAGGTGAACATAGAAAACAGACTCGACACGGCGCGACCACCGATTAGTAGTGGCGATATACGCAGACTATCTAACTTGATAGCAAATTACAAAGAGTCAATTCAATGGCACCTAGCGACCACCCCATCATATGAGCATATCATCAAGACAAAGTTATCCTAATCGGTAAATGCATCATCAACTTCCAGGTCACCTGCAATGGAGCAAAGATTCGACAATCTCAAGTTCAAAAGCAATAGAACAATTGTGTTCCTTGTTACGTACTCTGATATTTCCTAGCTCAGAAGAAACATGACGTACGGGACGGTAACTACAGAAGAAGTCGAATATGGAGCAGGTAGAGGCCAGTACTGGAATGCAACGTGCGAAGACAACAATCGCGAAATCCAATTTGTATGTCTCTGCGTTATCCACGATCCAAAAGCGTATCGTTTGTTGGTAGGCCGGTGGAAGATATCTCAAGAACAGCGCATAGGGTAGTAGAAAGTGGACGTAGGGTATAAACTGGCCAGGGCGTGCGAGGTAAAAGATGAGGAGGAGCAGCGAGCTATTCGACACGCTTCCCAGGCTAGCATGGGACTCATGTCTTGATACTTTGCCGAGGAAATGTCTGTCTACTCCGATGAGGAGCCGGCCAGCTAACTCACACCTGATGTGTACGGCCAGCAAACACCCCCAAAGAAGCATCAGGCCAAACATGAGGTGTTAGGCGTCAGGACACAATCACGGGTATTTGATAGCATGCAATTTGCTCACAAATTGGTAAGTTAACTGCGGAAAAGCGCGGTCAACGGGCACGTACAGAACACCTGACAAGGTAGACGTCACAGCACCAGGAGAATCACTGGATGTTGTCTAGCGTGTGTTATGCGTTCGAAAGCTGCGCCGAAGCGAAAGGCACGTCTGTTCAGTGGCTGTGTCCATCCAAAACCGTCCGAAAGAGCGGGAAGCAGGGTATAAAGGTAGTAAAGTCCGAGATAAGAATAATCATTCTCGGCCTTCCGTTTGACGATCATAAGTAGTCTTTGAGTTGTCATCGCACGGCGAGCGAAGTGTGGTGAGTAGTGCTATGGCTGTATTTCATCCTTTAGACTCCTGAAGAGCATCCCAAGGCAATCAGAATAAACGTGATTAGACCTGGCGTGCAGCATGCTCGGTCGAAAAGCTGTGGCTTGCGTGGCGACCATCCGTTCGACTTGATATGACGGACAATCCTTATCTCCACCTGAAACCTGTGGCTAAGTCTGGACCTAGAATGTCGCCAGTATCACCCAAGAACCGTCTCCAGATCCCGTCTGTAACGTCTCTAGTCCAATTCAGGACCACAATGGTATCAATAGGATGGCCAGGTCCTAGGTCACTTACTTATTGTGTCAGTCAGGCAACCAATATCGATATGTCACCAAGGATATTTGGCGACAAATTTGACCTAATCAGGATGTCACGGGCTTTCTCGCCGGAGAGCGCCTGCTCGCTGGGGCCGACGGACGATCTGAAGAGCTGTTCGAACCGCTGCTAGTCATCGGCGGTAATGAGAGAGAGTCGGACTAGTTAGTTTCATTCGCATAAGCCGCAAGTCGGTAGGTAAGGGTATAGTCAGTGCATCATTGTCATCAGTTGACCACCAACTGAGTCCAAACGTTTCAGGAGAGGATGGTATACTGGTACAGCTTTCATCTTCTCCTTATTCAAGCTGAATGCTCCGCCCAGCTCGGGTATCAAGGCCCGCCAAGTGTTGACTCACAATGCGGGCCGGTTTTTGTGGTCAGATGTCCGTATCGTCTTCGTATCGAACGAGACAGAGAGTCCAGTCATAATACTAAGCATGTCAACGTCGACACTCAACAGCAACAGTACTAACAGTCACGCCAACGTATGATTAGGCCCCGCTGAATGCGCATATCCATGTCTCCTTGCTGGACTCCCCTCTCTGGTCCGCTCGCTGGTCGCTGGCAACAGGAGGTGGGTCGTCCAGGTGACGAAGCATAGTATCGAATCAGACGGTAAACACTTACGCAGCCGTCACGTTAAGCGGGAACCGTGTCCCACGCATAGCGACCACTGCTATTGGTGTACCAGTGGGATCGACGATTCGTAAGCAGACCCCGTCCCCGTTCCCCGTACGCATAGTCATTAACGCGTCCAGTGGGCCGGAAGCACGTTGATAAGCCGGGGCTGACGCTGGTGCGGGCGGCAACGTGATGTGATGTTAAGCAGTAATACAAAGTCCGGCCCGTGTACCAGGAGACAGGTGAGCTTACTGGCTTTTTAAAGCACAGCGGCACCGGTCTTCCGTAGGTAAGATTTCATCACTGCGCAGGTCACCAACATTTGTTGGTCACGATACGAGACGGGAGTGGCCCACTGATGGCTAGACCACTTTGCTCTGCGGATCGTGTTCAACGGCGTCACATGAGATCATCCGATTGACCGCGTCTCATTAACCCTACAATGTAAGTTATTGTTGCTGTATGAATCTCCACTTGTGAGTTGGCCGGAGAAGCCGACCCTTGTCATCTCCGTGAGTCCGTTTTCCTTGTCAGTTGGGGGTGAGTGTGTACCTGAATGCACCCACTCAACGCTTGACTGATAAAATCAGGGCCCCAAATGGCTTCAGGCAACGGCTGTGGCTGGCCGAAAACAGAAATAATGTAGATCAAAAAGTTTACGGCGATGCGCCTGGCTGGAACCAGAAGCCAGCATCCGAGCCCTGACGTAACAAAGATACTGGTGGCCATGCAGGTAGCCGGGGTCGGAAGTACCCTGGTCATTAATCCCAGTCGCTAGGTTAGTCGAGCACCAGGTAGCCGTGCCCATACAATTTGGCACACAGTAAGCCGTACAATAGCCATACAACAGCCACATTGGCAGTACAATTCGGCGTACAACAGCCGTACAGTTGGCGTACAATAGCCGGTAACAATCACATCTCATGATGCATAGATTCCTATATAGGTCGTGCTCGTGTGAGCCGGCTGGGTGCCCGGGTGTAGAGTCCTGGCAATTTGTGCTTTTCTCCGCTGCAGTACGTGAGCGTTGTATGTGCGTGAATCCCTTGTTGCTGCAGCCGTGATGCCCCGTTCTCCTTCCTGCGCTGTCGGTGCTATTTTGCCTTGATTCGGTGACTGGCTCGTTGATTTGCCTTGATTCGGCAGTGGCGGGCTTGCGGTCGGGCTTGCGGTCGGTCGGCGTGCGGTCGGCGTGTCCGGTGCGTTGTGTCGGGTGATTGATTGGCCCGTGGTACCTGGTGGAGCTGAAGCGTGTAGACTTGATGCGTAGAGTTGATGCTGTGGTGATGCGATGAGAGTTGGTGATCAAGCGTGTAGTAGAATCAGAGTGTGGATGAATCACTTACTCCGCTTCTTGGGACTCGACGAACAATACACACAGAGCGTGTTCTGGTAGATCGTCACTCCTCCGCACTTGGGACACTTGTTGAAGTCTGGCATGTTTGGTTGCTCGGGTCTCGGTCGTTACGTGTGTTGCGTGGGCGTTGCGTTTAGTGCGTACAGTGTAAGCTCGTGTACTGTCGCGGTGCGTGTAATTGATGGCAGCGGAAAAAGTGGACGGAGATGGGTTTATATAGCTGCGCAGGTGAGACCTGGCCAGACGACCCTGGATCAATAGGGCTAAATCCGAGCGTACACCCGGAGAAAACTTGTTGTCTCTCTGCAAGACATCCCTGCGGGCTATGCTTGCCTGGCGAAGTTAGCGGACTAATAAACCTACTACAGGGGCTAAATGAGGCTATTTACGGTGCTCGTATTGGCGAGTCGTGGAAATGAGATGTAGTCCGCCGCACAGCCAGAAGCAGCAGGATGCTTATAGCTGCTGCAAGTGAAAAAATAACCCATCGAGGACTAGCGCGTGGTTGTCCTCACCTATTAGTACTGCACCTGTGCACAGGCTTATTCTTCTAGCAGATCCTCAGGCTATTGTTCTTAGCCCTCTTGTTCTGGGCCTTCTCGTTCTGAGCCTTCTCGTTCTGAGCCTTCTCGTTCTGAGCCTTGTCCTACACCCTACTCAGGCCATGCTCTGGGCCGGGAAACCTAGATTATAATGTAAGCGGGGACTGCATTATAGTACAAGGGTCTAGCGACACTATAGCATGATGTAATTGATGCACCAATTCTTTGTGCGTAGGCGCGCGACCAACTGGTGGCCGGTGGCTGTCTGTGCTAAACTGGCAGGTGCTGCCTGGTTGCTTGACTGAGGTCGTTGTCTGCTGCGTTGTTTGGCTGCCTGCTGCTTAATCGCGTTGCTGCTGCTGCTAAAAGCCGGTACCTGGCACGTGAAGCGTGGACCGGTGGGCCAGTGGGTCTCCCACTGGTATGTGTACTGTAGTCGGTGTTGCCTGGTGACCGACTCTTACTTCTTCTTGCTCTTTGGCTTGATCTCGGTGCAGTAGGCGCAGGGAGAACCTCTAAACAGAGTGATTCCTCCACATTTTGGACACTGGTAGTTGGTGGGCATGGTTGCGATGAGCGACGGTTGACGGTTGTAACGGTTGGGCAGGGGTTGAAAAACTGTTGAATAGCTTATAAAGACCTTGTATGCGATACTAGACTAGCTGAGTAGACTGCTGAATAACCACACTGAAAAGTCTCTCCTTATATAGTCCCATGATGCTCGGAGTTTAGAGCCACAAGGTTGACACAGTTATTTCCGCTGCCAGGCCCCGGACCCTAACCACCAAGTCAGGGATGTCTAAACGGGTATTTTCTTTTCCCGGACACACGGGGGCATTTTGTAAACAACTAAAGAGGCCTACGCAACCGTCGCTCAAGCGTGGACTCCGCTACAGCTGGCCAGTCACCGGCTAATGCATCTAATCAAGAGATGGAGAATTGCTTTTTGGAGGGTGAAACATGAGATCATAGCCGTCAGCTTCACCGCGCATTGTTGTGAGGCATCGAGGCACATTCCGCCGCCTCAGTAACCTGTTAGGGCGGCGCCTTTGGCAGTTGACACTGTTATACTGGGCGTTACCACTCGGATAAAGGGATAATGTTGGGCCGAGCGGGATAGCGCGACCCGCGAACTCGAACACAACACGAACCACGCCAACAGAGCCCCTAGAACACTTACGATGAGAACATCCACCACGAGAGGAAGAAAACGCTCTTCAGAAACCCCTGCACCGTGATAACGGACATGACCTTTGTCCGCTAGTGTGTGTACATTTGTCCGCGCATCCCACGGAGCCTTATAGCACGGAGAAAGGTATTTTTCGCTATTATAACGGAGACGCGATACAAGACGGAGAAATGTATGGGGTCCCAGGCGAAACCAGGGAATCTACAACATATTGGAGGTGGTTGTTGAATAGACAAAGTTCAAAGTTCAGTTTGAAGAGGCGACCGCCCCGACGGCATCTGAGATCTGACCTGGTATTATACGCCACGGGATAAGCTATCAGCTTATAATATGGAGTATAATATGGAGTACAGTGAGCGATGCCCTCTAAAACATGACGTATTTTATGTTTTGGATATTATTTTCCTTGAAATGAGGCTCGAAACAGGGTAACGTCGGATATTAAAGTTCGGATTTAAGACGGACATGGCTCGCCAGCCAGCGAGCGCGATACTTATCACATGTGCATGCTATGCTGCTGGTGTATTTCTGGCCGGGGCACTGGTATCGAGACGGAGAACGGAGTAAACGGCGGATCGTCCGAATTAGCAGGAGACTGATTATTTCCTGTTCTATGGCACGACGTTGGGGGTTTCAGCGGAGATAACAGATGTGCACGTCACGTGCATTGCAATGTGTGGAACCATCTCAGATCTGATCTGATATGTAGGGACACGCGCAGGGCTTGAAGAGGCAATTTCCAAGGTCAGCTGATTCGAGGCGTTTTCATTCACCGATACAAAGAGAAAAAGAATTCTGGTTTCCCACCGACAGCTATGAGTTCAGAATCTTCACACGCCTTTAACGTTACATTTCCATCAGCCCTCGTTGCTCTCCAGCAATTCTGTTACAAAAAGTGTCCTAATGTAGCAATTCGATGGAACAGATCTGCGTGGAGTTCTATTGCATGGCTTCCCAACTAGACAGTTAATAGCGCCCGCCTTCCAGCGTGGGATGCTATAGCCACAGGGGAACGCTCGAAACTCCGTCATACCTTAGCAATGGATACCACAGCGGAAAGCTGCCCACTTTCTCCTTGGTGAACGCCGACTGCTGACAGCACTCGGAGATCAAGCAAGAAGCAACTGAGGCAGCACCGGCGTTAACGTCCCACCATCGGACTTACAAGATCCTCGTGTTGGTCCGTTGATGCCGCGTAGAATCGAGCAACACATAAAATGGAGATAACAGCGTCAGATACCCTTGACTTTTAAATACCCCGGGGTATCCTAAATTCGAAGTTCGGCCTGTCGCCCGCCGCACCCGACCAATCTACGTTAATATCATCCAACTGCTCGCGTCGCCTTACAATTTTAGGACACCCTCATAAAACAAGCCTGTTACCGCCAACGGCTCGCCCCGAACCGATACGGGATCTACGTCCCCACCTGTCCTCCTCAGGAACCAGGGCAATCATGCATGTCTTCAGAATATTATACCGTTGTCGCTCAGCCGCACTAGCCTCAAATCAAATCGAATCGTGTAATTTTCCAAAATTAGACATCGTTTGACGATCTCCGATACGAGAGGTCTAGGCTCAGATACGAGATCCGTTACGGTAACGATTTCCGTCTCGCCAAGGGTCAGGCATCGGTGTCATCATAATTGGCATCGAGATTGCCCATGATTAATTGTGGGGGTCAGTTTCACTCGTGAATTAGGCGTCTATAGGTACACTACATCGCATCTACTCGTAATATCAGTGTTTTCGTATGAATTGTGAGTCAATGATAATTGAGTTACATTGGCAGCTCAAAGGTAACATTGACATCAATCTCTCGGGCCATCTGGACAACCTTGGACAGCTGGCAGACCTTCTCAGCAGCCTCGTCCAGGTCAGCGAAAGAGAAAATCTTGAGGCCAGAGTCGTTGATCAGCTTCTGGGCCTGCTCGTAGTTGGTTCCCTGCAGTCGGGCAACGATTGGGATATTGATGTTCATGTGCTGGGTGACGGCGATCAGACCTCGGGCAATGTCATCGCATCGGACGATACCACCAAAAATGTTGACAAAGATGGCAGTAACACCAGCCTCAGAAGTAATGAGCTGGAAAGCCTTCTCGATAGCCTGTGCAGTAGCACCACCACCGCAGTCCAAAAAGTTGGCTGGGTCACCACCGTACAGCTTGATGATATCCATGGTGGCCATGGCCAGACCGGCACCGTTGACCAGGCAGCCAATGTTACCGTCCAGCTTGATGAAGTTGAGGTTGCTCTTGGCGGCCTCAATCTCCTCAGGGTCCTCCTGGGTCAGATCTCTCCAGGACCAGACCTCCTTCTGTCGGAAGTCGGCGTTGTCGTCAAAGGACAGCTTAGCGTCCATGGCAAGGACCTTGTGATCAGTGGTCTCGGACAATGGGTTGATCTCAATCTGGGTAGCATCCTTCTCGATGAAAACCTTGTAGAGCTTCTTGATGGCGTCAGCAGTCTCGTTCAGGGACTTGGAGGAGAAGCCCAGAACCTTGGCGACCTCAATGGCCTGATCATCAGTGACTCCCTTGTGGATGTCGACCTTGAAAGAGTGGATGGCCTCTGGGGTTTCCTTAGCGACACCCTCAATGTCCATACCACCCTGGGAGGAAGCGACAATGATTGGACCCTGGGTAGCTCGGTCCATGAGGATGGCGACGTAGGCCTCTCGTCGGACGAACTCTCGCTCAACGACGTAGACGGCAGTGACCTCCTTGCCCTGAGGACCAGTCTGCTTGGTGACAAGCTTCTGGTTCAGCATCTTCTCAGCGTACATCTTGGCCTCAGTGGGGGAAGAAATCAGCTTGACACCACCCTTGAGACCATTGGTGAAGGTACCCTTACCTCGGCCACCAGCGAGGACCTGAGCCTTGATAACCATGTCCTCCTTATTGAGATCCCTGGCAATCTTCTCGGCACCCTCGGGAGTGGTGGCGGCATCACCGGCTGGAACGCCAATTCCATAGGACTTGAGAATGTTGGCGGATCGGTACTCGTGCAGAGACAGGTTTCGCTTGCCAGCGAACCTCGCGACGGATCTCACTGATCGAAACATGGTGACGTGAGGAAGTTTTGAACGCGCGTTGGGTTTAGCCAGTAGCGTTGGGCCTCGTGAAGGTGCCTAGCCCTGACCCTAACCACACCCTTACCCTATTGTCCCAGCGAACGACTTAAACATGCATGATTGTGAAAAATATTTGGTCGTTGATAAGGAACAATATTCGTGATAAGGAATGAACGTTAAAGAAGGCGAGAAACTGAGCGCGCAGTTTGCTGTGTCACTGGCGGATGCTACTAGTTTGGTTGAGTCGTGGTTGGGCGATGTCAAGGACGAGGACTCAGTGGACGTTCAGCTGGCACCGATGAGATCGTCCCGAGCTGGTCTAGGCTCGAAGAAGGGCGCTTCAGATGTGGATCACAAGTCAAAGACGATAGCCAATGCGTACGCGGCGAAGGCGCTTAAGGCGCTGCAGCAGAAGCAGAAGAAGAATGCAGGGAAAGCCAGCACTGTTAGTGCCAAACGAGAAGAAGAGGATGATGGAGTCGAAGAGAAGGGGAAAGGAACGAAAAAGAAAAACACAAGTTTTTACGACCAGTACAGAGTGAGCAAGAAGAAGAGGTGATTTTTGTAAGGACTCTCGTATCTGTCATCGTTGATCCATCACGGCTGTCACTAAGCTGTTCTTGTCGCCGCTACAACTCTATTGACCTCCCCTTCTGGTCACTTCTGCCCGGGAAGGATTCCCCACATGAAGGAGTGAAGCGAATTTCTCTTTCGAATACTCTAAAATTCACCCCAAAGGATCTGTGGCGGATCAGCTGAGGCAAACAGGCGGGAAAATCAAGAGGCATCGCCGCGAACATCGCCGCGAAGGTTGCCTCAAGGCGTTAACGGCCTCGCTGAATCTTTGCATCATTTTTCCCGCCAGCCCACCAGAGTCACCATTTCATTACCGCCGACACTGATCAACGTCACCTGCAAGCTGCACAGCTCAGTGCTAGTGACTGCAGTGCTCTCTTAGAGGTTGTCCCAGGCTTGATAGTCACTAACATGCATACGTCAAATGCCATCACAGGCGTCATTCACCACAAATTGATCTCACTGTACATCGCTAAAACCAGATTCAAGTGCCTGGCCACGGCACTCTGGCTATTTAAAGTTGCCGGGGTGAATCTGGGTTGGTGACCAACCCCACACTTCCCCTGCCTACTAGTAGCACCGTAGGAACTGCAAACCGCCCCTGTACGGCCCCAACTCCAACTTGAAAATTAACTCTCAGTGAAAGTGAACGGCAACCTGCATCCAATACCAAGAGCGATCAGCGTTTATCGCATTAATATATCAGCGGAGCACCATCTCCGGAAACCAGTGATCTACGCCCCACAAGAGCGCGCTGTTCGGCTCGAGATTGATTGGGCCTGCGTCAAGCACCTCACCCGTATTGCTTATCCTGGCGCTTTGCCTCTCGCCAACACAAAGTTAACGCTAAGTAAGCTGCAAGTCGGGATATGCTAGACATAACCACATCCAACGCTGAACGTCGCACTGCTCATCCAGTCGTCTAATATATTAACGAGTGTTAGCTACCTCTACCTAGGTGGCCCTCGGACTCCTGCTCTCCGGGCTCTCTAGTTTCATTCGTTTCTTTGCGTTTTCGTCGTCGTAGTCCGTGTCGCGCTCGCTTGTCGGATTCAGAAGCGACTGCACAGAACTGCCGTTTCGGGACGTCTTGTGCTTCTCAGGCATGGGCTGCTCTGACGCCACGGAGGATACCGATGTACCGTCAGAAGCATAAGAGGAGCGCATAAAAGACGTGCCTGACGTGGTAGTCGAGTCGTACTTGGAGATGCGCCCCGCCTGCTCGGCATAACTCTTAAACGATTGTGGGTCCGACCGCAGCGGCTTGATCCCGCAGTACAGCGAATTCTGCAGCAGTGGAGGGTAAACCGGCTTATACGCCGCTGGCGGCGTGGTGCTCGGCGGTGTGCTGCCGGCCGATCCAAGTGACGTTGATCCTCGTCGATCGCGTGTGTGCAAGTGCTCGTAGTGAGGAGTAGGCGACGTGGGTGTCGACATGATATGCGAAGGTGACTGGGGCTGTGGTGGCGGTGGGCGAGCATAATGAGACGGCGCCGAAGTCGGGATCGGCTTATTATTCTCGTCCATCGGGGGTGCTGGTGGCATTGAGGCCATTGGGTCATACACATTTGGTGGTGGATGATGGTGATATGGGAAATTGAACGCCTTTTGATTTCCCTGTTCGGCCTGGTGCTGCTCCTCCATGCCCAGCAAGATTCTCTCTCGCTTTTGGAATGCCGCGCGTATTCGGTCAAAGTCACCCTGGCACGTCTCAAAGATCTTATTGCGGTCGCCGGGCTCGTTTGCGTGTGTTTTTGTGTAGTCTGTCAGCTTGATGATGATGTCGACGAGCTGGGCGACGTCGTGTTGTGTCTTTTTAAGCGTGTCCACGACAATGGAACACGAGGTCTGCAGCTTCACATTGATGTCTTGGAGCACCCAGGCTGCATTCTCCAGTGCGCTAATTCTCGCTTCCGTCACGTTGTGGTTGGCCTGCGTCGCCGCTGCAGCGGCAGCGGCCACGGCGGCCTGCTGTTCCAGGTACGCATAGTGCGGAGGCATGTGGTGCTGGTAGCCCACGTAGGAGCCGTTCGGGGTAGACTTGGCCGAGTAGTCGCCCGGTGTGGACGGCACTGACAGTGACACGGACTTCACCGAGCTGTCACGGTGCATCAGCGACTGTCTCGATGCTCGCCTCTTAATTGCTCGCAGCGAATCAACGTCTCCCCGCTTGAATGAACCACCGCCGTGTTTGAATTCCCACTGCGAAGTGCCGTCGTTGCCGGACCCGTGGAACGAGTCATTCACCTTGTGGAATCCGTACATATTTAGCTGTCGCACGAACGACGACACGTTGGTGTGTTTGAAGTATTGTGAGAGCACCTTTGAAAACTCCTCGCCCGGCGTGATGACGAAAGAGTCGTTCGAGGGCGTCCACGAGATCAGGTGCTGTATCGACTTGTCCTCCAGCATGGAATACAGCTTGTGAATAAACGCGGCCTGGTTGACCTTCAGCCCAGAAGTGCCCGAGACCGAGTGTGACTTGATGCTGCCGAGACCCATCTTGCACTTGGGGTCGGGCAGCGACGAGGTGCTCAGAGACCGTGGGTTCGGGTTCGCCTGATTCTTCTGTCGCTCTTGACGCAAAAGGTCGTCGTCCATCGTCATGTGTTTGTGGAGCGAGCCTGGGGATTCGGGCGAACTCATTTCAAGTTCCCTCGCGATTCTGTGTTGCAACCTGTTTACCGCCGTGTCTGTAGGCCCCGATTACCGTCTATACCCGTTGCTGTTGTTACCAAGGAATGAACTGTCCGCTGGCCACAACAAAGCTAACCAACTCTTTTCTCTATGCCACCTGTCAACACCTAATAGTCCGTGGTACTGAAATGCAACCGGCACTGAAATGTGGTTGTGATGTAGGTGAATGTAAGTCCCACTGACGTGCTGTGGTCTACGCGCGGCCGCTTATCACTATTGTTTTTGCTCGCCAGTATTAATACAAAGCCAAGTACTATGCCTGACCACCTGTACAGTACTTATATTCGGCCCGTCCCCTTCCAACCCTTCGATCTGGCTTACGCGGCACCGTTCCAGACCCCTTCTGCAGCTATGCGTCTGTCAGGGCTCCCTCGCCTGTCTCTTTATCTATCTCAATGCTTCCACGGTCAATAAGCGCCTCAGGCCCAGCGCCACATGCAATAAACTCTACTCTATCAATTCCCCGTTAAGGCCACCGCTGTTTACAAGTCTGACGCGCGCGCCAGTGCCTTGGTCTCTTCTCAATGCGGGCTTTTGCGTCTCATATGTCGTTACGTGATAGGCGTCTATTTTTGGCACGCAAGGGTTTCCCGCACTACTGCTCTTACGTTATACGTTTACCAGCTCTACACACACAAATGTTTCCTATAACGTTATAGAGATGGCCACCCGCCCATAATCTCAGCACCATATGCTAAGACCACTACCGGCCCGGCGGTGTTTGCAGGTGGGACGATCAACATGACACACCCATCATTCAACAATCACAATCAACTCAGTCACAAGCAAAAAATAATAATCCTGGTCTCACGTGATCCGTTTTCATCTCCACGCGTCGACCCTGCCTTTAATACTATCACACACGTAATCTGTTGCGTACTATGACATTGTATCATATTGTTTGTTATTGTCCTTGTGTGCGGGATATCCCGCGCTGCTGTATCGCCGGTATCCCCGTATCTCCCCGTAACACCGTATCGTCCACGTAACCAGGCGCTTCGGGTGGGCAGTCCCGAACCAACTCCGAGCCGCAGATCGGCGTTTGAAATCACGTGATGGAATCAGCACGCATCACGTGGGAGGGCTCGAGTCGCAAGCAGCAGAAGCGTTAACTGAAGTCGCGTAAAGTCGCTGAAATCAACGTGAGCTAAACAGGACTAATGCGGGACCCGTTCTACTTTTTCCTTGTTTTCTGAAACACATCAAACGGCACGTGATCTAATCACGTGACTCGAAGTCACCTGATCATTTATCGACGCTATCGCGATGTGACGCGCTCGAAGGTTGGACGACATGGATGAGAAGCGCAAACGAAAGGATTCTGCCAAAAAGCGCGAGGCTTCTGGGATCAAGCCAGAGACACCTCTCTATTTCCGTGTGCGCCCCAGTCCACTTCAGCCTCAGGACCTGCGGACATTCCCTAAGCCACCAACTTTCACAAATGAGATTGCAGGACTATATCTAACAGACGACCACCCGTCCAATAGAAGAGGGTACAGATACACGCAATGCGTCGCGAACCCTTCATTGCCCAATGTGTTGTACTGCAGCGGCGAGAGTGAGCCCTTTCAGGCGAAAATTTCATGTGAGGATCGAAGTCCACATGTTCTCGTGTCCAAATCCTTTGACAGCGCGTCAACACAAAAAGGCTTTCGATCTGCCAGAGCTAATGTGTCTATTCGGGAAGGCAAGTGGTTTTTTGAGGTCAAGGTGCTCCAAGGAAACACAACAGACAGTGAAGGACATGTAAGGATAGGCATTGCACGAAGAGAGGCCAGTCTCGAGGCTCCAGTGGGCTATGATGCTTATGGTTATGGATTACGAGACATTGATGGTGAGAAAGTACACTTGTCTAGGCCCAGTTCGTTTATGAAGGAGTCTTTTTCCGCAGGTGATGTCATTGGACTTGAAGTGTGCATACCGAGGACAATCAATTCGGAAGTCTACAGGGACCGGATCCCCATCCGGTACAAGGGTCAAATATACTTTGAAGCATTGGAATACGTTCCTACAAAAAGTATGGACGAGCTGTTGACCTCCAAGCACGCCTTCAAGAAGAAGAACGCAGAACCCTTCGTTCCTCAGAAAATACCAGGGTCCTACGTCCGCGTGTACAAGAACGGTAAGGACATGGGCGTTGCATTCGAGGACCTCAATGAGTTTCTTCCCCCACATTCAAAATTCCAGCCAAACTATCAGTTTCGCCACGTTGATGACGGACAGGTGGGATACTACCCCACCATCAGCATGTTTCGTGGGGGCACGGCCAAGTTCAATTTCGGGCCGCAATTCGATTTTCCAGTCAGCGAGGGCCGACCGCTGTCCGAGCGGTATAATGAGCAGATCGCCGATGACGTGGTGTACGACCTGATCGACCAGCTTGACTTTGAAAAGGTCGATAAAGATATGGAGGAGCGGGAGAAGAAGATCAGGCGCGCGAAGGCCAAGGCTGAAGTTGCAGTCAAGGGCGAGCCAGACCTGCCGGAGCCAGCCCAGACCTTCCAGACCGTCGAAGACCAAGAACGGGCAGCAGGCCTAGACGTTGAAATGAGAGACGCCAGCCAAGCAACGGATCCGGTCCAATCAGAGCCGATCTATCCAGAGCCAAGCGAATCAGCCAACCCTGCCGAGCCAAAAAGTGAACCCCACGCCATATCCGTTAGCTCTATTTTGAACTGAGATACTAATATTCCAGCATACCTCCATCGGGAGTGACAATGTGATATTCTGAAAAATCTTGATTGCAGCTAGGACACAGCTTGCTTCCCCGGGACCGGTAAAACAGGTCAGCGCAGGGCTCGTGCAGTCGAATGGTGCAATTCTTAGTCCTGCACTGTCTTCCCCGAGTGAAGATCATGTTGCAGGCTCGACAGTGCCTGAGTGTCTGCTCACCATTGGCACCAAATCTCTGATTAAGGTAGTCAGAGAGCTCTCTGAGAGTTCTGTGTGACAAGAAGACAATATTAGCATTGTCAGAACTTGATGACAACCACATGTCATCTTCAAATCTGCGAACAAGACGGTCAAGCGCATCATGGGTCAGTTTCCAATCTCTGGGCCTTAAATCTTTGATGTTGACCCAAAACTTGTCGATGGGCTCGTTATTGTCCGCACTGAATATAGCATCAATGATTCCTTTAAACGCCTCGATTTCGTCGGGACTGTACAGCGTAGCCAGCTTGGTGATATTGTTGGAGTACTTGTTGATCAACGTGTAGACGACTTGTCCAGAAGTCTCGTCCTTGTCTGAGTTTATTGCCATACCAATATCTGAAAGGACAATACCCAGCTTATCGATTGAGAATCCTGTGCTGTTTTCTTTACCCTCAAAGTTTCTCACCATGGCCATAAGTTCATGCTTGCTTATAACCCTTCGTGCTATGAAGGCTTGCATGACCGCTCGGTCTGTCTCTGTAAATGTTTGCTCATCGCCTGCCGTCATTGTTCGAAAACTAATGATCCCGACGCGAAAGCAACGCGATTAACGTTGGCGACGCGTAGGTCACGTGATGTAATCAACGATGATTTTCTTGGAAATTAAAGAAAGTGTTATACGTCATTCAGCGAGAAGCTCTTTTCAAAGTTGAAGGAGTCGATTCAGAGAAAATCTACAGTGTTTACATGATGCCAATACTCTGGCTCTCAACTTGATTCCGCGTCCAGCCAAGCGCGTCACTATACTGGCAGCATGCATAGATATACCAACAGCATTAGTAATCTCAAGACATCGATACGGCCAAGTTATATGTGCAAGCGCGAGTTGAACGTCCTAGTTACGTGAGCTTGCCACAGTCCCCTGACGTGGGAAGTGGGAGTTGACCGACGTCGCGCGCAATCATCGCCATCACATCCAGCGAAGCAAAAATGGCCTTCTATGGACAACAGTACCAGCAAGGCCAGAACCTTCAGTTCTTTCCTACACAATATGGCCAGGAGTACAACGCCAGCGGGTCTGCCAGCGTTGGTGGCACAATGCAGTCAGCGTCTACCAGTCAATACGGCTACGTCGACAACTCTCAAACCCAGCTGTCTACCGGTATTCTAGCGGCTTTTGGCACTAGCGGATACCCTGGCGAGCCACCTCTGCTAGAAGAACTGGGTGTCAACTTCTCACACATCAAGCAAAAGACCCTGACGGTGCTGAACCCGTTCAGGACCATTGACCAACACATTATGGATGATTCCGATCTGGCGGGCCCAATCCTCTTTTTCCTGCTTTTTGGTACGTTTCTGCTGCTAAGCGGCAAGGCGCACTTTGGCTACATATACGGTGTGGCGCTAATAGGCACTCTGTCGCAGTACGCGATTCTCAATCTCATGGCATTCAAATCTATCGACTTCACGCGGACCTCGTCCGTGCTGGGCTACTGTTTGCTCCCGCTGGTGGGAACTAGTGCCCTGGGTGTTGTCATTTCGCTCGACAATGCACTGGGCTACCTGTTCTCGGCGTTCACCATTTTCTGGTGCGTCTACTCGTCGTCCGCCATCTTTGTGGCATACCTCAAGCTGTCTGAGATGCGGGTCCTTGTGGCGTATCCACTGGCGCTGTTTTACGGCGTCTTTTCAATCATGTCGCTCTTTGCAGAGAAGGCCATAGATCCAAGTAGGTCATGAGGAAAATGAATAAACGTGTGTCGCGAGGGTGTGCAGGTCGACTAGCACGATTTCGCCAGTCTCGTGGAACTTGGGGACTGTGATCAGTCGCGTCGTGATATCGTCCCTGCTCACTAGCTTGGTCGAAAATCTATCCTGGTTACCCACAAAGTAGATGTGTGGAGTTTCCTTCAGAATAAAAGGGTCTCGATCCGGGAAGGGGTAGCACCACAGGGTGTCTGGAGCCGTCGGGGCAATATGCCGCCATCTCAGCGTGTAGTCCATCATTTGTAACCTGTCGACGTCCTCAATGTACTTGCAAATATCGTCAATGGTTTGACCGCTAGTTCCAAGAACCGTGGTTCCGTCCATAGTCCACCAGTACGGGTTGGAGCCGGTGATGAAGTTCTCCGGCGCGTACTTTCGTCCGTTTGTAAATAGGGCCTTGTGAAGTGGCTGCTGTGGCATGGACAGATTGGCGGGGTCGGTGTGGCCAGGCATTATCGAGACTGGCATCGAAACAGCCACCTCGGAAACGAACCTGTCCAGTCTATGCAATGGTTCAGCATTGTATGCAGCTGTCTGGCCAAACCTCTTGGTTGGGTCCTTCTTCTTGCTGCTCAACTGCTCCTCGACGTCGTCCTGGCTGGCGATCGAGTTTCCGGCTAGTATGAGACCCACGATATTGTTCTCCTCCCCCAGCTCTCCTGTCAAGAACTCCTGCAACAGTTGAATGCTTTTCTCATGCTTGTGGTCCTCGATTCCAATATTCAGCCCCGAGGCAATGGCCAGGTATTTGGTCTCGCCTGCTGTTCGTGGGGCCTGTGGTGCATACTCGGCGTACTGGATGTCAATTACTTCAAAATCACCACTGGCGTTCTCTTTTCCAAGCACAGCAATGATGGCACCAGTGACTAGGAAACCAGATTTGATTCGCGTTCCAGTGAGCGTCAGTCGGCCACTTTCGTCCTCCAGCATGACCGCATCTCCACCATCTCCATAGTAGTGGTCTCTCTGAGCGGGTGGGGCTCCGTAGTGCTGTGTTAGTACCTCAACGCTTGCAAAGTACTTACCGACGCCGATACATCCTCTAGGATATTAGGCTTCAACTTCATCTCCCTGTATACCGTTCCCACTAGCCAGCCAATCTCGCCCTGTTTAACGTCCAGCACCTTCTCGACGTGCCTAACTGGAACTCCCTCCACAACCATTCCGCCCCAATTGCGGCTCACCGCTTTCTCAACATGCGACCTGATCTCTTCTAACCGCATGTAGTACAAGTTGGCGTACTGCTGGCCAAACTGTCGTTTCTCGACGATGAACCCGTCGTTTGCTGGGTTCTCCGTCAGCTTGACATTCGGCCGCTCTTTAAACTCGTGGTCACTAGTTAGTTTGTTTCAACGCACATGACTTACGTTGGATCTGACAGTAATCGCTCTACCACTGAGCTGTCTGCGGAGTTCATTGTGTTTGTCGTGATCTGTCGCGAGTCTGTGCTGAAGAAGCCGCACGACGCGACGCGACACGAACGCGTTTCCAGTGTACACTCGAGGAAAACAGTTGTTGTGCTTGTCGGGAACGGACACTCTACACTGAACATCAGTCAGATGCGCTAATTTTGGCCAAGCCTTCGTCTTTTCAATCTGTGGTTGATATTAGCTATACAATTGCGTACTTTCGAGCAACTAGTATTGACGCTCATCCTTAAGGTTCTAGGCAGGGCAGCATTTGCTTTCACTCTATGTTTGTCTCCAGCTGGATCCGATCAAGTCCAGAAAAGGTAGGACGGCGAAACTCGTGCAGTTTATGCTTATGTATGTTTCACTGTCTGTGCATATCGTAGATACGATTTAGCTCTTTGTCAAAATCTGGTCACCTGTTGTCTTCACTTGTTGGGTGCCGTATGTGCTGATCACGGGCCGCGTAATTGACTGTATTTAGAAGCTATAGAGTCTGTGATGCTCTTTTTCGAATGTTTTAGAATTCAGACGAACACACGCCCTCGTATATCGATCAGTGAACTACATGGTATTCGCCGATCAGCGCTAGTTCGCATCGTCAATAGCTAGGTACCAATAAACAAAAATATTCCAGCCAGGCCCAACAACAAACCAGCTCATGCAGAATTTAACCCGATCTAGACATTACTACACGCATCAGAAAAATACAACAGTCAGCCACACATGCATACCTTACCAGTTTTGCTGGCGCGCGCTTCCGAGCCAGCGCCGGAAAACATATTCTGCACCACAACGCAACACTCGCATCTCCTGCAATCCGTATCAGTACAATCTACGTACTCAACGACCGACACACCGACACTTATCCACATCACTGTACCGCCGGCCGCCGGAACTTCTGCGTAACCTAAATCTAGACCACATCCGGCGGCCTCCGCGTCGTATCCGCCGAAAGCAGCGCTGATATGACATCATTGTTCATCCAAAATGCTCACTTAAACATATATCTTCCGGCATTCCGAGCCTGAGCTTGAGAATGCTCTATCCGGAGCTCCTGGCCTTCTGTACCTAACACGGCGCACGGCGCTTATCCATAACGCCTTATCCGTGCAGGCCAATGCAAGCCAAAGTTCAGCATATAAGCGGCACAATCCCCGAACGAAACCGAATCACTTACACGATAAGAAAATGAAGAACAGTCTTCTCGTTGCCCTGGCAGCCAGCCTGGCCAGTGCTGCCCCCACCACTCCCGGCTTCCTTAGTGTCCCAATCCAGCATACCACTACCGCTTCAAGTCAGCTGACTAAGTTCTCCTCTGAGCTGACTAAGCGGGCGAGTCCCATTTCTGAGACCCTCACCAACCAGGCTGCCCTAGGCTACTACTACGCAGAGCTGCAAATTGGAACCCCAGCACAGTCAGTTCTAACTCTTATCGACACTGGATCCAGCGACTTATGGGTATATTCGTCCACAGACGGTGCCAATAATACCTTTGCTCCCTCTCAGTCCTCATCTCTGACAACCTTGGACTCCAACTTCGCCATCCAGTATCCGGGATACGGCTACACCGGTGATGACGTGACCGACAGCATCTCCTTCGGCGGCGCAACCCTTACCCAGCAATTTGGCTCTGTTCCTATTGCACAGTATGGCGATTTCCCTGTTGGCCTGCTTGGTGTCGGCTATGTCGCAGGCGAGTACTCTCAGAGCAATTACCCGAACCTGCCAGCCAACCTGAAGGCCTCTGGATTGATTGCGCGAAACGCTTACTCGCTGTACCTGGACAACATTGACGCTCAATCCGGCTCAGTCATCTTTGGCGGTGTCGATTCGGAGAAGTACACTGGCCAGCTGTACACTGTGCCAATCGTCACCTACGACGGTGCTCACCGACTGGCCATCTCAGGTTCTTACGGTGGCACGACGTTCGAGGCGGCTCTGGACACGGGATCTCCACAGATGTACCTTCCGGACGACATTGCTGATTCCATAGCAAAGACTCTGGGAGCCACCTGGGAAGACAGCATCGGCTTCATTGGCGGCTATTGGGCTAACAGCATCCCCAACAAGAACATCACATTTGACTTTTCCGGCGCAAAGATTACAATTCCAGCGCACGAACTGTTCTCAAACAGCCAGTCCTGGGAGGGAAACGCCAACTACCCGTACATCCTAGGAGTTGTCCGAAGCTCACAGCTGGGTCTGAACTTGCTGGGTGTCTCGTTCTTGCGAAGCGCCTACGTGGTTTTTGACCTGGACCAGAACGAGGTCTCGCTGGCCCAGGCCTCATGGAATTCGCAGACTTCCAACGTGGTTGGTATCCCAGCCACAGGTGCCATTCCCGGCTCCAAGCCTGCTCCAAACTAAAAACCGAGCGGAGGGAGATAGCCCTCACATTCATGTACCACATATCAATAACAGCATACTTTCCTCGCGCCAACAGCTTTGAATCGACAGCAATTAATGAGTCGAATGGAAGAGCAAGGATACTTGTATGGAACCGTATTTTCGCCATCGTCAGTGGAGCTATAAAGAGACACACCTTTCAGTTTTTTGCAGCTGGAGCAGATGGCGGACTGGATAAAACAACTCCTAGTACAGTGCCTTCTAATGCTAATATATACAGAATCCGAGATGGAGCAGTGAGATGCTGAAGCGTCTTCGTGATCTCGAATCGACCTGTCGAGGAAAGATCAAATTGAAAGACTGGATGTCTCGCAACGCCTATGAAGCCTTCATACAGATACTAGATCTTTTGCCAACTATAATGCTTTATTAACGAGAGCTAACACATGACACGTAGGCGCAAGTCTGTCGTATTACTTGAAGAAACCCTCAACTTTCTCTGCCAGTGTCTCTCCAATAGACATGTGCGTCTCTGGGAACTCACCGACATCAAAGAAATCTTCCTCCTGGTACTGCTCAGCGCCAGATTCGTCTAACGTTAGAGCATGGCCAGAAATGGCCCGGTGTGCCCGCTCCTTCTGCTCTGGCGAGGCAAGATCTGGACTCTTGAGGTCGTTACGCTGCCACTCTGACTCATCTGGCGTGTGGCCAATGGACATTCCCACACGAACTAGGGTCTCCAGCGCTTCATCAGAGTTTCTTGTGAGATCCTCATCGAAGACAATCTTGCCAGGCTCAAACAGCACCACCAGGGTACTGCCACCAAACTGGAAGTATCCCAACTCGTCAGTTCGCTTGACCTCAGCTCCTTCATCCTTGGTGATCACAGTGCTTCCAACCATCATGGCACCGACGCACACAATCATGACGGTGCCAAAGATCTCCGACTCAACTGGAACTAGGACACGGACGTTCTCGCCGTACACATCTAGCGCAGACCTGATAGCCATTGGGTTCACCGTGTAGTACTCGCCGGCAATCGTCTTTGGCTTGCCGAGCTTGCCATCCACTGGAATGTGGAATCTGTGGTAATCCTGAGGAGCCAGTCGAAAAATCGCCAGAGAGCCGTCTACGTACTTGCTGGCCAGCTCGGGGTAGGCATCGCCAAATAGTCGCTTGATGCTAAACTCTCGACCCTTGATCCAGATTTGCGTGGCCTTCTTCACAGTGGGGAAGACCGTGGTTCGACAATCAGCCGGCGAGACGGCAATCTTAGGGTTTTCTGGAGCGTCACACGGCCGTGCACCTGCCTTCAACTTTCGGTAGAAGAATTCGTTGAAGTTCTTGAAGCTCTCAACAGGATCCAATACGTCGTCCATGTAAAGATTGTGAAACTTGATGAAGGGCACAATGCTCGTAACCGAGTTGGGATTGTCGTACTTTTTGCCCTGCTTGATGCTGAGGTTTCGCAACAGGCCTCGAATACGTTTGTCCTCCATTCGCGAGCTCCTAAGTCCTTTGTATAACAGTCTTATACCAAGTCTGACAAAAGTGCTCATCTTCTCTTCCAACACGAAACCGGTGACTCGGTCCTGCACGAGAATGTTGGCAGAGTTGGCACCCAGCCCATAGTTGCCATAGGACACTTTGGATACAATCTTGCTGTACCATCGCTGTCGTGCCTGAGAAGAAGTGACATATCGGTCCATGGTGAGAGCATCCATGTTGGACCAACTCTGGCTGACACATGTAGCCAGATGCGTGACAATATCGACCTCTGATCTCTTGCCTAGTCGAGGCTGGTTGCACACTGGACAAACGTTAATCTGGATCACACGCTCAACCACTTTCCCTCCAGCAGAGGACAGCACGCTGCTAAAACTGGTAGTGCTGGCAGCCATCGATGGATTTTCAAGACCCAAAGAGGTGACCTTCTGATTGAGCTCTTTGTCAACTTCTTGATCGCAAGATCCAGGTGACGGAGATCTTTCTGGCGATGGGGTAGACTTATCATCCAGAGAGTCAATAAGAATCTGCTCTTCCAAGCAAATAATGACTTCGTCGATAGTCAGCTCCTCATCGAGACTTCTGCTGAACTTTTCGAAGAAACTTTCCTTGGTCTCGTGTGTCAAAGTTGACCCCAGTGACTCAAGCATAGCACTCAGCTCAATAAAGCTCATAGCCTCAGTGTCGTCAATGTCGTAAACTCTGCACAAACCTCGCCAGAAGTGTTGTCGCAGGGCAGCGTAAGGCACGAATCGGGCTCTTATATCGAGTTTAGGGGCATACTTATCACCCCATTTGGCAGAGTCTTTAAGCTTGAGGTCAATCTTGAAATCTGTCAGGTACTGCTCATTCAAGCTGGTCTCTTGGATTGTCTCCTCAGTGTCTTGAGCTATCTCTTTCTCCTTGTCAGACTCCTCTGCCGCACTGGAGGTGTCTGAAGATGGCTGACTTGTAGTGGGTGACTTTGTCTTTTTCTTCCGGGAGAACATTCGCTTGGACAACGACTTCTTGAGCTTTTCGACACCGGTAGGTGGTGTCGGCGGATTGAACATGTCTGTGTAAAGGCCAGTCTCTGGGTCAGGCTGCGGACTGAGCTGGAGCAGCTCCTTGATGGCAAAGTCGGCGTCGGCAACAAAATCATTGTTGGTGAACTTGTCCTTATCAACGACAGTGTAGCTTATGGAGAAGCTCTGTTCGTGCTTCTGCACGGGGAATAGCAGCTTCTCGTTGAAGATAGGGTTCAACGTGTGTCGTCTGTACTTTGTTCTGAAGGTCTTCTTGCCGAATGAAACCACAACAAACGGGTCCATATCGAAACCAGTCCTAGTCATGTTTCTTGTTGGTGGGAGGTCTGTCACACCTATAATCTCCAGAAAAATCATACCAACGACATTGGACTGACCACTGAATTCAAAGCTACTCGGGGCCTTTTTACTTCTCTTGAACTTGCTCCTCTTTAACTTCACACCTTTTTCTTCTTCAGGTACTTTCTTCTCGTTCGACTCATCGCTCACGCTGGGTTCTTCATCGCTGTATGACTCGTTGACGTCATATGCATCCTGCTCACCGAGAGAAACCCGGGGATCGACATCGATTTCGTTGAGTAGCTGACTCCACAGCTTCCATGCCTCTTCCGGGTTTGGTGAGTCCAACGCAAACCGCACAAGGATCTGACCGGTCACCTGGTTGGTCTCAAACTCGTTCTTGGAAGCATACACGGGAATCCACCGAGACTTGTTGTTTGTGTCCTTGATGCCGTACGCTTGCGAAACAAAGACGTCCTTCAGTGCCAGCACAGCCTCGCCGACGTATGTCTTGCGTCTTCCTTCCTTGTCCCAGACGACGATCGATACGCCCTGGTCACCTGTGATGCCCTGAAGGGGAATTGAAAAGTCAGTGTTCCATTCAGTTTCGCCTTTGGACAAGGTCTGTGTCGAGAATCTGTACCGATTGGCTCTGATAACGGCGTACTTGTTAGTTCACATCACATACGGCACTCCCAGCTAGGTCGTGGGCACGTAGCGCTCGCTCGAGGCTCTTTGGTGCACCACCACCTTGAGCATCCGTGGCAGTTCGCCCATCCGTTTCAGTCAGAGTCCTAGCTCAGGCTGTAATTGAAATCCCAGCTCTCTAGGCGCTCATAATGCTAATGCTCTGTAGCGTCGACGGCGCTAAGCTCCGGCACACATCACCAGCACAAGCCGTATGCTGTGCACACGAGTCCGTATAGCCCGCTAGCGCCATCCGTCCTCCGTTGTTGACTCCTACGTCTTTATTCATTCCCATCTCTCAAACCTGTCTCGTCAACCAGGCTCGCTACTCACCGGACTCTGCACCGCCAGTTCCTTGTGCTGCAACACCGTCACCCTCAGCGACACCCCGGACAGGTCCACCGTCGCCTTGGTTCTCTTCTTGAGAGGGTTTCTCATCTCGGTCTTCTGATTCCCTCTGATTTCCTCCCGCTGTTCTTGTCCCGACCTCTTTGCGTCCGGTAGTTAGCCCGTCTGTGCTCTGACAATGCGAAACACGCCCTTATATAGCGCCGAATAGGGGCGGACCCAGCGGTCCGGGTTGCTTATGCGGCAATTATATCAATTCGGCCACCTGACGTTAACCAAGTGGTTTTTCTTCAGCTTGTGTGAATTTGATGAGTGTGCGCCGGATAATTAGAGCAAAACTATATCTGGGTCAGGGTCGCACTGAGACTGAAGCAAGAATCTTGGCAAGCATAAGCCGCATGTGTGAAACACATCACATCCGCAAAGATCAAATAATAATGCGCGGGGCCCCAGAGTTTCCTGGAGGGTAGTACTGACAGAGTTGGTAATATAACTACAAACTGGGCTACTGTGGACCTTGAAACAATTGGTCCACAGAGCCATATGAATCCCATCTGCATAGCCACGTACAGCCCGGCTGGGCATCGTTGCAGAGATCGAATAATACGTACCCCCCTACGCTCCCTGGGGGACATCAGGAGAGTACGGGCTCGAGATGTAACACGCAGCTGCAGAACCACGCTTATAGTAGTCTGCTACTACGTATTATTAATCAAGGCTATAGCAATGCCAGTACACGGCTTCTGATTTGTCTAGCTATAGTTGCGATCTGTGGAGAGCCGTGCCGCGATGATGTAATCAAGCATGTGCGTCTTTTTACAACTGTATGTAAATATTATAAGTCAGTCATTCCCGGCGAGAGCCAGGGGATTAGTTTTCGTCTGGAGCCGCCATTGACTGGGTACCCACTGAATTTGCTCATGACGGTATTAGATCTGAAACTCAAGCTCAGTCAGTAGCTTGAACGTTTCTCTCGGCATCCTGTACTGAATCATACCAGCGTAAATCATACAGTTCTTAGCCCGTGCTCTCAGGTCTGCTATCTTACTCGTCCTGCCGGCGTTGGCAAACTCTGAGTTACCCAAGGCCTGGCCGATAGCCACACAGCATCGCATGACCATCTCGAGAAGCAGTGGAACGTTTCTGGCGATACATTCATGAAGCTCATTGAACTGCTGTGCGTGTCGTCGGACCATGCCGACATCAGCCTGAGGTGATAGCGACAGGATACCGGTGCTCTCAATCTCCTTGATACACAGGTCCCAGTCGTTGGTGGTAAAGGCTTCACGAGCAGCAACAATCTTGAGCAGAATGCTGCTAGTCTTTTGGTTCTCCTGTGAAACCTGTGCCATGATAGCGGGGTTCTGTGCGTAGATTCTCATAATGGTCCTGGCCAGCCAGACTGGGTCTTCAATAGCAGACAATCTTACAGAGCCGTTGCCCTGGTATGGCTGACTCTTGACGGCAAATGTCTTACCCAGCAGGTCGTTGACAGTGGTTAACACTGTATCGTACTTCTTAGCCAACTGATACAGGATAATGGCGTCCACAGATCGGCCGTCGTGCTCCGCTTTGACAGCAGCCTGCTCGGCAATTGTGTGCAGATACTCCTGGTTAGGCAGCTGGATGAGGCTCAGTCGCTGCTCAATAGCACCAGTCTGTCTTGTTCCGTCCGCCAGGACGTCGCCCAATAGTCGGAAGAATTCCTTGCTCTCTAGTACCAGCTCACGCAGAGACTCGTGACACATCTTGAGGAAAACGTCGCCATTTGGCAGATCTCGGTTCATGCAAATGAGAATCAAATAGTCCACGGCGTCCTCGCACTGTGTCCTTCGGAAATCGCGCGTGTATGAACCCACCAGTCGTGCCACGTTCAGCAATGGAGTCTCGTTTGATTCCATAACCAGCAGCTCTGACTCGGCCTTTTCGATGTCGGCGACAGGTCGAATCAATCCATAGTACTCCAGTGCGATAGCAAAGTGAACAGCGTCGACTTCGCTAAAAGGATAAATATAGTGAACAGCCCATTCAAACAAGCCACACAGTAGCAGCAAGTGGAAGTAAACGCCTGGGTTGTTCTTGTTGGGGTTGAAATGTTTGGCACCGTAGTTTAGGACCATTCGCTGAACGTCAGCCAGGCCCCATCGCTCATTCAGAGTCACAGCATCGTTCTCTCGGCACAGCATCAAGTTGACCCACAGCCAGTCATCGACAGTTGTCAAAACACCAGGGAACGATCGCTTAGCCAGGTCACACCGGCCCACAAGCTTGTACACTGCGCTCTTGTATGGGTCGACGTTGGCCTCATGGAATCGTATGTGTTGGTTGAACTCTGTACGCATCCGGGCCAAAAGCTCCTTCGGCAGAGTTCGGTCCTCGGAGGTAGTATACGCCTTCAGGTAGACGTGGAACGACCTGTATTGTGTCTTGAAGGTCTCCTCCTGTTCTGTGTATTCCAAGGCCTCCTGCAGGTGTCCTGATCTAATCATGAAATACAAAACAGCCCAGATCGCCACGTTGTTGGCAAACTCCACATTCTCCTGAACAAACTTGCCATTCTTGACTAGCGTGAGGTTGATGAATGCCTTCACCTTGTTGAGCACTGACGGCACACCGCCCATAAGACTCTCTCTAGGCTTCTTTGCAATCTCCTTGTTGATCCTATCCCAAAACAGATCCTCCAAGTGCGTCCGTGAGCCATTCACAATTCTGCTCCTCAACACCACACCCTCAGCACCTCGAATATCACCCTTGCAGTATACCTGAGCGTACTCTCGCTCTCGTAGCCTGCCGCTGTCCTCGCCTGTAATCCTCCTCAGAATTGTCCAGCCAAAGTTCAGCTGCTGCGACCACATGAGCGTGTCGTTCTCAGAAACAATTGGTGACAACTCGTTGCATATCTTGAACGGCTTCTGATTGAGTCTTGCCTGTGTGAGTGCCCTGATAACCTCAGCATGCGTCTTTGTACCCTTCTTGCCAACAATAGACCGCGCTAGGTTCTGTTCAGGCTGAACGAATTCCACGTCCGTGAATTGATTCCCACCAGCAACTGGGCCCAAAACACACCGGCCCAGGCTCATTTTGCCCCATGTAGGAGCAGTCACCTTCGCATCTGGCTTATCCTGAGCATCTTTACTCATGCCGAAGTGCTGTAGCAATTGTTGTCGTCTCTGCTTCCAATCAAATGTAACATGCTGCGCAACGAAGCTGTCGAATTCACGCGAACACGTCCTGACAGCTTCGTCGATACAAAGTAATATACTCTCTTCGTTCTTGCTCCGTAGAAAACTGGCAATGTCAATATCATTATCCGAGTATCGCACCTGTTCTAGGCCCTGCTCAAAGTTGATCCTGTGAAGCTCCATAGCCACTTCCTCGGCATTGATTCCGCTACCAGCCAATAGGTAATGTGCTTTAGTGTCATTGTCGTCAGTGCCAGCCTTGCATAGCTCTCGGGCTCTACTGCCAATCTCTTTGAGGTTCAACTGAATGGTTCCCCACTCAGATAAAGAGTTGGGCAGGTTTCGCGAAGACTCCACGAGCTCACGAATAAGCGCCGTCGCGGGAGCAATCGCCGCCTTAGTCGGTGGTTCGGCAGTCATTGAATCAACGATACACGATACGCGAGTTCTAGTGTTGAGTTTTGAAGTTTTGAAGTTCTAGCGTCACGTGATTGCTCACGTGACTTTACCAAACAGCTTTACTACTTTTATTTATACAGTCTATGCTTTATTTCTGAAAAACGCTGATGTCCCAACGAGAACTTCTGGCAGAGTGCCAACGGTTGGTTTAAGTCTCTGTCTGATCCACATGGGGAGCTTTTTCTGGATTCTTTCAGTTCCGTAGCGCTTATCAATGAGTATGATTGTCGCATAGTCTCTGATGTGACGGATGGCACGCCCAATACTTTGATTAACAGCACGAAGGCAAATGTTTTCATAATAGTCTCTAGCAGCCTGTAATGCTTCTTCTTTTGATCCGCCTTTCTTCATGACTTGCTGTTCAATGTAGTCTTTCTTGGCCACCATCTCTGCCGACATGAGGTTCGGGAAAGGCAGCCCGATCATAATCACGCCTCTGGCGAGCTTATCAGAAAAGTTAATGCCTTCAGACATCTTTCCTCCAACCACAGCGAGGAGAATAGCGCCAGACTTGTTGATTTCGTCTGTATAGTCTGCCAAGCATTTTTCAACGGCGTTAGCCTCTCGAGGCTCTTGAAAGATGCGCTTCTTCTTGTTCAAAGAACTCCAGATATCGTTCGACTTCCATTCAACAGAGATCTTTTCCAGATACTGGTAGCTTGGAAAGAAAATGACCAGTCCGTCGGGGACTTTGGAGGCGATGTTCAAAATGGATTTGCCCAAGTTGAAAATCATCGATTTAGAGTCTCTATTGGCAAATGTAAAGAGAAAGTCCTCTTTTGTTGCGCTGGTCCCAAGGGTAAACACGCTCAGGTTTTCATCGGGAATCACATGACCGCATGAGAACAGTCGAATTGCGGATTGGTCGAGATAAGGAAACAGGTAGTTCAGGTAGTCGTCAACGGGCTCCATTGTACCGCCGGCCAAAATGACACATTTGGCCTCGTCGACAATTTCCTGAAAGTGCTGACTTGGATCGAGCAAAAGGTACTGCAGCTGCATCTCCTTGGATTCCGTTCGGCTGTAAAACACTTTACCTTCAGACGACGGGGTAGTGATTGCCAATAGAAAGCTCATAATTCTTGAGAGGACAAGTTTCTCCTTGTCTTCTTTCAGTCGAGGCTTCCCAGTCTCCTGGGCTGCCTTTTCCAACTGCTTTTCCATATAGGTCTGAACTTTGAAGACGAGCTTAGAAGTGTCGAGGTATTTTTCCAGCTTGTAGACGTTTATGAGGTCGACGGTTCCGCCGAGAATGCTGTTCTGAGAGACCTCTTTACCCGGCGAGGTTTCTTTGAGCGGTTTCTTCTTTGCCTCGAGGATGAACTGCTCTAATGCGGAAACAATTTTGATAATTTGAGTGAGATATGCCTTGTTTGCGCCATTGAGACGGTTAGAGAACCTGCCAAAGTACGTCTTGAGACCGCCTAGACACTTGGTAACTTCCGACTCGGCGACAGAAATGGAATATAGAGACGAAAGGGTATCCATAATGTTGTGTGCTTCGTCAATGATGATGATCGAGTCTTTGATGTCGATGTTGAGGCTCTTTCGACTGCTTTTTTGGATCAACAGCTGGTACGGAAGGGTCACAATCTCCGCTTGCGGAAGCACAGCTCGGGCGCCGTAATAGGGACATATCGCCATGTCTGCGCCCAGCTGAGCCAGGTCCTCAATGTCGCGAATTCCGGCGAGAGTGTTGTTGGAGAACTTGACAATCTGCTTCCTGTCGGCGTTGTCAAACTCGTTCATTTTGAAGCCGCACTTGGACTCTTTCTGGAGGTCTAGACAGGCGTCGTTCTGCTGGGTGTTGTCTTTGTACTTTGACACCTTTGGGTGGATGCAGAGTTGTTTTCGGGATCCAAGCGACACCAGCTTAATGCTCTCCTCCGCGTTGTCGATAGGCGCTGGGAACTTTGTGAGCTTCAGCTGGCCTACAAACTGGCTCAATTGCGAGTGTGTTCGCGAGGTGAAGTAGATTTTCGTCTTGTTGAGCTCCGTCAACAGGCTATCTTCCCATTTTTCGACGGGCTCAAACGAATCCAACAGTTTCTGAACTTTGGATGAGAACCCGTTTTCGTTTCTTTCCCCGTCGCTGTGGTAATCCTTCAACATTACGTCGTCTTCATCGTCGATCCTAACCTTTTTGGTCTTCTTCTCAGGGACCTCCGATTCACGCAACTGCTTCTCCAATTCCTCTAGCTGGCGTTTGTATTCCTCTTTCTTGATATCCCTGGCGTGATTTCTGACCCACTCAGGCTCATCGGCGTCGTTTTCATTGTCAACTGAATTAGATCACTTCTCATTGGCTCTTACACTCACCCTCTAATTCCCTCCTCTTCCGCTCCCGCAACCATGTCATACCCGCGCATATCAGTGACAGAGTCTTTCCCTTGATTAGCCTCCGTACAGCAGGTGTCAGCGTCGCAGTCGTCCGCTTATCTCACTTACAGTTCCTATGTTAGCCACGTGATGATTCTCCGCGAATAAACCCACCCGTAGGACTCTCAAAGATTCCAACTTTCTTGTCCCCTAGCGTCTCGTACAGAGCCCGCATAAACTCCCGCTGGATCTCATAGGGCGTGTACGGGTGGTGAAAGTCCATGTGAACCCGATTAAGCCGCTGGATCATTTCGCGTACATCATCGCCGCCATCACCTTTATTTTTTCTGTCCCTGGTTGCTACGTCAGCATTTGATCGAATATTGACTCTCTCACACTTTACTCACACCATTAGGAATCAGCCAGCTAACAGAAACTATTTATAGATTGCTATCACCAAACTCTATCTGCAGCAATCCATCCCAGGCGTCATCACTCAGCCACATTTCATGGAGGAACTTTGTCTATTGTTCTCAACTATCCACTGATATCGTCACTGACATCAATACTGAAATCCATTGTTGTAAGGACTCGATGCCCTCACCAATCTTCATCTCCCGCCCGCCGCCGGGCTTCACTCTCTTCTCGGTTGTCCGGGGCATGCAGCTCGTCATCCTGGGCGGCTATAGGGCCCTCAAGAACCCTCAATTGGCCAAGTCCGGCTACTATAAGAAGGCCCTCGTGGCCATATACTATTCCCTGGCCATCCAAGCCGTGCTGTGGGCTCCACTGCTCCTCCTCAAGTACTCGCTCTACGGAGCCAACTACTTCTTTGAGTCCAACCACACTGAAACGATAGAGCACTGGATAGGGACACTGTCCTTTTTGCAGCACATTCTTAACGTTGGCCCGCTGCTGGTCTCCGCTGTCCGGTATTTCGGTCCGGAAATGGACGACCTCTTCCTCATGTCGCTCGACTTCTGCGACCAGGTCTATAAAACTAAACATCCAGAGTCAGAGAGGGCGTACTGTGGTAACCTGCTGGTATACGATCTCGACCAAAACAAACAGGTACAGCCTCCATCGCCCAACGACAAGTTCTCTGGATTCATCCGAAAGTCTGTGATGAGCGGCGCCTACACCCTGGGCATCTACTTCGTCTCTCTCATTCCAGTCATTGGCCACCTGGTGCTGCCAGTCATGTCGTACTACTCCTTCAAGCGGGTCGTCGGTGGCACCGCGGCCATGGCCATTTTTGGAACAGGCTTCTTCCTGCCAAAGAAGTACACCATGATCTTTCTCTCGGCTTTCTGGGGCGGCAGACGACTCACCAGAGTTCTCCTTTCACCATACTTCAAGCGGCTGCCGTTTTCTCGTCACGACAAGGAACAGTGGTTCGCAGCACGAGAAGGAATCATGTTTGGATTTGGCGCTGGCTTGTACCTGTTGCTCAAGATTCCATTTGTTGGAGTTTTGGTGTACGGCTTCGCTCAGGCCTCTGCGGCCTATCTAATCACTAAAGTGTCTGACCCGCCGCCACACCCTGCCAGATCGCTCAATTGGATCTCGCGGGAAATCGCCTGGACCTACCACGACATCCATCTCGACTGGAAGGATCCATTGAGCGAGAAACCAGTGAAGCCGGAAAGTCCTACAGCCAAGACGACCGGAAGAATAGGACGAACTCCGGGAATCTTTCCAGCGACCCCATCTTTTGATAGTTTGTAGTCACAGAGGTGAGACCCAAAAGACAATTCTATTTATTATCACGTAACTTCCCGGCCCAAACCCGGCACAGCCACAGCCATCCGAGATCAAAACCAGAACACTAATCTAACGAGTAAACTCGGCGAAAACCACCGCGCCGATGACCTGTCGCCTGCCGTCTACACAGCCTTTATGCGTAACGTAGCGAAAACTGGACCAGCTTCGAGGGCGTGTGTTGAAACAGTCTCGACATTGTAGCCTAGCTATGAATAACCATAAACGAACCCAACCTTATTGCTCTTCTTCTGCTACACATCTATTAACGGTCAAAATTAGTCTCAACGCATGCGCCAGGGTCTACGGCACGGCAAAATCACTGCATCGTACCTACTGTAACGTAACCCCTTTCAGCCGTTTAGCCGACCAGGACCTCTAATTGCACGCGCGGGATTCGAACCTTCCGAGGACGGCAACCGCAATTTCACCACACACGATCAGGGGAACGTGGACAACACAACACTGATAACACTTGATTGAGGTGCAACAAAGGAGACACGTATAATCCACAAGGTATTAGTCGACCTAACTCCTCTTACTTCATCAAAACAAGTCACGTGCAGATCACGTGAGTTGTCAATCAGTGAAAAGTACACCCAACCTTAATTGACGTTTGCAAGACTGCAAACATGTCCGGCCTACAAAGGAGACGAGTTGGCGCCTCTGCCGAGCCTGCCAATGGCACTGAGGACCAGCCGAAACGGACCTATGAAGAAGATGGCCACCGAATTGGCTACGACCCCGAGGACATTAACCACACAGCCAAGGAGCTGAAGCAACCCAGACTGACTCTGATGGAGGAGGTTCTATTGCTTGGACTGAAGGACGCACAGGGTTATCTTTCATTTTGGAACGACAACATTTCTTATGCTCTGAGAGGCTGTATTATCATGGAATTGGCTCTGCGGGGCAAGATTGCCATGGTGAACGATGCATCCCGACGACGGTTGACGCTGAGCGAGCGATACATTACCGTCACTGACGACAAGATAACTGGTGAGGCTTTGTTGGACGAGACTATAAAGATCATGAAGAGCAGCGAGCCTCTATCGGTGGGCACTTGGATCGACTATCTGAGCGGAGAGACCTGGAACCTGACCAAGATCAGCTACCAATTGAAGCAGGTTAGAGAACGACTAGCAAAGGGACTGGTGGATAAGGGAATTCTGCGTACAGAGAAGCGAAACTTTTTCCTGTTTGACATGGCCACTCACCCCGTTGCCGACACTATGGCCAAGGAGGACATCAAGAAGCGAGTTATTAACCTGCTGACAGCGCGAACAGCAAGCCTGCCCAACTCTCCATATTTCCCGGATGGCATTCCATACAGACATATCCGATCAATTGCCCTGGTTGCTGGAGCTTATGCAGCCACGGTCTTGGAAAACGTTCTCACTAACCTGTCCTACGACGCACGGGACAATGCATTCAACAGAGCTGACGAGCTGCTGAACGACTACTCTGAGTGGCCGTTCGCGGCCAAGTCCGGCGCCGGCGGTGTCGGCACCAACCTGGCATCCGAGGTGTCGAAGGAGCTCACAGAGGGCGAGGGCAGCAGTACGGACAGGGAGCTGCAAATTGAGGTCGTGGCCGCTGTGCTGAGCGTGTACGGAAGGTTGGATTCGATTTTGTAGTCTAGTACGAGCGAGCCCAGAACGAAGCGATTGCTGGGCTGAGTGCTAGTACTAGTTGGTGCTGAGGAGCGACCCGGTGGTAGCTTGATGAACTGAGAGTGTGCGAGGTCCTTCGCTGAGTATATAAAGAGCTGATAATAACCTTTTGAATATGCGCCGTTGATGAGTTACGTGCATGTACTGACCGAGCTATAGCAGGGAAAGTCCTTCTGGCGCAGCAAGAATCCCTGACGACTAGGACCTCACAAAGGTTAGACGCGTAATGGTTACCAGAAGACCATGGACTCGATTCATCACATGGTGAGCGCTTCCGGCGAACTTTCTGAAGCCACTTCCGCCAGACATTTCACTAGGGAAGACTTTGAGCCCATCACAGCTGCTTGCCTGGACGTTGCACCACAGGCTGTGCAGGTGTACCACGCCGTCGCTGAAAACTCTGAACGACAGGTTTGTACGATCCTACGCTTCAATAGTAAGATACACCCGTAGTGACTGACTCATCTTTCATCACATTGTATTATGCACCCGTCTATGTACTACCGACGGTGTCGCTCGGCTCACTTGGCTGTACCGCCGTCTCGCCTGAGCTCCCCACCTCGTCCGTCAAGTCTATAAGAGGAGCGATCTGGAGCTCTTGTTCATCCGATTTCCCCTCGTCAGTCATGGTAACATCAGCCTCTGGTGTCACAGGCTCTCGCAAAAAGGCGTCCACATGTGTATCAGCGACATCATCTCGCACAAACACCAGAAAATATGGCGTAGCTGTATTTTCCGGCGCCTCATCAAAGATGACACTTGACGGA
Source organism: Blastobotrys muscicola (assembly GCA_003705745.3). Classification (NCBI taxonomy): domain Eukaryota; kingdom Fungi; phylum Ascomycota; class Dipodascomycetes; order Dipodascales; family Trichomonascaceae; genus Blastobotrys; species Blastobotrys muscicola. The sequence continues at coordinate 54,454 of PPJL03000004.1, forward strand.
ATCTCGGACACGTATTCGTCATTGTATTTGCGGAAAACGCCAGCCTTCAGGTCGTTTATGTAAATCCAATAGTGGCCAAACGATGCCTGACCTCGGTGAATGAAGACTGAATGTATCCTGTAGCCGACTTTCTTCATATCTGCAAATTGATTCTTGATTTTTGACTCTAGTTCTTCGATCCTGGTCGTTAGGGAGTCAATTTCTGTAGTCAGTTTGGATATCTCATCATCAAGTAACTGAACCGTTGATCCATTAACGGTAAACTGCTTGTTGTCGAACTCGAGTGTCTCCGAGTCGTCATCCTTCGATGATGAAATCTCCATTGCGGCGCTGTCGACCGACAGAGTCTTAAACCAGTCTCGCGTGGCCACCAGCGTCTCCTTGATGGTCAGGCCATTGTTCTTCGCATTGGTTTCCTCGAGTCGCTTTTTGAGGGAAGAGACTTCCTCTCTCCATGCTGCTACTTCTCTCCGCCGAGAAATAATGTTTGGGTCTGCAGTGTCCAGGTATCGGTCCATGTATATTGTTTCGTCAAATCTCAATAGAGCCAGAGACTTGAAGGGCCGGAAATTGACTGTGTCGAACTGCACCCGTTGGACCTGAACTTGAAGGATGGGTGGCAGCTCGGTGATGGTAACCGACCTTCTTGTCTCGACGTTCTCCAAAGTCATTGTGAGCTCTCCAAAGTACGAATCGAGCGCATCATATAGGTCTCTTGGCCCCTCAGCCACATCCACTAACAAGCTGGAGAACCGTTCTGTTTTCTCACGTCGATTGCTGCCGTCAGAAACAGATTGGAGCACCTGCTTTGTCTTGCCGTAAAACAGATCCTTCACAATATCTCTTTGCTCGCCGTCTTCCTCAATGCTAGATGGTTTAAATGCGGCCTCGATCTGGAACAAGACGTTCTCGATGCACTCAGTAACGTCCTGCTGACCGCCGAACAGAGCAGAATCCATTCTCTTCTTCTTTTCAACCTCTTTGACCTTGACCTCTTCAATCTTTACCTCTTCCACCTCAGTATCATCAGGTTTTGAGTCCACCACAGGCTTTGGCTCTTCTTCAGACTTCACATCGGGCATTGGAACATCCGGTTCTGAGCTCTCAGAGTTCAGGTCCTTGGGAGATATGTGTCGCTTCCGAACTTCTTCATCAGCTTCTGAATGGTCTCGTTTCGGCGCTTCGTTCTCCTTGTCGTCTAATTCTATGAGCTCCTCGGTGACCTCATCCTCCTGCGGCGGAACAAGTGCGAAATATGCAAGATCTCGCTTTGGCGAGACAAATGACTCGTTTGTATGAATCAGTTCGAAGAACAGCTCCGAAAGCAGCGTGACAACTATGTTAGCATCCAGTCTTTCTCGAATCCAACTTACACTCCTGCGACCGCTTTACCTCCCAAGGATGAACCACCCGACCACCAACTTTCTTAAGATAGTCAAATTTAAGGTCCTCACGATTTTCCGAGGCTGTGAAATTGAGGACCGCCTCTCGCAGTGGCGTGATCGTAAAGTAATACTGTAACAGCGAATTGAGGTAACATGTGTTTCCAATGTTGTTGAGTCCCACAGGCACAGCTGTACTTTGAACTGGGCTTGGCAAGGCATGATCTCCAGTCTCTAGGTAGTTGGGAATTTTTTGGCTTTTCAAAGACTCGCCAATTTTTCGTAGCGCACAACGCAGTTCCAGAGCTGATGCTGGGTTATCGTTCAGTCTGATGTTGAATATGGCGATGACACTGTCTTCGTCCATACCCGGCGTGACTCCAAGTAGCTCCTGGGCTGTTTCCAGGTTGATCTCACCAAGGGTACCGAATGTGAGGGATTCGTAGAACGTCAAAAGCATGGGACTGAGCCTGGCTTTAGCGATACTAAGAAGTACAGCTTTCGAAGTATCGTCATCGACGCCACCCAAGTCTTCGCTCACTTTGAAATTCCACGACACTTTAATAGTCTCGTCATCTGCTGCCGGTGTGACATTGAGGTAAGCGTAAGCCTGTTCCAGGGTCATAGATTCGGCATTGAGGTACCCCTCGATCCTCTGACTCTTCAGGTACTTGCCAACCACCTCAAGAGCGTTACGTAGTCGGCTCCTCTCCTGGGGCTGCTCTCGGACAGTCGCTTTGAAGACATCGATGAGCATGGAATCGTCTACCTCGACGGACTCGTCCAGTCCAAATAAGTCGTAAGCAGCCTTGATCTCTGACCAAGGCGTGATTCCAAGCGAAAGAAGCTCCATGACTTTCATTTCGAGCTGCTCGCTCTGTCTGAATTGCGCGATACTTTTCAGCATCTCAAGATAGAAGGCTAATTGGTCTGGGTCGTTCTGCGCCTGGTGTTCGTAACGTTGAATGATGAGGGAGTCTGTAAATGTTTCGGTGGCGCCCAGCGCCACGAACCAGCCGTACTGACTGTTGCTAAGTGGCAAATGATTGACGTACCCGGCTGCATCTGACGCGAACCGCGAGCTGACTAATTTGTTTAGAAGTTCGACAGCGTTCTGAACCCGCATGTGGAACACATCTGTCCCTGGCTTCTGCAGTCGTATGCCGATAACCGCCACCTCCATCATCTTACGGATCATTGACTTCCGTTTTTTGATTGTCTCGAGGTCACTACCGTGCAAGTCTGGCGGCACCCACGCCTGCTTCTGCTCGTCTCTCGTGAAATATAGCCGCTCAAACATTGTGGGGTTGATTCGCATCTGCACTGTCGGGTTCGCAAACTGAATCTCCCGCCCCTCGGTGGACACAATTGGGTCACTGATGATTCGGTGCAGCGTGTGCAGACAGTGCGAAGAATTTGGACAGGCCGCCGAGGGCTTCAGGTGCTTGAATTGCTCGTACCGCAACCGAACAGCGTGCTCGTCGAAATCCTTCATAATCTCAGGACTGAACTCGGGCGCGTAGATGGTGATTTTTACAAGCAGCGAAGCATTCGTGCTCTGAAAATGATACTCCTCCAGGTCGGCAGTGATATCGGAGTGCATTAGCCGAAAATCGTGATTCACGTCCTGCCGGTGGTCGCCTTCTATCTCGACCTCCAGGTGACGGAGCGTGTTGGCGAACACAAAGTGATGAATGCGCCGCTCGAGAATGGCATTGGCGTCTTTGAAGGGCTCTAGCGGATCAGGCCATAGAAACGCAATGTTGTTGCAGGGCTGAGCACTAGCGTAGTTGGCCGCCATCATAGGCGAGGCCGCCAGATAGCCAGTGCCCGGTATGACACGCAGCAGGTCCTGTACGATTCTAAACCATGACCTTCCTCCTTGCATGTCGGAGCGGAATCTCGGAGCGCAGCGACGAGATCGCTTGCGTTAATCTGTGTGCGTGGGTTTAGCTAAGCGACGCGCGAATGAACCTGTGGCGTTCAGGGCGGCAGGTGGGCGGTAGACAGTGTGTTCAAGGTGCAGGCTATGCTGTCACGTGGTCCTATAGTCCTGATTCCTGGTCCTAGAGTGTGTACCTTACGTATGGGCGGTGTGGGCTGCGGCTTGCGATAACAACCTGATGTGACGGGTTGGGAGAAGTATTCAAGATGCCGTTGGTGGTGCCTGATACGAGCCAGGAGCCTGTGCTCGTCCCAGAGACCACGGTTAATAATGCCGCAAGCGTACCGGCAGAAGGAATCAAAGGAAACCTGTCCAGCTTTCTGGAGGGCAACCCGTACTTCACCGCCGGTTTCGGGCTGATGGGTCTCGGAGCTGGTCTTGCTATTCTACGGCAGGGCGCAATCAGAGGTGGAAGTTTTCTGTACAGACAGATGCTGGTTGATCTAGAGATTCCGTCCAAAGACAAGTCCTACAACTGGTTTCTCGAGTGGATGTCGCAATACCCAAAGCGAAGCAGCAGACATATGGCCGTTCAAACTATATTTAAGCAACATGAGAACGGGTCGGTTAGCACAAGGTTTGACCTAGTGCCAGGCCCGGGAAGGCATTTCATTCGATACAAGGGAGCTTTTATGTCCATCAAGCGAGAGAGATCTGGTAGACTGATGGATCTGACGTCGGGCACACCTTTCGAGACTATCACGCTCACAACGCTGTATAGGGACCGGCATCTGTTTGCTGATCTGCTCGAAGAAGCCCAGTCAATGGCCGTCAAGCAGCAGGAAGGCAAGACGGTGCTGTTCACGTCTTTTGGTCCCGAGTGGAGACCGTTTGGTCAGCCTAGGAAGAAGCGAACGATTGACTCTGTTATCCTGGCCGAGGGCGTTAAAGAGAAGTTGTTGAACGATGTGAAGGATTTTTTGGGATCAAGCCAGTGGTACAATGACCGTGGTATCCCGTATCGGCGAGGCTACCTGCTGTACGGACCACCGGGCAGCGGAAAGTCGAGTGTCTTGCAAGCTCTGGCCGGTGAACTGGACTATAACATTTGCATCCTGAACTTGTCGGAGAAGACGCTGACCGATGACCGACTGAACCACCTCATGAACCACGTTCCGGCGCGGTCGATTTTGCTGCTGGAGGATATTGACGCTGCGTTCAACCAGCGACAACAGTCCACGGACCAGGGGTACATGTCGGGTGTGACCTTTTCTGGCCTGTTAAACGCGCTAGACGGTGTGGCGTCGGCTGACGAGAGGCTAATTTTCATGACCACTAACCACCCAGAGAAGCTCGATCCAGCGCTCATCAGACCAGGACGAGTCGACTTCAAGGAATGCATCGACAACGCGACGGAGTACCAGGTGCGCAAGATGTTTTTGCGTTTCTATGAGAACGAGCATGAGCTCTGCGACCAATTTATTCAGAAGATTGTCGAACTGAACTGCACAGTCAGCACCGCCCAGCTGCAAGGGCTGTTTGTGTACTTCAAACAGGATCCTCAGGGTGCGTTGAACAGTGTGGAGCTGTTGAGGAGGATATGAGTGAAGCGTATCCCTGTAAATAGAAGCCAAAAATGCCTGTAAATAGACTGTATGCGATAGATGCACCAGAATCATCCCCTGAACTTCTTCAATATTTTCTTGTTAGTCTCATCAGCAAAGGCGATCACAACGTCGCCGTGCTGTCAAATTCAGCAGACGATACTCACACTTGCCACGCCCCCCACATAACGAGCACGTATATTTGGCTGCCCCTCGGCCTTTACCGCTGCCATGCGGGCTTCTTTGACAAGTCTAGGTTAGTCAATCCACCTATCAAAACTTACTCTTTCAGGAACAAGACATAGTTAAGAAAGATCATCACATCGGCGTTGCCCGACATCGTACTCTTACTGATTTTGCGGTACTTTCTCTTGAAAGCACCGCGCGAGTACGTCTTGACCATGCTGTCGCGTCGATGGTTGTCGCGTTGATAAGTCGCGTCTGATAACGCCTACGCGCCTATAAAAAGCAGTTACTAGAGTTAGTATATTCGCCTTCGCTGCGCTCAGGCTGCATGCATATAAATAGTCTATACAAACGGATAGTCAATCTCCTCGAGATCCTCGTACTTGGCGAACAGCCTTTTTCGAGTATCCACCACGGTCTTTAGCTCTTCGACCTCAAACTTGTAGTTGGAAGTGTACAGCGTGGAAAACAACTGCAGCGTCTTCTCCTCTACATCTCGGTCGTCACTCAGCTGTGAAATCGCCAGCTGAACCATGTCCAGCCGTCTCAGTTCAGTGTGCTTAGGCTCGACAGGCTCAATACATGCAATTGCCTGGGCCAGCGCTAGTCCTCTCAATCGTCGCTTCTTGTCACTTGATGTCAACCACGCTGTTAGCAAGGTCCAGCCATTCGGAGCCTTCTCAAACTGCTCGTAAGCAGGCTGGCAATGGCCCAGGACGCTCACAAGAGCATAAAATGCCTTGTGAGCAACCTCGTTGTTAGAGTCACTCAAAGCGAGGTCCACAAGTTTTGCAATGGCGCCCTCCTTCTTTGCGTAAGCCTCCTGTGAGTTGGGGTTGTTCTGCACAGCAGTTCCCACAACCCACGCGGCCATCTTTCGAATAACCTCTGATTTATCGTCCAGCAGGCCAATAACTGGAGGCCACAGCTCCATGTTTTCTAGGTTGTTGGCATTGTCTAAACTCTCAATCAGCATTTCCAGGTTGTCCAACGCAGTCTCTCGGTTCTCCACGGTCGCCTCGAGGTCACACGCCGCCTCCACAGCCTCCTTCATCAGCGTGGGCTCGTCCTTTGCACCAAACAACTGTTCAAGTAGTTTTGGATCCTAGGTTAGCTCGTCCACAATTACGAAGCTCCTGGTCGTATCATGTACGTCCTGTAGGGCCTGTCCCTAACAATATACTCACCGGCTGAGGTGCTGGTCCCTGAGAAGGGTCGTGACCAGCAGTTTGTATCGACCACTTTAATAGCTTTTCCATGTTGTGTCGTGATGTTGCCGAGCCTGCCCTTTATGTTGAGGTGCTCGCGCTCTCTAGAGCCTTCTGGAAAATTTCAGGTGCCCTAACCCACATCCGGATTGGGATTAGTTATCAGCGGCAAAGATGAACGACAGCATGAAGCTGAGATCGAGGCCAACATCTTCCAGTAGCTTACTCTCCTGTCTCGTGATGGCTATGCACTTCTGGTATACGTCAGATGTTGGGTTGACGTTGTAAAGCTGCCGAGCAAACAAAACCACGTAGTTCTCTATCTCCGCTTTCGCCCACTCAACGATGCTGCTGGAATTCTGGGCACTGCTGTAGCAACTGTTGTAGATCTCAACAGTAGTTCGAATCATCCTGAAGTGGATGATGGCAACCTGGCACATATAGCTGGCAATATCTCCCTGGAACTCCACTTGCTTGATCCGCTTCTTAATCATAGCTCGCCGGCTCTCTAGCAAGGTAGCCTTTGCTCGATCGTCTGCCTTGAGTCGAATCAAAAGCTGGACATGTTGTTGAATTTGAGATCCGCTCATGTGGTCCTGAGACAATTCAAGCAGAAGCTGGTCCACCAGTTCTCTAGTCTTCTCTTCCAGCTTGTCCTTCAGAATTTGCGACGTGGCCGCCTGATCTGACATTAGAGTGAGTGGTTCATTGGCCTGAGCGGACGGATCTGCCCCTTTGATGACAATTAGGCTCTTAACCGCCTCGTTCTGGTCATCAGGCTTTTGACCTCCGTATCGTTCCAGGTTTTCATAGGCAACTTTGATGTTCTTTTCGATTGTGTCCACAGCCTGGGAGAACTGACGATAGGTGATTTGAACGTCCAGGTCATTGATAGTCTCCTCGACTTCACGCAAACTTCTGCTTCGGCCGGTGATGTCCACTGACACACGACGAGCGGCCACGAACGAGGCTGATTTTCGCTTATTGTGTTTTTGCGTGTGTGATTCTATCGTGGGAGAGCCACTACCGACTCTTCGCGGGCTGAAGTCCCGTTTGGCTGCCCGCTGTAGCTCCATCTTGACTTTTCTGAATTCGTTGAGGATCATTCTGTGCGCTTCACCCTTCTCAGACCTATACACGTATTGCATAGACCCATACTGCACACACATTGCATTTTCTGTGATGGCGTCCTTAGCTCTGTTCCTGCCTGCTGACAGGTCCACAACGTCAATTTCGTTCAGTGACCAGCACTGGTCAGCCACCAGGGTTCTGCTAGGCTGGACGGCCAGCGAGTTGTCGCCGTTTCTGGACCGCTTTCGCGTGGCTATGAGCAAATGATCATTCAGCAGAAACACATGAATAGCCTGCAGAGGTTTCCAGGTAGCAGCGTTCAGCTGGTACCATCCGCCGCTTTCCTTGACCACGTGACGGCCTGGAATCGCAGGAAGGTACTTCTGAGCGCCCTCAACGTGCCTGAACAGACTAGCCAACTCCTGCGCCCACATGTTTTCCAGCATAATCAAACTGTTTCGTCGCTGCAGCTGTGGATTGTGATCAGGTACCATTAGACTGCCGGTCATGCCTTTGGACTCTGCAGAGGCTAGCGACTGCTCGGCGTCATCTTTCATAGCCGTGGTCGCAGCGTGAAGGTCGCTCAACAGGTTTCTCAGAACGTCCAGCTCGCTTCCAAGATTGCCAATTTCAGTACCTACAGCAAGAAAGGCCATGTAGTTGTTGTACATGGCGTCTTTCCTCTCTGCGGCCAAGGCTGCCTGCATGGTGTTGAGCTTATCAGAGAAGGCTGAAATCTCGACATCTGTGGCGGAACTAAGCTGGTCCGACACGAATCCCTTTGCGTCAAAGTCTTCTCGCAGGAAATCGTTCTTCTCAAACGCGCCGGGCTTCTTCCGTTCTTCCCGTATTATAGGGGTCTTTTCGTAATTTTGGTACACCTGTGCCTCGTTGATGAGATCACCGGCGTTGGTGGGCAGCGACGGAACGTCCTCGTCTAGGTATAAGTCGCTAGGCTGAATACGACTGGACAGTCGCCGCTTGACTAAATCATCAATCTTCTGTTTACTCTTGACGTTAGACGCTGGTAAATTGCTTTGGCCGGGAACAGACAGCAAATCGCCATAGCCCTTCTTCTTTTGCACATTCTGCTGTTGATGCCTGGCCTCTGGAAGCAACGTCTGCCTGTGCTTACGCAGAGACTGCTGAGGTAATTGGCTCATCTGGTCGGCTACACGTATGCGATGTTGGTTGATAGGTTACCCACCTCCCACCTCACTCTACACATGCACAATGCAATACGTCATTGGAGCTCTACAGACTAGAACTTGTTTCTCTTTGCCTGTTCGTTCTGTCCGGCCAGGCGGGACACAGTCCTGCGCCGTGAACCCTTAGTGCAAACACCTTGAGATTTGGCAGTCGTCGCCAGAACGAGCGTAGTACCACAAAATCGAGGTCCATCTTGGTGAACGACAAAGAAAGTCAAACGTGAGGGGCTCATTCAGGGCAGCGTATATTCTGACGCTTTCGACCTGGGTGGTCGAGCGTCAACAAAAGCACTCTGAGGGACCCGTTTAGTTTCCTCCACTTTATGTAGTCGAGAACCTGCCGCAACCCCGGACCTGACCAGTGAACGCCATCTTGCTCAGCACTTTTGTCGTACTTCCCGGACTCATAGCCCAGCTGGACGTTGGCCTGTTTGAGTGGAAAGAAAGTCAAATTGCCCTGATGGAATCCCCAGAGGCAAATTGCCGACTATGAAAGGTTATCAAGAATATCGTCAACTGCATACCGCGGTCAGTAGCCAGCGGGGTCTGCATGACGCGTTTTTAGCTTGCGCTGGAGCCGGGAAACAGTTAGAAGGTCGCTTGCCCTAGCACCTAGACTTGGCCTGTACAAGGTGGAGTTGAATGACCAGCTGGCCCCACTAACGTCACCGCAGCTCACCATACCATCCTTGTCCCCACATGAGTGATGTCCTTGCACGGCTTAGTTGGGACATCACCAAAACTTCACCTCCAACACTAAAAATGTCGGTCTCGAGCCAGCAGATGAACTATCTCATCTGGCGCTATCTACAGGAGTCTGGTGAGTCATTCTTGCCAAAATGTTACTAACAAGGCTTTGAACTATCCACATACGCGCTACAACAGGAGTCGAAGGCACACGCGCTGGACAATGAGCTCAGCTCAAGTATACCGATGGGCACGCTTGTTCGTCTAGTGCAGAAGGGCATGCAGCTGATAGAGATGGAAAAGTCAGTACAGGGCAAGTGCGACGGGTTCACACTGCTGGACGTGCTCTCCATGAAGGACGAACACGTGAACGGTGTCAACGGTTCGTCAAAACCAGAAGCACTAGATAAACCCAAATCAGTTCGCCAGTTGGAAAGCGTCTTTGAAACGGCACCCGCTCAATATTCACAGTGGAGTCCAGTTCAGGGAAATATCCTGGCGATAGGCGACAGTAACATGACAGTTTCGATATTCACTTTTGGACAAGAGACTAGCGTCGTGAAGCTAGCACACCCCAGCATGACTCCAGACACAGAGAAAGACATTACAGCCATTAGCTGGAACCCCGTGGGAACGCTGATAGTGACAGCCACATACGACGGTCAACTTCGGCTGTGGGATCCCGCAGGCCGACTGCGGCACGTCTTGTCGTACCACAGAATGCCTGTTCTGGCAGTGCGCTGGAACAAGTCTGGTTCGCTTTTGCTGTCGCTGGACGCAGCCAATAATGTCGCAGTCTGGGACCCAGTCAACGGTGAGCTCAAGCAGGTTTTTCAGCACATGGCTGCCCTCAACTACGATGAAGGATACATAGACGGGTCCAAAACCAACCCGCTATCAACGACAATGACGATAGGCAACGATGCCGACTGGATCGATACCACAACATATGCAGTCACAGGCGACAACGCCTCTATACTAATCTACAAAGTTGGTGAACGCCAGCCAATTTTGCGTCTCCAAGGCCATGCACAAGGCATTAATTCACTGCAGTTTGACAGTCCCAGTCAGCTGCTCGCCTCAGGCTCTGACGATTACTCGATCAAAGTCTGGCATGGAAACTCACCCATACCCGTGTGTACGCTAACGGGCCACACGGCCCCAGTGGTGGTAACAAAATGGCTGACCGCTAAGGAAAGCGTTGTTGAAGCGTTGGACCCCCAAACATTCAACCCATCATTGCTGGTCTCAGCGTCACTCGACGGATACGTGCGTGTTTGGGAGCCCTTGACAGGTCACTGCTTGGCGATACTAGGAATGCACAATCCACCAATATTCTGCTGCGTGGCAAGCCCCAACGAGAAATACCTCGCCACGGGTGGCGCAGACGGGGTTCTGGTGATATGGGACGTTACAAACATTAATAGAAAGGTGCAGAGTAATGCCGCCTCAGACGAACGCGCTATCGCAAGACACGAACTCAAGGATGAGACCGCAACGGACCAAACAATAAGCACGATATCCTGGAGCAGTGACTCGTCGAAAGTCTTTGTCAGTTACGCTACAAAGTCATTTGTTGTGAGTGTTTCATGACCATCATGTATGATAGTGTATATATCTATTTATTCAGAAGACTTCTTTTCAACCAGCTCTTTGAACTGCTTGATGGCGTCCTCGACGGTGACGGTCTCGGTCTTACCCTTGTTGTCATCTCGCTTTCGGATGTTGACAGAGTTGGAAGACTGCTCCTCCTCACCGACGATAAACAGGTAGTTGTACTGCTGCAGCTGTCCCTGTCGGACCTTCTTCTGCAAGGTGTTTGGACCAACGTCAACGTCGGCGTAGAAACCAGCCTCGTGGAAGGTGTCTCGCACCTTCTGAGCGTAGTCAAAGAACTTGACACCGACTGGGACAACCAAAATCTGTCGTGGAGACAACCACAGTGGCCACTTGCCGTAGAAGTGCTCAGTCAAGATACCAATCATTCGCTCCAGAGAGCCGTAGATGGCTCGGTGGATCATGACTGGAGTATCGTAGTGCTGAACTTCACCAGAAGCGTTGACGGCGTCGAAGTTTCGGTACTTGAGCTCGAATCGGTTTGGCAGCTGGAAATCCAGCTGGATAGTGGCACACTGGTGCCATCGCTTCAGAGCATCAGAGATCTTGATATCGATCTTTGGACCGTAGAAGGCACCATCACCTGGGTTGAGCTCCCAGTTGGCGCCAAAGCTGTTCAGGGCATCGGTAAGCTTGGCCTCAGCGTCATTCCAGGTCTCAATCTCACCGACAAAGTTCTCAGGTCGGGTAGACAGCTCCATCTTGAACTCGAAGCCAAAGATGCCGTAGACGTGCTTCAGGAAGTCAAAGACACCAGTGATTTCCTCACCAATCTGGTCCTTTCGGCAGAAAATGTGGGCATCATCCTGCTGGAAACGTCGCACTCGAGTCAAACCAGTGAGGGCACCGGAAAACTCGTTTCGGTGCAGGACACCAAAGTCAGCAACTCGCCATGGCAGCTCTCGGTAACTTCGCTCTCGAGCCTTGAAGACCAGACAGTGACCTGGACAGTTCATTGGCTTTAGGCCGAACTGCTCCTTCTCGACATCGAAGGCGAACATACCGTCCTTGTAGTTCTGCCAGTGACCAGAAATCTGCCACAGCTTGGCGTTGTACATGTTTGGGGTGATGACCTCTTCGTAGCCTCGCTTTCGGTACTCGGTCTTCAGGAACTCAATCAGAGTGTTGTAGATTCGGGCACCGTGTGGCAGCCAGAAAGCACTACCAGGAGAGAGCTCGTTGAACATGAACAGCTCCTGGTCCTTACCAATCTTTCGGTGGTCTCGCTTGGCAGCCTCCTCGAGGAACTTCAGGTGCTCGTCCATCTGCTTCTTGTCTGGGAAAGAGACACCGTAGATTCGCTGAAGAGAGTCGTTCTTGGCATCACCCAGGAAGTAAGAAGAAGAGTTTTTCAGCAGCTTGAAGGCCTTGATTCGGCCGGTGTGAGGAATGTGTGGGCCTCGGCACAGATCAATCAGTGGACCACATCGGTAGACAGTGGTGGAGGTTCCGTCTGGGATCTTGTCGGCAATGATGTGCTGCTTGTACTTGTTGTAAGAGAACATCTTGAGCAGATCCTCCTTAGACATCTCCAGTCGTTCGAACTTCTGCTTCTCCTTGATGGCCTTCTTGGCGACGTTCTCAACAGCTGGGAAGTCGCTGGCAGCGACAGCAGTGTTGCCCTCGTCAATGCTCATCTCATAGTAGAAACCATCCTCGATTGGTGGTCCGATACACAGGTGGGCACCGTAGTGGCACTCAGCAGCCTCACCGAGCACGTGGGCAGACGAATGCCAGAAAACCTGCTTTCCCTCCTCGGACTCAAAGTCCAAGAACTCAAGAGTGGAGTCCTCCTCCAGCGGTCGGCCGATATCCCAAAGGGTGCCGTTGACCTTGGAGATGACGGTCTTCTCGAGCAGAGATTTGCTAATGTCCTTGGCAATGTCCTGTGGGCTGGTCTCCCAAGCGACGGCCTCTCGAACAGAGCCGTCCTTCAGGGTGACCTTGATTGGCTTTCGCTCCTTGGAGGCAATCTCGTCGTCGTACTTCTTCTTCAATTCCTCGAAGAGGGCGACTCGCTCGTCAATGAACTCATACTTGGATTCGTTCTGGTTAGTACAGTATAGTCGGGCAATTTAGACATGACAGTATTGGCTGGATAACCGAGATTACTTCGATCCACGCCCACGGGAGTCCACCTCCATTAATACTTCCAGGGGTGGGCCCTGAAATTTCCCGGCGCTTCGCTCCATCGGGGCATTCTCGTTGCCTACTCACTGGGTACAGCTTTGGGGCAGCTCTTTTCTCAGAAATCTGAACGTTTGCGACCTTATCGGCCAGCTCAACAGCCACAGCAGCCATGTTGTAGTTTAGTCTAGGCGATGGCTAGTGTGAAATTGTGATGATCTGGGAGTGACTAAGTCGGGGAAATTTTGCGCGTAATTTTTAGAACGTCAAATTCCGGTCGAGCAGCCTTGTCAGCGGGTGCCGTATATTAGTCACTCTGATCTTATGAGTGTCGTCAGTATATCAGACGACAGTTCGCCGCCGTCGCCGGCCAGCTCATCGAAGGAGTCACGTTTAGAGGCGCGTGCTTCAGAGGTGGACGACGATGTCATAACGGACAGACTAGCTGAAGAAGATGAAGGCGGCGAAGAGGGTGAAGAAGGCGAAGAGGGTGAAGAGGGTGAAGAAGGTGAAGAAGACCAGGAAAAGCTACACCAAGAGCTGGTCGAGATGCGTGGAGTGGGAAGATACTTTGGCACAGAGGAGGAAAGTCTCGGAATCGTTTGCCGGAACTGTCACGGAAGAGGACATATCGCCTCAAAGTGTCCTGTGGTGATCTGTGATACCTGTGGTGTCAGAGACGACCACTACACCAAGCAGTGTCCAAAGATGCAGCGGTGCTCCAACTGCGGTCAAGGTGGGCATCTGAGAGCCGTGTGTACAAACAGATCAAAGGTCATTTACTGTTCACAATGTGACTCGAGAAACCACACTGAGAATATGTGTCCAAACATTTGGAGGACGTATATGCTGAGCAAAACCACAAAATACCACTACCCCAAGAGCATATCTTGTTACAACTGCGCGGAGGAAGGACATTACGGAGACGACTGTCCGGCGCCGAAGCAGTTTGACCTCAAGTATCGAGACGATTCGGCATTCAACGGAAACAACATGGCCAGAGATCTCACGGCTCAGTACAAAAGAAACTTCAGAAAGCCTGTCCAGAAAAGAAGGAGAGACTTTGCCGACGAGTATACCAGCGACGGCAGAAGCGAATACAGGCAGGACTACAAACGAAATGATTACAAACGAGATGACTATTACAGCAGGCGCGAGGACTTCCTCAACAAGCGTGATGACTACTCGAATAAGCGACAGAGAACCAACAGTGGATACGCCGGCTCGGGATCGTACCAGTCTAAGAACAAAGCGCCATGGGAGAGAGATGTTAGGCCGAGCAATAGCGGGTACTTTCAGAAGGAGGTTCGTCCAAGCAAGAGCGGGTTCTTGAGAGATGGTAACTTGAAGGACCGGATCCAGTCCAAGTTTTCAAAGTTCTCCCGGCCGTTTAAGAAGAGGTAGCCAACCACTTTTTACGACAATTACGACACTCACGGCCTCAGTTGCTTACAGTGACTCCCTCAGTGCGACCGGGAGATATGGTAGGTATTCTTGAAGGCACCGTGCTGCACAGCGGCACATAGACTATCTTTATGACTATTCTTGCATGCAGTAATCAAAGCAACTCATCGCACCTATCAATATATACTTGCACTACATGTAAATACTTATCCCTTCAAGACTCACGCTTGTTGAGGAAGTCTATCCCTTCAGTCCAAAAAACATCACGTGACTTCCACGTGACTCAAGCATAGATACAATCTCAATATGTGAATCTGACCTTGCCTCGACAATGAATGGTGTCGATGACACGTCCAAGGTCCTTCGACAGGGCGAGCACAACACTGATGACCACAACCCTTCGCTGCTTGCTGTGGTGATTGATACGAATGCCGAGGCGTGGGCTGCTCTTTCAGATCAAATCAGCTTGAGGAAGGCAGTTTCGTCGCTTCTAGTATTCATCAATGGCCACATCTCTATGAACAACTCAAACAGAGTTGTTGTGATTGCTGCACACACGACAGGTGCAAGGTTCCTGTATCCACAGCCAAAGGCCAACGTGACGGCGGACAACAAGATTGAAAACGGACGAGTCATGTACCGACAATTCCGAGAGGTGAACGAGGTGGTTCTCAGTCAACTGGAGATTTTGCTAGAAGAAGAGAGAGAGAATATTGCGTTATCAAAGAATACGACAACCGCGGTATCGGGTGGGTTAAGCCTGGCGTTAACCTACATCAATCGAATATGTGAAATCAATGAGGAGACGACATTAACTTCGCGAATCATGTTATTGAGTGTCAGTGGCGACCTGGCGTCTCAATATATACCCACCATGAATTGCATTTTCGCTGCTCAGAAGAAGCGAATCCCTATCGATGTGTGCAAGCTTGGGGGCGACACAGTCTTTATGCAACAGGCTTGCGATTCTACAAACGGAATATATTTGAAAGTGGAACACCCCAAGGGCCTGATCCAGTATCTGATGGGCGCGTTCTCTATAGAGCCTAATTTGCGAAGCCACCTGAATGTCGCTAGCCAGAAGGATGTTGACTTTCGCGCGGCCTGTTTTGTCACCAAGAAGGTTATCGACATTGGCTACGTCTGCAGCGTGTGTCTATGCATTATGAGTTTGGTGCCCAGCACGCGGCAGTGTCCCATGTGCGAGACGGTCTATGATCCGGCGTCGTTGGCTCAGCTGACGCGGCTGCCTGTGGTTGTGGCTAAAAAGAAGGTCAAGAAGAAGAAGGTTTCTACACCAGGAGGAGTGGGCGGTGCAGTTCCTGTATAGATGGGGTAGGGCAGTATGGCGAAGAAATGGCAAGCTCAAGGCTCGTTTCGCTGGTCGTCCCTCAGCAACGAAGTCTGGTTCCTCGACAGCCCGTTCTTGATGATGAAGAAATCAAAGTTCCTTGGATAGCCGTGCTTGTCAATAACATGCATCCTTCTCTTGTGCTCGTCGCTGCAGAACCGCTCACAGCTCTCCTCCAGACACCCATATATGCTGTGGCCCGCTCGCCGGCGGGCCTGGGCGTACATGTCGTGGTTCTCAGTGATGTGGAGGTTCAGAATGAGTTCGCTGGGGAATACCCGCCCGCACTGTGAACACTGGTTGCAATGGAATCGGTAGTAGTGGGACTCGAACGAGTCGTGAGTGTGGAATGCTTGGGGATTAGCCGAGCAGCTCGGAGGAAGCGTGCAGACTAGCTCGAGCTGCTGGTCTAGGACTGTGCATTTGGCGGGCTCCTCATCTTCGTATTCATATTGTCTTTTCATTTCCACCAAGTGGTTAGATCACCAAGTAGATTTTAAGAGCAAAATTTGTGTGTACGCTGCAACAGGTCCTGGATCAGAGGATCAGCGCTGGCGTACGCAGGGACAAAGCTGGCGTGAACGTGATTTTGCTCGTGCGCCAGGAGTGTTGTAGGTGATCAGAGGGAGTGTTAGTTGACAACTGACAGCCGTGCAATGTGCGCGGGCGCCTTCTAGATCTTCAGCCCAGGCGGCGTAACCCCGCTGCAAGCTGATAGAGGGGCTGCCAGAATATCGTGAAAATAGCCACGTTGCGATACTGGATTTAGTGCGAGGACGGTATTGACGTCATAGCTGCGTGTTTAAGGTACTGCGTCTGGCATATTGTTGGCTGGTGCGCAAGACTGTGCTGTCGGACGCTAACGGATTAATTTCGCCGATAACGCGCTGCACTCTGACTCACATCATGATCAGGCCCATGGGACTAAGGCCGTTGGCCAGGCAGGCGGGGCTACTAAGAGGGCTGATCCAGCAGAGCAGATTCTACTCTGATGTCAAGCTTACCCGAGAAAACTACGACGTCCAGCGAAAGGATTTCTCTCGCTTGAACGAGCAAGACGTGAACCATTTTAAAAGCATTCTGAACGATAGCGGCGTCGTGCAGGACCAGGACGATCTCAAATTCTACAACGAAGATTGGATGCGAAAGTACCGGGGCAGCTCTCAGCTTTTTTTGAAGCCAAAGAACACCAAACAGGTCAGTCAGATTCTGCAGTACTGCAACGAAAGAAGGCTAGCGGTGGTGCCACAGGGCGGAAACACTGGTCTGGTTGGCGGGTCAGTGCCAGTTTTTGACGAAATTATCGTCTCTCTGTCAAATTTCAACAAAATCCAGTCGTTTGACCCGGTCAGCGGTATTCTGATAGCCGATGCTGGTGTGATTCTAGAGAACGCTGATAACTTTTTGCGAGAGAAGGGGTACATTTTCCCTCTGGATCTCGGCGCTAAGGGTTCTTGTCAGATTGGAGGAAATGTGGCCACAAACGCCGGTGGACTGCGATTGATTCGATACGGAAGCTTGCACGGTACGGTTCTAGGACTAGAAGCCGTGCTGGCTGATGGTACTGTGGTGGACGCTCTGAGTCCATTGCGAAAGGACAACACTGGCTACGACCTCAAGCAACTGTTTATCGGCTCAGAAGGAACTTTGGGAATCATCACCAAGATCTCCATTCTGTGTCCGCCGGCGCCTTCTACGGTTAATGTTGCCTTCCTGGGTTTGGAAAGCTTCGAAAAGGTACAAGAGACCTTTAAGCAGGCTAAGGGAGAACTGTCTGAAATTCTGTCTGCTTTTGAGTTCATGGATTCGAGCATTGCTGGTCTGGTTGCAGAGCACACGGACTTGGTCCCCCCACTCGAGCAAGACTACCCATTTTACTGCCTGATCGAGACCAGCGGATCCAACAAGGAGCATGATGACGCTAAGCTGGAGGCCTTTTTGGAGAATGCGATGGAGAAGGGGAACATTGTTGATGGAGTTGTGTCGCAGGACGAAACCCAGCGAAAGAACCTGTGGGCATGGCGAGAGACTGCGCCAGAGGCTACTGGCAAGACTGGTGTCTACAAGTACGATGTGTCCATTCGACTTCCACAGTTGTACGAGCTTGTTGAGGCTACGCGAGAGCGACTGAAGGATGCTGGCGTTCTCGGTAAGGGTGACGAGTACCCAGTGATTGACGCTGTGGGCTACGGCCATCTTGGCGACGGAAACCTGCATTTGAATGTAGCGCTGCGGCGATACGACAAGAAGGTAGAAGAGCTGTTGGAGCCATACGTGTACGAGTGGATTTCCAAGGTGAATGGTTCTATCTCTGCTGAGCATGGTCTGGGTTTTGCTAAGAAGGATTATATCCAGTACAGCAAGAACGACGGTGTGATTGAGTTGATGCGAGGCCTGAAGAAATACTACGACCCTAAGGGTATTCTCAATCCTTACAAGTATCTGTAAGACTCCATAAAAATGAATGTCGGCTGATCGAGATTGCTGTGTGCACTGCCACTGGCCACATACATTGTGTTCACTCTACGCTCACCTTGACAAACTGACATAGCCTGGGCGCCGACACGTACATACCGCGAGCACCAATCAGCCGCTCACAGTAGCGCGCTGTCACTGCCCCGGACGCCAACAAAGCCAAGAGCCGTGACATCACAAAACTCAAACTCCGACAAGACTACGAGCCTTAAGCAAACCCCGGCGTACGCTAATCCACATTCACCGATTCACCGGCAGGCCAAAACACCTGCCCGCGCAAGCCGAAGATCTTTCGGCAGGCTGCTGATTACTGCGGGTATTAAAAATGTGGGTCACACTGCGCACGAAACTAAACATGCATCACTCCGTAAAGGGACTAGTGCTGCGTGGCCATGCTGGCCGCTACTCCCAGGACTATATAAGCTCGTCGTCCGCTGTTACTTTTCCACAACTTTTCGCACTTTACTCGCATTTAATCCTCACAAATGTCCTACCACGCTCAACTCGGTGAAGGTGTTGGCCTCATCCAGCCCGCTCAACACCACGGCATCGTCGTCTCTACCGGCAACGACATTCCCGGCTACGACATTGTTCAGACTCACGGTGTCGTGTACGGCATAACTGTCCGATCCCGAAACGTTGTCGCCAACTTCGGTGCTGGCCTCAAGTCTATTGTCGGCGGTGAGCTGAAGTCGCTCACCAAGAACGTTGTCACCTCCCGAGACGAGGCCCTGGACCGACTCATTTCCGGTGTCCGAGCTGCCGGCGGTAATGCTGTCTACGCTTTCCGATTCGACTGCGGTTCTCTGGGCGAGGGCCTCACTGAGATCTGCTGCTACGGAACTGCCGTCACCGTCGTTCCAAAGGGCCCGGGTGGCTATAACCAGAACCAGCAGTACCAGGGCTATCAGCAACAGGGCCAGTACGGCGCTCCAAACCACCCGCCACCACAGAAGTACTAATTCGCCGGACGATTCAATGAGAATATGTACCAGTATCACGAACAATTATGAATAATGTCTGCAAATTAATCAACAGCGCTAGTATATAAAACCATGACTGTGAGTGCAATAAACACATTAATCCTACTCAAGATCATCCCTCGCGACGTTTGCCAAGAGATGATCATGCATGCGCGCTCAACGGCTACATTGCTTCTTCCGCAGTGTTTTATCGCGGGTAGCTGCCGCATTATGATCCTCTTATCTAACTTTTATATGCTACACAGCCGTATAATAACGCGGAATAATCATTGCGCAAGAATATGGAGCACCGTAGATCGCTACGTCATTATATACCTTGTATGAGATGGCTGCGTTGGCCTCGCTACACGTGGCGGAAACAACCCTAACCGTACAGCCGCGGTCTGTGAGGCGTCAAGTTTTTGGGTATACAATATAGCGGGTGCCTGGACTGGAACCTGTATCAGGGCGGCGGTCATAAAAGCATACAGAGAAGAAAAGCATACAGAGAGAAAAAATTATACGATAAGCAATTCTATGAGATACAGCCCTCACCATGGTTTGGGTCGTCTTGAATTGTTCAGATCATGCACGAAGATGGCGGAGAACAGGGAATCAGGTTAGCTGAGTCATATCGAACACCCTGTTATTATATGCAATATCCAACCCCATCAAAAAAAAAAAGCTCGGCCAGGTCAGAGGGCCGCACAATATGCGGCTGTGTTCTACATGACAGTGTGGTACAACTGTATGCCGCGAAGTCCAAAGCCAGCTAGTGAGGCGGCACACGGGCTAACGTTATAAGGCTGATGTGCAACCGCTTCATACTCAGCCAAGTACGCGACATATTTGCCCAGTCACGGCGACAGCTGCAGCAATCAGCTAAACCCAGAGAGACCATATCTTGGAATAAAACTTATCTCACAGTGTTCCTCATTAGAAGGGCGCTGTTGCTGTTTTGTGACACTGCTTGTCATGACTGTGAAATTTACCTTGAATTGACTGCAGGTTGTTAATTGATGGCACGAGACGTAATGAGGACACTACATTAGCAAGTTTCAAGCCCATGAGGTTCAACATACTTAGCACCCATAGATTGGCAGTAAGCCACGCATGGTGCACCAATGGCCCTGGGAGCGCCCCTACCATTTTGCGGGGTCCATTCAAACATGTCCGGTGTTCGGCGTTGCGACTGCCGGCGAAAGTTGGTCTGGGTCAGCAGCGGGATGGAACTGTCAGGTAAATACCAATCTAGCCGATTGACGGACCGCAGTATCAGCTAAACGTTTCCCCGTGCAAGCTCAGTCTTTGCTCCTTAGCTCCATCCAAGCTCGACCCCACCATGTGAGGCTGCTCGGGCCGAGTTACCCGCCTATAGCCTTATCAAATCTGATTTACGCCGAGAGTCGCTAGCAGTAAAATTAAGGCCATTTCACGTAGTTCAAACGCCCTAATGTCTTGTCTCTGGTCAACCCATTGCTGTCTATAGTAACCAAAGCCTTTCCAAAGTTATACCCCGCCGCGCCGACTTCGCTTCGCTTCCGGCTTTTTCTTGACGCGCGCAATTTCACATCACGTGACCAAAGATGGAGACTATTGGGTGTTTGAATGCCGACTCGGACATCGACATCACACATAATGAACAAGCTCAAGATCCTAGTCCCCGTCAAGCGAGTGATTGACTCAGCTATTCGGCCACGAATCAACAAGGCTGGCACTGGTGTCGAGACTCAAGGTGTCAAGTTCAGCATCAACCCATTCTGCGATATTGGTTTGGAGGAGGCCATTCGACTGAAAGAGAACAACAAGGACCTGGTTGAGGAGATCCACGCCGTTTCTGCCGGCTCTTCCAAGTCACAGGAGGTTCTTCGAACCGCTTTGGCCAAGGGCGCCGACTCTTCTACCCTGGTTGATCTGGGTGAGCAGTCTATTGAGCCACTGGCCGTGGCCAAGATTCTTAAGCAGTTGGTCGAGGAGAAGCAGTCCAACCTGGTTATCCTGGGCAAGCAGTCCATTGACAACGATCTGAACCAGACCGGCCAGATGCTGGCTGGCCTTCTGAACTGGCCCCAGGCCACCAATGCCTCCAAGGTTGAGGTTGATCAGGCCTCCGGTAAGCTGACTGTTACCCGAGAGGTCGACGGTGGTTCCGAGACTGTTGCCGCTCAGCTTCCTCTGATTATCACCACGGACTTGCGACTGAACGAGCCACGATACGCTACCCTGCCCAACATCATGAAGGCCAAGAAGAAGCCACTCAAGGTGGTCAAGCCAAGCGACCTGGGCGTCGACGTCACAAACAGACTAGAGATCCTCAAGGTCTCTGAGCCACCAGCGCGAGCCGCTGGTGTTATCGTGAAGGACACTGACGAGCTCATCGCCAAGCTGAAGAGCGTGGGTGCTGTCTAATCTAACCGCTTACCTCGACTAGATCTAGAGCCTTATTTAGTAAGCTAGATGTAAGAATAGACGACACTGTACATGAGCCGTATTGTCGTATCAGGCAGTACGTCGGCACTCCGGTGGGACCTCGGTCACCATCATGACCACCACCACCGACATCATCGTTGACTTTGTGAAATCGATCAAGAAAGATGGCCCTGTAGTGATTGGAATCAGCGGCCCCCAGGGATCGGGAAAGAGCACAGTGGTGAAATCTGTCGCCCGAGCCCTGCGCGAACAACTCTCCGTCGTGGAGTTTTCTATCGACGATGTTTACCTACCCCACAGCGAGCTAGTCAAGGCCAGGATTAACACCCTTCTGCAGACCCGTGGTCTACCGGGGACCCACGATATCCCACTCTGCGTGAAGACGCTGGACAGCCTGGAGAAGCAGCAGCCCACGGAAATTCCTCAGTTTGACAAGTCGCAGTTCAACGGTGAAGGAGATCGGGCCCAGCCTGTCAAGGCCGAGCCGCCGTACGATGTGATTCTTTTCGAAGGCTGGTGCGTCGGGTTCGGTCCACTGAGTGACGAAGAGGTCAGGCATAGAAGCAAGGAAGGCGTCGTGAGTAGGTTCCCCATAGGCGACGTGCTCAAGGTGAACGAAGACCTCAAGAGCTATGTCTCCATCTGGAACCGATTTGACGGGTTTGTCCATCTCGACGCCGAGGATATCAACTACGTCTACGACTGGAGACTTCAGCAGGAGCACATGATGATTGCGGCCAAAGGCAGCGGCATGAGCGACGCTGGCGTCAGGGCCTTTGTGGACGGGTACATGCCTGCCTATGAGCTGTACAACGAAGACCTCAGGAGAAATCCGCCGGTAAAGAGGGCTCTCAGGTTGGTGCTGGACAAGAGCAGGGTCGCGAGGATAGCGTAGATATGACCGAATGCAGAAGAGGTATAGAAATAAGACTTACTAACGTGAACGGTATGCACGCGAGGTATTGAGAGCTCATGGTCTTGGTTTGAAATCTTCATCCCAGTCGGATTCATAGCCTTGAGACGAAAAGAGCCGTTTAGAGGAACTCTCCATTAATGGTGTACTTTCTTTTCTCTTTCGAGTCCTCTGCGGTGTACTGGGTACCTGAGCAGATGGGAACGGGCAGTCGTCATCATCCGAGCTGATATAATGAAAAGTCGGTGGTTCTGATGGTGGTGGCTCGAGGTTTGTGTGCTCCTTGTCGAGTTGAAAACTGACCCTGTGATTTTGTGACTGGCCCATCTTTCGCAAAGCATGTTCCGCGGCTCTCAAGTCGTACTGGGTTCGTGGAGGGGTATTTCCGGGCTGCAGGTTCTGACAGGAGCAAGCTCGAGTTTCGAGAATCAGCTCCAGCTTCTTGATCTTAATCTCGACTGCCTTCGCTATGTCCAGCGAAGTTTCCGCAATCCGTCGAGCAGTCGCATTGTGACTCTCCTGTTCTTTCCTGAGACTATCCAAAAGTGCGCTAGTTTCCTCTCGCCATGCTTTGCGATCCGCATTCCACTGATCCGCTGTCTGCTTAATCTCATTCATATAGCCCTTCAGTGTGTCAATCCAAGCTCTCGACTGTTCTTTGAGAGCGAGAGTATCATTGTGGACTCGCCGAGCATCAATCATTAGCGAAGCATCAGGGGTTTCAGGTATAGTATCAACGTGCACTTTTGCATTCCTGAATTCAGAAAGAATGTCTTCAAGGGACTCCATGTTGTGAACTGAACGTTGAGTGGTATGACGTCACAAAGCCAATCAAGGCGCTGACCCTGGCTTCAACCCTGGCGCTGACCCCGGCGCTTAGGCACTGTGCTGAATCGGGCTTCCAATAGGGGCTTTCTGAGACTTCGATGCTGAGATATAAGCGCTTTATGCTGGAATAGTTCTCGATATGTATAAGTTTAACACCTAGGCCTGCTGAGTGGTTTTTAGCCGCGTATTGACGGGTATTGCAGACGGAAGTTGTGGGTAGGTGGGAGCGCCCCACGTTCAGGGACACATCACATACGACCACATCGCGCTTAGCTTAAGCCTATGCGTTAACCTAGTTCGGGCGGATTGTGCTGGAAACAACGATAAGACAACCTGTCCCTTGAGATTGCCGCGTGACTATACAAGTGATATCAAAAGACTTCTACCCAAATACTGAAGCTTGAACGCTCAGGGACAAATTCTTGCATCACAATCCACAAGGACACTAACGACAACCATTTGACACATACGCAATGACAGATTCGACAGAGCGCACACCTCCAGGCTCTAACCGCCACTCAATAGAATCCGGAAGCGATGGTTCTATTGAAGACCTAGACAAACATTTCGACATTGAAGACGAAGATGTTGGTCTGCTTCATGAAGAACACACTGCTAGTTTCGGCGCCAACGAGACCCTGGAAGCCATGGCTACGCAAGATGGCAAGAGCAACCTCATGATGGCATTTCTGAACATGGCTAACAGTATTATTGGCGCCGGAATCATCGGGCAGCCCTATGCGGTTAGGCAGTCTGGTTTGATTGGAGGCATTATCCTGTTGATAGTACTAACAATCGTCATTGATTGGACAATCAGGTTAATGGTGACGAACGCAAAGATGAGCGGGACAGATACGTTTCAGGCGACAGTCAGTCGGTGTTTTGGAAAACCTGGCCTCATCACCATCTCTATAGCGCAAGGTGCCTTTGCGTTTGGCGGATCAATGGCTTTTTGCGTCATTATCGGCGATACAATCCCCCATGTTATCAATGCCATCTTTCCGTCTCTGCATACGATTCCTGTAATCGGCTTCCTCACTCGAAGAAACCCTATTATCGTGCTGTGCACGATGCTGATTTCATACCCGCTGGCCCTGAACCGAAACATTGCGCATTTGGCCAAAGCCAGCGGACTGGCACTCATCAGTATGGCAGTGATCGTGCTCACCGTGGTGATTCGAGGACCTCAGTTGAACTTGAAGGGCGAGTTCACGGCCCCTTTGCTTACCGTCAACTCCGGAATTCTGCAAGGTGTGTCAGTTATCTCGTTCGCATTTGTGTGCCACCACAATTCGCTGCTCATTTTCGACTCGCTTAAGACGCCCACAATGGACAGATTTGCCATGGTGACGCACTGGAGTACTGGAGTGTCAATGGTGGCTTGTATGCTGATGGGAATTGGCGGCTTTGTCGTATTCAAAAGCGACACAAAAGGTAACGTGCTCAACAACTTTCCGGCGGATGATACCATGGCCAACATTGCACGGTTTTGCTTTGGCTTCAATATGCTCACGACCTTGCCGCTGGAAATCTTTGTCTGTCGAGAGGTTCTGCTCAACTACTTCTACCCAGATGCTGACTTTAACTGGAGACGACACTTCATAACCACCACGGTGTTGGTGATTGGCGCAATGTCTGTTTCACTGTTCACTTGTAACCTAGGTGTGATTCTAGAACTGGTGGGGTCATCGACTGCCTGTGTCATGGCATATGTTTTGCCGCCAATGTGTTTTCTCAAACTGTCGCAAAAGACACTAAGGGAAAAGCTTCCCTCATACGCGTGCATCATCTTTGGCGGTGCTGTCATGGTTTTGTCGACACTGCAGTCGTTGGCTAAGCTGTTTGGCGGTGGCGAGCAGGATCACTGTGTGGAGTAAGCGATTCGCTCGGTATGCTTGGTTTACTAACGGTACTAGCCTGCGACTGAATTAGTCAGTCAAGGCAATGTATATAAACGCTAACTAGCAAAAACTGATAAAGTTCTCACTCTCGCCGTACTAAGTTGTCGTACTGAGTCGTGATGTCTCCAGAACCCATCACGCGCGCCTCATCTCGTTGCGACAAATTTCCATGTCAAGCCTCAGCGGGTTCATTGACAGTGAGTATCCTTCTATCCGCGTGATAAGTGGCTGATTTGGCGTGATTGGGGATTCTGAACGTACTCGTCTCGAGAATCACGAGACATCAACGCCTTTCGCGTTTGTGGTACACTGGAAGTTTGATACTAGTCCAAGCTTAGTGGCTTAGTTGCAAACTCAGTAGCTACACCTCACCTACCGAGCTAACATAGAAAAAGTCACAATCATAACCACGGATGGCCGTATGTTCAATGGTATCCTGAAAGGCTACGACCAGATGACGAACCTTATCTTGGCCTCCTCCGAGGAAATCGTCATTTCGCCAGACGAGCCTGCGGAAATTGTCGACCTGGGCCTCTACCTGCTACGAGGCGAGTCCGTCGCCGTGTGTGGACTCATGGACACGGAAATTGGGGATCAGATCGATTGGACAAAGGTCCGGGGGTCGCGCTTACCCTCTACGAAGCATTCATCATAGACACCATCTGTTGAGATTAACCTATCTATTTATTATGCTATTCATCATCGTCGTCAATAACCAAACGTCGAGGACGCTTGACTTTCTCAGGCGACTCAATCTCCACTAAGTCGTCGTCATCTTCCCTTGATATCGGTGCTTCAGCTTTCTTCGGCGACTCATTGTCACTGAAAAACAAGTTGTCATCGTCACTGTCCTCGGCCACAGCAGCCTTCTTTTTCGGCGTAGACTTCTGTACAAGGGTAGCCTCTGGAGATGGAGTTGAGTCTGATAGTGATAATATCTCTGCCTGCGACTCCTTCGGCTGTGGCTGTGGTGCTGCCTCGGCTTTGTTCTTCTCGAGCAGTTTCTTCATCAGTTCAGTATTCTCCAGTTGAGATCGCAGCTGCTTCTCGCCGTCAAAGAAGGCTTGGTCACGCGCTGTATCGTCTTCATCATCAGAATCGTGAATGAATGCAGCACTCTTGAGCTTCGAGAGTTTCTCTGCATCGGACTTCTTGGGAGCTCTCTTCTTGCGCTGAGTTTGCTCTTCGCCGTCGTTGTCCCTCTTTCGCTTGGTTTTCTTGGTCCGCTGCGCCAACGGCTTCTTCTTCATAGCTAGCTGCTTGGCAAGCCTCTCTTCGTCCGGCAAAGCATTGAATCGCGAATCATTAAAGTCAACCTCACCGTCAGAATCTTCACGGACGACAAACCCGTCAGCGTCAACATAGTCATCGTACAGCCCCTCGTCCTCAGCCCCCTCATCAGAAGCGCCCTTATTGGAGCTGATTCGTTTGATGAAATCACCAGCAGAGACGGACGGGTCATCAAACGAAACCACCTCAAACATGTACCTCTTGATGTACTTGTCACCTGTCTCAATCTGCTCCTGGCTCGCAGCGAGCGGCATAGTCAATCCGATCGCATTGACGTCAGGTAACTGAAAGCCGAGCATACTCAGCAATAGTCTAAACTTGCCGTCTTTTCGGGCTGCTTTAGCATTACTGTCGTCGCCCAATCCAACTGTGACATCCCCATGAGAGTCTCGCATCGCCAAAACTCGCGCAATTTGTTCAACAGTCCATTCCACCTGCTCTCGCTTATCGTCATCGAGCAGTGCAGCAACGATGATGGCAAACCTTCTCTCTTCCGACAGCCCAGAATCTTTGAAGCCCCATAATGCTACACTTCGCGTTTTCTTGGGTTCTTTCACCTCGTCGACACCGTGCTCGAGGTAGTAGATGCTTTCAGGCATCTTGGCAAACAGCAACTCCAAGTACAGCGAAGGCGTCCGCTCCAGGGCTGCCGTTAATTCACGAGTGTAGTGATTTTTGAATTTTTCGAGGTCACGCTTTAGCGGATGCCGCTCTGGCAATCCCGATTTCGGATTTGTCATTTGCTCAATCAGCCGAACAAAGTCAATACTGAACAACAGAGACTTGATTTCTCGCTTGAAGAAGACCCGGTGCAGAAACTGGATCGCGGGTTTAATTTCAGCAGAAGACAGCTCCTGATAATGCTCAAGGTACCTCTTGTACGAGTCTAAAGTGGGCTCGTTGATGTATCTGTTTTCGAACCTCGTGAATTCAAACTTTCGCTCGCTCGTAACCCGTCGGGATTCGTCTTCAGATGCCAGCTCGCCATACTCATCTTCTTCGTCTTCAGTTGGAGCTGTCTTCTTCTTTTTCCTCGACTGTCGCTTGGACCTGATATACAATGCCGTGTGCTGTTTGGAATACTGCTCCAGCATTTTGAACAACACCTGGGTCAGCTCTATACTGGTCTTCAGGAATTCAAGCGATTGTCGAATTGCTCCTCGCGGTAGCTTCGACAAAACGTCCAAGCTGTACTCTTCGTAAAACAGGCGGGCCTTCATATTTTCGGCCATTTCTTTGTCGTCCTCGCTGACACTCATGCCCATGTCCATCACTATATGCAGAACTTGTTTGAAACATAGCATACTCGCATACACAACCTGGAGGTTGTGTAGCTCGCCACGCTCAAAGCACTCTCGCATCTGCTTCATAATGATGACAAACGTCTTTTGGTCCAGTGCACCAGCCACGAGGCCATAGTCCACTTCACAGTCCTCATTGCCTGTTCGTCGACGGAATCGCTCAAACTCCAGAAACCAGCCTATTAGGAAGAGGTATTGCATTCTGTTCTCTTCCACTACCTTCTCCGAGTCTTGTTCTATCAACTTTCGCATGGAGACGAAAATATCGTTGAACGAGTAGTCGAGAAATTCGGCCGAAAATGCTTTAAGTGATTTAGTGGCTTCCTTGCTGAGGTAGATGGCGGAGTTCCATTGTTCCTGTGTTAGTCATGCGAAATAGCTCCCCGGCGGCGTTAGGTACTCACCCCCTGCTCTATTCTCCTTCCACCAGGCCTTGTCCATTTCTTATTCTCATCCAGCTTCTTCATGGCTCCATCGATTCCCAACAGCGCAGGCTGCCCGGTCACAGCGTACCGTTCATTTTGTACCACCACCGACACCGTTGTGCCGAATCTGTTATGCCTGCTACTTGACACTCTCTTCGCATCATCGTTCGCCATCTTTTCAATCTCCAGAAGATCCTTGAGACCGGCGTTCTGCGTGTACTTTCGTCGCATGTACGACGTCTGCTCGCCAGTCTGTGACTTCTCTGTAAACAAATCCTCTAAACCCACACCTCGCACCAGATGGAAAAGGCACTCCAGCAGCACAACAGTGTGAGCGCTGTAGTTTGCTTCAATGTTGCCTGCCATTGATTTGAACAGATCCAGCACAGATTGCTCCTGGAATGCTTGAATCATGGCGCTTCGGTTTATCTCCTCCAAGTTTCCCTCGCCCTCCGGTTCAATGCTGAGAATGTTTCGAAAGAAAAGCAAAACCAATCTCAAAACGCCATCGTCCCGCTCTCCTCTGTCCTTGCGCTGCATCTGCAAGGCCGGAATAGCTATCCGTAGAATGGCCTTGAACACCCGCTTCTGCGGATGTCTGAGAATAGCTCGCTTGTACTCCACTCTGGCTTTAACCAAGTGCGGTGCGTGCCTGTAATGATTGTTAGAGGAAGTCTCTTTGTCGAGTTTGATAGGCCAGGTCAGTGGAACTAACAGCTCCAGGCAGGCGAGCGCTATCCGCTCTGATCTCTTTTCATCTTTGCCCTTGTCGCAGTCAACGTCGTACTGAGTGAGAATTTCAATTAAATCGAATGTAACCAGGCTAGTCTCGCTGATGGCCCGCAGGATATCCCACCTGTCCAATCTATCGAAACCTCGAATCCACCTCTTCAGGTCCCGCAAACACGCCAACGCGTCGTCTCCGAGCTTGTATGGCCGGTTCGGATCAGTGAAGTCCGGACCACCTAACGCAGAGACCAGGTTCGTCACCGTCGCCTTGATTTCGGGATCAACATCATTCTCCATCTTGGCCTGGTATCACGCGTCACGTACCAACACGAAACACGAAATATACGCGTCGCGCCGCACCCAGCTCAATATAACTGTCACATTCTTCTACTGTCATTAATACACTATGCCATTACAAGTCTAATCAACCTCAGAGTCGTTTTCATGGACGCACTCGCACTTGTGGGATTCCTGCTTTCCTCTCTCTGATCCAATACCGCCAGCCGGATCTATGCCCATTCCCTTCATCTTGACCGCCAGCTCCAGCAGGTAGTCAATGCTCTCGTTCAAAATCTTGGCCTTCCACACCGTTTCGCCCCAGACAAACAGGCCGTGTCGTCGCACCAAGACTGCAGAAGTGCCTGGGTAGTCAATGAGCGCCTGGCGCAGCGTGGGCTCCAGCTGGTCTTCCTCTGCACAATTTTCAATAATTGGAATTACCAATGTGTCGAAGAAGCTCAGATAACCGGGCTCGGTGACCTTAGGCACAGCCTTGATCTGCTCAATGTTTGCGATGCGGAACTCCTTATCGTATAGCAACGTCGCCATGACCGCGGCCTGCGAATGCGTGTGTATACAGGCCCCAGCGTTCCTCTCAGTGTAGCAAGCCAGGAACAGCGGCGTGCAAGCAGAGGGCTTATATATGGCTGGTGTTCGCAGGTAGGTTTGTGTCTTGAGATCCATCACAAACATGTTTTCTGGCTTCATTCGCTAAGTTAGACCACCCAAGTGATGAAACTCACCTCCTTTTGCACGCCAGAAGGAGCTAGGTAAACGAGGTCCTTGTACCGAATCGACATGCCACCGCCGGTTCCAGGCAGCCAATTCTGCTCGAAAAACAGCTTACACAGGTCACATATCAGGTTAGCCGGGTGATTGGGGTTGTTTCCCTTAATAAGGTCCTCAGGATCCTTACCAGCGTAGAAGCTGAAATTGTCTAGCTCGCTCATCTATAGGTACGGAGCGAGCCGTGCATCTAGGTGAGAGGTAATGTGTGGGGTGGGGAACCAGCACGTGCTGATCACATCATGTTGATTTCTGAACTACAAAACATCATTTATGACATCTCTCAGCACCGTCTTGTTGTCGAATAGTCTCCGGCTCACGCTGATGCTGGGACTGTGCTTCTTTCCCGGGCGTTTGGACGGCGACAGGTCCACGTTTTCGCTGTTTGTGGTTCTTGTCCTTGCTGGCGTCTGACTGGGCTCAGGCAGAGAGTACAGCTTGTGACAGTTGGACGGTAGATTATACATCCATCCCTGCGTGTCGATAAGCTTGAGGAACTCGTTGAGCGCCGTGGCAGTCTCCAGCGTCTTCCGCGAGCCAATGATTATGAGCTTGCTCTTTGCCCGCGTGAACGAGACGTTCAAGCGACGCCAGTCCTTGAGCAGGTCGCCAACTTGACACTTATCGTTAGACCGAACCAGCGAGATGATGACGCAGTCCTTGTCTCGGCCCTGAAATCTGTCGGCTGTCAGAATCTCCAGCTTGGGACGGTGTCTCAGGCTCTTGTTTATGAGACGGAGCTGAGACCGGTAAACTGTGATCAGGCCGATGGCCGACTCAGGTACGCCGACCAGACACATGGCCTCGACGATTTGGCGCATGATTTCAGCCTCAACGGGGTTCGTGATTCGCTCGCCGAGGTTTTGCTCCCTCGCGGGGACCCCATCAGTGTTGAGAAATATCACTCGTCGTCTATGTTAGTCTCTTCGCTTTGCTCCAACGCTTCGCGCCCTACTCACTGCTCCTCTAAAACATGTCCCAGCCAGTCATTTCTAGCATTCACCGAGGCCGTCCACACAGTCTGTAGCGCGTTCTTATCTCGAACCTCGAGCACCTGCTGTGCCACCTCTTCGTTTCCACACTTCAGCTTTCCATCGTAAATGAGCTTATTAGACAGCGTCATCACGTCCCGACACATTCTGTACTGGTACGACAAGTTCACCACTGCCCGCGGCTGCGTCTCACACAGGTACTTGAACAAACTGACGTCGAACCCGCCCTCAACCGCCTCGGCACTTCGCACAAGCGGCGACAGCTGGTAATGATCGCCCACAAGGATGAACTTCTCTGCCAGTGCCAGTGGTCCCAAGCAAGACGGCAGAGTCAGCTGGGAAGCCTCATCGATGATGCAGTAGTCGAACTTTCGCTTACCAAAGATCCAATTCGTAACTGAGTAGCACGTTGTTCCCACAACCGGGGCCTCAAAATAGATACTCTGGATGTCCCGTTCGCTCTTAAGCTCCTTCTTCGCCTTGGGTATGAACTCGTGAACTTCAGGATGCACTCGTAGCGGGGAACCGATGCGCAGAATGTCGAAGCCGCCGCCTTTGAGCTTGATAATGATATTGTCGACAGCTGAGTTTGTAAAAGAAGCTAGCAGCACCGTCTTTTTCATGGCCACGAGCGCCTTGACAATGCCGGCGATGGTTGAAGTCTTGCCCGTACCCGGCATACCCAAAATCAGCAGGTAGTCCTGTGCCCGCATGACTTGGTCGATAGCACGCTTCTGATCCTCGTTATACTTGTGCCACTCATCGACCGTGTATGGCGGACACTCTGGCGCAAACTTTGGTGGCACCTTGTCGACAATCTGCTGCCGCCTCTGAGCGTCGCCGCTCTTTGTGAAAAGGTTTACCAGGTTGTTCCGCGAGAGAGCCATGCTAACGGCGAAGTCGTTCTTGTCTATGCGGAAGGTAATCTCTTGTGTGGTACTGGAGAAAAAGTTGTTGAGACTCTCATTCGTGGCCGGTATCGAGCTCCGGAAAACTTGGTTGTCGCACTTTTCAAACCCCGGCATTCGTTGTGACGAAAATAGCTGTCGGCCGACGTCAATTTCAATCTCCTGGCGGTTGACGCCTCTAAAAGTGCCAGTAGCAATGCAAACCTGTCCCGATTCATCGGACACAACTATTGGATCGCCTATGCTGAAATGCGAGTCAACGTAGTTGAAGTACTGATTCTCTTTCTCGCTCTTCACTCTCTGAAGCTTGTAACGATAGAATCCGTTCGCCGCCAGAACAGTACCATCGAGGGTCGGTTTGACAACGAGCCTGCCATAGCACATTCCTGCCGTCTCACGGGCCTTGCTCGTCAGTGTCCAGATATTCTTGATGTGGCTATCGCTGTAAGAACTCTCTTTTGTGATGAGACGGTCCCACTTGTTGAAGAAGTCATCATGAGTGGGCGTCAAATGCAGTGTGTTGCTGTCAAACTTGTCCGGCAGACCACTGGACTCTGCATTGCCGTCCTCCGTGAGCTTGTGGTATACCATGCATGGTTCCAGACGGTGACAGTGGCCGCATTGAAAGTCGTTCCCTATAACATCTGGTAGAGCATGATGCGTACCCTCTATGCATTGGGCAAGCGAGTTTCTTCGCGTAAGAAGCGACTGGACTTCGCCCTTGAAAACAGGCACCCGAATCATCTCGTTGGTCTGAGTGTAGCACAGCACACCGTGGTGGATCTCAACCTGGTATCGGTCCGACATGAGCAGGGTATATAGAGTCGTTTGAGCACGATGGCTGGCGCTTTGAGCAAACTTTGCTGTTTTTATCTCAAATGGTGCTAAGTGAGTGCCCATACTGGTAGCAGTCCGAATGGTGGTCTCCACGGTAGCATCAATCTTTCCTTTGAGACCATACATTGGTGACCAGATTTCCTCTTCGATTTCAATGACCTTGCTGATGGACATGAGTGGTTTCGACTTGCCTCCACGGTGCTCCAGGACGGTAGAGTACTGCGTCGGGGCGCTCTTGAAGTACATATCGTGCCACTCTTGGATCTTGGGTAGACGTGCGGAGATACTTTCAATGAGTGCCTCATGGCTGAGCGAGGCTACAAGAATGTCTTCAAAGAACGCCTCATTGACTAATTCCTTAAGCTTGCTCGTCATGAACTTGCTCGAGAAATCTTGAGTAGCGAGACAAGCTTGGAATATCTCGTGGATTATGGTTCCAGTCAGCATGTGCTCATTGGGTAGTTCCATGTGAGTTCGCAGTCTCGACCGGAGAACGACACGACGCTCACAGCTGAAAGAGTCCGCAACGTTTGTGCAGCTGATAAGATTGTCGGGGTTAATGATTAACAAATGCTGGGTATTATCGACGACAACATCTTCTGATGAGCGCTCGTCGTAGTGTCCAATGACGTGGATGATGACATTTCTTTCTGGCCTAACTTCCAACCAGCCTTCTCGCAATATCACTCGTTTGTGGTGGTTGTCCTGGTCCAAGACGGTTAGCTCGATCTGTGGGAGCGGCTTCTTGCAATCGGGAACACTATATGTGCCATCGACGCAATGAACAACGGCGTATCTGTGCAGATTTGGTCGCTTGAGCGTACTCTTCAATGGAATCTCCTCTGGCTGGTCGTTTCTGCTCCGCCTTGTTTTTGCAGTTTTGAAATCTTTCGTCGCTTCCTTCGCCTTCACCAGGTTGTCAAGCATGTCGAAATCTATGCCGTCGTCGCTCGAGTCGTCAAAGAATTGACTTAAGTCAACAGGCGGGGGTGGCGGCGCGGAGAGCGTGGCCGACGTCTGAGTCTTTTGAGTCTGCCGTTGCGTCTGCGCCTGGAGCTGCTCCAGCTCATCAATGTCAATGGCAAAACTGTCGTCAGATTTGATTTCAAACACATTCTTGTCGATTTCGGCCTTTGGCCCCGGAAACTGCGGTGGCGACGAACACAACTCGATAACTTCTGCTTTCGGTGACCGTGACGGTGACCGTGCCGGCGAACACTCAGGTGAACGCTCCGGCGAGCTGGCTGGAGTCTTCCGCCTTGGCTTGGTAGGAGTCCTGCCAGGCGAAGAAGGCGGATCCGGGGAAGGCGATCTGGAAGGCGACTGTGGATGCTCGCTAGACTCCCGCGAGAGTTCCTGATCTACCCGTGTAAAGAACTTGAACAGATTGTGAGACGCCTTCTCTTCTCCCTCCTTCCAGTTCCTCCGCCTGAATCCCTTGCAGTCGCTCGTCGACTTCGATCTCTCGAATGGCATTGGTGAACGTAAATCTTGTTTCCGGCGAAGAGGTGCTGCTCTTGGATAACTGATCGCAGACTCTGAGCGCATCAGCGGTTTCTTGAGGTCGCCATCGTTTTTTGTGCTGTATGGCCATGAGTTCAAAGGTTGACGGGTCTCTGTTTGATACTTGCTCAGCAGATCAAGAGCTGGATCATTCGGCTTTACCGTGTCGGTATTGATGTCTGCTACTTTTTGTCTAGCAGGCTTCACTGGCGTCATGTCGTCTTCAGCACAGCTTCTCGTGGGCGAGGACGATGTCACATCCCAGTATACGCTGCCCGCCTGTGTTGGTGGAATCGTGGGGCTAGTGTTCACCTGGGGGACCTTGATCTCAGCATCCTCGCCATTAGGACCCAACAGCATTTGCCTCACATCGTTCCAGCTCTTCCTGGATCGTTTCTTCTTTTCTTGGGCTTCATTTTGTGCCGACACGGCGGGGTTCTTTGTCGTGGGCTGCTTGGGTGGCCGCCTAGAGTCGCTGGACTCGCCCTTGAGCGTGTCGGTGGGTAATGGGCCAAACTGAAACCTTCTCATAGATTCATCTGTTGTTAGCAAACAATAAGTTTTGTGCCACTTACTACTCTTATCGATCAGCGAGACGCGAAACTTTCGCGTTGCTTACGCGACCCAATATTTACCTTTACGCGTCGACAATCCAAACCCACAGATTCACTGCGACCAAACACAATCACGTCAGGAACTATGGGTACAACTAGTGACCACATTACGCCTACTTTTCACTAGTAAATACTGCCCTATCGCTCGTAACAAGGCTGGGATTCACTCGTTCATGCCATTACTATGTACTCATCTATCATGCTTCATTCGTTGGCCGAATTCCGTCCTCCGGATGGGCTGGCGGCTCAGGCAGCGGTGACTCAGACTTCTTGACTCCCTCTCCTCGACACAGCGGACACGAGTTCCGTCCCGTAGTGAGCCACTGGTCAATGCAATCCTTGTGGAAAATGTGGCTGCACTTGTTGAGCATTCGAATTTGCTCTCCCTCCTCATATGCACTCAAACAGACTAGGCATCGCTCCCCTAGGTTTTGCCTGAGCAGCTCGTCAGAGCCGACGACATAAATGCCTCCAGATAGGTCAACCTCTTCCTTGGTGGCCACAGGAGGCTTAGCTTGTCCCATAAAGTTCTCTAGTGTGAGCAGGTCCTCATAGGACGGGTTATCCGTAAACAGTGTTGGTGCCAACAGGATTGGGTGGTTTCCGGGATACGAACCCCCCACAACATATACGATCCAGGACTGGCGTGATCTGGCATTTTCTCTGGGGACAGCCGCATTTGCGGGATTTGTAGCAGTCGCGTGATGCGTATTTTCCTCGGCATTAGGCGCAGCGGGGCCATTGTCTGTAATTATAGACCCTTCAGATGCTCGTCGCCGTGCCTCGCCTTCTGTGGCTGCCCCGGTTGCGCTGTAGCGGGGTACCTCAGGGGTAGGCTCACCTGTCGTGCTTCTGTCAGGGAAGAACTCGTCAAGCATCATGTCGTAAATGTTTGGTCGTGAGGCTGTAGCCCGTAGTCCGCCGAGCGGTGTCTCTCGTTCTGCAGCCAACGTGTCACGAGCCCGCTGTCGTCGTGTCAGGTTGTTGAAGTAGTCGGTAAGGTCCATGCCGTCCACACGGTTCTGTGCAGTTGATGATGCTTCTGGCTGGTCGCCTGTGGACGTGTTAGATCGTCGTGCAAACAGGTCCGGCCAGATGTCGTTGTCACTGTCCTCTTCGGCGAAGAGCAAGTCATTGGCGAGTCGTGAGGTAGAGGTTGTCGTGGTGGTCGCACCAGCGTTTGCAGTGGTATTTGTGTTGTTCGTGTTGGTTGAGGATGCGGTATTGGCTGTGCTGGTTCGGTTGAGACGGATCGGCCTGGCCGCCGTGGCATCAAACAGTGGCAGCCCGTTCGGACTGGCGGGATTGACTTGGCCCACCAGCTGGTTCTCGCTGTCTACTGCTCTAACGCCAACAATCAGCACTGGTATGAGCGCCTGGCTGTTGTCCGCGCCGTTGGCGGCAGGGGCAGGTGGAAACCTGAACATGCGGAAGAAGTTTTGTGTACGTCGCTGGCCTTCAGCCTCGTTGGAGCCGGAAAGCTCGTTAGCGAGAAGACCGTTATCGAGACTGTTGAGGAATCCGTGAAAGCTGTCGTCTGGTGAGTCGGAATCGGTGGTTCTCACGGAGTTGACGCCGGACCGGCCGAAACTTCGTCCGCTTCCGCTGCCACTACCGCCGACTAACGAGCTGGCGGTGACCGTGGCGGCGATGGAAAGCAGTCGGGAGAGCATGGCTGCCTGGGCCTCGAAACTGTTCTCATTATCGTTCATGGACTCCCGGGATGTGGATCGCGAGGGCTGTCGCTCTGTAGGCATGGCCCGCGGCCGCCTGTTGAACCTGTTCATAAAGCTGGCGAGGTTCAGATGCTCTCGGGGCTCGGCTACGCTCTGCATGGACTCGTTCGGGGTGAAGAACATGGCCGAGTCAGCAGGCGTAGACTCCTGTGTTGGGTTTGTGGTTGAGGAGGTTGCTGTAGATGTAGAGGACGACGGCTGGTTCGTCAGCGTCGACATGACGGACTGGCCGATCCGCCGCAGCGTAGAGGATGTCCTGTTACGCTTGGATCTGGCAGAAGTCGAGCCGGAGGTGTCGTCGGAGCTGCTTGTTCGGCGCCGCCGCCGAATGCCCGCCAGCCCCGTGGGGAGAGCACTGGTGGAGGCGATAGCACTGGCACTAGCGCTCGCACTGGTATTAGATGAAGAGGCTTCTTCATTTGTGTTGTTTGTAAGCGAGATGACATGCGAGTTCTGATCATTCAATAGTCGGCTCGAACTGCCAGGAACATTACGCCTGAGCCGGAGAGATCCGAAGCTGGAGAAGACGCTACGACGGGGATCAGATGTTTCCTCCTCACCGCCGGGATTAGCGTCTCGCATGATGTCGAATACGAGCGGGCGGTGGCCCTCAGACTCCCCTTGCGGAGCCTGGTCCTGTGCTTGCTGAGTCCGGTGCTGCCGGCTTGGGGTCGAAGACGTCTGTCCCATCAACTGTGTATTCGGTGGCGCTTGCTAGTTTCGTATGCTGTGCCGCCAGGCTGCTAGCAAGAATCAGCTGCGTGGTGTGATTATTAAGGTGCTGGGACGTTGGGATCCCCTGTTTGGTCACACACGGTTAGATAACACAGCCTACGCCGGTCCAGCTAGAACCACATGAAGACATCCATAGCCGAAAGTAGATATTATATCAATAGAGAATTTTAAATTTAGTTTGTAAGCGTATTGCGTTCTATTCACAATGAGCACTATTACGCTAATCTCATTTGCATGGGATCACGCAGTGTCATAAGGTGTTGTCATTGCGTGCGCACCATATAGATAGATGGCACAGACGGGGAATAACGAGCGGCCGCAGCCGCTGCCATGTAGATACAAAACGGTGAGTGTCTCCAAGTGGATCCTACAGGGGCTAAAAGTTTGTTGACTAGCCTGTTGATTCGCTGTTCATCAAACGGTTCATTCAGCAGCGGACGCCTGGCTACGGTTTAACGGCCGAGCCACTGACGAATCCAGCTAACCTAGGCAACGGTCCTGGGCCAGGGTACCTATTCCGTCGTCAAGGAGGCGATACACATAGAAACCGGGCAGTGAGTACAGGAAACGGGCGATGGACGTACCAGCATTGCGGATCGTGATCGCGTGGAGCTGGCGTGTGGACCAGAAGGGCGTTTAGAGCGTTTATTCCTGGTTAAAGTGGAGGCTAAATCTGTGTGGATCCGGTGTCTGAAGAGATATTGTTGGAGCGACTATGGGGTCAGGCGTTAGCAGGCTACATTCCGGTTATGACTGCGACGAAGTGAATTGCAGGCGAGTCACTTGTCCTCAGACCCTGGCTTTGATTATTATACATTTGATCATATTGTTATGCGTGAGCTGAAGAGGGTTTGAAAATTATGTCCTCCTCCTGCAGGTACATTCAGGGTCCAGGCTGGACAATTGAGGACAGAAAATAATCACGGTCGAGTACAAGGACTTCCACACTCCACACGCTACGTTCGTGGTACTAACTCAGCTCGTATGCCGCAAAGGTCATCAACAAGCGACTAATGTCTGGCCGAGAACACATGGTGCGGAACGAAATTGTTGTTCTACGCCGCGTTTCGCAAGGCCACAAGAACATTCTCACCCTGGTCGACTACTTTGAAACCGTCAACAACCTGTACCTAGTTACGGACCTGTGCAAAGGCGGTGAACTTTTTGAACGAATCATTGCTAAAGGCGCTTTTTTTGAGTCTGACGCCCAGGCCATTGTCAAATCCATCACATCAGGCGTCGCGTACCTGCATCAGCACGGCATTGTTCACCGGGACTTGAAACCAGAGAACCTACTTTTTCGGACTCCGGACGAAGACTCGGACCTGCTTATTGCCGACTTTGGATTATCGCGAATCATTGACGAGGAAAAATTTCGAATGCTAATGACCACCTGCGGAACACCAGGTTACATGGCGCCGGAAATCTTCAACAAGACGGGCCATGGAAAGCCCGTAGACGTGTGGGCGATTGGAGTCATCACGTACTTCTTGCTCTGCGGCTACACACCTTTTGACCGGGACACAAGCGCTGAGGAGATGCAGGCCATTCTCTCCGCGGACTACGAGTTTGAGCCGGAAATGTATTGGAAAGAAGTCTCAGAACGGGCACGTGACTTCATCTCCAAGTGTCTACTCATTGATCCTGCACAGCGACCCTCTGCTGAGGAGTGTCTTCAGCACGACTTTCTAACGCACGAATTTGTCAACAAGGAGACGGATCTGTTGCCCAACGTCATGTCCAATCTCAACCTCAGAAAGACTTTTGGAAGCGCGTCGTTTGAGCAGAGCAACAAGCTCATTGACGAAATCAAAAATGGCGGCGGCATGGACGGTGCCTTTAGTCAAAGTCCCGAAAACACTAGGACTGTGCGGCCTCAGACTCCCGCCTAGCCCAAGCGAAGCGGAGATCAACGCTACAGACTCTCCGCCTTATAGACACTATTTAAAAGACCCAGCGGTAAGCCGCAGGGTTGTATTTAAGGCTTTAGTTCCCCAAAGGTAGCCTTTACCCTGCCTGACCTGAGGAGATCTTGTCTTATTACGTGTATGCTCATTTATTAAATGCTGAATGCGGGGGCGGG
The DNA here is from genome assembly GCA_003705745.3 of Blastobotrys muscicola. Classification (NCBI taxonomy): domain Eukaryota; kingdom Fungi; phylum Ascomycota; class Dipodascomycetes; order Dipodascales; family Trichomonascaceae; genus Blastobotrys; species Blastobotrys muscicola. The sequence goes on from PPJL03000004.1 coordinate 93,911, forward strand.
GTAGTGCAAGGGTTCACTAGAGCACGAATCCAATATGGACGATTGGCTGTTCGTTGCGCCTCAATGGCTATCAATAACCGCAAATGCTGCCCGCAATGTTGGTCGTCGTAATCTAACGTTCGTGTCCCCGCGCTGCCATGACGTAATTGGCCGTCACTCGCTGACGTGCATGGGCCTCGAACAACGGTCAAGACCCTACATCCGGCACCCGGCCGGGCCAACCGCAACATGATAGTTAAAGGGCGGATAGAGAATTCAGTACACTCCACTTGTGCTGTACACCGTAACACAGTACGCACTGCACGTAATGGACGGCATTAGATTTCCTCTTTGGGTAATCCCGCATCCCACAATCTGATACGTTACAACCGTGCAGCGACTGCCAATTTTAGCACCGCATGAGCCTGCGTCTTGAATTAAAGGGTTCTCGATCCGCGATCCGACAGAAAAACCGCAGCGAGAACAGATATGAAACGAGATTGCGTTTGACCTGAGCTTCCGAGCATCCGGGCGTCTGAGCGTCCGAGCGTAGCGAAGACAGATCTGGCGCTTGATAGAACAGACCAGGATCCGACACGATCAGGCAGAGGATAGAGAACCTTGGCGAATCTCATGCGTATCCCATGCGAATCTCATCTGGCTTGCGCCTGTATCAGTCCCCACTCTGACATCACTACCATCACCAGATCTGTACCTACGCCACTGCCTAGTCGCCGCCCACTGGCACGGTGACGACGCCGCGTGCCTCATTCGCTGCTGGAGATGTCCCAGGGCTTATCGGAATTTACGGCCCTATCGGGGCTACTGTCAGCGCGGTGGGGACCTGCACAGCGACCATATAGGCAACCAATCTAACCTCCATCGGAGCGGTTCGGTATTGCCGCATTGGAGGACGTGCGTGCTGGTCAGAGCGTCAGATGACTTGAATGCCTGCTAGCAAAGTCGTGAGATCGTCTGGGCGCGGCATAACCGGTTAGTGCCATTAACTTTGCGCTCGCAAGACCATTACTAAAATCAAATCGTGAAATGCAAACACCGCCAGATCTCGATATCCGCTCCCCATTAGGCAAATCGATCCAACGTTCCAAGTTCTGGCGCGCTTCCAAAAGGGTACATGAATACGCGTTCCCTAGCGTTGAATTGAATCAGGACGTTTGCACACGCTGTGCCCTCTTATGCTGGCTGCTCACACCAGTCGCTTCGCTCCTGGTCCCTCCTGGTTAGCTCCTGGTGACGGTGTTCGCTGCATTCGTGGATCGGACTTGCACCTGCCTAATACAGCCCACCTATACGGCTGACCCCGCAAATTCGCTCCGATACGTAAGCCCACGCTGGATCATGCTGGAGAACAGCGCGCACTTTGGTCTCCCTCAATGTCCTTGTATAATGTCCCTCTGTGATGTCGCTTTGGACGTTGGCGAGCCCAACTGCTGCGCGCCGACACTTGATCCGACCGAGTCCGACCACCGACGCCTCAGCACTCACACCTGCGTGCGTATCACGCCCACGTCGCGTGAGATGTGGCCCGGGTGCGGGCCGGCTACCGAAGCTGCTCCCGACCGCACCAGCAGGTCTGACCGTTATCGACGCGCCGGTGATGGTCTCGGGCTAAGACTCGGACAATACCCGTGGGCTGATTGGTCCCTGTCTCGGCGCGCTCCGCGACCGTTCGCTCCGGCAGTTATAGGCGTGGCGCGTTAGTGGCGTGGTGCACTAGTGGGTGTGAGGCACTAGTGGGCATGGTAAGCACCGTCCAGTGCCAGATCTGGTGCTGACAGAAACCGTTGAACGCGCTCCACTAGCATTCGCTCGTGGTGCTCGCTCGTGGTGGGCCCCTCTCATAATGCGTCGAAAAAGCAACCCCGCAAAAAGCAACGCCCTCGGGGCACAAGGGGTTCTCCGCTGTTTGCTTTTGAGAGAGTATATATAGAGCCGTGTGGTGGTGCACAGATACGATAGCGAACTAGTGACAGTAGCGGACACTAGACTAGAGGAGACTAGACAGACGACGTTAGAAGGTAGAACGACAATCATTCCATCGTTGGGCTCAATTCCGCAATACCAGCTTTGAGTAAGCGCTATAATAGCCTAATCTACAGGCACACAATACCAGCATACAACTAGGCATCAAGATGGACAAAGAATTACAGGTCCTGCACAACACGATGGACCGCCTGTCTGTCGCGACAGATCCGTCCGTGGTCCCCGAGTCAGTCGCCGAGGCGCCGCGAAAGTCCCGGGCCTGCAGAGCCTGCGAGAACTGCCGAAAGCGGAAGGTTAAGTGTTCCGGCGGCGAAGTGTGCACCGAGTGTCGCCGGTTCAAGGCCAAGTGTGTCTACAGGCAGCATTACCGGGCGAAGAAAGGCTTCTCCATCAAGATTCTTCAGTCGCCGGACTTTTCAAAGAAGCGAGACTACAAAATGCCAGAAATCACACCACAGCAGCTGCCCTCACCGCCCCTGAGCAAGTTCGACAGCACGGGCGACTTAGAATCAGTAAAACAGCTTTCCTTCATTCAGAAGCTGTACCTGTTTATGCGCGACAAGTGCGAGATCAGTCCGGAGTACCGAAAGACGGCCCCTAAGGCCGTTATCCAGGCGCTGGGGAGCGTAAAGAAGAACAGAATCGACTCGAGCTCGTTCAACGTCGACACACCAATGCATATCCGAGAAATCAACCTGACCGAGGAACAGATGCTGCAGTGCCTCAACGACTACTTTGACGCATATCACTTTTTGAATCCGATTATGGACCCGGACGTGTGGTTCCGGAAAGGTAAGGCCGCCTGGCGGTCTATGGAATACGGCACCGAGACCAGCAACCCGCGGGAGCTGGCTATTATTTATACTCTGGTGGCGCTGGGCTGCTCAGGGCGAAACCGAATCAAGTTCGCCGGCATTGAGGAGCACGAGTGGGGCCAGGAGTACAGGCGGAGGGCTGGGGAGCTGATTGGCGACATTTTCGAGGACCTGAGTTGGGAGACCGGTGTGTACTCGATTCTGGTCAGTTGGTACACGATATCGCAGGGCGACGCCTTGGGCGGCTGGATGTATATTGGTCATGCGATCCGTTGTTTTGTGGCGCTTGGATACCACAAGGTTGATCCAAGCAAGACGCCCACGCCGGAAGCCTTCGCGCAGCACCGAATGTGGCTGAATGCCCAGGTGTGGGAGCTGTACTGGAGCTTTAATTGCCGCATGAAGAGTTCGTTCCCTCATGACGTCGTTTTGGTGGAGCCCTTTGCGCCTGCGTTTCAGATGAGCAACAAGTACAAGACTAAAGCCGAGCATCTGCTGATGAAGGTGCGCATGCTTGACGTTGTTCACGAGGCGCTGCGAAGTAACCCACACGAGGTTGCCCAGCCAGCGCATCTACACATGCCGGAAATGTACGAGTCGCTTCAGACAATGCCAGGCAAGTTCACCAAGGTGATTGAAAAGATGGCTCTCGACTACAACCTACCGCATCTGTTTTACGAGACTATCGACGACAAAATGGACCAGATGGACGAGGCTACCTGCAGAGAGTGGTACTGGGCCAAGATTTACTACCACTTCATGCAGATGATTACGTACCGACCATTCCTGGTCACGTGCACCTATCTTAACGTTAGCAACCGAGACACATCGCAAATTCCACCCAAGACGCTCGAGGTGCTCATGCACGGAGCCCAGCAGTGCGTCAAGGCCGCCATGGCCCTGCCGCAGATCTTCCCCGTCATTGACAAGAAGATCGAGCGATCGCAGCTAAACTGGTTCTCGGCGTCTTATCTCGAGACCTCGTGTTCGATCCTGCTGTTGTACGCAATGGACTACCTGTCGAGCAACAACCTTTCGAAGGAGGCAAGCAAATACCTCTTTATGGCGTGCGAGTACATGGGCTCGATCCTGGAGCACCAGGTGGACGATGGCGACGACCAGGTCACGTACTTCCACAAGCGGGCCGTGGACATTGAGACGCTGAAGCAGATGCAGCTGCTGCTGTCTGACGACGACATTCTGAGGAGTCTGGCCAAGCACAAGAGCGACTACGTGGATATGTTTTTCGACAGAAGGCTGATTGCGGACGTTGGCTATACGCCGCAGCCCGAGCCTGCTGGCGTCAAGTACTCGTTTGACACGGTCTACGATCCAATCACGGTGGACCAGTTGAACGCGTGCTGGTCGCGGGCGGTGGATCTGGTGGGTCTGCACTCGTAGCATCAGACGCGAGTGGTGAGTGACACGGAATGGGTATGTATTATTTAAGCATTTACATTGTTTTTTGTTGTGAGGTGAACCTACGGCTCTGCCCAGTACCCCTGGCTATAACTATAACCTACACATCGGTATAGATCTAGGGTATGGATCAGGGACTGCGGGCCGTCCATCATAATGATCAGCGTACGTAATCAGAGGGGCTCGAGGTCACACCATAGGTCTAGCCTCATTAATATGCACTGCAATGCACATCCATGCAGCACCGTTAAAAAGCAACGCGCGCAATCTCAGTATGAAAAGTGGGTCAACGTCAGTGGGCCGGCAATTGTTTCTGTGGGCCCGTCAAAAACGTGCGCAACGGGCGGCGCTAGTCAGGGTCAATGGCTCGGCGTCGGGCGTATCGTCGGAGTCGGCCATCTCGGGCATTGGCGCCAATGCCGTGATCTCTGCCTCGTCGGAACGACGGCCCGTATGTGGGGGTGGACTCCGACGCGGGATGCCTAGCTTGAGTTTTAATACTATGTGCAGCGGTGTGAGCGGCGCGCATAAGATTGACCGACCTTCGAGCCGACGCCAGCCGACCCGACCCGATGCTTCTTTGCATCGCTTCCCTGCTTCTCGATGATCATCCTGCAGGGTAAGAATATTCGGTTGTTCGGCAGGACTGACTTTTATGTCATCTCGTGCGCCTCTCATATCAGAGATGTGACTCAAGTTAATACTCTGCTCAGTGTATCACGTTCAGCCCCGCAACGTCTTGTGTTGGATGTGCGACTGGTTCACCTAACTTTAGCACAGAGACCAACACGCACGCTGCATACGGACGCAATAAAAACTAATACACCATTGTTCTAAGACCTTCGCACTGGTTCCAGACTGTATGTGCATAAATAATCGCGATACGCAAATCTGACATATCACATGCGTAATGCGTCTCAGTATCTGAGTCTCACTGGTTCTGATCTAAACCGATATCACGTGATTTTTGTTCCCGTTCGTTTCATTGCGCTCCTAATTTTAAGTGACACTGACTCAAACACACCTTGTCGCTGCCTGACTGCTGGCTGCGGATGCAGACACGTGCTTGCCGAAACATTCTCGGCTCGATCCGATCATTGCCACAATTACAGGGGTTTACGGACAAGAGCGTTTCTCCGCCACACCCGGATCGCCAGATCTGCGCTCGTATCGCCACTATCATTTTCCGAAATATTATCCGAGCATGTCATTTCCCAGCGCACGTGACCCGCACCCGGTTCCGGCATTCAGGGCTTAGATCTGAGACCTACAGGACGCTGTTTCTATGTCAACGCCTGGACCCTCAAAGCCGTTATCCCCGCCGTACACGCGGCCAGCGGGGCAGATGCGAGATGCGCGCCATGGTCACTCATGGGTTGGAGAACATGGATGTGCCTGAATATCGGGTCGGCCGTCCGTTGCAGGCGTTTAACGATCGTGGAACACCGGCGTGGGGGTCTTGGCTTGGTGACCAGACCACGTTGTTGGAGCGGACAGCCGGGTAACCCAAGCTCTCATCAGAACAGGTCACCCAGCCTCCTGGGTATGCCAGGAAGGCCGGGTAACCTCACCTTCCCATAGCAGGGTTTTCACCCTTTCCATATCCTTCCTTAACTTATCTATTCTCAGAGACGTTCCGTGCCAGGCTCACACCTAGACACGTTAAACTGTAGGGTAACATCCGTTAACCTAACAACGTCCAGTCACGTGACTCGGCCACTTACCAACTACAGTTAGATTTTGTAGCTTTATCATGAGTACAGCTTCAACTCGACAAGACTTGACATCTGAACGCGGGGTACGGTTACGTATTTCGATTGCTATGTTTGCTGGATGGTCCGCGCTAGTCTCACACCGGCATTGGCTAAATTTCCCCGCCATGATCTGATGCAAGTCGCATACAATGCTGTTGTTCTAGGCCTGAGTCGGACCGCGGGTAGATAGCCGGCAGACGTAGGTTCAAGCAGGTCAGCGCATGCCAAGGGCGTGAGACGGTGAAACAGTTCAGAATACGGTTAAGTACTTATGTTTGAGAAACTATAGGTGCTTAGGCATTGTTCTGAGTCAACTGGGCATTCGAGTGTTGCTAGCGTGGTTGAGCTTTGTCAGCTTATGCGTATGTCACGTGGTGGTGTAAGCACTTTCTTGCGTTAAATGGCGAGAGTGAGAACTGTGAGCGGCAGACATAACATGTTAAGCGCAGTTCAGCTCCTCGCTAGGTCAACGCGCACTTCGCAATCTGGCACCTGACGCAAGGGTCAACGGTTAGCCATCTAACATGTTCTAAACGTCATACTAGAGTCGCAACGATCGTGAATCAAACAGCCCGGATCATGCTATTTCTCGATCTTCCGCGCTGGCCACCCTAGGACACTTGTCCATATCCGGCAGACCATCACCACCGCTCAAGCATCTTGCTCATCCCATCTCATTCCATCGGCTCATCAATGTTCCCACCCATTTCTGGCAAATGTCAATAAAACTGTTAGATTAATTTGCTCTGAGCAAATATCGGCGCGCGTCAACGATAAGAAGGACTGCACATCTCACGTAAACAGATACACGCACACGTAACAGCCAACAAGGAGAAGAAGAGGCCAGGAGACTATAAGAGCAGCCCTCTGTCCACTAACCCCAAGACGAAATGGACCACTCGATGCACAACATGGACCACTCTGGCCACCACATGCCAGACATGGACATGCCTATGGAGCCAATGTGTAACATGAACGTGGGTACGAGGGGCCGGCGGCATATGTGGATGCTCGTGAACTAACAAAGATGATCTTCACCTGGGACACGGACAACCTCTGCATTGTTTTCAAATGGTGGCACATTCGAACCACGCTCGGTCTGTGGCTCAGCATGGCGGCCATCGTGGCTTTGGGCGCAGGGTACGAGTGGATCAGAGCATACTCCAGAAAAATTGACACCAGCGACGAGCGACTATTTACGGGTGGGTATGACCGCTGAGAGGCGGCTAACCAAGACGAGGAAGTATTAACCGAAGCACCTGCGAAGAACCGACACAAGCTACAGCGAGCCGCTTTTTATGCGCTGCAGGTTGCCTATTCGTTTTTCTTGATGTGAGTATACGAGCTTTAAGCGCAGACGTCAGGCGAGCTTTAATGACTGCTCGATTTGAGCGCCAACTGAGGAAGTCGATTTGGGCGCCAACTGAGGAAGAATGATTCAATTGAAGACAGATCAAGCTCTGGTCGGACAGCCTCTTGTTTCTGGGCCCGAAATTTGAAAGTTGGTCATTAATCGAGTATCGCTGGGTAACGGAACTAACTTAGGCTGGTTTTCATGACATACAACGTGAGTACTAACCCACTAACCGCCACTAACACAGGGCTGGGCCATGATCGCAGTCACAACCGGTGCCTTTCTGGGATACTACATCTGGGGCGACAACACCCCATCCACTAGAGGAATGTCCTGTCATTAGTCAATTGTACCCCTTTCGGCCAACGGGCAAGATCACCAGATCTATATGATATTACCGCGTTCTAGACGATAGCTCTAGAAAACATAACAGATACAATAGGATGTAATGATAACATGATAGCATGATACGCCATCCTATCAGCTGCCTCGGGCTACAATCAGATCGTCGGCCGCCACTGTCTCACTCCAACACAGGATTCGGTGATCTCCTTAAGTCCGCTCGAAGAATTTCTCTCTTCAAAAACTCATGCACACGCTGCGTTGAATGCCCACATTGCATGTTAGTAAAGTGGCACTCACGTGACTCGGATAGACTTTGCCTGATTTGTATATGTCAAAGCCAGTAGCTGAAAAGGTGTTAAATTAAAAACGGGTGTCAGGTAACCAAGCTTATGGTCCTTTTCGGCTCAGTGCGTCCCCTACGGCGCGCTGCGGTTATCCCTTTCTGTCCAAAGCACAGCCGTTACCCCTGTAAACGTGAACGTGAACGCGCTTCACATGTCGTATTTGCCGTAATCTGACCACACGCATTCATTTTACGACAACCTTCCCTCAGCACGTTCAACACACAGTAAATCCGATCACACAGTACATCTGGTTACTCGATACGTTTGGCCACTCAGCATTTTTCATCAAGGGATGTCCGAGGAGCGAGAATACGACGTTATCATTGTTGGGGCCGGTATAGCTGGCCCGGCGCTAGCCTCAGGATTTGCAAAGACTGGCCGTTCGGTGTTGGTCGTTGAGAGAGATCTTCGAGAGCCAGATCGAATCGTGGGCGAGCTTCTTCAGCCTGGTGGGTGCAGATCACTGCGAAATCTAGGACTAGGCGAGGCCCTAGAGGATATTGACTCTATTGTTGTCGATGGATACTACATTATCAACGATCACAGGCCCTATCATATCCCATATCCTGTCGTTGACGGCGTGCAGGCCACCGGACGGTCGTTCCACCATGGAAAGTTTGTCGCCAAGATGAGAAAGCTTATCAACGAGATGAAGAACGTTACGCTGCTTGAGGCGACTGTTAACGATGTGATTAGGAACCCATACACCGGCCAGGTCCTCGGCGTCAAGACCACGAGCAAGGAGAAGGTTAAGCACTACTTTGCGCCGCTGACGTGTATTTGCGACGGAATATCGTCAAAGTTTCGAAAAGAGTTCTCCCCAAAGACCTCCAGTGTCAAGTCAAACTTCGCTGGTCTGATCCTTGAGGACGCTGATATTCCCTTCCCAAATCACGGCCACGTTATCGTCGGCAAGCACCAACCGGTGCTGGTGTACCAGATTGGCACCCATGAGACTCGAATCCTTTGCGACGTTCCTAACCCCATGCCGTCGAACGGTAACGGCGACCTGAAGAAATACCTACACCAAAACGTGATGCCACACATCCCGCCGTCGCTGAAACCGTCGCTGGAGAAGGCGCTCTCCGAGCAGAGGATACGAACGATGCCTGCCCAGTTCCTGTACGCCGGGTTCAAGGTCACGCCAGGTGTAGTCATGATTGGAGATGCGCTCAACATGCGACACCCACTGACAGGAGGTGGAATGACTGTCTCTTTCAACGACGCATTACTACTAACCACGCTGCTAAGCCCACAGTATGTTGAGAACCTTGCCGATACCAAGGCTGTCACTGAGCAGGTCCACAAGTTTATGACCCAGCGAAAGAGCAACGACTCAGCCATCAACATTCTCGCCAACACTCTGTACTGTCTGTTCTCTGCTCGTGGCGACGAGAACCTGCTAATTCTTCAGAAGGGCTGCCTGTCATACCTGGATCAAGGAGGAATCTTTTTGAATCACCCAGTCAGTCTGCTGGCGGGTTTGCTGCCAAAACCCTTCATTCTCTTTTTGCATTTCTTTGCCGTCGCATACTTTGCCATCTTCATCAACCTGCTGGAGCAGGGTATCCTGGGTCTGCCAAAGAGTATTTGGAAGTTTGTGTCGGTGATCTGGACGGCGTGTCTTGTGTTTTTGCCAGTCATGCTAGATGAGATGAAGTTGTAACACACGGGTCACAAGCCACGGGCCACGGGCCACGCGAGTGGCGTTACCACTTGCGTTAAATCTCTAGTCGCAGCCAACCGGTTCTGTATATATGTAAATTACTAATACCTTGTCATTCAGACTAATTCGGTACCGTGAAATGAACGTCAACATTACTATATACACTATCACAAACCATTCCCTGAAAATCATTTCTTCTCCTTCTCAGCCAACTCCCTCAGCCGTTCCCTCTCAGCACTCAATTCGTTCTCCATCTTGTTTTGCTTGACCCGCTCTTGAACATGCTTCTCGAACGAGACTGGATCCTTGAACAGATCACCAGGCTCCTGCTTCCACCAGATTGGCTTGTCACCGTATCCGTGCTTCTTGATGGTCTCTGCTATGGCTGCATTCTCTTGTTCACGAATCGCTTTGGTCTCCTCGTACTTCTTTCTCAGCTCAGGCGACAGGCTCTGCGTTAGTCTTGCTTGCGTAGTGTACTACCCACGTTGATGAACTGCTCGTCAGTAGGAGTAGTGAATTTCAACAGGAGATAGCCGAATCCAACAACGGATCCTCCTCCAAGGAATGCTCGGAACCACCTGGACATGTTGCTAAGCGCGCATCGCCATCAAACTTACATACGCGTCAAAATACAGGCAACAACAGACGCAAGAGATGGGGAGTACGGAAACGAGACGAGGCTACACTGTACACTGGTCGCTCATCATGCAAAGAGAGTGAATAGCGTTGACTCTGGTGGTCTGCAGTCAATTCCCTGCTGAAGTTTTCGCGATTGGCAGCGGCTTAAATTGGCGGCACAAGCCTGAATGAAGGGCAGAGAAGCGAGGAAGAAAAAAGTCACTCGCCAACGCAAGCTAGTGCCAAAAGATGATCAAAAGGCAAGCCCTACGGGGGGCTTGAACCCCCAACCTTGTGATGACTTGTATTCTTGACGAACAAGACGTATAAGAGTCACACGCTCTACCGATTGAGCTAGCAAGGCTTTGATGTCGACATCAGGCGAATTTGGCATATGGATCTCCATTTTTTAAAAAATAAAACGGCCTGGAATGCAAAAATCGCAGTGGAACCGGCCTTGAATGAGCCAGAGAAGCTTCTCTGGACGGTTTAACTCATTTTTGGTGTATTGTCAGCCTCTGGGTTCTTTCTGGCGTACTCGTGCTTGTGGACCTGTTGTGAATCGAGGTAGCTCAAAGGCGATCTTATTCAGGGAGGTTCCGAATCATCCAGATCAAGGACGGTCATGCCGGCAGCGCTTGCGAGGCAAGCTACGCCAACCCGTGACCGACACCGAGAGATCAATACTCAGATCATCCAGGTCTATCATAGCTCCCAGCTAGCTCGGAGTTCAACCTGAGCCATCAAACTCTCTGACAACATATTGAGGGTTCCCCTCGACGTATCTGTTTATTCAACAGTAGTTCAGCCTCACGTCGTTCTGGCGGAGGTGTCGACTTGACATTGAAGCTTGGAACTGCGACCCAGCTAGATCATGCACTTTGTGGTAACATGTTCAACAAGTTTAGGGTACGCCGAAAGGCATCTCTTAACTACATGGCGGTGATTTTAGTCGCAGGTGAAGCGGTTCCTTGTGGTTATCAGACTCGGGCAGCTCAAGACCGCTCTTGTTGTGATTGAAACCTTATAGCACGGCATTGGGGCATGGACAGCTTCCTAAGATTGCGAGGATTTGGACAAGATGTTTAGGGTCTTGGTCGAGTTGACACCTTTTTTGATAAGGAATTTGGCTTGCATCAAAGTCAATGAGCTCGAACGGACCGTTTCAACCATTTGCGCCATCGAGCGCTCGCGTTACTGTTATTAGTTTATGCGAAAACCGGGCGAATTTACTTGCCTTTCCATATGTGACGTCGGCTTAGCTTGGGCTCACATGGCGCCGGTAAGGCGTCAAATTTAGTCTGGTCCCAGCGATACATGCTATTTAAGAGCGAGGCGTCGCTTCACTTTGATGAGCACCCAACATGATCAATGACTTGGTGGCAAGGCTACAGTGCTTACGGGTGACTGGGAACTTTCCCAGGCCGGTGCTAAACATTTGGCTTATGGTGATGCAGTATCTCGACTTTCACGAAATGAAAAGACTGAGACTGGTATGCCGTCAGTTGAACAGCGTTATAACATACATTGACTACGACACGCCCCATCATCAGATTGAGCATCTGTTTATAGCTCGTTGTTGGGAACGTACTTATGCTCTATGGCCGAGAAAGAGGTGCAGCACGCCCATGAGAACCGAGGAGCATTGGATTTTGCAGAGAGTTGAATGTGCTGTTATATCATTGTCACACCAGGATGACTGGGTGGATAGTATGCTTGCTAATATGGAGGAAGTTCAGATTTACACTGCGATGAGCGAAATAGTAAAAGTCGAGAGAGGAGATGAGCTCTGCGAATTCTCCATCAATTTGCCTCACTGTGCATTTTCAGTATACACTTCTGTTGACGATAGCTACTGGAACTCTGATCGAAGCAGAATCATCCAGATTTCCATAGGCACTGGTGCAAAGAGCGTCGTCATCGACATATACCGGCAGGAGTTTGCTGACCTCGAATACGGTCTGCGCTCAGATTTAGCACTCAGTGATGAGATCACCATCGATGACGAAGATGACGAAAAAGATTTGGCGGAAACGCTTGACAGTCTTCGCATTGAGGAAGAGGACGGTATGGAGCTGGACGAGTGAAATATGAGCATGCACGCAAGCTATATATGTGCTTTATCTAGCGTATCGAAGACGAGTGGTTTGCATGTCCTATAGATGCAATGAAGGCACCAAGTCGTGACTGAGAAATAATGAGACTACTTGCTGCGCTCGATCTCTGGTCGGTCGGCATCCGCGTCGACAGTTTACGGCGTAGGCGTACTTACAGACGAAATGAACGCATGGCAAAACATTGTTCCAGAACATATGATTGCAATATCAGGTCCAAGATCGGCCTTAATTTGTCTAATTTACTTAATATATACAACTCAGATTTCGAGGACTAATGCGATCTTTGAGGGATTGGTCCCTCTGAGGTCAATACACCATTCCGACACACCAAATTCAATTATGATACAGTGTCTCTTTCAAGCTCTGTACCAGTCTCTAAGAAATGGGATGGACAGGACGACGAATGTGTTAATCCTTGTTTATGAAATGTGCTTCCGAGTCTAGTTTTGGCTGTGTCATTGATCATGAGACTCACATATTGGTTCAATTAGGTCACAGAAAGCTACGTAAGATCAATTGGTCCTAGAAAACTCTGTCCGTCTGATCAAAAACTTCAAAAAATTGTTCCGGTCACGTGACAAATTTTGGGTGGCAGAGACACTTGGTATTCTAAATCTCCTTTTCAACGAGGCCGTGTGGTCTAGTAGTATGATTCTCGCTTTGGGCGAAGTTAAGGGTCACCTTGACTACATACTTAAGCATGCGAGAGGTCCTGGGTTCAATTCCCAGCTCGGCCCATTTTTTGCTTCTTTTCTACCAGGTTCTAAGCAAGGGGTCAGTTAGTACCTGCAGATATCATATGCTTTCATGTGATCATGCGCGCCTTGAGTGAAGCCACGATAATTCCTCGGAAGATAACGTCCCAACAGCTCCCTGAGCATACGGCCTCCTAGCAAATCGCTAATAATTTTTTACGCGCAGCCTGCAGACGCGTACTTAGTACATGCCTTTCCAGCACACTTCATGTGCTGGATACGCGAGGTTATGTGACTTTCGCCCAACCTAGAGGTTGTTTGAGTAGCAGGTAGCGTCAATGCTAATTAGCTAAATGTCTCTATTAACTTCTTCAAGCTTCCTTCATGGCGGTACTTCCACAAAAGGGTCAGATCCAAAGACGCTTATCTAAAGATGAAGAATCATGCCGGAGGGCTCAAGAGAGATATGGACAGACTAGGCGCAAAGCTCACGAAGGAAAAGACGTCTAATTCTACCCTGAAGGCCGCTGATGGCCTCCATAAAAAGGCGATCGAAGCGCTGGAAAGAGAACGACAAGGCTTGTGGCATGAGATTCAACGGTTCAGAAACGTCGAACAGTATTATATTCACGAGTTGAACAGGTTGCAAGCACTACTGAACCAACAACAAGAAGCTCCAAGGACAGCTCGCCTGTCTCATTCTGGTCCCCACCATGGCTAACATATCATGTTGCCTAGCATATTGCATTGCGACAGGGCCAGCTATAGTTTCCGCGCATAGAGACACCTAATACATAGAATGTCATAGTTAAATCCAAACAACTATCGTTATGAACTCAATCTTCTGTTTATCTGTCTCTTGAGCTGGTTGGGCGAAAGTCACATAACCTCGCGTATCCAGCACATGAAGTGTGCTGGAAAGGCATGTACTAAGTACGCGTCTGCAGGCTGCGCGTAAAAAATTATTAGCGATTTGCTAGGAGGCTGTATGCTCAGGGAGCTGTTGGGACTTTAGATCAGACCCTGGCCGGGATTTGCCATGCATGCGGCTGACGGACGAATACGTTCAGCGGTGCGGTAAGTTCCACGATCGCCCGGCGGTTTACCTGTACTCAATGACCAAATTTTCATGCTAACATATTATTTAACTCATACCTTTCCCAAAGTGATTACAGCTTCTGCAGGGTGGCCTTGGTCTGGATGGCTGGGTAGAGGAGGGTGGTCAAGAAATCGCTAAACTTTTCGTTGGTGATTTCCGGTGCCAGGTACTTGGCAGCCTCGACGAATTTGTTGCCAGAAGGTGCAGACTTTGCGAGCTTCTCGGTTTCGTCCTTGAGGATCTCCAGGATGTACTGCTTAGTGACCTTCTTACCCTCGGCAGTAGTGACGCCGTGCTTGACCCACTGGTTGAGCTGAGCTCGAGAGACCTCGGCAGTAGCCGCATCCTCCATCAAAAAGTTAATTGGGACACAGCCGACTCCTCGGAGCCAGGCCTCCATGTAGCCGAGGCCAATAAATAGGTTCTTTCGGATTCCAGCCTCAGTAATCTTTCCGCCTGGAATGTGTGGGTTAAGTAGGTCTCGCTGGGTCTTGACCACGTCTTCTCGTCGCTTATAGATCTGGTTTGGCGTGGGCATGTGCTTGTTGAAGACCTCGAGAGCAATGTTAGCGAGCTGTGGGTGAGCGACCCAGGTACCGTCATGACCAGCAGTGACTTCTCTGAGCTTATCGGCGTAGACGCCCTCCATGGCGACCTTGTTGGCGGCCTCATCATTCTTGATTGGAATCTGAGCTGCCATGCCACCCATAGCGTGAACGCCTCGTCGGTGACAGGTCTTGATGAGCAGGGCGACATAAGAGCTCATGAATGGGACCTTCATAGTGACGTCGACTCGCTCTGGTAGGATGAATTCTGGGTGGGCTCGCAGCTTCTTGATGTAGGAGAAAATGTAGTCCCATCTGCCGCAGTTCAGGCCGGCGGTGTGGTCTCGCAGCTCGTAAATAATCTCGTCCATCTCAAACACGGCGAGGATCGTTTCAATCAATACGGTGGCTCGGATGGTTCCTCGTGGGATGCCGATCCAGTCCTGAGAGAGGTTGAAGACGTCGTTCCAGAGTCGAGCTTCGAGGTGGCTCTCCATCTTTGGCAGGTAGAAGTATGGTCCAAATCCCTGCTTGATGGCCTCCTTAGCATTGTGGAAGAAGTACAGACCAAAGTCAAAGAGGCCGCCAGAAATTGGCTCACCGTCAACCTTGAAGTGGCCCTCGTCCAGGTGCCATCCTCGTGGTCGCACAATCAGGGTAGGAATCTCCTTCTTATCCATCTGCGATCGGTTAGTGTTCAGCTTGTAGCTCTTGTTGCCGGCGGTAAAGGAAATGTCCCGTCGCACAGCGTCGTACAGGTTGATCTGGCCGTCAACCATGTTGTGCCAGGTGGGCGCCGAGGAGTCCTCAAAGTCAGACATGTAGGTGTAGACATTGGCGTTCAGAGCATTGATTACCATCTTTCGGTCGGTTGGGCCAGTGATTTCGACCCGTCGATCCTCGAGACCTGGACCTGGTTTAGCGCCCCGCCATGTGGGGTCTTCTCGAATGTACTTGGTAGACTCGAGGAAGTCTGGGAGCTCGCCGGCGTCAATTCGCTTCTGTCGGTCAACCCGGGCCTGAAGCAGCTCGAGTCGTCGGCCATTGAAGGTTCGGTGGAGAGTAGCAAGGAAGGCAATAGCATCAGGCGTGAGAATCTTCTCGCCGCCAGAGGGAATCGGAGCGTGCTCGACTCCCTTGATCAGAGACTGTGTGCTGGCAACCATTTCAATTGTGAGGAAAACAGCAATCTCCCAACAAGCTATATATACACGAAATTGTGGGGTGCCTCGGGAACTCGGCTGCCGACATCGCGCGGGCGGATCTGGAGTTGCTTATCGTTACCCGGAGCTAACCCGAGTCAAAACCTCGGCCGGAGCCGACTCGGACGAGAATAAAAACGTTCTCTTCGCTATGGCCATCTGGTTACGGACAAGGACTATTCATCAAGGACCAATGCTCTACACTCTCTGTCAGCCGTACCTCTCCCTTGAGCTGTGTACCTCGACCGTATCTAATCCTTTAGCTACCCCACGGGCTTCTAGTTCGAACCTGCGCGCTGCTTCCATTATACCGAGCCTTTCAGCCGCGTCGTCCCTTCGCATCAAGGGCCAATCAACGCGCCACTAATTGCACGCTTACACTGTACAATCTTTCATCCTCTGGAGCCCAGTATTATACTTGTTCTGCCCAGCTTTACTCCACCATCCCACAATTTGTCTGATTCGGACATTCCCGATCACCGGCCAATACGAACGTGACTAATGGAGGGGCATGTATATCTGGGGATTGCATCTACACGGGTCTCCCGACAGCCGGGTGGACGTACGCGTAAGAGTCATTATGTAGGTTCGGCCGAGTATTCAGTGCTGATGAGCCAAGAGCCTTATCTTATCGGCGACGATGAAGTCATAGTCACGTGATGGTTTGATATCAACTTGCTCGGGGTCGTCGTCGAGTATCTGCAGATGACCGTTGGTCTAAACTGGGCATATGTGTGCCAATTGAGCACTGGGTGTCACAGGTTCAGAGATGAGGGGTGCACAAGACTGTACTAGTACATTAAGCTGCTGATGATAGCTTATTGTTGGAAGTTGGCTCAATTTGGGCAAGGACAACACGTGACCTTGGCCTCACGTGATCCTTAACATCATAGATGCACACCAACATCACCAGATCATTAGAGAGCACAGCATGATTCATTCAGTCCTAATAGGTAAGTCCGACTCTGGGAGGGTGAGAGTGCTAACAAGTAAACAACTCCGGTCTACCCCGGCTGATGAAGTTCTACACGCCAATGGACCTACAGACACAGTCGCTGCTATTAAAACAGGTGCATTCGATATTGTCCAACCGTAACTCAAGCCAATGCAGCTTTCTGACTCCGCCGTCTCTGCTGACTGGTGAGGGAGGCATTGAGGATGACAGTATTAGGGTCATCTACCGACACTACGCGACGCTGTACTTTGTGTTTATCGTGGACGACCAGGAGAGTGAGCTTGGAATTCTAGACTTGATCCAGGTGTTTGTGGAGAGCCTGGACCGATGTTTTGAGAATGTGTGTGAGCTGGACCTGGTGTTTGGCTGGCAGGTGTTGCAAACTGTATTGGGCGAAATTATACAAGGAGGTCTGGTGGTGGAGACGAGCATAACGAAGATTGTCGCTGCGGTGGACGAGGCCAACAGAGGAAATGAGGAGAGCTCGATAACAAAAGCGTTTGGCAGCGCGGCGTCGGCATTCTCGGCTATTACCAGAGACGGATCGTATTGGCCGAGGAGAGGAAATTAGGCTGGCGTCAGGTTGGGCGGCTAAATCTAAATTTGCATCGTTAAATGACAAGTGTCGCAGAGCCTAGAGGCTACGTGGGCTGTGCGGCGAACAATTTTTAGACGGCAGAGTCTAATCAATTGGCAGGCGGCCTTCAACGGAGCGAGAAAGGTGGCGGCGGCGGCGGCGGCGGCGGAACGAAGGGTAGTGTTCAAGCATTTCGAAGCACCCACGAGCCCACACGAGCTGCCTCGTGTATCGCTCCGAGTTCTGTGCAGGTCTGTCTGAAGTTTCACACAAACCCTCGGCGAACCTTAATTGTAATAATAATGCAGCCGCTTTGGTCACAGTACTAATTTAATATTTTATTCTCAAACGGAGTTTGCAAGACGAGGCGTACAATTTGGCGAGCCATGCTCTTGCTCCTTAGAGTTGAATGCTGCTAGATGGCTGGATCGCTAAGTGCAGGTGAGATTGTGGCCCTAGCAGTGCCCTGTGGCATAGTGGCCCTAGCAATGTTCATTGGCTTCATCTACTTTCTCCACAGATACCGAAAAAAGGCAGCCAAAGAGAAGGAAAAGGTACGTCGCCAACAAAAGGCCGCCCGCCGGCGGGAGTACGAGGAACAGGTACGGGCACAACTGCAAGCAGAACATCTCACACAGCAGATGCTGCTTCATCACCAGTACACTAGGCAAAAGCTGGAACGAGACAAGACGAAACTCAAGCGTGGGCAGGTATCTAGACACAAGGTCAATTACGGCTACAATGACATCCCCAGCCAGCATCAGAGCCCAGTGCGGGATCCGCAGTTCCAAAGCCCAGTTAGTGATGCTTATCAGACTCCAAAGCACCACACACCGAAGTACTCTGAGCCCACTTATTTCACATCACCAGAAGAGTTCGTCACTCCTCGCAAGTCGCCTCGCAGCCCGAGGGTCCTGACTAGTCCTTCTGCCAACCCAACTTCATTTAGCAATGTTCAGCCCCTGCTAGGTCTGGGCCTGACACGCTCACCGCGGGGAACCGATATCAAGGCTATGGAGAACGCCATTGCACCCACGCAGACAAAGTCAGATAGCACATACTCCATTCAAAACAGCATCACTAATTCCGAAATCGAGGCCAACTACCGTGCGCGAATGGCCCATGCTCACCGGCGCATGCGCGTGGTCCCCGGCGAGCATCCTGAGATTAAAAGGCGGAGCTCGTCCTTAAACAGCATCACTACGGTTAAGACTAAGAAGAGACGAAAGAAGAGAACAGAAAAGCCACTCCCGAACAAACCTAGCCACTACGTGACGCCGATCCCTGCATCACCCCCAGAAGTATCGTCTCCAGAAACGCCCTACACACAGCCCTACGTCACCCCGCCAGAAACCCCAGAGAGGCATCCTCGGACCAAGAAGCATGAACGCACGCCAGAGACTCCGCTGAGAAAGCGGCCGACGTTTGACTCGCCGCTAAGCCAGTACAAGACGGCGCACTCGTCGCCAGACGAGCCAAAGACCTCGGTCGTTGACAACATTCCTTGGATCATGTCACCCTTGCAGCTGCAGGCAGATCATGCATTTCTGAGCGAAGATCTCGACTCAACCGAACCCAGTTACGATGACGACGCCGACTACGAAGATGTGGACGATGACGAGGATGAGGATGACGACAGCGAAGAACAACTGGACGCCAGCCAGATCCGTGAAGTGGTTTTTGAGTACACGCCAGAACAGCACGACGAGCTTGAGCTAAAAGTGGGCGAGAAGGTGGTGATACGCCAGATTTTCGACGACGGCTGGTGTTCGGCGCGACTTCTTCAAATGAAACTGCCGCTTACCAAGAGCACGGATTACCAGCGCTTGATCGAGGGTGTCTGTCCGCAGGCTTGTTTGGGAATTTGACCCAGGTTGACGAATGCTCAATTGGGAACTCAGCCTAGACAAGGAGCACTGACTCACGATGCTCTACGACGTTTAGCCACCTCCGCAGTAACCCTGCAGCACTAGTTATTCGTGTTATATTCGAGTCTTGCACTCAGCACACGGCGCGGAGACCTCCACCCTACTTGGCCGTTGGTTATGGCTCTCCATTGCGGGGCAGGGCTGAGCTGTGGTCTGCTGAATTCGTACCCTAACATGATCGAATGTCTTTCGGCGATCGCGGCGACTCCAATGGCAATGGAGTGATAAATAGGGCCTGGCTAGCCCGGTTGGCTATTACTTACCATGAAGTACTCAATTCTAGCCCTGGTCTCCGTTGCCGCTGCCCGTTCCATCCCCAGCAACGTTCAGGCGTTCTACGACAAAGTCAAGCATGCTACATGCAAGGACAGCCTGCAGGGAGGTTTCCATGACGTTGATGATGACAGCGCTAAATGGAGCTACTGCCAGGACGGCGTTGAAGGCAAAGCCATCTTCTTGCAGGGACCTAACAAGCTGGCCAACATGGATATTGACTGTGACGGCTCTCAGGACGATAGCGGCGATGGTCGATGCAAATCGTCCCAGGATACTCAGTCCCAGACCCAGTTCCAGGACGATTTGAAGAAGTTTGGCCTCGACGACCTTGATCCCTACGTCCACCCATACGTCGTGTTTGGCAACTACGGCGACTACCACCCTACATTTGACCCCACCCAGTACGGTGTGCAGCCGCTGAGTCTAATGGCTGTTGTCTGCAACGGAAAGCTGTTCTACGGCTTCTGGGGAGACACTAATGGTGACGATGGCGAGCCATTGGTCGGTGAAGCTAGTCTCGCCATGGGGACCCTGTGTTTTGGCAATTCAGTCAATGGAAACAGTGGACACGATCAGGAGGATGTCCTTTACGTGGCCTTCACTGGCCAGGACGCTGTTCTCGACAAGTCTGCTGATTGGCACGCTTCCAGTGTCCAGGATTTCGAGGCATCCATTCAGTCACTGGGTGACAAGCTGATCAAGCGGCTGTAAAAAGGACATCTTGACCGAGGCAAGTGCTTCAGCGGATCAAACTATTACTCTGTTCTATATAATACTGATCACTAATGTCGACCCTAACCTGCATCTGTAACTGCTGCCGAAATTTAACCGTGGAGAATCACGTGCAGCTTCTTGATCTTCGATCAAGTCTGGGGTAGATCGACGCGTCTATTACCGAGCCCTCGGCTCTCTCCCCACATTGATTATCGTGCCCCGATGCTCCGAGAACTTTTCGTGCGTCGGGTGTGCGAATTATCGTGCCGGATGTTCAGCCGTACGCGCGTTTACTCACGGGATCCCAGATGAAAAAAGAGTGGACTGAAGAAAACCTACCGTAGACTGTAAAGTGTCCTTAGCATTCGTTATGTTATTG
The DNA here is from genome assembly GCA_003705745.3 of Blastobotrys muscicola. Lineage (NCBI taxonomy): Eukaryota > Fungi > Ascomycota > Dipodascomycetes > Dipodascales > Trichomonascaceae > Blastobotrys > Blastobotrys muscicola. The sequence continues at coordinate 114,699 of PPJL03000004.1, forward strand.
ATTATTCACTAAGCCTGGTCATACCAGGACTACGCTTAAACGCTTAGATGTGGGCAGCGTCGTGGTACTTGGCACCAGCGTAGATGGCCTTGTCACCGAGCTGCTCCTCGATTCGCAGAATCTGGTTCAGCTTGGCCAGTCGCTCAGATCGAGCTGGGGCACCAGTCTTGATCTGGCCGGATCGCAGACCGACAGACAGGTCAGCAATGAAGGTGTCCTCAGTCTCACCGGATCGGTGAGAGACCATGCAACCCCAGTTGGAGTTGTAGGACTGCTGCATAGCGGCAATGGTCTCGGTCAGGGAACCAATCTGGTTGACCTTGACCAGCAGGGCGTTACCGGCCTTCTCGTTGATGGCTCGGGTCAGGAAGTCAACGTTGGTGACGGTCAAGTCATCAGTGACGATCTGGACCTTACCCTCAACCTTAGGGAAGAACTTAATCCAAGCCTCCCAGTCCTCCTCAGCGAATGGGTCCTCGAAGGAGACAATTGGGTACTTGTTGATGAGCTCCAGGTAGTACTCAGCCAGCTGCTCACCAGTCTTCTTGTGGGAGCCGTCGTTGTTTGGAGTCTTGAAGTCCAGGTCGTAAACCTTCTCCTCGGTGTTGTAAAACTCAGAAGAGGCAGCGTCAATGGCAATAGAGACCTTGCCAGTGTAGCCAGCCTTCTCAATGGCCTCGACAATCAGGTCGAGAGCCTCCTCAGCGGACTGAAGATCTGGGGCGACACCACCCTCGTCACCGACGTTACCGGCAGAGGTACCGTACTTCTTCTTGGCCAGAGACTTCAAGTTGTGGTAGACTTCGGAGCCAGCTCGCAAAGCATCGGAGAAAGTTGGGAAGTCCAATGGAACAACCATGAACTCCTGGATAGCCAGTCGGCCACCGGCGTGGGAACCACCGTTCAGGACGTTCTGGAATGGAACTGGGAGAACGTATGGCTTCTTGGAGTTGGACAGCTCAGCCAGGTGCTGGTAGAGTGGGACGTTCTTCTCAGCAGCGGCGGCAACGGCGGTAGCAAGGGAGACACCGAGGATGGCGTTGGCTCCGAGCTTGGACTTGGTCTTGGTTCCGTCCAGCTCGAGGAGGAGCTTGTCGACGGAGGCCTGGTCCTTGACATCAACGTTAGCCTTGATGAGGGCTGGTCCAATGACCTCGTTGACGTTCTTGACGGCAGTCTGGACACCCTTTCCAAGCCACTTGGACTTGTCACCGTCTCGGAGCTCAAGAGCCTCGTGGATACCGGTGGAAGCACCGGATGGGACGATGGATCGGTGAACACCGGTCTCGGTGGTCAGCTCAACCTCGACGGTTGGGTTTCCTTAGTTAGAATAATTCGCGTGAATTGACGGCCGGTCTCGCCCAAAAATGGCCTAGACCGGAGCTACCCCTGGCCGTTGTAATAACATTATCGATAGCGCTGAGCGCAACAGAGCACAGCGCTAAAAGGGATGGGGCCGAGAGTTTGGATGATTCTATCAAGCCAATTGATGCAATTGAACAGCGAACTGTGTCCTTGTATTAACGCCAGCGCGGCGGTAACGGAATTGCCTAATCAATTGATGGCGCGGTTGATACTTATCAGGGCAAACTCGCATAGCGCCAGCTGATTTACTCACCTCGAGAGTCGTAGACAGATCGGGCGTGGACTTTAGTAAGAGCCATTGTGTTTGGTAGGAAGGAAAAACTCTGGGAGCAATTGTTCCGTTTTAAACACCCAATGGCACGATAATTTTGTTGGGTAACCTTCACCGCGAAAAGGACCCGCGAAAACAAAACGGAGCCGCCGGGATCAGGCAGGAGACACCTGCACTACGCAATCAATTATCGTCAACACAGAATTCCATGGTGGTAGAACTACAGCGCCTAGTAGTAGACCTCAGGTATAGTGAATGACCTTAGCTCAAGGTACCCTACCGTCGGCGAATTCGGAAGAATTAATGCGGCGGGCGCGTACTTACACTGACTATCGGTGACTCTTCTGTTGACGACTGCCCTGAGCGAAATCCACCATACATAAGGTCAGGCATTGGCTGCCTTGAGGCCTTATCACACCCCCACCTCTGTCACCCACCATATTTTTGGAGTGGGGGCTAGCGGTCCGAGTACCTTGTAAATTTATTGCAACAGATGAACCCTGTCGCACGTGCTGAGGTACATGACTCAGGTGGTCGTGTGGTGTATTGACACTTTTTTAGAGTGGTGAAGTGGCGGTATACAGTACCTAAGTTAGTGATCTGTAGTTGGTGGGCTAACTCCTCAGTTTCTGAACGGCGTAGTGACGTCACTCTGAAAGCAGGAAATCGGTGAAATGAATTGGTGAGGATGATGGTCTAGATAAACTTGGCTGAACCTCAAGCCCGACACCGTTATCAGATCACTGCTCCACCAGTCTCAGCTTCAGTCTCAATATTGAACAGTAAGATTCACTGATAACTCATTCCAGCGAGTCAAAACATGAGATGAAAATAGTAGCCTGACAGTGGCAAGCTCCTCAGTTAACCAATCATCATCTCGTTGTTTAGTCAATGCCAAGATGTTGTTGAACCGTCACCTTAACGAACCGTCACACCGCCTTCTCCTAATAGGAACAATCTAAAGATAACTTCACAGAATGCTAAGGAAAACAACCCCCAACCGGCCATGCACTCGATCTCGCCAGAGTCGGCGGCCTCCTTTACCGTTTGGCGAAGTGTGCTGCGGTCAAGCAAGCGGACCCTCTTTTCAACGTTTTCTGCTTGGCTTCACGCCATCAATCGAATTAATCTGCAAAAGATCGTAGTACCGTTAGAACACGCACAGAACCGCAAAAAGAACGCCAAGGTGTCATTCGATGCAGACTCATCGTCCCGCCCAAGGCGTGTGGTTATGTCCGCCAAAGCCCGTCGGCTGCTATCCTTACGCCGTACTCCTGACTTAGCGGTATACTATCGTGTGTAACGCCGGCTCACCGTTACGTACGCACGGATCGCCATTGCCTCGATTACCTGTCAAGTTTAATCTGATGTGGTCACCTGACCGACGGTAGATGACGTAACGCGCCGTTGGAACCGTTGAGATGACGAATGACGGCCGGCAGCAGAAGCAATTAGACGCACGCTCGATCATATACACAGTGCATCGAGGACTTGTTGGCACAGCCTCGGCCGCCAAGTATGGCGCAAAGACATGTAAGACACTCTAACTATTGAGGAAAGAAAAGTGAAAGAATGACCTGTACGCTATGTACTGTATGCTGCCGAACCGACAATGACTATGTACCATTAGTGACTGGGGCTTGTTGAGTTAGAGTGGTGGGGTTTAAGACTGCAGAAAATCTGTGCGGGCCTCTGTGATGGTTGAGGTAAAGTCCAAATCGTCGAGAATGGTCCCCACACCAAGACCCTCGACATGCAAATTGACATCCATGGGATCAACGTCGCCCATAAAGTGCTGGTCGAGATGGCTGAAAAAGTCATCGTTGAACTGAAACATATTCATGACGGGATCCGCGATGCCCGACGTTGACATTGATCTTCGCAGATGTGCGTTAGCCGCGTCGGCGTTGGGGAAGTGTGTGTACGGGGACGACGGCGATGCGATGGGCGATCTAAAGCCCAGGTCTGCAGTGGCGCTCTGCGGCATGGCAAACACGTCGTTGAACGGGAACCGGCCCAGTCCCGTGTTGACCTGGTTCGGGCGTTTCTTTTCCTCGTAGAATGTGAACGGCGAGTTGGGCGAGTGCAGGGATGACATGGGGGTCAGCAGTGTAGGCGATTCTTCCGGCGGGGTGTGGAACGTCGCGCTGACCGGAGTATACAGCTGGCTTTGGTTCCTGAGGTCGTATTCAGTGGCCGAAAAAGACCGGGCCATTATTGGGGGCGGCGCGTCCCGCTTGTGATGCATAGAGAGGTTCCACTGCTTGTTGGCGTGGAACTGCGGCGAGGGAATCAGTGGATACGTAGGTGGGATCTGAATGACTTGGCTGCTGATTTGGCCCGACATGGGATAGTGGGCTTGCGCCTGGGCTTCTGCCTCGCTGCGCTTGATGGCCAGTGTCTTTTCCTTTGCCCGGCGGTTCTGGAACCAGATCTGAATGTTCCGCTGCGGCAGCCCGGTCCGCTCGGCCAAGTCCTCCCGCTGCTCCTTATCGGGCTTTGGCGTGCGCTTGAAGGCCTCCTCGAGAATGGCAGTCTGCTGGGGAGATATTCGCTTTCTGGACTGCGAAACTTCCGGCTTGGAGAAGCCCGGTATGATGCCAGCGGAGCCCGCGCTGGGGTCGGCCTTCGAGTACGCCTCAAACGAGTTCAACGCCGGGGGCTTCTTCTTGTCCATAGAGTGGTAGACAAACTGCGGGTGAATGAAGTAGCCCGGTGTTCCAGCTGCACCGCCTGCTGCTCGTTCGTAGTCTTCCATGGCGAGCGAGCGTATAGTCCTGGTGAGAGCTGGCTGTGTGTTAGTGTGGTGGGTAAAGGTAGGTTAATGTAGTAGGTGCAGGTGAGGGTTTAAAAGTAAACGTCCGTGCCGGAGTGGAAGCGGTGACGTGAGATGTGACGTGAGCGGAGTAGTTGCCGGTAGATGGGGGAGCTGAGCAGCTGAGTGACTGTATAGGGCTTTCAGCCAATCTTAGACGCAAAGCCTGTAGAACAGAGACGGAAGCCTGTAACGAAATGTAAACCGGTGTTAGGTTGGCTGTATTGGCGTGTAACGACCGAGGGTCCGAGCGAGGGTCGTAGTCAGCTGGCGGTCCAAGAATAGACGGAACCAATTGTCTTGTGGTGTGAAGGAAAGTTTAAAGACCAAATTAAAACAAAGCCTGTTCCTGGTCCCCTGCCTGAGGTGGTGTAGCAGAGTTCGTCTCCCACAGTGAAAAGTAGGAGCCAGGAAACCTGCAGGCCGACGCGAGTTTTGCTTTTGCTGTGGTGGTGGGTAGTGTAGTGCAGAGCGTAGTGCAGTAACCTTACTGGCGGAGTAACAGTGGACTTGTTAAACTGCGGTGGAACTAGACGGTGTTAGCTGACAGAGTTAGTTTACAAGAAGCGGACAATAGCCGGTATTAATATTGACCTTCCCGCGCGAAAATCATATAAGCAAGTCTCATGCACGCTAATTGACAGGCGTTGGTTTGAGCGGTAGCAGTGTCTCAAGAAATTCCTGGCCGAGCTGTTTCGCCTTCGTTGCTCTGAGCTCAAGCCCACATCACCCCCATCCTCCTCCTGTAGTAGGGTATGCCAGCGCGCATGTTCTGCGACCAGGCCCACTGCGAGCCGTGGCGACGGGCGTCTCACGGCTCGCCGACGCAGGCATGCCTCAAAGCAGCGACTGGGCATCGTTTCAGGTCTGCGGGGGTCCGAATTGGGTAGCGCGCATACGCTAAACTACTTCATCACAACTACCGTTTCCTTAACTGTCCCTGGTATTATTCCACCACTCTAATTGTCGCTACACTGCTCACAGTAACATGGCACGTAAACAAAATGAAACCTGTAGGGTTCAGACTAAGTCAACCCTAACCGCACCCTAACCCCACGCCTAACCCAACAGGGTCCTGGGTCTACGGCACTGTGGAGAGTGGATAGAGATAGAGCAGGTGATTGAGGTGTGGAGAGTGTGGAGAAGTGATTGGCCGTGGCTGTGGGGTCCACTATCGCTAAGTTTTCGCCGTCTTTTACAGGACATGGAGGTAAACAACCGGAACTCACGTGACCCGCCTCGTAAATTAGGTTAGGACCTGCAGAAAAATACGTGGGGCGTGGCCAAGAGTACTCTGTGTGGTGGTTTATTGAGCCCAGTGCGGTTGCACTCGAACGAAGCTAGAGCGATGAGCCGTCGTTCGGTGGTGCTGCCAATCCATAAGGCACGTATGCCATTCGGTCTAGGCGAGGTAGATGTTGAATTGGTGCTATTTATAGCTCTGCGGTACCTGAATTCATATATGTTACGCGTCTGTTGTGTGTGCGGTGGTAAAAGATGGATGTGTGCACGCACGCGCGCACGCATGGCCATGTGACTCCATGCGATGCTGAGGCGACGCACCATAAGGTTATGCATTAAGCTTGGGCCTCATTGGCGACCAAAGCAGCGTTTAGCAGAATAGCCGTATCAGGCGGAGAATAATTAATCTAGTGAAATCTCGGTACGCGTTTGTTCGAAATGCGTGGGCCTGGTATACTCTGGCCCAAAGTAGTTAAAAATAAACAAAATAGGGTTCAATTGTCTTGCGAAGGCCCTCAGAAAACTAGCGGGAACAAGAAATCTTTACGCGCATCACGGTTGGTGGAGAGCACGGCAAACGCCATATTTCATGCGCAATGAAGCAGGTAAAAAATACTTCAAAATTAAAAGTCACTTCGCGAGAGTTTGAGCGGAAAGTGGTGCCAAGAGTCGCAACGTTAGTTGGAGACGCTGATAAGACGACTACTCAATTGATGCCCCATCAAGTGTATATGGCCGGACAGTACGTAGTTAGTTCCGCATGACAACGGAGATACGCGCACAGGCGTGCTACGCCAGAAGCGGCAGGCGTACCGTATAAGCGGTAAATTGCGACTGAAAGGGCCGCGCTGGTTCCGGCTAATTTTCACAGAGAGGCGCGCTATATGAGTCTCAGAACAATGGAAAATAATCTGACGCAGACGGCGAAATGAATTTGACGTGGCCCGACATTATCGCTGTGCGTCGTTACGTCATGTCATCGGAGATTGGACGGTGCAAGTCGAAAGCCGAGCGTTCAGGCGGTCGTATTATTTTCCAGCGCCAGCACTTGCGGCACGTGCAAGCTAAGGCGAGCTGTTGAACCTGCTGGAACGAGCGACTGGGTCAGTTTGCTGATATACCCGCGCTCTAAGAGTACATTGACTGTATTTTCGAGTAGGAATAGGTTGAGCCAGACCTCGCGCTCCCTAGTATACAGACAGCACACAGCCTCTGTTACAACCTGCGATGCGTCTGACCATCTCCCGCTCCCAACTACAGGAATTTCATGGTCACGTGACGGTCCGGGTAACCCAGCGTTACTGTTTTACCTACGCGCGTCTGATGTGTTCTACAATTGTGCACTTCACGGGTGTATGTAGCCATCTTTTGGGGTTGGTCTAAATTTAATATCTAATATGGAAATTACGATTATAGGTCGACTTGGCAAGAGTCTTGTGACGGATCTTCAGCAGCAGCTAGACGACGCCTTAGTACAACAACAGGAGGCTAAGCTGCGTTAAGTATTGATCGCTAAGCACTGTCCGTTGACAGCTGAGACAGTGCCGTCAGCAAACGGCTACAGTGACACCTTGTCCTTGTGCTACAATGCGTCCCGTCGATCTGTCGGTGCACCATTTCGGAAATCCAAAAGTCTGGGGTAGCCGTTGCCCGGAAGAACTGAGACTTGGACCCGGAACCATATACTCCGTGGACTGCAACAGAATCATTTGACCCTTGCATAGTTCGGAAAAGTTAATGGCATCCTACCAGTTGACATGTCATCTCGTTCAACTGATTTGAGTCCTCGTCAGTGAAGTGGAAGATAACTGGAGTATCTCCAGCGCTGAACCGGCCGCGAGTGCGATTTGGTGAGTGTATTCAATGCCTGAAATGGTAGCCGACAGCTGGAATGACTCTTCAAGGTCCTTCAACTGTTTCAAACCCTATGATATCGACAAAAGTGAGCTGGAATTGAGAACACGATTCATGACATCAACCTCCTCTGTCAATACCAGTGGACGACTTCAAAGCTTGCACCTCTCGCGGTCTGGTAAGTGGTCCCGCAAAGGCCCAACATCTGAGAATGTAAAACTATTCTAAGGTAACGCATCGATCTCAATGTCAATGGCCTCTCGCAACAAATGGTGCTGTCCTGCCAAAATTGAAATCCGAAGTGTCGCGAAGTGTGGCCCGTGACTGGTGGTAGTAATGCACCGAGACTGCCCACTTGTTGCTGAGTCAATAGACGAGCGGGTTGCTGCTGAGAGGGTTGCATAACCTTTATTGAGCACCCCGGCAGCTTAATAACAGCAAAACAATCGCAGGCTAGAACATTCGAGATCGAGTAAACCCTGATTATAGCAAGCAGGTTCCATTCCTACCTTCTGTCTGTTCACTGCCAGCCATGGATAACGAATATTCCAGCAGTCTTGTTACATGACAAGTGAATTTCATAACGTTGGAATTACACCTTATTTGTACGCAAGAGATTCATTAGTACCTGCATTACACGTTTCTTTTTCGGCGCTATATCGCCACGAATTTAATTCCCGCTATTGTGGGTTAGGGTATATATAGAACACTGATTTCCCTGAAAATGACAGAGACCAGCTGGATTGAATCTACACCTGTTCCAGAACCTTTGATTGCCAGCAGTAAATTTAGCTCACCTTCCCCCTGACTCGCAGCACCTTAAACGTTCATGTGATCGGCCGAAGAGATGACCCCACGAGTCCCCGAGACTGAGACACCTTGGCGTGCGGCGCTTATCTTAACAACTCGCGATGTAGGTTAATTTTAGCCAGGGTGAAGTAAATGCAATTGAAATGACCTATCTCTTGACGGTGCATGATTGGATGGCGGACATGCTTGTTGAAAAATCACCACTGTCTGTTATCATAGTCAAGATCACCACAGCCAGCGCCATTCATGTTGAGAGCATCGGCGAGGAGAGCATAGTGCTGGCCATCACCAAAGTTGAGGAACTTTTCTACTGCATCATCTACGCCACCGCTGCCTCGGAATCTTTCCTCTGACGAATTCAAAGAAACCGCGAGAATGACGACGGGCTTCAAGGCTAGACGGCCAAAATTAACTTACCTTGAATCTCAAGGGACAACTAGTGCAATTGGAATGGATTCTTGAGTTCATTTCACCAGATACTCTAGCAAGGTATCAAAAAGGTGTCGTCGGTCGCAGCCTAACACGAACCGAGGTATATCTTGAACTCCTCAGGTTTTCTGACATCATTTCGCGACAACTAATGACAGAAAAGGCACCCATGGTGCTTGGAGCTTTCCTTAACCAGTTTCCCTCAGTCAACAAGACGGGCGGCATCGATTCGAGCTCTATATATACAAAGGCGACAGAGCTATTGAAGCGTATCGTCTCTGTCGGTGAACCTATCCCGAAAGACGAGTTCGTCAAAAACGTCCAGGAAATCTCGTTCGAGGCAATTGGAAACATCGACATCCCACCAGGTCACGGAGAGCACGCACATCGTCACAGTCCAGAAGATGTCATCAACGACCGTTCTCTATACCAGACTGTATGCGACACCGAGGCGGAGAAGGTTTATCTGGAAGATATGTTAAAAATGCACCGCGTCAAGGAAGATATCGAAGAGTGGCCAATCCAAGACTTGAACTTATGATCCCTTGTGATGTTGCTCCCATGGTGGAGCCACCAAGGGGAGAGGCCCTTCAAAGTTCAGTTTCTGAGCTCGAAAGACGACCTTGGCACTTATCCAGCTCCGGCTCAGAAATTCAAATTGGATATCGCGAGCAAGTTTCGGGACCGAGTCTTTCTTCTTCACGAGTGCAAACGGCTGAGCAAACTCCAGTAACCCCCACCAGCCTAGACGTACTCATCCAGATGAGCTTTCAAGCTCTTGCCGTTGTCGCGCATTACAGTTCACACATCTCTATGCAGGCCAGGCTGTTGGTCTTGATAACACCATCTACTGACTGCCCAATAAAGTTAGCCGGCTCGCAGTTCGAAAGACTAGGTCAGTGAAACAGACGGGTCAGGCAATCGGTCGCACCGATTCAAGCGTCAAAACCAGCACATATAGCTCAGTATACTTGCATTGTTCATGCTTTGGCACTCACAGCTAGTGTATAACGTCAGTGAAGATCCGTTGATCGGCCGGCATTACTGTACCACCTGTCCTTTATAAGAGCATTAGGTCTTGTGTCACCGTCTCTTCTGCCAAATTAACTGGTTCAGCTAATCACTCTCACGGCCCTTCTGGTCTCGCTTAGCGATAACGCCAATCGTTGTTATCGATGGGCGCGCATCCCAATTTGGACTTTGGTCGTGCGATAAAAATTTTTTTTTTCAGTCGTTATCACGTTAACATAAAGCTGTGTTAATATGAGAGCGCTACTTCAATGTAGTGGCAAACGGGTGCCTAGTCAGCTGCGTCTGACCGGGATGATTCGGCAGCTGCGGCCGGTAAGCTCGACGGGCTCCAAGGCCTCCGAACTGGTGCAGCGGCCTATCGAGACCCCGGCGTGGACTGGTCTGCAAATGACCTCGTGGTCGTCGCCTAACGACGCCATTTCGCGAAACGCATTCACTAAGGACCACGTCAGGCTATGGACTATGCTGGAGACCTACATCGATTCCCACGATTTCAAGCGAGCGGAGAATATGCTCATTGCGTTGAACGACATCGCCACCAAGGCCGACATGATTCTCGCAGTTAACAACTATCTCAGTCAGCTCGTCGAGACGAGTAACTCGCGGAAGGAGGTTGAGGACTGGCTCAAGAACATCTCTGCGACAATTAACAGATTTGAGGCGAATTCGATCACGCGGGCTATTCTGCTCAAAAACATCAGAAAGAACGAGCCGGAGGAGACCAAAGTGCAAGAGCTCAAAAAGTATCTGAGGAACTACGAGATAAGCTACGGTGGCGTCAAGGATCTGCTTAGTAGAGTGGAGGTTTTGGGTCTAGAGTGTATTAGATTTTTGGTGGAGGTGAGTATCAAGTGGAGTGCGTTTGACTAACAAGAACTGCGAAGTGTCTCTCGAAGACGTGGATCAACGATTCCGGGAAGTCCTGGAAACCAAGCAACCTGAGGTCCAGGTCCAGTCTATCCCCGAAGTGGAGAAATTTGACATGGACGAGATGGTTCCAACTCTTGAGAAGGAGGGCGTCGACAGCGTCAACGCCATGGACACGACTGGCCTCAACGCCATCAGGTTCTCGCTACAGGGCCTGCAACAAACTGCATTACACAAACAGTTCCCGCATCTGCAAGACAAGGACATCTCGTCGAGCAACTTCATAGACTTTTTGGAGACGTACAAGTCTCTTCAAGACAACCCGCAGAAACTGGCGGAATTTGAAAAACTAATGGACAAAACTAACGAACAACGACAACAGCTGCTTGAGGCACGAGGCTACGAGGCCGCCAGGGAACGGTGGCGAAAGGATTTCGAAAAACAACAGAAGATTCATGCATCAAAACGAAAGACCGCAGCAAAGTCCTCGTCAAATGATACCTCCCCAGCAGCAAAAGGTCTGGACACCATGCTCTGGGAGTGGAACGAGGGTATGCTGCCTCTGATTCGACAGGAGTTTGAGCGACTACAGGAGGTTCTTGAGTATTCTGGTCCAGTGCACGTTCCTTCTCATTTGCGAAAGGACGGACCGGTCAACGTCACGGTGTCCGACAGATTCGAGTACGGACCATACCTGCTGCGAGTGAACCCTGACAACCTGCCGGCCATTACCATGCTTGAATTGTTGAACTTGTCCTCTACTGGCGGCGTCACTGAAGGCATGCGAACCGCGCGAGCTGTGCTGGCTGTGGGCAAGACTGTCGAGATGGAATTCAGAAACTCTCTCAAGCGAAAGCGAGAGAACCATGCCCTGAAGGGTCTCAAGGCAGATATTGTTTCTGACGACACGATGAAAAGCCTCAAGTCCGCATTGAACGACTCTGAGCTGGATACTCAGCACACCTCGTGGCCGTCCTCTGTGCGAGCAAAGATTGGTTCACTGCTGATTACAATGCTGCTGCAGGTCGCTAAAATAAAGGTCTCAGGCACTGATCCTATTGATGGATCCAAGGTCGAGGGACAGGCTCCGGCTTTCTACCACTCATACCAATACCAAAACGGAAGCCGTGTCGGTGTGTTGAAGGTGCACAAGAACCTGACCAAGCATCTTTCTGGCGAGGTCATGGCATCCGCTGTGCAGCCGCAACAGCTTCCTATGTTGGTCAAGCCACGGCCTTGGGTCGCCTGGAACAAGGGCGGTTTCCTCTACTCTCAGTCCAAAATCATGCGGTCTAAGGATAGTCCGGAGCAGATGGCTTACCTCAAAGCCGCCAGTGACCGGGGCCAGCTGGAAGACTTCTACAAGGGATTGAACGTTCTGGGAGACACTGCATGGACCGTCAACAAGGACATTTTTAAGCTGATCCTCCAAGTGTGGAACACTGGTGATAAGTTCCTTGACATTCCACCCAAGGTTGACCTTCACGTTGAATACCCTGAACCCCCACCACGAGACGCCGACCCTGCTCTGCGACGAGACTGGAAGCGACGGTGTCGATTCCTGTACAACGAGAACCAGCAGCTGTTTTCGCAGCGATGCGACGCCAACTACAAGCTGGAAATTGCTCGGGCTTTCCTGGGTGAGAGATTCTATCTCCCACACAATGTCGATTTCCGAGGCAGAGCTTACCCTCTTTCGCCCCATCTCAACCATCTGGGTAACGACATGTCTCGAGGTCTGCTGATGTTCTGGGAAGGCCGAGAACTTGGCGAGTCAGGTCTGCGATGGCTAAAGATTCACATTGCAAACGTTTTCGGACACAACAAGTTCAGCTTCGACGACAGATGCAAGTTCGTGGAGGAAAACATTGAGCTGGTTCTCGATAGTGCTGAAAACCCCATGAACGGCAAGAAGTGGTGGATGGAGGCTGAGGCTCCGTGGCAGACTCTCTCGGCCTGTATCGAGCTGAGAAATGCCATGAAGCTGCCCGACCCAACCAAGTTTGTTTCGCGAATCCCTGTCCACCAGGACGGAACGTGTAACGGTCTACAACACTATGCTGCGCTGGGTGGTGATATCGAGGGTGCATCAGAGGTGAACTTGGTGCCTGCAGACAAGCCGCAGGATGTCTACACGCGAGTTTTGAAAATTGTGGAGAAGCAGGTTCAGAAGGATGCTGCCAACGGACTCACTGAGGCACAGCTCGTCGTTGACAAGCTTTCTCGAAAGATTGTCAAGCAGACAGTCATGACAAATGTGTACGGAGTAACCTTCGTCGGCGCTCGGCAGCAAATCACCAACAAGCTGAAGGACTTTGATGACCTCGACCGACCTCAGATGTACAAAATCGCCACGTACCTGGCCGGCAAGGTCCTCCAATCCGTGCGATCTCTGTTCGAAGGCGCCCATCTTATCCAGGATTGGCTGGGAGACAATGCCACGCTGATCGCCCGGTCTGTGCGACTTGACATGGACGACACTAAGAAAGCCGACGGTCGAACTACACGCTGGTCCAAAAAGGAAACTTCCCTCATTGGTACCCTCAACAACCCGAACTACATGTCCTCGGTTATCTGGACTACCCCATTGGGTCTGCCCATCGTTCAGCCCTACCGAAAGCAAAAGCGAAAGCAAGTCATCACCTCACTACAAAGCATTTTCATTTCCGACCCATACTCTCTGCGGGCCGTCAACTCGCGAAAGCAGAAGACAGCGTTCCCGCCAAACTACATTCACTCGCTGGATGCTACACACATGTTGCTCTCTGCCATCGGCTGCAGTGAGCACAACGTCACGTTCGCTGCCGTCCACGATTCCTACTGGACCCACGCTGGTGATGTCGACAAGATGAACTCGATCCTGCGAGAGTCCTTCATTCAACTTCATTCTATGGACCTTATTGGTCAGCTTCGAGACGAATTCACTCAGCGATACGCCGGTCTGCTTCACGTTGTTGACATTCCCAAACAAAGCTCGTTGGCACTCCGAATCAAGAACCTGTTGGACCAGATGGCTGTGGAGAAGGGCGTTTCAAAGCTTTCCATGGCTGAGCAGCTCGAAATCGAGCGAACTCGGTTCCAGCTCCTGAATTCTGAGGACCAGTCTGAGGTGGAACGGGGACAGCTTATGGTGACGCCCGTGGCGCTGGTCGAAGCCTGCACCGAGGAGGAACTGAACGAGCTTGTGGGCGACGCCAACGCGACTAAGCAGGCGAAGCGAATCGACGCCAAGAAGTCCGCCGTGCTGCGTTCGACAGAGCACGAGGGAACTGGTTCTGATAAGATGAACGAGGCAGCCGAGGAGGACGAGGATCTCGACGACGATGATTTTGAGATGCCCAAGGCACCATTGGCCGCGGCTGCTGAATTGTCGAGCTGTGCAAAGACGAGAGGCTCGGTGCAGCAGATTCTGGTTCCTCTGAACATTCTGCCAGTTCCCCCCAAGGGCGACTTTGACGTCAGGCAGCTGAGAGATTCTCAGTATTTCTTCAGTTGACCGTGTCTCATGATTCCATTTCAACAACCTGGGTACTGTATATATGACGATTAATGTACATAAAAATTGCATGATATTGATGACACAATGATACATCTCGCCGACCGGGCCTATCGTTTGGGAGCGTAGTTGGCGAATTGGAGATCAAGCGTTCACTTGAGATACTCTTGATGTCACGACGTTCACCGCATTTGCGTGTCGTACCTCGTCCATATATCTATTGGCTACATGGTTATGCATTCAGCGACCTGGCCTGTTAGTTGCTCTAGGTGATTTAGTTCGCTGGGAGTGACTGTAGAGGCTGTGCAGCCTAGGGCGCTACCAGCCATGCGTGCTCCTGCGTGTTCTAGTCGCGGACCATTTTCACCACGCTGTTCGCAGTGGGCCAACAGCTTTATGCCGTGCCTCTAGGTACTACGCCTTGAACTGCGTGCCGACTGGGTCTGTGGCTCGCTCGGCTAGATGGCAATCTTGCCCTGCTGCTCCAACGCCTCAATCAGCGGCGCTAATGGCACCAGATCCTGTGGGTCGGCGAGCTCGAACGTTTTGCCGAATGAGATGAAGTGAGCGAAGCAAGAGTTCCAATGCGCCTCGAGACTTAGATGCACAAACTTGTCGAAATGGTTGTAGTAAATGTGTGCAAAGATTCTGAACATTTGCCTGTAGATAGACTTGACCACGCCCATGAAGTGCGCTGGGAATGGCACGTTCTGCTGTGTAGGGAAGATCGTGTAGTCCTGGAACTTGTTGGAGATCCACTTAAGCACGTAGTCGATATACGTGTGGGCGGGCAGTTTGACCTGCTTTTTGTTGCTGTCTATCCACAGATAGTCGACTCCAGGCCCGGCGTTCATGCTGGCGCACGATTGAGCACAGTCGGGCAGCACATCGTAAAAGCTCTTGAGAGCGTGGAAAATCTCATTCAGGTTCAGGGCCAGCCACTCAGACATGTCCACGTACTTGGGCAGAGCCACAATTGTCTGGAAAGAGCCCTTCACCAGAGCAGTTCGCACGTACGGGTTACACATAAACAGAGGTTTCTCTTCTGATGAAATCTGTGAATGGTGGTGATCCAGATGGCCTAGGGCACCGCCCTGGCTGCTCTCGGATGACGACGACGTCGTGGCCTGCACTTTCCGTCGAGACGATCGACCAAACCCGCGGCTAAACGTGTTGAAGAAGTTTGACATGTTGTGTGGTTGATGTAAGGGAACGTTGGCCTAGTGCAGATGGGGTTCAGGAGTCGCGCGTAACGTTAGGGAGTCCCAATTATGCTTAGTAAGGGGTGCTAATTGTGATTAGTCATGCGGCTGAGCTTAAATTAAACGAGGGTAAGGATGGGTGGGGGGATTGGATATTGGTTTGATCCATTCTCGTTGCGCGTGTTGATCATGGTCACTGGCGTTGGTAACATGTTATGTGTTGTCTTTAAATTGCATGGTCGTCTAGTCGGATCGGTAACGCAGGGGACAAGTGACCCAGTGCCAACCGGGAGGTGGGTATACGGAAACCGAGGCATTTGCTGTTAAATCCATGCCATGCACGGCTATACGATTAACGAATTTCGCCCAGAAATTCAGAGGCCGAGTCCGTTCGCCGGGATTTGCGGGATTTGTCGTTACGTGTAGTAATCTAGGCGCCCGCAATCATGATCGAATTCCTGGCGCATTGGCGACAGTATGTTTTGTTGCGTGTTCATTCAGTATTCGATGCATTGGGTGCATGCCGCGTGTCTCTGTTTAAAGTTGAGTTGATGCAAGTCCAGTGGACGTACCTGTAGAGCTAGATCTTATTTGACAATTAATTTAAACAATCAATATGATTAATAAAACTCAGTAGCTCTAAGCAACTCGGAAAACATGTAAGTATAGTTTATAAGCCCATGAGCAATTCTTAGCCCCGAATAAATATTCCGGAGATAGCACAGCCTTATAAAATTTTGGCGCCTGGATTCAGTATTCTATATAGGCACGAGGCAATTAACATTTAACAAATATTTAATGGTTGAATTGTGCAGAGACGCATTAAGAATCCAGCAGAGCTAAAGCGCCGCTGCTCGCCAAGAGATGAGCTTATTGCCCACCGCCTCCACCAAATGCATTCTGCTCAACCTTAACCTTAACCGGCCAATACGGCGAGATCCTATACAAATGGTATACGAGTGTCAGATCATCGATGCTGCACGCCCACGTGGTCATCGTCACGGAATCAGCCGCGTGTTGTACCTGATGGAAGTCTGAGCGCCTGCGTGTTTTAGGCATCGAATCTACTGGATAATCAGTTCCAAGACGATACGGGAACAGTGACAAGGGCCAAGGAGCGAGCGGAGGATAAGCGAGTGTTAGCCTGGGCGCATATGCCATATGCTTCAGCACTGACATGGCATATCGGCTGTTGCCAGTCACTATCACTATGCAGTATTGACGCAAGGGACACAGTACCACAGATATACTCTGCACTCCAGCATGATAATCCCAGTGACAGGATGCCTTGTTCCACCAGCAACCAAGGGGAAGAGGATCAAACGCCGCTCAGCCTTATCCAGCAATAAAGACATCGTCAAGTGACCAAGTCAGCCGACGACAGTACATGATGTGCAGTAACAATACTGATACGTGTCCTGTGATAGCAAGGAATCAGCCAGCAAGGGTTGTAGCAAGGGTGGGCGCAAGGATTCACAGTCACGGGTTGAGGTCTGCTTGAACGGATTGTTGGGTGTCACGTGAGGCCTTCGTGAAGAGCGCGTTTCTGAGGTACGGACCGTACGGTACGGAAGTACGGAAGTGATGTTTCACGCATTGATAAGGGTTTGTGTTTAAATAGCCTATGGGGATACAGGAGGTTGTTTCCCGGCTAGATCCGAAACCAGTTGATGGGTGGCTGTGCCTGAGGGCGAGGGGATTGTTACTGAGCGAGTTCACCATAGGGTTCATTACGTTTTGCGATTGGTTTAGCAGTACAGCTCGTAGTCAATTGGGCCTGGCAAGGCTTGTACGGTCAACTTTCCACGGTATGTTTCCGTACGTACGGTTTGTCATTCAGGCCAACGCTTCACCTGATTACCTGCAGAATCAGCATATATGCAACTTGAAGATCATCGCGCTAATAAAGAGTGGGCCGCGCGACACCCAACAGATGAAGGCTATATGCTGTCAAGACATTACGAAACGGAGACATGAGCAGCGAAACATCTCACCTGTGCTGACACTGGTGACTACAACCCTGGGTCCCTGGCTGCACCTGCCATTTCATATCAGGGTCTACGTAACGAGACCATGTGTAGGTGCAGCATCTTGCAGTAGATCTGTGGGTGATTAAGTTGCCTACAGACGGACGATATTGGACTAATAAATATCGGCAGGCGTGGCCGGCGGGTATCGGGTACGTTATGATTGCCGTGGGTCGCACGCAATTGTGAGAATATGTAATTTGCAATTGAGTCACAGCATGCAATTGAGCCAATATGAGAGGTGCACACGGCACAATACGAACCATCTATATATAAAACCGTTGACCGTTGCCGTATTGTCAACTCTAATTAAACTCCCCATACCAGTGTGAGACACACATCGCATGTAAAGTCAAACGGCGCTCTCGGACTGCGCTATCATATGCGCGCACCACCGCCCCGTGCAGACAGTAACCCGCTGACAAGGTTGACCGTGTTGACAGCCATACCAACGAACCACAAGGGACCACTGGACCACAGACCGCGGGTCAGGCCCACTACAGTACTGGCGAGCGGAGAGAATACGAGACGGCCTGTAGGCGCCGACGATCTTGCGCGTAGTGACTAATGTCTTAGCCAACGTGATCACGCCAGAGAGAGACAGTTCAGTCTGATCGTCTTGACGAGGCAGCAGGGTAGTATTAGTGTTGGCGTGAAAATTTTGCCGTCAGTGCTCAGCCGCCAGCTAGGGGTCTAGGTCAGTAGCATGGCTAGAAGTATCTAGTAGCTAGCATGTAACAGCTAAAGAAAATAGAGCCATCTAAAGTAACATGAGTTATAAGGTGGCTGGGGCAGGTTCCTCACTGGCTCACCTAGGCAACCTTCTAGAAAGCCGTTATCAGTTCCCATTGGCCGACGCTTTGATAACTACAAAAAGCAAAACAACGCAGATCAAAAAGAAACGCGCTTGGATAAACAGTACATGTCTAGGAAAATTTTTTTCTTGGTGTGCGTAACGGCGAAAAGTAAGTCTGGTGACGACTGGTAAGGAGGCGCCGGGTAACACTGGACTACCGGGTAACACTCGACATAGGAGCCGGACGCAATAGTGGTTCAGTGTACGTCTCTGGTGGGGCTAGCGCCATCCAGGGGGTGAGGCGACCGCTAGATTGGTGTGAATTTGTGAGGAAGGAGGAGCAATCAAATAGAGTTTAGGCGTGAGGGGGGATGAGGTGATTTGTATTCGGATATGGGTGGGTGCGGGTGCGGGTGCGGGTGCTGGTGAGCGGTGTAGATAGTGGTGGTTAGTGATAACGGGTAGGCACAGGTAGGGGTGGACACGGTGAGAAACGCATGTGATTGATTGTAGTGGAGATAATGGAGATAGTGGAGTTAAAGGCTGAGTACTAGCAGTTCTGAAGTGTCGTGAATCATTTCATAAATACTTATGCTACTTGTACCATTGGCATTGGAGAAGGTTAGACCCTCTCACGCTGCTCAAAGGTCTTGATTGAGCTCCCACAAGTAGGATTGATGCGATTTGTGTTGTCCTGGGACTTTAATGCAGAGAAATCAATATCGCACGATGGCGCCGTTTCGGCCACGGTCGAGTTTGATCGGATTTCGAGGTAGTTGACGTAGAACTTTCCAAACACTCCCCAGTGGAACCTCACGAGCACGAGGATTCGGTCTGCCAGCGAAATCATTTCCTTGGACAATGGAGAAGATGCAATGAGGTTAGTGGTAGTGGACAGGCTAGCGCAAGTGTTGGTAGAGTCCAGCGGCGCAATGACTGTGACGCCGTTGGAGATCATGCTAAACAGGCTGTTGATGGATCGAGATTCGATGAGTTTGTAAAGTTCGGACTTTGGCTGGAGATGCTTGGACAGCCAATTGGAGGCGAGGTCCACCAGCTTGGAGTCTGGCAGCGAGACCGCCTGGTCGGGCTTGGACAGTTGCTGCACTCGTTTGGCGATTTCCAGAGCGAGCGACTGGGTGTTCTTAGTCCACTTGCAGTTACCCATTGAGTCCTCGATAATGGAGAGGAGGTCCTGCTTGAACTTTGTAACCTTCTCCATACCGAGGGCCTGGGCGGCGACAGTGGATTGGACCTCAGTGACGACCATCTGCTTGTAGAGCTGGACGCACAGGTTAAGACAGACAATCTTTCGCAGCTCAGCTCGGAACGAAGCCAGGCGGCTAAAATCAAAGCCGAAGGAAGATGGGAACTCGCACACAATTTCGTCCAGAGAGCACGAAAAGAGCTTGAGAATAGCCAGGATGAAGGACGACCGGTTGATATCGACTCCAGTGACGTCGTTGGTGTACTCGGACGAAGCCAGGAACTTGTTCTTGGCCGTCTTGAACCACTCGAGCGAGTCGTGGAGGTTAATCTTGCCCTTATCGACAATCTGTGTGTAGTAGTCCTGCTCAAACTCCACAGCCGTCTCGACGAGCATAGGCCGCAGCGTTCGAATCTGGTGGTTGGCAACGTCGAGCTTCATAGCCTCGAGGATGGCAAAGATCATTCGCAGGCCCTCGACAAGCTTTCGCGGCGACTTGGAGTCGACGCCAGACTCGATCCGCGACACCATCTGGTCGACCCACGTGTCCCGCATGGGGGCACAGTGGGCCTTGAACACGGCGCTGAGCCAGTTGGCGAGCGACTTGAAGTCAAGCGTGCAGTGCTTAAGCTGCTGAATGAGGAGGTCTGGGTCCAGAATAGACTCAACGTAGGATCGATCCTTGGCTGGTAGGAGGGAGAGAAGTATGTCCCGCAGGGTGTAAAAAAGAAGAGGAAGCTTTGAAGTGGTGGTATTAAAGGTGAGAGAGAGGGCGTTAGTGTTGGTAGAGTAGGTTGAGATATTTTGAAACTCAAAGACAATAGACTCCCAGTATCTCTCAGCCAACATTCGTTTCCGCTTGCCCCGCTCGCCGTCGAGATTTGGCCGAAACTGAAGTTGTGGGTCAAAAATGATATCGTGTCGAAGTTGTGGGTTCTTGAAAATCTCCTGCAGGTCGATTTCTCTGAGGGAATGCGAGTTAACTGGTGGTGGCTGAATCTGTGTGCTGAAATGGGGCAGCGCCGCGCCCAGGCTCTGAAGACCACTGCTCTGTCGCTTGTGTTTCTTGTGCTTCTTGAGACTGGTGCAGGTTGGGCTCACGCTGCCGCTAGAACTCAGTAGGCCAATAGTCGGCGATGGCAGGCTAGAGGTTGACAGATACTTTGGGTTCAGAAAATGGTGTTGCGGGCTAGGTGACTGCTTCATCTTGTGAATCTTACTGTCGCCAAAAACAAGGTTGGGAAGGGACCGCGACCGCGACCTGTGTCGTTTCATGCTCACAGACGGTGGAGACGAAATGGCAGGAGTAGGAGATGGTGCTGGGGCAGCCTCAAGAGGTGCCTCAGTCACTTCAATCTCCATATGAACGTCCTCCAGTCGCTCGTCGTCTGGCTTGTCCATAGGGACATCTTCAACAACACTCAGGCGAGGCATGAGTTGTGATTATGTGTGATGAAAGGCGTTAGAGATAATGTGTTGTAGTAAAGTGCTGAACTGCTAAAGGTTGGTGAGGGTATGAAGGTCAGGTGTATGCGTGCGGTGGAAAAGGAGAAAGTTATAAATATTCTGTTCTTGTTTTTATTGCTTTTGCTTGGCCGAACCTAAGAAGCAATTATGCCATTGTGTGGGCCGCCGCACAAAAGAAACTTATCCTCCCTACGGATGTACGGATACACGGAATCACACAGTACGTACTGTACGGTAGCATTGGATTACCCTGCTGTACGGTTTACGGTTTTTTAGTATACGGTTTAAGTACGGTTTGGGCGTCAATGACTTATAGTCCATGGCTTCACGTGCGATCATAGGGCATGTCTCCTGGTTAGTGGTTATAGTATTGATACAGCACTGTTATAGTATTGGCAGTATTGACACAGCATTGGCCTCATATTGGCCTCATCCTCGTAGCGTATCCTCTTCCCATGCAGCAACTTCAATAATCACTGACCACAGCTAATAATCTACAATCCGATAATCTACAGGCTACCAGGATGCCCTGGCATCGAAGCAGGGGAGCGGACTTAGCCATGGCGGCGGTGGCCCCTCTGATGCTGGTGATCTAAACAACAGGGTTTGGTTGAGTGGGGGCTAATATACTGGCCTTGCTAACCGTACTGGACGCACCAGTGACCGCACGAGCGCACGCAGGCCCCACGTTACTGGTGTGGGTGGACGCAGGCCGTAGACCGTTCATAACAAAAGGCTTTGCGGGTCTGTGTGCAGCGGCGAGCAGGTTGGCTATTAAAGTGGAGTAGCGCAATAGCGTGATTTAAAGTGAGTGCATACCCACAATTTCTGTGTGTGTTCTTATCGGCTCCACTGGTGATCACTCTGTGAGGGAGAGGCTACACCGGTAGCCCGGCCACGGCGAATTGAGATGGTCCATTCAGAGGCCGTGTAGTAAGCCGGCGGGGATTGGCGTGTTTAGCATCTTTCCTGTTGGTGGTAGTACAGCGTAGTGGAGTGAGGTACCGTATACCATTGACTGTCGGGCAGGTGTCTCACGGAGAAACTTTGACGCGACGCTTGCCCACGCCATGGAGATGATGTGCGTTTTCGCTGCTCTCGTGTGGGCGCCGGCGATTACGGCGGCTGGTATATTTAGATGCCTGCCTAGTCACGGTGTAATTCATCATGGGTGAAGTCATCACGGCCACTGAACGTTGACGTGACGCCATCACCAGTCTGTCCACGATGAACTCCAACTACACACAAACCGGCGGTTGATGTCATCTGATAATCTTCCACGCAAGTCGCCCGTGAGCGGAGATTATTGCGCAACGTGATCCTGTCTGGTGATAATAACGCTCATGGATAAGCTGGAACGCGCGATACATCTAGAAGCGACCGTTAAAGGCTTGACACAGCGTACGGCAGTGGTATATCAACAAACTCCCGTCCAGACCCCGGCTGGAGATCCCGGTTGAATCCCGGCCGGCTAGACCAGGAGGCGGGACCCTGGTCCCTGTGACCTGTGCTATGCCTCATCCGACTGGGGTTCTTCCGCACCGCATGTCAAGCACTGGTCCGCTGCCCAATCACTCCTGCCTCACCACCAATCACCCACGTCCAATTTTACGCAAAACCTCGCCACCTCCTGAGCCTGCAACGGAACTGCAGGAACAACGCGTCGTAAGCTTAGCCGTTAGAGCGTTAGAGTGACATAGCTAGTCCTGGCCAGGCGATTACTAGTCTTACAATGCCTCCTACTAGTAGTCTAATCCTCATAGTAATCGCTTGCTATACATGGCCATACAATTGCATGCAAGCACGCAATTGACTAACAAGAAACAGCCTATTCGCTAACGCTAATCAGAACGGCACCATGAGAACCACTCTGTAAGGCTTTCAAACTAAGTCAAAGTGCTGGCCAAGGAACATCAATGGGTCGCTAGAAAGCCTTCCTGCCTGGGCGCTCCGGCAAGGTTATCTCACAGCGACATGCGCCCTTACGCACTTAGCAGGCACAGGGATACTTCTTTGGGATTCACGCGCACTGCCTCAAATATCACGTGTATCACGGGAAACAAGACCAATTACACAAACCGATCAGGCGAAAACGTTGCAATTCAATCATATCGATTGTCCCGCGGCATGTGTTACAGAATGTACCACTCACTTCTGGGTCTGACCTTCAGGTCAAACCCGGCCCGTTCCGGGTTGCCGATCGACGTTGCCATGACAACCGGAAAGCCGCGCTCCCGATGGGTCCGATCAGGAGAATTTGTAGCAGGTATATTATCTCCCAGGACCCGCCATCTGCCCCTTCATAGACCCCTACCATCACCGAGATGTTGAGCTTGAAACGACTACGCGCCCGGTTTCTAGCCGACGCGTCGCCTGCTAACACACAGTACAAGCTGGAGACATCCTGGGATATTCGGGTTTCTATAGACAGGCTCAAGAAGCATCAATGGGAGCGAAAGGACCTACAATATGTCATTATGGTCCCGATTCTATGTTTTTGCTTCTTCATGACGAGTAACATTCCGTTGTTGGTGCGGTTGCTTTTCGTCGCTGGACTGAGCTTATTGCTGCTGATTCCCGCCACACAGCAGTTCTGGTTGCCCTTCATGCCTATCGGTACCTATCTGTTTCTATTTTTTGCCTCTGGTAAGATTCCTGCTGAGTGGCGGCCAAAGATCTCAGTCAGAATCCTACCAGCGCTGGAGACGATTCTGTACGGTGGCGACCTTAGCGAGGTGCTCGCCTCATCTACCAACGCCTTCTTTGATGTTTTGGCCTGGATTCCTTATGGTCTGGGTCACTTCGGCATCCCCTTCATCATTTCGCCATTCATCTTCTTGTTTGGACCACCATCTAGTTTGCCAGCTTTTGCCTTTGCCTTTGGATGGATGAACGCCTGCGGTGTGCTCATTCAGATCTTCTTCCCGACGGCTCCGCCATGGTACCACAACTTGCACGGACTGCAGCCAGCCTACTATGGCATGGAAGGCTCGGCAGGTGGACTGGAGCGAATTGACCAGCTCTTTGGACTCAACCTCTACACTGACAACTTTAAGAGCTCGCCCATGATTTTCGGCGCCTTCCCCTCTCTGCATTCGGGAGCCGCTGTCATGGAGGCCCTCATGCTGTCACACATCTTTCCGTCTTATGCACCCTTCTTCTTCGGTTACGTTTTGTGGATCTGGTGGGCCACAATGTACCTCACGCACCACTACTTTGTCGACCTTACTGCTGGAGCCGTCTTGTCATTCACGGTCTTCTACTGCGTCAAGCTTACCATCCTGCCCCAGGTCTCCACGGCCAAGTTCTCGCGATGGTCCTATGACCAGGTCACTTATGGCGTCTCTGAGACTTCCACTAAAATGCGAAAGTCTACTGAGGAACTGCCTCTGCATCAGATTCGGGAGTTTGGCAAGTTGCCACCTCCAGTCAAGACTAACATTGGAAAGCATTTCAAGACTTCATCGATCCATTTCCATGATGAGGAAGGACTGACCTCTAACCCCTCGTCGTGTTCGACGAATGGTCACACTAGTCCCCTGAACCGATCGGGGACTCCTTCTCCTATTCATGAGAGAAATGAGTGGTAGGCGAAGCGAACAATTTGTTCACGAGCGCCTATTCGCAACGGTAGTCCGGCACTTCCCGTCACTCATTTTATCAGTTATGTGCGAGCTTTCCGCACTCATCATCGAAGTCAGTACTCCCTGAGTACTACAATGTACAGTCATGACCCAAAAAAGAAGCGAAACGACGCAAAACGACGCAAAACGAAGCAGCAACGATCAAAATTAATGTGCATATATCTTAATGTTTAATATTAATAGAGCCTCGTGGCAACACGAGTTCATAATGACTCCACTGACAATCAATTGATGAGTAATAGATCGATGTTTACATTGTCAATCTGATACTTGATTGCCCGATTAGGTACAATGTCGCTTTCCGCGGTGCCCAGTGGCCGGCATTCCGATGTTATTGATCACGGGATCTGACGGAGATTACCGGTCGCATACAGTAACATTCTGGAAAGACAAAAAAAGGGAAATTAAGTTACCCTCCCGTCGATTCGCCGCTCTTGTCGATTAGCCGACGACCAGCCCGAACGACCAGCCAGCCTTCCGCGGTTCTGCGATCGACAACGCCACGACTCGGAGTAATAGTACGGTTCGGAGAAATCTGATTACAAACCTACGGTTTTTATACGGTTTCAAAAAAATTATACGGTTTGGAAATTGGTGGTTGACATGTGAACGAAACGGTCAACGCATGTGTCGGCACTTGTTTCGGCTACTGGGACATTGTGGTGGGACTAATACACTAATGTGAGCACAATTTGACCCGCAGTCATACAGCGCATGGAGTAATATAGCTAAGCACAGAGATTGTTATTTACTGTATTAAGCCAACTCTCACAACGCCAATGGCGCTTGGACTCAAAATAGAAACACGATTGCCCAATCGAGCGTTACGGGTGTTGCGGCCAAAGTGTGGCTCACCGTGCCAACTGTCTTAATTACTAAAAAATTTCCAAATGTGTCTTAGACACTACCGCGGTCCGAACAACGGTCTGGAAAACTTTTTTGCCTGCCTCAACGCCAATCCGCCAACCCGCCGCTCGCACAGACCACTGCTCGCATTCTCCAGCGTTGTGAATAGAGTTTGGCCGCATTGGGTCAAAGCAGCGGCAAGGCTTACCAGTCGCGTCCAGCTAGGTTCCCTGTGTTGACTTTATGCTGAAATAAAAACTGTTGGTATTTGGCGTTTGATTGTGCAGGAGTATGCATATTAATTTTCATGCAATGCGGGGAGGAATCTCATCGGGTCCATTTAGTAAAGTATTTGGTAATCGCGCGGGCGTAGTTGCAGTCACTGTGTCCGTGGTTTACGGCCTGGTCTCGCCGTGGACCCGACTCATGATTCCGTCAACGGTTTCGTCCAAATCCGGATACGCCTGCTTGATCTGCTTGGCCAAAATATCGCGAAACTTGGACATCGCCTGCAACTTTCCATTGATGTATTGGTTCTGTTTCGACAGAAGTTCCACAAATTCACGTGTGTACACGTCAGGGTTCCGGCCGTTTTGAATGTACCTACATTAGTTATGCGCAAACGCGTCATCACTCCTCCACGCCTTAGCCGCACTTAGCAGCAGATAACGCTAATACTTACTCGACCACGTCCAAGGGCACGGTAGTTCCGAGTTTTCCGCTGTTTACCAGCAGTGTATCCAATTCTCGCGTCAGATCGCCCACCTTCTCAATCAGGGCTTCCTTCCCTTCGACCGAAGCCTCAAAGTCGTGAATCATAATGCCCATCTGAATCTGGGTCTCAATGATTTTGCTCAGCTGCAGACGTGTCTGCTCGAGGTTCTCCAGTTCACTCATGTTTCGCCTTTCGGGGTTTTCTCGGAGGATTCCTGGGGTGATCTGATCTTGGCCGGCTTGGCTGACAAAACAATAGAGTTAGAGTTTCCTTCCTAGCACAAATTCTCAGGGCCAAGCTGCTGCGGTCAGCTGGCTCAGGCGCAAGCTCGTCTAAGACTTTGGCGTTTGGCACGTGGGTAACAGGCGGCCGTTGAATTCACAACACGGCGTCTAGTCAGAATCCGGTAGAGGGATGGGGGGATGCTCTGGCCCTGGTCACAGTGTTGTTACAGTGCCGTTGCAGTGCTGTCACAGTAACTATGTGTTTCGTGATCTGAGGGCCGAGTGGCGGCGGTGATGTGAAGACTGTGTGATGGCTGAGTGAAGGCAGCTGGATTTTTAACGCTGATTTGACGCACAATCGGTCGCTGGTGAATCAATGGGGGCTGAACCAAATCTGAAGACACCTAATAACCTTTCTCGCAACAGTAACTGCCTGTTGACGTCTGTTGAATGCCTGACTGATATTGCTGTTGTCGTTGAATGTCACACGTGGTGATGCAAGACAATCATTTTGTCCCAATACAATACACACACAACCATAACCACCCTATCATGAAGAGCTGGCTACACATATAGAGCAAAGATGTCCAAGAATGAGGACATTGGCCCGTATGAAGTCAATACTATTAGCCCCGTTAAACCCGTGCATATGATTGCCCCTACCTCGCCTCGCTCCTCCTGGCTCAGCAACGACAATATCAACGCAGTCTCGGGATCCATGGCCGGAATCATGTCTGGCATAGTGGTCTGCCCGCTAGATGTGGCCAAGACGAAATTACAAGCGCAAGGAGGATTCAAGTCGTCCAGCAAGTACAAAGGCCTCACCGGCACGATCAGGACCATATTGACCGAAGAAGGAATCGTGGGCCTCTACCGAGGTTTGGTACCCATCGTCATTGGCTACATTCCGACCTGGACAGTCTATTTCTACCTCTACGAGAAGTCTAAGAACGCCTTGTCAGACACTGGCCTGTCGCCATTCATTGTGCACACGCTCTCGGCTGTTGGCGCCGGATCTGTGTCCACAATGACTACAAACCCCATCTGGGTCGTCAAGACCCGGCTAATGTCACAGAATCGAGATACATTATGGCAATACAGAGGCACAATCGACGCCTTCAGGACCATGTACCGACAAGAGGGAATAGCAGTGTTTTATCAGGGCCTCGGCCCAGCATTGCTCGGCCTGTCACATGTGGCAGTCCAGTTCCCATTATACGAGCAGTTCAAATCAATGTTTGCGCACGAAGACTCAGGCGAACTGGCAAACAATTTAGGAATCATGGCAGCCTCGGGGCTGTCTAAAGTAGCAGCATCAACAATTACATACCCACACGAGGTCATTCGAACCAGGAATCAAATTCAAACAAACGGATCAGCATTAAAGTACAGGGGCATCCTAAGAACGGCAAGGACAATATATCTGGAAGAGGGCTGGCGGACGTTCTACGCAGGCCTGGGAACCAATATGTTTAGGGCAGTACCTTCTTCGGCAGTGACTCTGCTCACTTATGAATGGGTGTCGCGTCATCTGCGTCACTACAGGGACACTTCTGAAGCTGAGGAGGCAAACATATTCACATAACTTCATCATCGCATCACGCCAATCATAATCCAAATGACACTGAACGACATTAATCATCGCATCGCCCGTGCTGGACCACGCCTCTTTGGGGATAGATTATGACGAATAGACTGGGCCGCTGTGGGCTGAGCTCACCTAGTACCCAATGTATCTTGTTTACGCCATAATACATGCATATAAGATGACTTGTAGCTTGGAGTTGTGTACTCTGACGCGGACCGCTGCGACCTCACATAACGGCAGCTTCTTTCGCTTGAAAACTTGCGGTATCAGTTGGTGCTCTGTATCTGGGAGACGGATTTAACACGGCTGAGAATCAACGGCTTTAGCGAATAAAGTTAAGGTTTTCGACCTCCAGGTTTGAAGCTTAATTGGCCGCATATCGCGGATTTAGGCGCAGGACTTACCGAGATAAGGAGGAGTGGACTCCGCATTTCTGTAGCTAGCGTACGGGGAGCGAGTTGTTCAAATGGTGGAATTCCGATCGCGAGTGGAGTAGAACCCGACGCAAGGATCTGAACCAAATGCAATGAACAAAAAGTCTTGAGCATGGAGCAATTTATAGTTGAGCTACAGCATAAGTGTAGTTTCAACCATTCGAACTCGAGGATATAATACGCTTGTCTGATCTTGATAATTTTGTCCTCTAGTTTGAGATGAGATGGAGGCGTTCGTTAATGCTCAATGGCTGAGACTTGGCGCATCAAGGTACGTGCTTTCACAAACTCTGTCTGCTCAATTGATCGTTACTGGTGCCTGACTAATGGCTCTCAGATGTCCCTCGTGATCTGATTCCACCGCAGACACGTCCTCTAGCTCTCTGCGCCGTAGGCCGGTGAGGGTCGCACCATGTGCAGCAACGACAGACGACCGGTCCGAATGAGGCAATCGGTCAGGATGCCCGTCAACGGAGGAACCTGCACACCATCTAAGACAGCTCATGGAGCAACTCGTTGACCACAGTTCGTTACTCGTCTTGCATATATGAACCTGAAATGTGGAAACTCCTGCTTCAGAAGACGTAAACACTTCGATGCATCGTCGTTTGTGACAACGTAGTTCAGGCTTTTGATCGACTAACAAGACAATGAGGTTGAACTGACCAGCCCCGGGTCGATCGAGTGGTCTCAAGTGTACTTCGACTTCGTTGTCGGATCAGGAATTGGGCCACTGCTCCTGAACGGGATCGTAAGTCGTCTAACAACCGCACCGAGCTCCAGGAGTCTTAGCTCTCGCGGCTGGCAAAGCTGAGCTTTGCGAACAGAAACGACACCAGATGGGTACATGTCTGCATTGTTTTCCTCGTAGTTTGAGCACAGGCCAGCTCAGAACAGTATTCGTATACCGAAGAACCGGCACACAGCCAACAGGCGCTTCACGTCGTCAATATCCACATACTTGGGCACTTCCTGCCACAATTCCGTGGCAGGACATTACATGTGGTGATCGACACGCCGCGCATGATTATGCAACCAGACTAATGGGAATCATCACCGCAAATTAATGCTGAGCTATTACTGGACGATACAATCAGGAACCGCGATCAGTGGTTACCAAGAAGATCGACTCACGTGGTTTAATTATTAGCCGTGTGCCACTGCGTTGGACAAACGCCACAACACATCTCCGTGCAAGACACCCGAGCCTATACGCCGGATGGTACGGCTAACCAGTTGCGTACCGCGCTTAGATTAACCCTGTTTGGTAATCGAAACAGTCAGGGGCCTTCACGATTTACACCCCAAAAAACGTAACGAACCTGGTTAGATCGCCCCTATAGTTTCATCGCTAGTCTGTAGGACTCCCTGTGCTATGCTACGTCCCTGCACGCCAAGTCAGGCTTGGTATTGGTGGATTTGGCCGTCTTGGTGTTGAGTAGGGCAACCAGATTCCTGAGTCATGAAACACGATTCCGTCGATTCCCGCCATAGCTAGTCGGGGCGATAACAATAGCAGCCCCCCTCTTGATGAGTATGAAGGCCTTCCCTGTCGGGCAGCACTCAGCCTATTTGCGTAGGGAGAGCCAGAAGTAGGTGAAACGTGTGGGACCGTCCCCCAAGGCCCCCCATGCGCTGTAAAATAGGGTTTGGCAAAAGAAAATAGTGCATATGCCATCAGGCCAAGATCGGGGATTACTGAATTAAATGAAACGAGAGTATATAAGGCGCCGACGTGCCCAGTAAACCACCACTGATCACTAGCCGGTCTATTAATCATACACAGCATGTTTGAAAGCCTAGACAGACTCGAGCGAAGGCTACAAGCGTTGGAGCTTAAGATTACGACAAACCACAGCCAGTTGAACAGGTATTTGTCGTCCCCAGAGGGTGAGTAGAGGTTATTGAATGGGTCACAGGAGTCGACTGTCAATGGTTTCAATAGGATTGTTTCAGCACCAGCGAATCCAAGCAAATCTGGTGAAGCACTAAACGAGTGGTACGCTGTGGCGCATGGTATCGCTGGTTCAGTACGATCAACAAGTCAAAAATAGATCAAGGGTGGATCCAAGTCCAGGGTCACGATCGCTGTGATTACGAAACCTGGCCCACGAAAACCTACCTGGTTACAGATCGTACTAACTCAGACCCCTACGCTGGCATGTACATTCCACGCCTACAGCTGGAAATGCGAAACCTAGAATCAGACTACGAGGAGGTCTGTAAGCGAATTCGAGTCGCTACACAGATCCAGGCCAGGAGAAACAGCTGAGCCAATTATCATCCATCAACCCACAATACCAGGCCACGATCGCTAATATGGCCAGATCGATCATTATAGCCACTTCACGTGTGCTCACACTATTATTTATTGCATGTAATTTTAATGAAACTTTCAAGACATCGATCGCGCGACGTGCGTGGCAGCGTGGGGGAGCGACGGCAAGCTCGGCGACCGTGGATTACCGCCGGACTGAACGGACGTGGGCGATTAATTGGACGGGATGATCTGATTATTGTACGATAACAATTGTTTGATAATGAGGATGTGGGTGCCGGTGCTATATATAGCGTGTTGAGCGATCATAACGTGATGCGGGTACGTAACCTGGTGGCTCCAGTGCAATGATTATCATGACACAAAAGTTTGCTCTGCTTCGACAGTCCGTGCTGTGATGAGCCTGAAGGAGTGACGCCGGAAAGCGCGACGTGTGGAGATGGAATCGGGTTCAATTAATGCAACAGCGCCATAGAAGGTGCATACAGTTAGGCGCTGATGCTTAGATTCTGCGAGGCTGAGGCACGCTTTCACTTCAAGATTGGGACTGGACCACGCTGACAAACTTTCAAACAGGTTAACAATTGTCAGTTCTCGTCCGCTTGCTCGTGATGTGCATGCTGCAGGGACGGCC
This sequence comes from Blastobotrys muscicola, assembly GCA_003705745.3. Lineage (NCBI taxonomy): Eukaryota > Fungi > Ascomycota > Dipodascomycetes > Dipodascales > Trichomonascaceae > Blastobotrys > Blastobotrys muscicola. The sequence continues at coordinate 145,942 of PPJL03000004.1, forward strand.
AGCCATTGCACGTATGCACATGTATAACTGGTCATGCCGACCATCGGCAAAATATTATCCAGCCAGCAGTCGACAATTTATCCAATGTAATATTGAGGTGGCCGTAGGCATAACGAGGTGTTGCCGTGCGGATGACGTGGTGGCTTGTAGCAAATAGGTGCCTAGCGGGAGTCGAATCTCCTGGCCGTAATTTAAGCGAAATGCCGCGTTAACTGGTGAGATGTGAATGGAGTCAGAAAGCATTTCGTGTCACATCTGCACCCAAACACTGAGCTCGCGATGTGAAACTGTGTCCAAGGTCATCAATCAGGCAGAGTACCGATCATGGCTCAGCAGAATTTTTTCGTCAGGAAGAGCCAGATTTAACCCAGATATCTTCACTATCGACGCGATTCAGACTCAGGCTGGACATTGTTCAACTTCCCTCCATCCCACAATTTCGAATTCTCTGATTGTGGTGCTAAATGTCGCGCATCACCACTTGGGGCTGGGAGCGTACAAGAGCGCGAAAATTTCACCCTTGCACCAGCCTAACCGAATCCAGTAAGCCCAGTCAAAAAATGAGCGAACCCGTCAACACTGAAGAGCCACAACAAGTCGACGCCATGAAGTCACGACTACAAGAACTTGAAGCCGAGGCCGAGCGACTAAAGGCCATGCAGGAAGAGCTCCAACAAGAAGGCGGTAACCTCAATGAGGCTAAGGAAGATCTCGACGCCCGAAGCATATACGTTGGTAATGTCGACTACAGCACTGCTCCTGAGGAGCTTCAACAACACTTTCAGAGCTGCGGAACTATCAACCGAGTAACGATTCTGTGCGACAAGTTCACCGGCCGACCAAAGGGTTACGCGTATGTCGAGTTCGCTGAGCCAACATTGGTTGCCCAGGCTCTGTTGTTGAACGAGAGTCTGTTCAAGGGAAGATCATTGAAGGTCACACCAAAGCGAACAAACATTCCAGGCATGTCTGCTCGAGGACGTGGACGGGGGCGAGGCGGCCGAGGATACAGAGGCGGATTCCGAGGTCGGGGTGGACGAGGAAGGGGTTACTTTCCGTACTAGACGTTGAGCACGAGAGCGAATGCGGCTGGGTGTAAAGATAAAACCGTTGGACGATCTGCGGACCACGGATCAGGTCGACAAGCTGACCATTTTGATGAACAAGAATTGACAAGAACTCACTAACAATGCTGCTGTCATCACAAAGCTCGAAAAGAGATGAAAAAATAGCAAGAATAAGATAACAGTAAGAGTATAATAAAAGAGCAAAAAAAAGGGCAAAAACCATGCATAGACAGTACAATTACGAGCAATGATGACAGTTGAACTCAGGTGTCAGTTGGATAGAGAAAGTCGCACTGCCGTTCTCGCCTCTGTAGGTAGGAATGTGGGCTTGTTCTGATCAGGCTTCGGTCCCTCACGTGGACGTCTTCAGCAGGCAAAGTGTTTCTCGAAGGCTTGTGACACAGGCCTCGCTCAGAATTGGCTACCTCAGCGGACCAGACAACCAGCCCTTCTCACCTGTAGGAGCCCTTCTCCAGCACAAGGTGAACCTGCCCATACTCAAAGGCTCAGCCTCCTCAGAGGTCCTTGTACATAAAAACGCAAGCTGATGCGTGTCCTTTGGCTGGAGTGTCAATTCCTTTGCAGTCTCGCTGAACGGCTCAGCGTCCCAGCCCTGCGCCGGTACCAGCTTTGTGCTCTCCAGTGTCATTATCGTGTCTGAAACGTTCTCAATCTGAGCCTCTACTGTGCACTTGTTGTCCAGCGGTGACAACTTTGTTTTGACGTTAAGACCCGGCTGCGCTGTGAATTGGTAATGCTTCCTAAACGTTCCTTGGCCATATGTGATGATCGCCGTCAGAACATGCAATCCTGCCTGCTTTGACTCGTAGTGAACAATATGCGACGACGATTCGCGTAGCTCAAGTTCGGTCTCTAGAAGAGTCTCAGCGTTGCCGGAGGGCAATTGAATCGATGCTGACAGCCTGACTGGCAGAGGTTCCTTCTGTGACAGCGAGAGATTCAGCATACATGAGAACGTCTCTCCAACGTAGAGCGAACCAAACGAGGTAGGCAGCGACATCGTCGTCGGTTGATCCGGCCCCACCGTCAGGTCTGGCGGGGTCAATCGAGGGCGCGACAGCCGCAAAACCTTAAGCGCTACCTTGTTGTCCATCTCGCAGGGTGATGTCGCCGACAGTCGATTCTACTCTCTCTCCACCGTATCTTCAATCCTCTGTAACGTATTGGTGATGGTCCAACCCTCACCCTAAACTCCCAAGGAAATACCACCATTTCTTGGCGAGATCTGATAAAGCACAGCGCTCCTCGCCACCCCTCTCAGACATACATTTGTATTTTGCCGTTAAGGTTATCAGACTTGCGCTAGAGATGCAGCGGCGAGACAGGACCGATGTCGGCATCGGGTCGCCGATCCCTACCGAAACAGGTTGGGTTCGCTACTCCTGATTTATTGTGTTTTCCGGAGGTGATCGGGCAAGACTTGAATGCCACGCTCCCGTTATGTGCCTGTACGTGATTAATTTTAATTTGTAACGGGCAGCGGAAGAATCCGGAAAAATAGATTAGCCGGAAGCAGCCAGATGAGTATCAGTTCATCAACACTGATTGAGAGGCGTAATAAGGCTGATGTGGAGGCGACACCACTAAAACAAGGAATCCGTGACATTGCTGGAAAACGAAATCTTCTAGATGTAACCTGGTAAAGTCAAGCCCACGGCAGCACCAGTCTCGTATCCAATTCAGCACAGCAACCAATACATTAAGGTTAAAGTTGTGTCCACGTGACCTTCAGCAGGGTAAGCTAGGTAAGATGGCTGGCTGGATAGATCTGGCTTCACACTGGGTCCACGGACAGCGGAAAGACCATCTTGTGGGCCGGCACGTGAGACCCCAGCGATTATTCCACATTCATCCACTTCCCCAGTAACAAGCGGCAACCCACATCCGGGAGGCGTTTACGAATTGGTTACGAGTCGTGTTTTAGATCGCACCAGAGCCACTGAGCTAGATCGCCCGGTTCCTTGTACACGGCTAATCCATGTATGATCTGATGAGGCTGTGATGGAATTGTGATGGAATTGGCTTGAAATGTGCTTCAAAAAATGTGGATCGGCTCAGCTGGGGAAATATTATGTATGACACCCAACGGTGTTGTGCTGGTCGGAGCCGACGCTGACAGCTGTGACAATGGTACATTGCTATACCGGAGGCTACTGGTTCGGGCGGAACAATGTCACATCGCGACGATCAGCGATCGTATTATCAGCATCGCGAATGTGAGCCAACGGCGCAAGCCTGCACTGTCAGTATAAGGTCATCTATCGCTAATCCTTGTAATAAGCGCTAAGCGCTATTAATGTGACGGCGCTAAAGTTATGCCCTCAGTCCTAACGCTTTAAAGCATACGGATATTAACGCGCTGCGTGGCATGACGCGTGCGCGCCCACCAAGGTACTTGGCGGTTTCCGAAATGGATATTCCGGCGAGCCCGAGAGCAATTCGAGCCGACTCGGCCGAGCCTGCGACAGAGAGCGCATTCGCGGCAGTCAGCAGCTCGAAATACGCTCACACGTACAGTTAGCTTACAGAGATGAGTTACATTAAAACTGATCCTGCCGTACGCCACTCATTACGTGTTGATTTGGCCAGCTACATCGGCACAGCAGCCGGTGTATAGCCTAGACTATGACTTGGATGTGAACTTGTATAGTGCTTAGTAAGCGCAGATTAAGCCTTGAACACTTGGATTATGCTGAGGTGAATTGAGCTAATATTAGCTTACAACTATTGTTAGCTAGCCATCGCTTCGGTCTGGCTAGCTGTGCACTGCCATGTGAATCCACAGTGCATCACAGCGTCACTCGCGCGCTGCACATCGTATTCTCGCGATAGAGCCGTCTGCGAGTCAAATGTTGGAGAACTGCACACGCCCGAGTGCGACGCTAAACGTTGAGTCTCCAAGACAATTCCGAGAGATACCGAACATGTCGCTGCTGTCACGGTCTGTGAATGTGAATATTTGGCCGCGAACTTTGGCGCGTAAGTTCTCGATCTATTTTCTTTTTATGACGTCAGTGGTGCCATATCTTTTCTTTTGCTCTGTTTGATATCGTGCATAAGGTGAGGCAGGCTCCCAGGTGTGCGGGGACAGCTCGGTTCTACTGCCATTTGTCAAAAATAGCCTATCGGAGCCCCTTTTCAAAACAAATGCCACACCTACAGCATACATAACCACGCGATCTGACATTTGATAAGGCATCACATATTGGATACAGGGATTAGCTAACGGGTACACTAGGGGAAATTGAATTGGATTAAGGGACAGGACAATCGGGAATTAGACACTGGGAAATTGGACGGAATACAGGGATATTGCACGGGAAATTACAGATCACAGCGGGACTAATCAACGGCCATAATCATTGGGCCATATATCGGATCACTCGGAATGAACATTGAACTACCAATACAGAGTCGCATGATGGACTCGGCGATAGAGGTGGATGACGACATGGCGCCACGAACAATCAACGAAGAGATGGCACGCAAGCTGTCATTCTCACTGCTGTATCCAGACACAGCCCCGAGGGACACCTGGAGGCCACAATTAGACGCCTGGATGAAGAAGAATCATCCATCCAAGCTCAAGGAAATCAATCAGGCCTACACGAAGCCCGTTCCAATCACGCTGACGGCGCCTAAGAAGCGGGAAAAGCCGGATCAGAGACCGGATCTCAGTCCGAACCTTTCCAGCCCAACGCAGATGGAGCCCTCGTCACCGATCCAGCACCCGGTGCAGACGGTGAGCACGACGGCGTACTACTACGACTACCCGGCGGTGAAGCTGCCCTCACCGCCGCCAGAGCCTGATGAGCACCACCACGGCAAGAGGCGGTGCATCAGCTGCGGATCGGATCAAAGCCCATGCTGGCGGCCATCGTGGTCGATCTCTGCGGGCCAGCTGTGCAACAGCTGTGGGCTGCGGTATAAGAAGACCGGCGCCCGGTGCTTGTCGGCGACTTGCGGGCGAATCCCGGCAAAGGGCGAGTGGATTGCAATGAAGAAGAATGCGAGCAACGGACACTACTCATGCTTGACGTGCGGGGGCGAGGTCGAGCTGAGTAATTGACTCGAGCGACAACACGCTGCAGCACAAATGTGCCAAACAAATCAGCAGCACAGTGTTCACAATACTAACAACAGCGCCGAATGATGCGCCGAACACTATCAAACTGTACAATTGTACACCTACTAACACCGCTAACACTAACGATCACGATAGACTCATGTCTAACGACTCTACGACTACATAGCTAACCATGACTCAATGATCGTTATGATGAAAATTATAAAGTTCAGCGATGAGTTTTTAATGAATACACAGCCTGGTGCTGAGGATTACGTTGATGACCTGCTACCTACCTCGACCCCTCTTGGTGTGCGCGCACGTCGGCACTTCACCAACAGCCGACGCGCCGACTCCTAGTCCACTGTGGAGAAGATGGAGTCAAAGACACAGAAATGGCTCGACAACTATCAGCAGTTCCTGTTGAGGAATTCCAGTCAAATTTCTTCCATTGAGAGCAGTTTACGGTCATTGACTTTTATTCTCCCGGGCAGGTTCAAGGACGTGGAAGTGGCTTCAGAGGGGTGTGAGTATGGCATGGAGCTAGATGACCAGCAGCCAGGCCCAGGAGCGGGTGACTGTCAGTAGAGACTGTCAACAGTTGGTTCGACAGGCTTCGGCTAGTTTGGTCAAGGAATGGTGGTCAGCGTGTTACCGGACAAAGCGTTTATGAACTTTGCGGGGTCACGATACCCGGCAGAGAAATCAATCTTGTCAAGATGTCTCGGGAACTCCATGGCAGACCGGCTTTCAGGAACAGGTCTGGGCTCACAAGTTGGTTCTGCTGAATCTCGCTAAGGTTATAAGATTCAGATCAGTGTGGGCTGTTCAACGCTATCGAGGGATGATTTATTATGCGGTACTCGCTGGTTAGCAAACTGGCTCCTTTGTTTAATCTAACATAGTGTACAGCATTCTTCAAATCATTGGCCTGTACCATGATGCCATTCTCGCCAAAGCGGCCAAAAAGCTGTCCAAGCTGGACCCAACTTTCCGAACCAGTGCCCACAACCGGTATACAGAACACATGGGCAAGCACGACACACTATACAAGTACGCGACACTTATGCTAACCCTGACGCGGTACTCGGAGCTGCTGTGGGAGATGGTCAGCAAACGGAAACTCGGCGAAAAGGGACGGTGGATGACGATAATGGGCATAGAGGGTTTGAAGTCTATTCTGAGACTCATAATTCTAATAAAAACTAAAAAGCTGACCCTGTCGCCGCCAATTCCGGAGCGAGAATTTGACCCCGAGAAGCTGGCACAAAGCATCGACGCGCCAATGCCAGAGGGTATCTGGAAAATGCCACGAAGTGGTATGGGCATTGAGACCACGCCATTGGGCTCCGTGGACGACTTTTTGTTTTCCAAGATTCTCACCTCCGAAGACGTCAAGTCGCCCAAAGAACTGCTCAAGAAGCTCAATGCCAGTGGAGTGACCGCCGAGATCGCATACATTGTCCGGCCACTGATCTACGCGTGCTTGCTCTACAAGTTCAGAAACCGTCCAAAGAATTGGACGCCGTGGATGGTGGGATTCTTGATTGAAGTCTGGGCTAGGAGAAACGCCTCGCTGGGCTACCCAACTACGCTGGAGAACCAGGAGATGAACAAGCGAACGTCACAGCTGTGGTGGTGGACCCTGCGATCCAACATGTACACTGCCGTGTCGAGGCCAATGCTGCATGGAATTGTCAACAAGACGAGCTGGATTCCTGGTGTGAACTTGATTGGATCCATCGTGGACGATTACATGTACTTGCTTGACGAGTACTACTTTTCGTCTGTGAGCATGTAGTCAAAAGTCAGGAGCACGAGCAGGCACGAACACGAGCGATGCGTCATCACCGGCCAATTGATGACATCATCATTGTTCCATCAAAAGCCGAACCCGGCCACCTGACCTTCGGGTACCTTTTTATTGTATTTAGACTTTGTATATAACCCTGTTGAGCAATTGAGTTTCCTGGACTGACATCATGTACGGTCGTCTCACAATGCCTGTGATCGATGCCCCACTTACCACGTCCCTGGCACGTGGGTGCTTGAACTTCAACTTGTACGTGTACGGCCGTAACACTAGCAACCTAACTCTAAACGACTGTATCAAACTATAATTAAGCTTAATTGATGCTCGGTAATTGCGCGAGTTGACAAAGACGCGACAAGGCACCGAACAAGACTAGCAAGATAATGCTATTTAGCTAGACTAGCAAGCCCAACAAATCAGAACAAGCTGAATAACTAATCGAGTCTAGCATTTCCCCAATTGAGCCTTAGCCTTAGCCAGTAATCCACTACCGATAGCCTAATTCAGACACACGCGCTGGCACGCCTCGTCACGCCTTGCATTGCCGCCAGCAATTGAGAACAAATCGTGCCTGGCTAACCATGATTAGTTAGCTCAAGACCCTGGCAAACAATCACTGTCAATCCAGCCACTGAATCTTTTGATCTGGATCGTACGCGCAACTTTCTTTTGTAACAAGGATTTTAAAATTTTTTGTTTTTGTAAGGGCCTGCCTCCTGCACCAATAACAACCCTATTCATCCCATTTACATATTGCTAGATCGCGCTCTCACACCAACACTACACCAGGAACGCCAGCACTACACAGTACCACGCAACAATACACTGTTGTAACACTCATAACGCTATCCAGTTACGCCTAAGGACAACTCGCCTTTCAAAGGACAGTACTCGCCTTCCTGGAAGGATACCGCGCTACACTCGAACGTAGAGTTGATGCGATTACTTCAAAAGTTCCAGCCAAAGCAACCGAAGGAAGAGATGGACGTCAATCACTCAGTCCAGCACCCGCTGCCTGGTATTGCACCCAGTGCCCATGTGCCTGTCCACCAGGCGCCCTACCAGCCGCGAGTGTCAATGCTGCCCAACCGGTCCACCGTGTCCAAAGGCAAGTACTCGCTAGGCGACTTTCACATACAGCGCACGCTCGGCACGGGCTCCTTTGGCCGTGTGCATCTCGTGCGGTCGGTTCACAACAACAGATACTACGCAATCAAGGTCCTCAAGAAGGCTCAGGTAGTCAAGATGAAGCAGGTCGAACACACAAACGACGAGCGGCGCATGCTCAAGCTTGTTGAGCATCCGTTCCTCATTCGCATGTGGGGGACCTTCCAGGACTCGCGAAACCTATTTATGGTGATGGACTACATTGAGGGCGGCGAGCTTTTCAGTCTACTGCGAAAGTCACAACGTTTCCCAAACCCGGTCGCCAAGTTCTACGCGGCAGAGGTCGTGCTCGCCCTCGAATACCTCCACTCCCACTCAATTATCTACCGGGATCTCAAGCCCGAGAACATTCTGCTCGACAAGAACGGCCACATCAAGATCACGGACTTTGGCTTTGCGAAGGAAGTGCCGGACGTGACCTGGACGCTCTGCGGCACACCAGACTACATTGCGCCAGAGGTCGTCACGACAAAGGCCTACAACAAATCAGTTGACTGGTGGTCGCTGGGAATCCTCATCTACGAAATGCTCACAGGCTACACGCCGTTCTACGACCAGACACCCATGAAAACGTACGAAAACATTTTGGTTGGCCACGTGCGATACCCGAGCTATCTCCACCCGGACGCTACGAGCCTGCTACAAGGACTCATCACTAAGGACCTTACATCGCGACTAGGAAACCTCCAGGGCGAGGCACAGGACATCAAAAACCACCCTTGGTTCAGCGAAGTCATTTGGGAGAAGCTCCTGTCCAAGGATATCGAGACCCCCTACGAGCCACCAATCCAGTCCGGCGTCGGCGACACGTCCCTATTTGACCGGTATCCAGAGGAACAGCTCGACTACGGCGTCCAAACGACAGACCCTTACGCTCATCTGTTCGAGGATTTCTAAGTAACTAACATAACGTATTCATTACGACCGATCTGTATGGCTGGCTGTTCCATGCGCGATTCAATGCAGCTGTGGGCCAGGGTGCGTAGACCCTGACCGCCCTCACGGCAGCAGCACGATCATCAGCCTAAAGCCGGCGGCTGCAGGAAGCGCTGCGTGTGACAAGCTTTCCAGCCTGCAGCCTGCACCTTTAATTTGGCTGGCTGGTCAGCATACTGTATGTACAGGTACTCGGCGATTCAGTGCAGAGCATTTTACAAGCACATCACAGCATTGTAAACCTTATGCGCCGGAGAAACTCATATTGCAGAGCCATGCGCCTCGGTCTAGACTGCGGTTTCTGAGGCCATGCATGTAGGTAGTGCAGAGTAAATGACGAAGGTACAATGATTAATAAATAGTTGGTCGTTACATTAGTGGGTTCGTTGCGCAGTTCTTCGCGGCGTCACAGAGCTGGATCTTGCGACCCCATTCAGAATTCAGCACCTGCTTGGCTGTGATTCGTCTAGAGGGCACTGGGTCCAGCACGGAGTAAATGACGTTTCGGCACTTGTCCGAGGCGAGTGTCTTTTCGATAGGCTCGTAGCCGCTTTCTAGTTTCCGTCCCTTCAGGTAGTCCTTGTAGTTGTCGTCCTCATCGGCGACGGCCACAGACCACAGGTAGCTACCTGTTCGCATAGCCATGTAAATGATTCCGACTGCCCAGACGTCGGCCGCTCGGGGATCAAACTCGTTCTCCTTAAACTCCTCTGGCGCAATATACGGCCGCGAACCGCACACACCTGACGAGAGATGAACGTCGTTCTCCCACGCCATCTTGAAGCACTCGCCGTTGCCGAAATCAGAAATCTTGACAATACCGTCGCACGTCAAGAGAACATTTTCTGGTTTCAGATCACAGTGAGCAATACCCATGGAGTGCATGTAGGCGACACCACGGACGAGTTGCTTAAAGAAACAATCAGCCTCGACTTGGCTGAGCCCGCAGCGTGCGTTCGAGGAAGACGAGGACAGAATGAGCGAGTAGAGGTCGCCGCCTGCACAAAACTCCATCACCTGGCAGTACAGCCCCTTCGAGTCCTTCATGAGATCTATAGTGTTGATAATGTTTGGATGATGTAGCGAGGACGAGATGCAGAATTCTGACGCTAGACGCACGCTGTAGTTCTCGTCTGTCTCGCCAGTTCGCTTCTTGAACTGCTTGACTGCGAACAGCATCTCACGTCTAGTCTGTGCATCGACCTTATGCGCTATTCGAACCACACCGTACGCACCCTTGCCAATGACTTCTTGGCACTTGCCATACTTTTCGAGCAACGACTGGTTGCACTGGCCAAACTTGACAACGTTGGACGGGTCCTTCTCGCCGTTTGCGATCTGCGACATGAGGCCGTTCATAAGCGAGAGTTCATTGCCGACAAACTCGGGGACGGCCGAGACAGCGTCATCGCCGACTTTCTGCGAAACCATTTCCTTCAGCATAGACCCCAATTTCTCCTGGCGCTTGGTGCTTTTGAGGTAGTGACTATGCTTGCCGTCCTCATCTATAACGATCCTGTAAGAAGTCTTGCCCGAGGTGACGGAGTTGGTAGAGGGCGTTGGTGACTGCCTTCCGAAGAGCTTGACGCTGCTAGACTGTCGCTTGAGCTCGGGCCTGTCGAAGTAACTGTCTCCAGTGAGATTTCCATTAGGCGAGGAGGGAACAGAAGACGCCGGGGAGGAGTCCCTGGAGATGTGGTGGTGCTTGAACATGGTCTTGAGCTTGGCCATCTTTCCGAGCCTCTTCTCGAGCGGCGGACTTGGAGGCATGACTGGTAGAGGATCCGAAGATTCGGATCCCCGCGACGACGTAGCTGCCGACATAAGTCAGAAAGACTTAGAAGACGTGGAGTTAGAGTAGTTGGTGTGACAATGAGATGCGCAAGTGTATTTATAATGTGCAGCGCAGAGCTGCGAGCCTATTGGGAGTTTACAAATTTTTACGCCGTTGGGAGAAGCATATAGTAAGCATGGGCAGTTAAAGTCAGGTGATACGGGGGGCATACGTCTGCTTACTAAGGTATAGAGTAATGGAGGAAACAACCAGAACATTCCTTACGCCAGCGCTGGTAGAGATTTTTGGTGCTGAGAGAAGTGGCAGGGCTGAATAGAGTATATGCAGGATTTCTTGGCAATTCATTAATGGCCGTGCAGGCGTCGGAGAAACTCGGGTTTGTTAGTCATGATCCTATGATGTATTTTGGTGAAGGAGGTCTCGTGGCTGTGATCAGGTGATTGGGTTTAGTTAGTTTGGATGCTCTAAGGGTTCATGGAGGCCAGGTGAGTCACCTGTTGCATGCGGGATTTGATTGCAAATTTTGCAAATATAAATGCCTCACTGCCAAGTTGTCGGCGCATGGACCGCCAGTTATTCACGAGAAGCGCAAGAGAAGCTACACGAAAGCGTGGAACAGAATAAGCTTTGAGACCGTATTGCGTGATATTATTTGACCGTTGATCGGCAGGCACTACAATGCTGTTCAGTAGTCAATTCTCACCAGCCCAGAAGTTAAAGAGGATCGACTTTGATTTCAATGCGTACACCAACTGTATACAAGTTGGATTCTCATGACAGGTGTTGATTGCTAGTCTGAATTCACGTGATTGTAGGGTAGGCTGCTGTCCGACTTTAGCCGTGCCGACACGGAAGCTTAATCTGGAGATGAGCAAGGCGAGTTCGCCGGCGCGTATTTTTCTTTACATAGTGTGTTACCCGCTGTTGGTGTTATCAATCAGAGACACGCTGGGCCGACCCAGCGATTTCCACAGTTAACCGGGATCTCTGTCTCAATCGACGCCTAGAAATACCGATCAAACACAAACGAGGGACATCTCACCCTGCCGGCTGCCTGCAATTAGTCCCGATGCGTGCAACAGCCGATAAGCTGCGGAGACCTCACTGCGATGGGCTGTAGACGGTACTTTCCGGACGATACTACCCGTGCCCCAGTCAATTGTGACCCGGGCTCTATCCCGTGATATCCACTGTCCAGTGATCTTAGCAATCTAACAACATCGTATTATTCCATCGGAATCTCATTCCTCCTGCACCCCTATGCGCCCTCATGCAGGTCGACCGTTGGGCCACGCTACTTTGCATAGCATACTCCTGCGTTTCATCAGGTCTTGTTTTGGCTACAGAGATACGGGGTCAGTGTGTTTTAAAGTTGAGATGACGTGAATTGGTTTCAGATCGCATCGATACGCCGTTGAGTGCCATGGGAACGGTACAACGGTATAAATAATAATTATATTCTATAAATAACTATACTCGTGACCGGCCGACTACATCAAACCGGCTTGCACAATACGATAAATTTATGTCGTATGCACGTCTATAATACTCCGCACTGTCTGACAGTGTCTGAGATTACGGGCTGTGCTTGCCACCGCCACGCACAGAGTGTCAGCGCAATGATTCTCAGTCGCCGGTTCTGTCTCAGTGGAAGACAGCTGGGGTAGTCATCTCATCGTAGTCACTCTTACACAGGTACCTTCACGTGACGTTCATTGATTTGCATACCTTACACTCGCACAATCAACGCACGCACACACACAAGCCTCTTTACGTACAAACACATAGCCTACGTGATAGACACTTCTCCTGGGCAACGCTGTCTTGCAGAACAATGAAGCACAAAGGCTAACCCAACACTCGGGTCTAAGGTGCGCGCGCGATGAGATGCCTCGGCAATTAGGCTCCAAATACGGCGGCAGGCATAATACACTATAGACTATACACTAGACGATAGAAGATGGGCGAGGACAGCGACGAGAAGGTCTTGAATGACCTAGGCTATGAACAAGAATTCAAACGGGAGTGGAACGCGTGGTCGGTGTTTGGCTTCGCGCTGTCGAATTCAGGCCTGTTTGGGTCAATCTCAGTCACGCTGATTTACCCGCTTGTGGCAGGTGGCCCTGCTGCCCTGGTGTGGTGCTGGTTCATAGGCGGTATTGGCTGCCTGTGCATCGCCTGGAGTGTCGCAGAGCTCATATCTTGTTTCCCTACCTCGGGCGGAATGTACTACACACTGGCTAGGCTCGTGCCCAAACGGTACGTGCCAATAGCGTGCTGGATAGACGGATGGCTGTACCTGCTTGGGTCCATCACTTCGACCTGTTCGGGCGACTTTGGCTGCGCCGAGCTCATCGCCGCAGTTGCCTCTATGGCCACAGATTTTCACTACCAGCCCAAACGAGCGCATGTCACGGCGATAGCCATGGCTATCATGATCAGCCACGGCCTGTTCAATTCCTTGCCGCCGCGGATCCAGTCCTCCTTGACGCGGTACTACTCGTTGATCAACATCGGCACGACCCTGGCTGCAATCATTCACTTGCTCGTCAGCACCAAGAACAAAAACTCGGCCACATACGTCTTCACCGAGGTCGTCGACTCATCCGGCTGGGCCAACCGCGGCTGGTCGTTCATGTTTGGCTTCCTCAACGTGTCGTGGGTAATGACGTCGTACGACGCCAGCGCCAGAATCAGCGAGGAAACTGAAAACGCGTCATTCAAGGTCCCGCTGGCTATCGCTGCAGCCCTGACAGTGACTGCAGCCCTGGGCTGGGCGCTCGTGATTGCCTACGCCTTCACCATGGGCACCGACATGGACGCTTTGATCAACTCCCCGTCGGGCCAACCGGCAGTGGTTATATTCTACAACGCGTTGGGAAAACAGGCGGCTATCGCGTACCTGAGTCTCGCTATTGTCATTTCGTGGTTCGGAGGCTGCGTGGGGGTCTGCTCCCTGTCCAGAACTTACTGGGCATTTGCTCGTGATAAAGGACTACCATATTCTCAATTCTGGAGAAAATTGGACCCAATGACCGGAAACCCGCTCCGAACCGTGTGGTTAGTGACTGTCACCAATATTATCCTGTCATGCATCAATTTGGGCAGTGCGGTAGCCATGCAGGCCATCTTCTCCGCCTGCGCAATAGCTACAGACTGGTCATACGTCGTATGTATTGGCTGCTACATGATCAACCGCACGCGGTTCGGAATCAAACGGGGTCCGTTTCACATAGGACGGCTGACGACTCCTGTCAACTTGATTGCTTGTCTCTGGACTGCGTTTGTCAGCGTTGTCTTTATCATGCCAAACTACATGCCAGTGACTCCAGCAAACATGAACTACACCTCAGTATTACTGGCCTTCACCTTCATAGGCGCCGGCTCTTGGTGGTGGCTGGGAGCTCGAAAATTCTACAGGGGCCCCGTCAGAGTGATGAACATTACCAGGTAGTGAGACTGCATGTCAAGTTTTTGTTTTGTATTTTTGCTTTTTGCGTGGGGTCTCGCTTAGCGGCTCGCTGTGTAAGCGCTTAGTCAGCGCGGATAAAGTTCGATCTCAAAAAGATTAAAACTTTAAATTCGCTCCTTTAGGCAAGATTGACGGAGAAGTTTGCTTTTTGTTGACAACAAAAGCAATGCCAAGCCTCGGCAAAAGCAACGCCACGTCAGAGGAACAAGCAAAAAAGTCATTCACAAAAGCAAAGAAAAAACTCAAAAGCAACCGGTCCAACAAAACTTACACCTCTCCATTTCCCATCACCTTTACACACACTTGCACTAACACACACCTTCACTGACATTATACGAGTCTTCGCGATGTCCAAACGCGCGCCCATGGAGACGTACTACGGGTACCTGAGGACGCCCTTGGATGCCGTGATTTTGTTTGAGGCCTGCCGGGTTGGCCTGCTCCCGCGAGTTCAGCGCCGGCTTTCAGAGAAGGAGCGACAGAACATTCGCTCAGGCTCTGTCTTTGTTTGGGATGAGCGTGAGGCTGGCATGCGACGTTGGACAGACGGCAAATCATGGTCTGCGTCCAGAGTTTCGGGCTCCTTCCTGACGTACCGTGAGATGGAAGGCAAGCGGTCTGAGGACGACGAGCCACGACAACAAATGGTCGAAGGGGTCTACAACAACGACGACGTGGATCACGTTATAAATTTTGGCATTGACGATAACCCAGCGCCGGACGGATACCGGTACAAGCCGGACGGGCTTATGAAGCAGTCCTTCTCCATCACCACGTCCACAAACCTGAAACTTCACTTGATTGCGTACTTCTCGCGCTACGACACAATGTCAAACGAACTCATGGTCCCCAGCCAGGACCCGGAGCTGAAGAATGTTCGAATTCCAAAGGGTCTGTACCCGGATGCCTCCGGGCCTCTGGATCCGCACTTGCATCCAATGAACCAGCGAGAGTATTACCAGCCCGCTCCGGGTCATCCGCAGCATCCAGGTCATCCACAACACCCACAGCACCCGGGACATCAGGCTCATCCAGGACATCCTCACCCCCATCCGGGCTATCAATATCCCGTGCCCGTCTACCAGCCTGGATATCTATATCCACAGCATCAGGCCCAGCACCCACAGGCTCATCCTCACCCACAGCACCCGCAAGCACCACCGCAGGCGCCACCACAGGCTCCACCGCACCCAGGCCAAGCTGGTGTGTCGCCTAGACAGACCCAGGCACCGCACCCACAGACTCCTCAAACTCACCCGGCCCCGACCCCAGGCGTGCTGCCTCAGCCAAATTCCTACAAGCTCACGTCACAGTACCGCCAAGTCAGCCCAGGGCCGTACGTGGCTCATCCAGGAGCGCCGCACCAGATTCCAGCGCTTACTCCAGTACCAAGCAGCGCCAGTGGAAACACGGCTCTGGGTTCGCCGCCACACACGGTGTTGAAGGTGCAGGACATTCCCTATGCGAAGATTGGCGCCTTTGTGGAGGACCAGCGAGCAATTCAGGTCCTGGATAAGAGGTTTCTCATGGCCTAGCCGCGCCAACAGCCGCACGGCTTGCTACCGAGTGAGCCACCAAGCGCAGCGACATGTCAGCTGGGTGAGGCTTGATCCAGCATCCAATCATACCATCATTTTCACACCATTTGCCTACACAGTTATCTCAACCACCTTTCACACCGACCCCACCACTAATCGTCATGCCTGGTGCCCCGCCCACGTCATCAGTATCGGACCGCAGCAGATCACTCGGTCTAGCCTCGTTCAACGGCTCTGTGGCTTCGAGTGGCCTTTTTTGCAGTAGCTTGGACTCCTCCCATCCGTTGATAGTGCTTCTGCTTTGCTCAAGTGCTCGCTCAGTGCTCGGCTTGGTTGACTTCCTATTAACGCAGACATGCATAACTGATGCTATTGATGCAACTCAAAATTTGCTGCAAAAATCTGCGCGAATGCGAAGCCGATAAGGTCACGACACTGGCTAGACAGCGCCACTAAAAAACCATATCCTCTATCGAAGCCGCTAGTGTGGCCGCTGGGTCACGCGCTTCATGGTGCGCTACGGTGGCTGTCCCAATGCTAATCCCTGTCCGCCAATCCCCCTTATCTCGTCACACAGATACCGAAAATCCCGCCCACACCTAACGACTATTAAATGGAAATGAGCTCATGCTTGGCTGCTACAAAACTATAACCAAATCTTGGTATCTTGGCTACAGAACCTGCCACATCATCAGTCTGGACCGGCTGTATCTTTATTTATTGTAATGGTATGAAATATTTATTAATGTTTACGCTGTGTAGACTTGCCTATTTATGGCCGTTTCGTTCTATTTACAGCACCAGCCAGCGTATCGCTCTAAACATGTCGTGAACGTGAAGCCGCAGACAAAAAGAAATAAACGCACTAGTTAGATTTTCCTTTGAGCAAAAGCAATTCTCACGTTGCCAAAAGCAAGACCCCTAAAGTGGAAACAAGGAGCCAAGAATTATTCTTCTTGGATTCTTCTTGGCTTGTTATACATGTCGGTTATGCGTACGAATGAGTGCGCATGCCGCGACCCGATAATCGTATGGGTCCGCCAAGGTCAGTTAAAAATAAGGCCATGAAACGAGCTGAGGGATGTACGGCTGAGACAGACCCTTTGAGCTGTCTAGACAGCTTGTTTGAGCGTGTCGTCGCGCGTCCTCATTCGGAATGCAATCATAATATTAAACCGTTATTCCGGCATTAGCTATCACGTGTCTCACTGGATGCGTATTTACTAGTGTTTGTTTTCTAACCATCAAGCCAGAGCATGAATCCTTCTATTAAAGTCTGTATACAATTAGTGGGGTTCTACATAATCACACATTCCTTCTCTTTCTGATTGTAGGAGTTGACGCCCATCTCTTCAAACGTCATGGCCACGTTACCCGCAGGCACTGGTGGCTTCTTCTTTTCCTTCTTGTCCTTGATTGGGCTGGCGGTGCCGCTGGCTGGTGCGCTCAGTGGAGACATTGGAGTACCCAGCACTGTAGAATCGTTCTTCGTATCAGCCAGGCTTAGCGGCGACCGCACATTTGGAGCAGTTGGGTGTGGCACCATTTGTGGGATACCGACCTGCGACGCGGACATGGACGGTGTGATTGAGGGCGCTGGCGATTTCGGAGGATGTGGTGCTGGGTAGCTAGGCCCAAGGCTTCCACTGCTCGTCGGCCGCTTGTCCATCGAGCCGTAGCTGCCTGGCCTTGGAGCGGCCTCAAAGCCAGAATTGGGCCGCCAGTTGTTGTAGCCGGAGCCGTTGGACGAGACGGAAGAGTTTGACGAGTGCACGCCAGGTCCAGGCCGCGATTTCGGCACATTCAGGTCGTGGTTGTCATTGTCGGAGGTCCAGGACGAGGCAGACGTGAGCGTAGAGTTCCTGCTGAACACGGAACCGTTAGAGTCGACCTGTGGCGTGGACAGGCCGCTGGGGGTCGGCGGCGGTCGCATCGTCGGGGACTGTGGTGAACGCATGGGCTGCTTCGCGTTGACGCTGAGGTTGGCCATATTCTGTGTGATGTGCTCGTCGTTGGCCCGGCCGATGCCCACCGGACTGGAGCTTCGTCTCACGCCAGTTTGGACGGGCGGCGGAAGCGAGGCAGAGTCTTGTGTGATAGAATTGGAGTACCGGTGCCTGCTGGATCGCGCAGAGGTCGGAGTCTCGGTTCGGGTAGGCGAAGGTGAGGCCGAGTATGGCTTTTTGAGGTTGGACTCAGAAACCAGGAATGGCGAAAGCTGGACCTCGGGGAGGAGGTCTGGCTTGTTGATGGTGACGTCTTGGCGAATAACCTGTCCGGTCATGACAGCCGAGTTGAGTTCTGTAATAGAGGTGGTAGATGCTGATGCGGAGTTAGGGAGGGAGCTGAAGGGAGATGCAGAAAAGGTTTTGGGGTCATTAACAGTGTTTGGTGTCATTGGTGGCGAGGGCTGTTTCTCAAAGTCGAACGTGTGCAGTTCTTCCTTGATGACTATTTTTTCGGCCTCAGGCCGTCGCGTAGACCGGATAGAGCCTCGGCCACGCAGCTCAAGCTTCTTTTGGTGATCCTGTCGCGTCAGCTTTCGCTGCAGGGACGGTGTGTGCGTTAGTTCGGTGACTGTGTCTTCTGGCTCCTCCAGTTCGGCCAGTCGCTGGATAGCGTCATCGCAGCCCTGTTTGGCACTCATTCTGTACCACATCAGGGCCATGTTGAGGTCGGACTCTACGTAGATGCCGACTTCGTAGAAGTATCCAATGGCGAACTGTGCAATGCCATTGTCGTAGTTCGCGGCTATGGACGAAAACTTGAACGCCCACTCCTCGTTAGGTTCAAACACACCTTCCGAACCACACAGCATCCACTTCGAGATCTCGACCTCGGCGGTGCCCTCTCGCTCCAGGTGGCCGAGGCCCATGATCTGGCTCTTTTCGTTGCCCTTGTACGAGGCGTACTGGATCTGACGCGATGCCAGGTGGAAATATCGCAGGGCCACACAGGCGTCGTAGCCTTTCTCTCCGCCTTGCCATTCCTTACCCATCCGGATCAGCGCCGGAACGAAGCCCAGCCAGGCCGACCGCTCGACGGCCATAATGGCAACCTGAGTTTGTTCTGGGTCTTGGGCGAGCTGGACAACGTCAGGCAGCTCGCCGAGCAGTATTAGACCGTAGACATAGGCACTCTGGGGACAGTCTGGGTCCGACATGACCGAAGACCGCTCCAACAGCTTGAGACCTTTCTCCCTATCGACGTCCTTACCGAAATGGCCACGCAGATAGGCCATTCCCATTCTGTAGAAGCAGGCGGCGTCGCCTCGCTTGATACCGTGCTCGAAGTAGGCGAGGGCTGTCGCGGGATCGCCGCAGGACTCATAATCAGATCCGAGCCGGTACAGCGACCGGGAGTAGCCCATTTTTGCAGCCTCGATGAAGTGTTCTCGCGCCTTGAGTGAATCTTGGTCGACTCCAAAGAGACCGAAGAGGTACCACAGACCGGTGAGGTAGAGGGCGGCGCCTTTGAACCTGCTGGTGTTTGTGGCAGAGACGACTCGGATCACATCGAGCGCCGTCTTGACCACTTGCGGAGGGACGCCGGGCTGCGACTCGGCAAAGTCCAGCGTCTCTCGCGCCCACTTGAAGAGCGCTTGTACCTGCTTAGCGTCCTGGATCTCGTCGCCAATCGCCTTGTCCACATACTTTTCGTACTCGGTCAACAGCCGGTCCAGCTTTGCCAGCGGACTCAGCGGAAGACCCGGGAACGGTGAGTTCACCGGAGGGAACATCGCGTCCGGGTACTCAAAGTCACCGGAACCCGTGACCAGATATGAGGACATGATGGTGTGACGAAAAATGAGAGCGTAAAGCTATAAAACTTGAGCAGCCGCACGCGCGTAGGGTTTACTTCTGACCGGACTGAGCTAGGTACCCCTGTCCCGATCTGGAAGGGGTCAATGTATCGGGAGAGTAGCAGAAGTCTTAAATTAGTTGGATAGCTAACCAAGTTATGTATATACTGTTCCGACCGGTTGTTAGCGCAGAGGGCAGTGTTTGTTATTGTCCCGGCCAAGCCACGCCTCAGCCATGCACTCGGGCACGCAACAGGACACAAGAGCTAGGGCCACCTGAAAGTAAACAGCAAGTGAAACCAGTGATAGGCCAGTGGAGGAATCAGCGTTGATAGGTCAGCAACGGACGCCCCTGATATGTTCAGTCCAGTGGACTGGTCGGTGAGAGTGAGTAATGCTGCATATATTACGTGTAAGTGGATTCGTATTGCCTCAACGTGCTTTTTGGGGTCTTCAAGTACCACTGGTATGTGGTGAGATAATTCACGAAGACAGGTTGCTTGTTATGTGCAGCTTATCCTCCGACATGCCCGCTATATTTGGATCGACACCTATACATGGGGTCAACGGTGTGGGTCGCACGGCTACCACTGGGCTGGTCCTGCAGGTTGCCCACTTCAGGCCCCGGCGCCACTCGGAACCACCTGGCCCTGTAATTTAACCTTAACTGAACCATAGAGCAATTTTTGGTCGGAAATCGTCGGGTCCCGTTCCGATGGCGGTCCTCCGACCCCAGTGACGCGCTTGCATTGAAGGGCTGCGCTGATCCACGCCTTGCTGATCTGTTTACATGTGCGGTGCAGGTACGTACCAAGGGTACATGGTGAGAGTAGACAGAAAGAGAGACTCAAAGAGTTGACACAAAGTGTGAAGGGTCATACGCAAAGGCCAACAAAGTTCTCAGTCTCGTTGCGTGCTAGACTATCTGCTTGGCCTGGCTTGCGCCTTGGGCCACGATGCCGTAAATGCAGTAATGTCTGGGCAAAAGCCGTGAAAGTAGGCTGTGGAGGCTGAGCGGCGGCAGGCTTAGAGAGTTTTTTGCCGATTCCAGCGCCAATTCGCATATTAAGAAAACAGACAGCCGGGGGGTCCGGGATTGGTGGTGCTTGAGGTATGTCAGAATCTCGAAATTATCTTTGGCTTCCCGTTTTGCTTCCTGAAGCATCGATTCGAGCTGGGTGAGTTTAGTTTGCATGTCCACTAAGCGCTGGTGCATCATATTCTGCTGTTCGAGGTGGTATAGCGAGCGGCTAATGTCGTCCCAGAGTGTTTCTCTCATGCCTAGCTGGGTGCGGATGCAAGCGGATGTAGATATAGTATTGTCTAGCAGGTGCCGTGGGGTTGAGTCAATGGTCTTAAACCTTATCAGCAAAGTGTATGCGCGCAGAGCTGAACTCAGGCGATGAATCGGATACCGGTGTAGCGAGATAAAGCAACACTAGACAGGTAGTGGCGGGCAGTACAAGGCACATGGCACTGTAGAGACATGCTCAGCTTGAATGTACACGAGCCAGTTAGCGCGAGGCCTACCAATGTCATGTTGATGTCCAGCCATTCACCCTGTGGTCCCGTCGTGTCATCCTGCGTCCTGGTAATATCAGCGTTGTACATCGTGCGGCTCGCTCGAGACAGTAATTTTCAACCCTAACCTGCTCAACTCGAGATGATTCGAGTCGTTGAGAGCGCACAGTACATTGCGGACAATGCCGACGACGTGAAGGTCGTGGACGAGCAGTGCAGAGCAGTGGCGGATCAGTTATACGAGAGTATTGTGGAGAAGGACTATTTTGCGGCCAACGATTTCACGAGCCATGTTTTGAATATCGACCATACAAAGCACTCGGACGAGTACGTCGCCAACTGGCTATTCACTGTTGATTTGTTGAATTTTAGTTTCTGGTCAGACGTGGACGATGCAGATACTGGTGATGCGCAAAGTGAGAGGTTCGCCGTGAGCTACAAGGGTGAACTGTACACAGGGTACTGGAGTTTAGTAGCCGCGATAAACAAGGCATTGGACGAGGGTATTCCTATTACTACTCCAGAGTACTGGGTTTCAGACAGCTTTACCATGGAGGTGATGGAAAGAGTGTTCAAAACAGAAACCAAAGAACGATGCCCTTTGTTGGACGCCCGGCACGAAGTCCTACGCGAGGCGGGTGCTGTATTCGCACAGAAGGGCTACAAGTCGTTTCTACAAATCATTCACAACGCAAGCAACAGCGCCGTGGAGTTGGTCTACGCTGTTTCCACAGAGTTTGCATCCTTCAACGACAGATCAACCTACAAAGGCCAGCCCGTGGACATCCTCAAACGAGCCCAGATTCTCGTATCAGACCTGTGGGCATGCTACCAGGGCAAAGGCATCGGCGAGTTCCACGATATCGACAGGCTCACAATGTTCGCGGACTACAGGGTTCCTCAGATCCTGCATGACCTAGGGACGTTGAGATACTCCGAAAGATTGATGGGACGAATAAGGTCGTTACAGCTGATTTCAAATGGGGATCCAATGGAGGTGGAATTGAGGGGATGTTCGATTCACGCGGTGGAGGTGATAAAGAGTGCCATTCTGGAGAAACACCCGGACGCGAAGGTCAACTCCGTTCTGCTGGACTTTTATCTCTGGGACGAGGCAAAGAGGGTTCAGCGGGGCGGAAAGCATTGCGGTAACTCTGAGCTTGTTCCTTGTCACAGGACAAGGAGTGTGTTCTACTAGCATTCACGATCGCATTACCACGAGCGCAGAGAGCGGTTGTAGTTGGAACGATTTGCTGGCAATAACAGACTGCCAGCCGATATTGCAAGGTGTATCCAAGTACCGTCAGGAGGCCTGCATCGTTCAAAGCATTATGATCCAATCGGATCCCGGTTGTCTATATGTGAATAAATAGTCCCAGTTCAGATCAGTTGTACCAATAGACTGACGCTGGATTGGGGGTGCAGCTCGGTGGGAATCCTCGTTCTAAACTAATCAGCCTTTCCATTCTCTTCAGCCTTCTTCTTCAGCGGGGCCACCATTTTCTATGTTAGTTTCCGTGTCGTCATTAGGCTAATAAAACTGAGCGCTAGAAGCACCACTCTTTGGTAGCTCTCTTGGCCACTTACATCAATAAACTTTGTCCGCACCACTGCCTGGGGCTCCCCATAGGCCACGCCAAAGTGCTCCATCATGGCCGGATGCCCAATATACGACGCATAACTGTCACGCGCCACGTTCGCTAGCCATTCCCTAAGTTAGCACTATCCATTAGCATATACGTACTCTCTCGTGGTATCCGGGTGACCCACCCCGATAAACCTTGTTTGCAGCTGCTCAAATTGCTGCTGGCTCCGTAGCTTATCCATGGTGATATGGTGATGCGCGCAACTTTTCAACCCACACTAGTATGGCCACAAATGGAGACGACGTGATGGACGTGGATCCGTCCTCTTCGTCTCCGTCACCGACCATCACCAAAGAGACGGTGATTGTGGAGGATACCCCACTGACGACCATTCCTTGTGGCGGTTCCGAACTGGTTGAGAGCCAGCTCAACGACGATATTGCCAGCATCGCGGCTAACAATGATACCCGCGGGGCCATCACGCTGTTCCACGATATTCTCCAGAGCTACTGTTCAGCACAATTATGTCAGTCCAGCGCTGTTTCCACGTTGAAGACTCTTATTGATGCCATCAACGGCACTGAACTGTTTTTGAATGTTTTCTCACTATTTATTCTTAATGACCAACTCAAAGAGCTCTTCCGTGCTATGGATATCGACAAAGCGACACTCATGCTCTATCTCGACCCGTCAACGCTCATGGAGCTTGATCTCGCCAATCAGATGTTTGAGAAGAAGATTGTGCGAACCAACACGAACTTACTCTACAAGCAGAAACGGTTCAATCTGCTTCGTGAGGAGAGCGAGGGATACACTAAGCTGATTGTGGAGATCTACACGGGCGTCTACGCAAAGAACTCGTCACCGAAATTGGCTGTTTCAACCGCCAAATCCATCGAATCACTAATCGGCTACTTTGATCTGGATCCAATCCGGTCGCTGGACGTGTTTCTCGATGTGTTTGCCACAAATATGGTGTCGAACTACTCGTTTCTCATTCTGGTGCTCAAAAGCTCGCCGTGGTGGCCACAGCAGCAGGCCAAGGCGACCTCGTTCGAGACGTGCTTTACCGGCGGTAACAAGATGGCGGCCCAGCTGCTGGGATTCAAGATTTCAAACTCCAAGACGCTGGATGACTCCCTCGAGAGTCTGCTGATGCTCACGGCGCTGCTGATAAAGGAAGGATTCATTGCGTTTGGCGACATCTACGAGTTCCTCACCCCGACTGACACTGATCTCTCCAATTACGAGGAAATCTGGAAAGCTGAAATGGAACAGAAAGCCTACACGGCGAACGCCTCTGCCCTGGCGCTGGCCGCTCCGCTAGCTGACGATGATGGGCCGAGCAGACCTCAGACCTCGGACACGCCAAAAGAGAAGGAAGAAACGAAGAAAGAGCCCGTCAACCACAAGGCATACCTTTTGCGATGTATGCTAGCGGTTGGTTCCATGTATCCATCGCTGTACGTCCTGGCCAAGTTTCCATATCTGTGTGGACCCTTCCCGGAGATTGCAGACATGCTGCATCGGCTGGTCAGCTTTAGCATTCAGCCTTTCTACGAGTCAACCAAAGCTATTAAGCCGCTGGACCTGTCTGGACAGAGACTGCTTCCTACTTCTCATGGCGCAACCCAACTAGTTGAACGAAAGCAGCCAGTGGTTAGGTACGTTTTGAGCCCTCTTAATGAGGGCCCTGGCGCGTCAACGACGTACAAGTTTTTCTACAGCAATTGGACGAGCGAGCTGACACCAGTCACTTCCACGGACGAATTGAATGAGATTTCCAACGCTCTGCTAAAGTTTAGTGGCCCACTTCTCAGCCGAGACACCGCGCTGCTTACGAAACTATGCCGAATAGCTCTGCATTTCTGTCAAGACAAGCAACAGGTGCCATTTTGGTCTGAATACTTCCGAATTCACATTCTTCCGTGCCTGTCGCTGGTCGATGCTAACCCAATTTTGATGCACGAGGTATTTGAGCTTATGAGGTGTTTTCCGTTTGAGCAAAGGTACGCTTTGTACGGAGAATGGCAAAATGTGTTGCTTAAGAGCTCACCACTGACCAAGTTTGCAGCGGCAACGGCGGAGAAGGCAACTAAGGATGTTTTGAAGCGACTATCAAAGACAAATGTTAAAGAAATGATGAAGCGACTGGCCAAGATCACCTTTTCTAACCCGCTGACCTCGTTCAACGTCTTCATTGGACAGGTGGAGAGTTATGATAACCTTGGTGATCTGGTAGTGGAGGCGGCCAAATATTTCACGGACATGGGATGGGATGTGCTCCCGTACGCAATTATGACACAGCTAACTTCTGGACGAGGAACTTATCAGATGGATGGACTTAACGACCGAAAATGGATTCAATGTGAGTATATCAGTCTTTGAAATTTACTAACTAGCCCTGGCGACGTTCTCTGCAAAGCTCTGCGAAAAGTACAGCAAACTCGACACGCGACCAATTTTGTCTTATTTATTGAAACAACTGCATACAGGCGACAGCTCCGTGATTATTGTGTTGCGAGAGCTGCTCGTACAGATGGCTGGAATTGCTCAGCTGTCAAATATTTCGAGCTCGCAAGTTGAGGGACTAGGCGGCGGACCATTGCTCCAAAGCACCGTGTATAGCGTCATTGGAGACCAAAGAGACGGCAGGAGCCGAGGCGGCAAACGGCTAGTCCATGCGCTGACCTCTCTGGACATTGTCAGCGAGCTTTTTGTTGTTCTAGCGCGGATCCACAGCACTTTTATTTACACTGTACCGGACTCACTGGCTCATCAGAAGTTTTTGGCCTACCGATACGACGATATGACACATGTTCTTGCCCAATACACAGAGACTATAAACACTTTTATGGAGCTGGACGATTTCAAACAACGAATGGTCTCGATTCCAGAGCTGTGTATCAAGTACGGTGTCAAGCCAAGTTGGGCTTTTGGTCTGTGGAGAAGGTCACTCGGAGACGACATTCGAAAGTCCGATGTCAAGAACGACGATCCTGAAGAAAAATGGCACCCACTTTTGAAGGATATCACCGAGCACATTGAACAGACCTTGCCCGCGTCGGAATGGAAGTACCTTAAACCTGGCTTCTACGTCACATTTTGGCAGCTCTCTCTTTATGACATTGAATATCCTCAGGAGATGTACGCTTCTCAGGAGAAGAAGCTGAAAGACCTGATTGAGGTGTCCAAATCAGAGGGAAGGAACAAGCGAGACAGTATGTCACAGCAGCTGACAAAGCTGAGTGCAGAGTCTAAGCGACATGCCCTACATCACCTCAAGTCTATGAGCAGGTTGAACGCTGAGAAGTCTGTCTGGTTCAAGTACACGATTCCAGAGGGCGAGACGCTGAGCATGGTTGAGGTTCGACGGCACCAGACCGGTAAGCTTCTTACCCACTGCATTCTTCCACGAGTGTTGCATTCACCCATTGACGCCATTTTCTGTGCCCGTTTCGTGCGGCTGCTGCATTCTATGGGCACCGACAACTTCTCCTCGCTGAGTTTCTTTGACAAGCTATTTGCAGACGGATTGTTGTATGCGACTCTGTTGACGTGTACGCCATATGAGGCCGAGAATCTAGGCCTTTTCTTGAGTGAGGTTCTCGGAGAGCTTGGCAAGTGGAGATCGAGTCTTGATTTGTACACTAGTCAGGGCCAAGGACGAAAGCAGAAGACAGTGGAAACCGAGGAGAACGGCGATGTGATTGCTCGAGAGGTGACGACTTTCCTGCCCGGAATGAAGATCCAGTTCGATGCCGAGGAGGACGCCGAGAACTTACTCAAGTTTGACGACTACAAGAAGGTCCTGGAGAAGTTCCACAGGCACACAGGCAACGCCATCCTGGATTGTCTGAAGAGCGAGGACTATATGCATCGAAGAAACACCATCACGTTGTTGAAGAACATGATCTCTGTCTTCCCAGCGATTGCGTCGCAGGGATGGAAAATTCTGGAGGCAATTGAGGCTATCAACAAGACGGAGTCGCGTGAGGATTTGAAGCTGTCTGCCATGGCTCTGCTAGGACATCTGACCAGGCGGTCGTCTGAGTGGATAGAACTGTATGATTTCAAGCCGATGACAGATGAGATGAAGGCACAAGCGATTCAGGAAGCCGAGGCGAGGAAAATGCGACACAAAGAGCAAAACAAAACACAGGAGGTTCAGCGAGAAGCCGACCGACCATCGCGACCACCATCAAGACCTTCGTCCGCTATTCCAGACAAGCCCCGTGGCAACGGTCTCCCGCCATCGCTGCCTAAAGCACCTAGAGATCGAGAAAGGGAGCGAGAACGGGAACGAGAACGGGAGAGAGAGAGGAGAGACGATAGAGATAGACGAGACAGAAGAAGAGACGACAAGGACGACAGAGAACGTGGTGACCGTGGCGGCGATCGTGGCGAGCCCAGAGAGCCCAGGAGCGACCGAGAGCCCAGGGAGCCTAGAAGCGAGCGAGAGGCTAGAGAGGCTAGGGATGCCAGGGAGAGGGATGCCAGAGGTGAGCGAGGTGATCGCGGCGACCGTGGCGAGAGAGGAGGAGCCCGGGATGAAGGCCGCGAAGGTCGAAGCGACCTCAAGGGTCGAATTGAGAAAGGTCGAAAGTCAGGAAATGCAACGCCCAATAAGTCTGCGATGGCGCCGCCTCGTGAGCCTCGTGAACAGCGAGAAAGCCTGCCCAGCACTTCTGCCAATGCCACGCCTATTAGTGTTCGCGGCGCTGCAGCCCGAGAAAAGGCGAGTCCCACTGTGAGTGGCAACTCGACTCCAGTGGACGATATCAGATCTAGACTGTCGGTCGGCGGTGGCGGCGGCGGAGGCGGCGCTGGAGGTAGAAGAGACAGGGAGAGAGATGTCGCTAGGAGGCGCGAGGCTGAGAGGGATCGGGAGCGTGAGGTTCAGCGGGAGCGCGAACGTGACCGAGACAGAGACAGGAGACGAGAGAGTGGACGTCGAGCGCCGGAAAGCCGAGAGGGCGGTGGCCGTGAAGGCAATGGTAGAGAAAGCGGCCGAGACGGTGGTCGTGATGGAGGCCGTGACAGTGGCCGGCGAGGCGAGAACGTCCAGCCTAGGGAGGTGCGAGATGGCGGACGTGACAGTGGTCGTGACGGAGGAGGCGGCGGCGGAGGCGGCGGCGGAAGAGACAGCGGCCGTGATGGTCGAGGACGAGAGCCGCCGCGTCAACCTGGCGGAAGGTCAGACGTTGGCCGCCGACGGGACAGCCGCAAGCACGATATGGCTTCTGAGCGAGAGGAGCCTGAGAAGCGAAGGCGGACGAACAGGTAGCGCTGCCAGCGCCGTGTACATTACATATTTATGCACTTAATTGGATGTAAATAGAGTCACCATGAATTGTAGTATGTCTTGTCAGGTATTACAGTGATTGAGCTCTCCTAAGCAGGCGTCCACGGAAGTCAGCACTGTGAGGGACCGGAATATTATAAGGATACTGTAATTAGACCTGTGCAGTGCGCAGCCGGAACCGATGCGGTGCAGAGCGATGGGGCATGCTTGACGTAGGAGAGGCCTCGCATACGCGATAGCCTTATCGATAAGTTGAAGCTGTGGATATGAGTAGTTCGAGTGAGATATTGTATTATATGATATGGCCAGAGGATATGCTGGTGAGTGGATTTGGAAGGGCAGTGCTCTGAGCGGGTGCCGCGTAGGGCAAGCTCAGGGGGAGATGACTAAGTTGAATAACGGGTACGGTTGCCCAAGAAGTGAGATGTGAATGCCAGGGGACTAGCTTAAAGTTAGCTAGCTGCTTACTTAACCGCGGTTAGGTGTTGTTGACATTTCACATGCGGCAGCGATTTTCTGAGTCGCGTCGAACTTCACGTGATATGGCCATAGCTAGTACACGGATAAAAACACTAGCAGCTTGGTATTAGGCTAGATCCATGGGATCAAGAGATACCAGATTAGGCAACAAATCAACATGAGCCCGTCAGGACAAAACGAGCTTCGAAAATTGAGTGCGGTCACGGCGCGATGATCCGTCACATGCCCCTTGTTGCGTGGTCAGATTGAGACAGATTTACTGAGATAGTCCAGTCAAAACTGTTGGCAGATAGATAGTGCAAGTAGTTGAAAGTGGCAAATAGAGCGTTAGTGTCTCAGGTGTTTATTTTTTTAATTTAGTTTGATGGGCTGGTGGGAAATGGGAGCGCTGCAACATAATACAACAAACACGCACATAAAAGGCAAGAGATGAGCTTCCTCACCATCTCGCCTTCACGACTCAGCCTGCGGAAACCAATGAACGGCGTATCGGGGCCATCTTCCCCTGCGACACCCACCATGTCTAGGCGAGGGTCCTATGACGTTAGCGCTTCTGATAGTTTCTTGAATCTCACCAAATCGGCGCTTACCGGAGTGTTTGGATCGCAGGTCTCGCTGGCAGAGCTCAACGGAGACGTCAACAAAGGCTTCATCAGCAGGCCAGCAACCCCTGGCCTGCGGTCATTCTCATCTACACCGGAGCGGGTTAATGTCGAGACTGCGATTTCAACAATGAGCACCTTTGACCTGGTGATCCGGATCGTTACACTGTTTGCCTTCGGCGTGGGCTACGGACACTTCTCACGACATTTACACGACAACCACCAAGTTACTTCCTACACGCTAGACATTGATCAGACTGGCGCATTCTCCCTACTGTGGGGAGGTCAGGGCATCGTTCTAGGCTTCCTACTGCCCTTCTTCGATTGGATGTTCCCAGACCAACACAGGAAACTAGCACAGGGAAAGGGCGGTCGGGACTGGCAAAGCGTGATCCGAGCTATTGGCGCCTTCATGGGGGTGGCTTACGGGATCGGCAAGTTCTCGTGGACATCAACGCTTCAAGCAGCCTTCTACTTTGGGATGGTCAATCCGTGTCTCTGGTTCATTCTCGACGCCACCCGTAACGGTTTCATTTTGTCTTGTCTCACGGCCATTGTCGGCACCACCGTTTTTGCCATTATTTTCCCGACTCATCTGCCGCCAGCCGGGCTATCCGAACCATACATTGCCGTTACCACTTGGGTGGCATCGGTCTTTTTCTGCTGCAGCATCTGTTTTGGAAACATTGGCAGGCGATTGCTCACCTTTGAATCCGAGGACGATTAGTCGATACGAGGTTTACGAAGCGCACTCATACTCACACAACAACACAATTCATCCTGTAGCAATACTAATAACACTCTGACATTAGCCGATTTCCAGCACAGGGCAAGTTTCAATACGCATTCAACGATTCCGATGCGAAGAGTACGTCGCCCTCATGTAGATGAAGTGATTCTATCAGTACTCAGACCTGAACTGCAGAGAACTGGGCCTATTACAGATAAACCTGAGGCACACCGGTCTCTCATCTAATAAATACATTCTATTTACACTGGTATATATATGGTGATGCTTGACTAGCGGCCGAACGTGTAAGCCTTATACGAGCGCCAGGGCAGCCGCCACTCGTTCTTTGACAGTTCGCTGTTGGTGGGGTCAAAGTTATACTTTTCGAGCTTCTCCAGGTACAACTTGACTGGTATCGCAGACATTGTCGGCACCACAATAGAGTCCGGCAGTTTCTTGCCCGTTTCCTGCTTGAACTGGCTGACCAGCGAGTCAGCAGTAAGCAAATGGTCATTGGCTCTAGTAGCTACCTCGAAAATAACGTCGTTCAAGTTGGCAGGGAACTCACCACCCTCAAACATATGCAAAACGCTTTCCTGAGAGACGTTGTGTGTGGCCATTACGTCCACCGGCAGAGCCACGAACTTCCTATGCTGAGCAAAGTACTGGAATCCTCTCAGCACTGTCGCGATACCGGTTGCCTGGCCGATGTGAGCGGCCATGTGCTCGACCTTTTCGTACAAATGTGGGTTTTCATGCAAAAAATTGGCCATGGATGGGTGAATGCTGAACATGGCTTCCTGGATCAGGTAGTTGAGTTGCGAGTAGGTGCCCTCGCCGTATGAGGCCATTGCGTCTATGTTTCTGAATGGCTTATTAATGACATTGGCCTCACGGGTCTGGAGAAGCGTGATGAAATATCGCTTTGACAGGGTGATCCCAGCCTCGTATGAGTTTCGCAGCAGGACGGCGATTGGCTCCTGCGGAATTGGACCTGAAGAGTACACTTTCTGTATTAAGCCCTTCCAGAATTCGAATCTCAGCTTGGCAAACTCGGCCCGGCCATGCGTGCTGTCGGCGATACGCGCTGTCTCCAGGTTGAATGCTCTGATGGCAATGTAGGCGTCGCGGGCCCGTGGGGGAACGTAGCTGCGCAAAATGAAGGACGACTTGTCTTGTTCTTTAAGTGTCTTTAGTAGATCATCACGTGCTGACTGTATGCTAAGGCTGGAATAGCGCCGGAAGCCTTGTGGTACTCTGCCCAGTCGCTTCATGTTGACCGTTGGATTTTTCCACCACAACTGTTGGTAGGGTTGGGGTTTCAGCCGTGCCGACAAAACGTTTGATATTACTGGACCGCCCAGAGTATACACATCCCTAGCAAGCGGAGCCAGCCGATAATAGCTGTCTTCAATGATAACAGCCTCTTGTGCTGAGAGAAATTTAAACCTTCCATCTGACAAAGAGATGTCAAGAGACTGCCTCTTGTACTCTTCCAACGCGTCCTCGTACGGCTGTTGGTATAGCAGTCGTTCAAGGAAAACCGTAGCCTGCGACTCTGTCAAATCGAAGTTTGTCACAAAACCATCAATGTCGTTTCTGACCAGTGCCAGGGCCACAAAAAAGAGAGACACTAAAGAACAGAACCTCATGTTCAGATGTAAGGGACTACCCTCACCGACCCAGCGCAGGCTGTTTCAGTGATCGACTCAATGAAACTCAATGAGTGATGAAAGTCATTGTTCATTTTGTTTGATTCTAGATCCATAACTGTGTTTGCGGAATACAACAGCTTAACCTGCTATAGCACTTCGGACGCTGCTTGAGGACGGCTACTACATCAATAGATAATAATCACTCCCATACAAGATCACAGTGCACTAGATCGCCAGGATCCCCACTCTTCGCAGAGCTTCGCAGAGATATCAGAAATTGAAATCAGGGTTAGGGTGGTCTCGGGCTCTGGAAAATTCCATAATGCGGAGACCATCATAAAAGGCCAGCCCTTGCCCTCACACCCCCAATGACCCGACCTAGAGTTTTCCTTGACATTTCCATTGGCGGTGAGCCTATTGGCCGAGCTATTTTCGAGCTGTACAGCGATGTTGTTCCCAAGACCGCTGAGAACTTCAGAGCCCTTTGTACTGGTGAGAAGGGCGTTGGGTCGGCCGGTAAGCCACTCCACTTCAAAGGGTGCACTTTCCACCGAGTTATCAAGAACTTTATGATCCAGGGTGGTGACTTTACTGCTGGCAATGGAACCGGTGGCGAGAGCATCTATGGTGAAAAGTTTGCCGATGAGGACTTTACTGAGAAACACACGAAGCCATTCCTTTTGTCCATGGCCAATGCTGGACCAAACACCAACGGATCTCAATTCTTCGTCACGACTACTGCTACTCCACATCTCGACGGTAA
Source organism: Blastobotrys muscicola (assembly GCA_003705745.3). Taxonomy (NCBI): domain Eukaryota; kingdom Fungi; phylum Ascomycota; class Dipodascomycetes; order Dipodascales; family Trichomonascaceae; genus Blastobotrys; species Blastobotrys muscicola. The sequence continues at coordinate 178,261 of PPJL03000004.1, forward strand.
GCACGTCGTGTTTGGTCAGCTGCTCGCTGGTAAGAGCGTGATCCGAACCGTTGAAAACACAAAGACTGATTCCGGCGACAAGCCAGAAAAGCCAGTTGTCATCACCGAGTGTGGTGAGCTGGCCGCCGACTATGTCATTGAAGCCAACCCAGACGATGGTACTGGCGACAAATTCGAAGACTTCCCAGACGACCAGGAAGTGCCGGAGGACCCAGCCACTGCTATCCAGATTCCAACCGAACTCAAGAACATTGGAACCAAGTTGTTCAAGGAGGGCAACAAGAAGCAGGCCTTGGAGAAGTACAAGAAGTCCTTGCGATACGTGCAGGTTCTGATCCCAGATCAGGACCAGCACCCTAAGGTTTACGAAGAGTACATTAAGCTCAAGCTATCCCTCAACCTGAACATCGCACTGCTATCTCTGCAAGTTAACGATGCTAAGAGCGCTCACTCTGCCGCCAATGCTGCGCTGCAGACCGACGGCATTTCGGGTACTGAGAAAGCCAAGGCCTTGTACCGACGAGGCTCTGCCTCTGTTCTGCTCAAGAACGATGAAGAAGCCATCAAGGACTTTGAAGAAGCTCTCAAGCTGGCCCCAGCTGATGGTGCTATTAAGCAGGAGCTGGAGAAGGCCAAGCAGCGAAAGATCAAAAGGGAGCAGACCCTCAAGGCTTCTTACGCAAAGTTCTTTAGCTGACAAAGCCTTAAGTGACAGCTCACTCAACCGCACCTCCCACCCTCACTTTTTGTGGCTGCTCATCTAGATTTCGTAACTTATACATGACCGATAGACGAATTCCAAAACTTTCATACGATACAAACATTCTTATATTCGCGATCCGACAGCCTCGCGATAGATAGCATTCCCCTTGTGGACATTTCAAGATGACCTTCCCCATTCGCGCATTTTTCTCGTGACAGGTCGAATCTAAATTTAACGGCCAGGATTCCGTTCATCGGCACATTCCTGTGTTTAAGTTCCGATACACTTCATGCATTAACTCTCACTACAGGTGAGCCCTAGTGACAGTAACATTGTTCCTACTAGTTCGCGTCAATTCGCGCTTCCCGCTTGCTTCGACGCGTTATTTACTCAGTAGCGGGACGCGGCTGACGCCGCCCGTATTGCGGCGCGGCCCAATCCGTCAATCCCACCCCAAATAGGAAACGCACGCCAAACTGGGCCCAACCGCGACTACATTGGGCACTCCTCTGGCAAAGGATGGAAGCAAGTTTGATGTAACGGTCGACCCACCTGTCATCCCCTACCAGCCTCCACGGCGAAGGCGAAGCAGCGCTTCCTTGGTATTCCTTGTCTGGTAACTGTTTGATATTCTGTCTGACTCTCGATCTACAGTTCTGAGAATTTCGCCTACGTAAGTCAGACACCGGTGTCGGCAACGGCCGCTAGTACAGCTATGCCCGCTAAGGCCGCTCGCGCGGCCGACACGGGTGCTAGCGGTGCGCCTCCAAAGACCCGTCGCAGGTGGGGCCTGATGCACGATCGACTGCACGACTCCACCGCAAGTACCCCGATTGAGGCCATTATTTGTTTTGCTGTAACGATTGCATCACCGGGTTGTGCGGCGAGCAAACGAGTGCTATTGGCAGGATCGAGGAGTGTAGATCAGTGTGTGGGTAATAACACTGTGAAAAGTTCTTTAAAGTTTATCGTATAGACCTAATCAGTTAAACCACTCAGTCAATATAATTCGCACGATATTTCAGGGGGTTGACGCTGTCAGGATAAGCTTATTTGTAGTCTGGCAAGGTGAAACCACGCCTGAGTGTCAGGTGCATAATTATTTTTTAAGGGTGAGACCCTGTCGGTAGGGTGGGTCAACATGCACGCTAATTAGCGAGCATGCGCTCTGGCCAAGCCAGTGCGTATAACAGTCGCTGCTCCCATCTTTTTTCATTGTTTTGTTTTCGTTTTCCACACATCACTGTTGTCATGGCAGATTTCAGAAAGTTTCTATTCCGTGAGTATCAACCAACACACACACACATTAGAACAACTCCATGTCATTCTATCAATCATTTGTTGCCTGGCACTCTCGCCTTGTCGTTGCTAACTCAGAAAAACGATCAATCTTTAGACGGGTGTATTTTTCACTCCTGTTGCTGTTTGCCATTGTCTTCTTGATCATATTAACGACAGGATGCTCTAGCGGCAATGCCATCCAGCCCGACCTGTATGTGCTGGAAGTCAAGTACGCCGGCAAGAACCACCAGAACCTTACCGGTCCAGGCATCATCAGTCCATCGACGGTGACTGCGTTCGACTTCATCACACCCCAGGCAGACCTGACAGTGCGGGTAGGCTACTTTGGCGTGTGCACCAGCTCAAAGTCGCAGACAACAGTCATCAACGAGCAGTGGGAATGTGCAAACAACATCACTGAACTGTCGTACTTCCTGACGGCATCCAACGACGACCCTTTTAACATTCTTTACACGGCGTTCCAGTTCAAGAAACAGATTTCTGGCTGGATGATTATCATGACCATGGTTGTTGACTTTTTGGCCATCATCCTGAGCATCGTCGTGGTGCCCCTCTACGCGGGTCAGTTCCCGTGGGGCGTTCTCTTCTGCACCTTTGGTGTGTTGCTTAACTTCTTTGCCATGATCTGGCAACAGGTGGCTGCCGACACTGCAGTCAAACTTCTCTTCACTCTGTCAGAGGGTGTTCTCATTGCTGACCGGGGTAACCCAGTCACCGGAATGGGCTGGACCGCCTGCGTTCTGCAGGTTCTCGCATGGTTCGGACTAGTTGTCGTTCACCTCAACGACAGGATAGTCATGAAGCAGAACCAGGCTATCGAGGTCGCACTGGAACAGGGTGCCCACGCGCAAGCCACTGCTCTTCAGCCAAAATCCAGCGCGTCGCGCCTGGAGGCTGGAGAGAAGCCAGCTAGCGTCAAGGGTGGATACCCGCAAAATGTTCCTCTCGGCTTCAGTCCAAATCTCAAGCACCAGAACTCCCACTAGTCATGACAATACCTCCTAATTCTAATCAGCATGTATGTACTAATAACTTTACCCTTCCGCTACCCCACTCGTACCATGAATCTAAAATTATCAATCTGCAGCGCTGTATCAGTGACATTCTGCGCTTATTTCCGCTTCGCCCGCATTGCGAATGGGGATCAGATGTGCTGCCAAATTAAGAGCACAGCCACGGTGGCCGACGCAATTCTGACTGCGTCACTCACACAAAGCTGTCACGTTATTATTTAGCCTGCATACATGAAACGTTCTTCCCTTTTATTGAAACATTCTATTACGCATGTCATCCCATCGCATTGCACATCTAACAGCACAATAATGATAGCTGGGTAATCCTTGTGGGACTTGACTGCGTGGATTGGCTGCACGCATCGTGGCGGTGCCCAGCTTCTCGTCGTTTCAGGTTCAATGGACCTACCTAGTTACGCAATTCATAGCTCTTGCACTAGCTCATGATCTTCGTAACCGACAAATGTCAAACCTGTATGCGTGTCTGACACGCAAGTCAAATGCGTCAATGCAAGTCTGAGGTTGCTAATTTGGTTGTTGACTGGGGTATAGCCGTTGGTGATGCGGCGCGCCGCATCGGTCCGCGATGACCCCAGCCGGTTACAGGAGATAAAGTTGTTGTCCTGCTACCAATTGACTCGTGAGCTTCATTCGTCCGCGAACAACAGATTCAGGAAACAGGAAGGATAGGTGTCACGGTCATATACGAGCCAGGTTAGGGTTGAACCATGGTACTGGGCAAGATTCGCATCCTGAAAATAATCAGTGATGCGGACAACCATCCAGGTGCGATTAAAAGCAGCACAGTCGACTGCTTTTCCGTTGTCGTCAACCCTAGCGGACTATCTAGCTTCTTAATTATACGTGATTAATTATACGTGGTGATCCGATAATATACCGTTACTCCTGCGTTGCGTGTGCCCATCGCTGCGTCTGATCGTTATAACGCGATCGCAAAACACCCATGCGAATAATAAATAACACCGTGATATGACGAGGTACCCTGTACATCGATGATTGGTATTCTATATTCTCAGGGGCAAGTAGCATGGGTGCTGGTGCTGATACCCTGGTAACGGTGCCTATAAGCCGTTGTAAGTGCGGCGTGGGCCGCAGTGTGCAGCCAACGCTGAAAAACTGCCTGTTGTACAAGTGCATACGCACTCTCTTTAATATAATGAATCAATGAAAAACGAGTTCAATTTAGAGATCGGTTTCACGTTTGCAGATGCCATTGTGGGATGGTAAGGCTGGCGCAAACAGCAAGCAAAATCGAGCGCGTGCATTAGTCCGACACAGTTCACTAACATCGTTATGCGTACTTAGCCTGTGTAACCTTACTCTACCCATTAACCAGTATCTGGGGTTCGTGCACGACCCGTCATGTCTCGGAATTGCTGGGACGTGGGGTGAGGCTGACACGAAATTCAGGCTCGCTGGGACATATCGTCACCATGAACACGATATCAAAGAAGAAGCAGCGGAGCCGCAACAAGGCGATGCTTCATCGCCATCAGATGAATGATGCCTATGTGCAGCAGATGATGGTATCAGCTTCGCTGGGCCCTCCAGGTGCGTCTGGCGCTTATTCTATGGCGACCGTACCACCGCCGCCAATGATTTCACCGCAGAGAAACAAAGCAGCACAAGACCCACTACCGATATGGGACTGCCAGGAAGGAGAAAGGAAAAGTATAGAAAGGGATCAGATTCGCAAGATTCACGTTTATGACTTTGATCACACGCGTAAGTACTATTGTGTGACGACGCTAACTAGTCTTTCGGACGCCGGTCCCAAACCCTGATCTAATATCTCAGCCCGGGATTCATATGCTAGAGGCTAAGAACGGATTTCAAAACGGCGGCTGGTGGAATGATATACGTTTCCTGTTGTCTACGGGAGGCGGTATGAAGAAAGAAAAGCCTGAAGCTTGGGAAGGCTGGTGGAACGAGGATGTGGTAGAGCTCGCCAGAGACTCTATCGAGAATGAGGACACACTGGCAGTGATGCTTTCGGGGAGGAAATTACAACAATTCAAGTCTGTCCTGTCGACCATGCTGAATGCGAAGGACCTGAAGTTTGACGCCATGATACTCAAGCCTTCAGATTCTAAGAGCTCCTGGGAAACGTCCAAGTTCAAAATCAGTGTCCTTAAAGACCTGCTCGACTACTTTGACAAAACGGACGAGATTGCCATTTACCAGGACAAGGGCGGTAAGATAGAGAATGTTGCAAACTTTCTGTATAGCTACAGACAGTCACTACAGCTGGATATGGCCATAAACATCACTGAAGTATATTCAGAGCCCAGGTTTTTGTCACCAGAAACGGAAAAAGAGCTGGTCCTCTCCTCCGTGACACATCACAATGACGCGTCCGAGCGACGCATACTAAGCAACAAAGCGCAGTATTCAAAGTACTCGCTCTTATCTGCAACGCTGTTTACTGGATACTTGCTGGATCCGCGATCTACCCAAGCACTTCTTAAAGGGCTGGAGAGCTATCTTCCCGAAACAGACCCAACAGACTCCACGAGCACAATCAAATTTCAAGGACACAGAGTGCAGTTTCAGGAGAGCTGCTCACTGCAAGAGATAGACTGGAAGGTTACAAGCGTTGGCTGCGTCCCAGGCAAGATATGGGTTGCACGGGTCACACCGGTCGACGAGTCTCTGAATATAACCAGCGGGGAGGTAGTCCTGGCCATCGTTAAATTTGTCGACACGAGTGTGGCAAAGCATATACAAGACTGGACGGACGTATCAGAGGAGCTGGGTGATCTTGTTCTACACACAAAGGTTGGCGAGAAGCGTCAATTGAAGATCAATGGCCTGAATCGGAGGGGAACGTAAGACCAGATTGAGAGAAGGAGTTTGTAATTTGCATGGCAGCAATGCCACTAACAGGTAAGGGAATGATCTGAAAGAGAAATGTCCAAGCACACCAGCCCAGCGATGGCACAGTGTCCATCGCCTTTGGCATTAAGACTGCTTGAATTGATTTCAGCACTAGCATCGGCTCGCCCAGCTGTGGATATCAGCAAGACGGAATTTGACAAGCGTGCTAAGAATTGGTCGTAGAGACCGCTGATCGTTCATGTCGGCGATTGGCGAAATAACCTGTTTGTATGAATTTACATACTAAATGGTAAAGTCAGTGGGAGAAAACAAGAGAGAAAATTGTCGCCTTTATAGGCGCGCGCCGCGGCACCATATCGTTTGTGTGGACTCACCCTCATCCACTGGGACAGAGAGCATTAGTAACATGCGGGCCAAAGCCTTGACGGTGCACTGGCACCTGGATAACCAGCCTATATATAGTGCTCATTTCCAGCCTGTCTCCTCTGGCTCAGTTCGGCGTCTGGCTACTGGTGGAGGCGACAATGCTGTCCGAATGTGGGCGGTCGACTATGATAACGAAGAGATAGCCAAAATCACCTATCTGAGCACGCTTTCACGACACACCCAGGCAGTCAATGCTGTTCGGTTTGATCCGAAGGGTCATGTCTTGGCCTCTGCTGGTGATGACGGCGTCATTCTACTGTGGGTGCTGGACGAGAACCCCCCAAACACGAGCTTTGGCAGCGATACTGAGATCAAAGACAAGGAAACATGGAAGCTAAGGCATGCTTGTCGTGCCAGTACCGCTGGATCTAATGAAGTCTATGATATCGCGTGGTCGCCTGACTCGCAGTACATCATTGCTGGATCCATGGACAACGTCGCGAGAATTTACAATGCAAACAACGGGCAGTGTATCAGAGAACTTGCAGAACACTCACACTACGTGCAGGGCGTGGCTTGGGACCCGCTGAACGAGTATATTGCGACGCAGTCGTCAGACCGTTCCGTGCACATCTACACATTGAAGAGTAAAGACGGTCAATTCATCCTCAACAATCCGCATAAAATCACAAGGGTCGATTTACCGATAAAACGAGTAACAACAGCAGCTGCAAACCAAAGCCCGCAGAAACAACACGCCCAGCCAGCTAAACACTCGCGACAGGAGTCCAATGAACACTCAGTCATGTCTCCTGCGGTGTCTTCGGCACCAGGGACCCCACGATCTTCAATGAACCCGCCTCCGCCGGTGTCTCTGACGCACTCCAGGAAATCCTCATTCAGTTCCTCGGCAAGGCGTTCCGAGTCGCCCAGTCCTACGATGCCGCTGCCCGCTGTTCGGCAGCAATCACCTGCATTAACCGCCCTCGGAAGGGGTACGATGACATATCACAATGAGGCTTTCACTTCATTTTTCCGGCGACTCACGTTCGCGCCAGATGGAAGCCTGCTGTTCACGCCGTCCGGGCTGTTCAAATACACAAACTCACAGTCCGAGGAGACAACAAACACAGTCTATATTTATACGAGAGCGGGCCTCAATCGCCCGCCCATGGCGCACCTCCCAGGACTCAAAAAGCCATCATTGGCAGTCAATTGCTGCCCAATTTTGTTCAAGCTGCGGGAAACAGCTGAACTCAAAACAAAACACCTCACAATCGACAACTCACAGCCAGTGCAAACTACTCAACAAGAGCCAGTTTTGAACGGACCAGTCTTTAAGCTGGCTTACAGAATAGTGTACGCGGTGGCAACCCAGGACAGTGTTATTGTCTATGACACGCAGCAAGCTACACCGCTTTGCGTGGTGGCAAACCTTCACTACGCCACATTCACGGACATTGCCTGGTCGCCAGATGGATCGTGCCTGTTCATGACCTCCACTGACGGATTCTGCTCAGTCATACGGTTCGACGAGGGAGAGCTAGGTGAAGTCTACGTCGCAGTACCTGGGGCTGTCCCAGTTCAGTCAAGCCAGATTCTTCCCTCTAGTCCCTTCCATGAACCGGTGGGATTAGCCGGTGGGCAAATGACTATACCCGATCTTGTCCCAGTGGTGTCTCACGTTCCTGCGGTCGCTGCTAGCCCTACGGTCTCGTCGGCTAGCTTGACGCCTACTACAACCAGTTCAAGCGCAACCTCCAGAAGTGTAAGCTCAGAAGAAGCCAAAAGACCAGCTGAAGACGCTGATGAACGAAACAAAAAGCGACGAATCGCTCCAACTCTCGTCAAGAAGGCTGATTGAGCTAATATGCATCACTAACTTATTGTACCGTGTACAAATATTTATCTCATTCCTTAAGCTCATCTGACATTAGCTTCGGCGTAAATTGTCGATTGGTCCAACAGAATGTAGAGGCGGCATGCGGGGACAACTTGCACAATTATAAACCCCACTTTTATGTATTGCTGTTGTGGTCTCATTTATAGTGTTCGCGAGTAGTAATTTCAGAAATTAAATATTGGCCAATTCCCCACTTCAGGGCATTCTATGGTGCAAATACAACTAGCCACGAGGCCTACAGCGAATTCGCAAAAAAAACTGCGCTTGAAATTTTGTACGGCCTGAGCAGATGACCAGCATATACAGGACAAGCTTACTTGTTAGCGAGGTGTCCTTGGACCAGCATTGAGATAATGCTAGCATAGCTTGACGGCACTCTGGAATTAGTAGAGGCAGCATGAACTGTATGTGACGTGTGATCTTTATAGGTCGCCTCGTACTACATTTTTCTCGGCTGGAGCGATTGCTAAGGTTTCAATAAATTTTGCTGTCACAGGAAACCATAAGTTCCAGACGGAAACGCCTCATCGGAATCTGGGATCTGTAACACGAGTCACGATATAAGCTCGCGGTATGAAACTCGTGTCATCAGGTTGAGACGCGTACTTAGTGGTCGCGGACGCGCCTCACCACCACCTGAGATTTTCAATCACTAAATCAGCCATGGCTCGAAGCAAAGATAAGGAAAACTCGGTAGCGAACCCGCTGTTTGCGCGGTTACAACCGAAGGACGGTAAATCGAGAATCGTGAAAGGTGCTGCCACCAGTAAAGCAAAAGTGACAAAACCCGTCCCCACCAAGCTCGCGTCCAACCCGCTGTTTCTCGCGGTAAACAACATTAAACGAGGCGCCGTCAAGAAGCAAAGCGACAAGAAGAATACACGAGAAAAGCCCACGCTAAGGCCGAAGAAAAAAGAAGAGCCCAAGCGAAAGGAGCCGGCGCCTAAAGAGCGAGAGGATCGGGCCAACAGGCAAACCAGCCGAGAACGAGAACAGCATCAGAAGGAGAGAGAATCAAGAGAAAGACAGAGAGAAAATGAATCTCGAGAGAAACAGAAGGAAAAGCCTAAAGAGAAGGAGAAACCAAAAGAACCCGAACCAACAAATTTCAACATCAAGAACGCGAGCCTGCCGCCTATTGTGCTGATCAAGAATCTTGACCCCGGTACGAGCGCCGATGATGTGAGGACTATTTTGGAGTATATTGGCCCCGTTGCAGACTGCAGAGCCCAGAAGAATGCAGATGATGTTACTGCTGAAATTGTGTTTGAGGACCGAGCGCACGCAGACACGGCTGTTGAGCAGTTCAACGGTTCGTACGCTGATGGAAGACAGCTATCGGTGGAGATTGTTCGGGTTCACACAATTAAGGCCCAGAGCATGGCGTATGAGTATTACCCACAGCAAATGATGGGACAGTACCAACAGCCACAGTACGTTCCGCAGTGGGAGGGACCGCCACTATACAGCGACGGAGTGAGGAAGAGGCCGATTAGGAGGCAGTAACCGAATGAAGGAAGACGCCGAACAAAGTGAGGTTGCTTATCTGGTTGTCGAGTGAGCTGCCTATCCTGTTGTAAGAGGCACCAACAATGATTATCTAATGGCCAATGACTCTATGCTAACCATTCATCTTTATTTTGAGTACTATGCTATGTTTCCAAGCGGATCAGAGGCAAGGAACGCCAGTAATGCTGCGGGATCAGAAAATACAGCGAACATGAGCACTCTGCTAAGTACGGTTCGCACAGACTGTCGCAAGCCGCGCTCGGGTTGTGCGTACTGGTTAATCCTTCTCCAGCTTTTTCCTCGCTCGCAGAATCATATCCTGCTGCTGCTTCTTCAGCTGTCTCTGCCTGTCCTCCTTACTCTGGCTCCACTGCGGCTTCTCCGGCTGCGACACTTCGCTGTTCACGTCAACCTTGTACTGGTCAATGAGACTCTTCTTGGACGACGAAGCGGAAGAGGAGGGCGTGTAACCGGGAGGAAACGGAAGCGTACCCTGAGCAAGGTACCGCTCCACGGTCGTCTCCACGCTGCCAGTCCGTTCCAGGTCGTATCGTATCTGCTCCACAGTCAATCCTGGTGCCAGCGCCTGAACAACCTCAATCATATTATTAGTCACGGGCCGTCGGTAGCCGGGATCCCTGATCGCCGTTTCCTGGAAGGTTGGTGGGGTCCGCCTCTGGGTCGGCGTTCGGTTCGCGGTCTGTCGGGGTGGGGTTTGTCTAGGGGTTTGGCGGGGCGGCCTGATCTGCTGTGTGCCCTCTGAGTTGACCACATACTTGATCACCACAAACGCGACGACCAGCGTCAGGAGAAAGCCCACTGTGCTTGAGTCGGCCATGATGTGTGATTCAGTGGAAGGAGCCCCTAACCCTAGCGTGTAAATTGGGCTGCCTTGGCTCTTCACCTAACCCAGAGAATACCCTAACCCAGGCGGAATTGTGGATCAGGTTCCTGGTGAGGAGGAGGAGGAGGAGTAGTGAAATAAGTGGCTATTGTCAGTGGCGTCGGTGATAATGTCACTGAAATATGACGTAGCGTAGATAGTGGTTAATAAATAGTCGTACATTCGTGGTGATCCGTCAAGGGATGCAGGATGGCAGGTGAGATTGAGGGTGGAGGAAGGTAGGGTCAGCTAGTAAACTGCAACTTAAAGGCTTGATCCTGCCTTTTGATCGAATAAATGAAATCAACAATCGCCTCGCTCTCCCTGACCGGTGCATTCACAAAGTGCTTCTTGACGTGGGATGCCAGCTCAGCCTTGGATATTCTGCTCGAGTGTTTTGACGACGCGGTCCTCTTCCCCATCTCGCCTCCGAGCAAGAACCCGTTAAATGACTGTGCTGAAGGGATGTTCAGGTGGTGAACGGTCCTGTATTTGCGTAGCACGCTCAGTGGCATCGTCTCAAAGTCTACTGGCGGCGTCTCTAGCACTGGGCTCTGCTGGCCATTCGTGACTGGCAGTGGTGGTGGCGGCGCGGGCTTAGCTTTGGCGGCTGTTCTCGTGGTGGTGGCGGCGGTCGTTCTGTTTCCTGCCATTTCTTGTTATTGGTGTTTGTGGTGGAGATAAATCGGTGGTTGGGGTCTGATGCGTCCGGTATTGGCCGAGCCGGCTTGCGTGCGGCTCATGGTGTTTAATTTAGCGCGCGGCCTGGAAAGTACGCAGTGTTATTTCACTGCTGTCATAATCGCCTGGCACGATGATTTGTATGTACCTGATAGTCTAGTTCGAGAGCCCTACAAGGCAAGTCAAGAATAAAGAACAGTTGCTTCAACGGGCACCGCGCCAGTTTTTCCTGCGCCGGACGTTGGAGAATTCCGGTTGGTTCAGAGGTATTTGGCCTGGACCTATTTCAAGCCGTCTAGCGTGATGCTAAGCTTGTACATGACCCAGGACACAGACCCCTTACCGGGTCTCAGTTCGGTTTAGAGCAGAGCTACGGAAGTTTTAGCTATTTTCTGTTGCGTATTTCTTATAATGTTATCGCATCTATCAATCGTAGCCATGATCACGGCGTTTGTACGCAAAGGGCGTGATATGTAAAAATGACTCCGCTACATCGTTCAGTCCCGCGGCTGCATACACGCACAGCAGACGCCTGAACAGCCCAATGCAGGCCGAACGCATTAGGCTGGCAGCGAGCGGTGATAAACTTTACACCACCAGAATTGTACGCGGCCAAGTCCCGCTTCTGGTCAGCGCCGGGATCTAGACCGGCCTCCGTTAACACTTTGCTTTATTCAAATGTGATTGTGAGGTGTTGACACTGCCCTGAGTTTCTGCACTGTGAAAGAAACGTGAGGCGCGCGGCATAACCGTCAAAACAACGCGACACTCCCCTTTCCCAAACACTTATTCAGGGCCTCCTGATCCCCGTTAGGCGCCAACACTCATTGATCGTGCTGCCAGCATGTACCAACAACCGAACGGGTCCAACTCGTCTGGCTTCTTCTACCAGCAGAACCAACAGCAGCAGTATCAACAGCAGCAGTTTCGCCAGAATGGCTACCCGCCGTCTGGGCCGTACCTGAACCGGAACCCCCAGGGGTTCGGCCTGCAGTTCAACCAGAGCCAGATGATAACCGCCCAGGACGAGCAGTACCAGCAGCAATTCCAGCAGAGTCAGTTCACCAACGCCTCGTTCCAGCCCCCGTACATGTCCTCGTCTAACTTGGCTCAGCTGAACAACTCACAGATGCTCGCCGCCCAGCAGATGCAGCAGCAGCAAATGCAACAGCAGCCGGCCGACTACGTCTTCTTCGAGCGACACCCAGAGCAGTACGACAAGCACGTCCAGGAGCGGGCCGCCGCGGCCAAGCTCAAGGTCGAGCACTTCTTTCACATCTCAGTCGCGCACGCCAAAGAGCGGAACCAACGACGTGTTAAAATCGAGCAGGAGCTGGCGCAGGCGCGTGGCTCCGAGGAGCGGAAGAACAGGACCCTCGCAGCCCACGGAAAGAAGGAGTCCTCCTTCCTTCGGCTGCGACGGACACGAATGTCGCTCGAAGATTTCGTCACAGTCAAGGTCATTGGAAAAGGTGCGTTCGGAGAGGTTCGTCTGGTGCAAAAACGTGACAATGGTAAGATCTACGCCATGAAGACGTTGCTTAAGAGCGAGATGTACAAGAAAGACCAACTGGCACACGTCAAGGCCGAGAGAGACGTTCTGGCCGGCACAGACTCTCCCTGGATCGTGTCGCTCTACTATTCGTTCCAGGACTCAAACTACTTGTATTTGATCATGGAGTTCCTTCCCGGTGGAGATCTCATGACCATGCTCATCAAGTACGACATTTTCGCCGAGGACGTGACGCGGTTCTACATTGCCGAGTGTATTCTGGCCATTGAGGCCGTGCACAAGCTGGGCTTCATTCACCGAGATATTAAGCCAGACAATATTCTGATTGACAGTGAAGGTCATATCAAGTTGTCCGATTTCGGTCTGTCGACCGGTTTCCACAAGACTCACGACTCGAGCTACTACAGAAAACTACTAGACAAGGACCCGCCAACGCAGCCCAATCAGTCGCGAAACTCAATGATGGTTGACGCCATCCACTTGACTATCTCCAACAGACAGCAGATCTCGACATGGAGAAAGTCGCGAAGACTCATGGCGTACTCCACTGTGGGAACTCCAGACTACATTGCGCCAGAGATCTTCATTCACCAAGGCTACGGACAGGAATGCGACTGGTGGAGTTTGGGTGCTATTATGTTTGAATGTCTTATTGGCTGGCCGCCATTCTGTTCCGAGACCCAGCAGGAGACCTACCGAAAGATTCTAAACTGGCAGGAGACGTTACAGTTCCCTGACGACGTGCACCTTTCTCCGGAGAGTGAAGACTTGATTAGAAGACTGTTAACCTCGGCTGAGCACCGACTGGGACGACACGGCGGCGCCGACGAGATCAAGGCCCATCCTTTCTTCCGCGGCGTTGACTGGTCCAGCATTAGAGAATTCCAGGCCCCTTTCATACCTAAGCTGCAGTCCATCACTGACACGTCCTACTTCCCCACCGAGGATTTAGAGCAGACCCCCGAGCCACCAGCCGCTGTCCAGACTGGCACGCAAGCCGGTGTCAAGAAGGAGGACCTACCCTTTATTGGATACACTTACTCGCGTTTCGACTACCTCACCAAGAGGGGCGCCATCTAGATATAAAAAAAGTGACTGTTTGCATGTAATACCTGCCTGTACTATTAACGTGATAGGCTCGGTTCCGGCTTTCCGGCCTATGCTAATGCAACGATTTACGAATTATAGCTCAGTTGGGAACGATAGGGGGTATGCTTCTACGCACAGCTATGCAACCATCATAATAAAGCGTAGTAATGCCTCATCGTCTTTGATCAGCCTCACCAGCAGCCTCACAGTCATCAGACTAGTCACCAGACCAGTCACCAGACTAGTGTATGAGGCTAGGAGTTTTATCTATTTTTGTGCCCTGAAGAAATTTTGAAGAACTCTGTAGAGTGAGATCTTTGTGAAGTCGAGGAGCCTCACCATGGCATTCCGAGGTAAATATATATGTACGTATTATGATGACCCACCTGCAATACCCTGGCCGCAGTATGTACCTTGCCGGGGTATCTCAGTGAGGCCGGGCGGTTGCAGAACGTGAGGCCGAGTTGCATTAGCGTATATGATAAGCGGAATATAAAAGTGGATGTTCTCCGTTGCTTCAGTAACAAAATGATGACTGGTATTTCGCACGCACGAAGAACCATCAACAGGCTCCAGAGGTCGAGAGAGGAATTCCAGAGACATCTCAGCATTCTGAGGAATAAATGCATAGGTGGGTAGTCAAGCGATGGGGGTGGTCTCAGTAGATCCGGTCTCACTGCATGGGACCCCTAAAGACTAGAACTAACAAGACATTGAACAAATCATCGCCACAGAAACCCAGCTCGCCAGGATAGAAAGAGCCATCTGGATTGCTCGGAGCGACCTGCTCCTATTTGAAGACGACCCGTTCTTCTACCATTAATAAATTATTCGAACCTGAGCATTGGTCCCAGCTCCGTCCGCAGTAAAGAGTCCACCTTTGCATCTATGATAGCGGCAACTTCCTCAAGTGTATCGTTAGCGTCAACCTCCTCATGCTCCATTCCCAGTTTTGACTTCATTTGTTCAAACATGCAAGCCACTTTTCGCTGCATTTCGTTTGTCTCGTATCTCTCAGCGCCGAAACCACCTCGTTGTCGTTGAACCTCAGGGCTAACCTTGAGAAACAGTACCAAATCTGGCCGAGGAAGGCCCACGTCTGGCTGCTTACACCAGTCGAGGCTCAATCCGACCTCCTTGGCTGCCGTGAATGCAATGCCAGAGTAGTAGTATCGGTCCAAAACCACAGTGACCCCCTGTTCTAGCAGCGCTGAGATCTTCTCGGCCGCTTCCCATCTATTGGCGCTAAACAGCAAGTGAACAGCCTGGTCACTCAATTTTGAGGAAGAAGTGAGGTACCCGTTGATGATTTGCCCAATAGGCGTAGTCCGGTCAGGGAACCGCATAGCTTCAACTTTACGGCCTTCAGCCTTAAGTCGAGCCACTGTCCTCTCGCATTGCGAACTCTTGCCCGCTCGGTCGAGCCCTTCAAACAAAATCAATGCGCCCCTCATCTCTATCGTTGACAAATTACGCGTCGCGTCGCGTATCGTTCGCGTTAGGGCTAAGGTTAGGGCTGGGTTAGGGCTCACGGGTATATAAGGCCAAATTTTCTTCCCATTCCACAACATCATATATTTCACGGACGGACCTCATAGGCTGCCTTTCTTAGGTATACCATTGTCGCCTGACCGTGTAGAGAGAACTAAGATTATTGCTGGGCACCCATGGTTGAGACATTCTTTGAAACCCCGGGAATCAGCTCGAACTACATCCTGAGCGTAGCGAAAGTCCATTAGACTTAGTATTATCTGTATAGTTGTCAAGAGGACTAATTGCCCATACTGAGCACTCTGAGCTGGTGTTGTCTCTATTAATGCTATCTAATATACAAGTTACAATAGTTTACATTTATGCTGGTCCTCTGGTTAGTGCTTACCCTTCCTTGAAATGGCCGAGACCTTTTCAAAGCAATTCTCTCTCACGATGAACTTCCTGCCCTCGCGGATGACAGTCTTGTTAGTCCACGGCGTCTTGGCTGGCAACGCAGCTAGGCATCTGGTTGCGTACCGCAGGAAGTGTGCATAGGACGGGGGGTTAAAGTTTGGTCGCCATTTACCCTGGGCGTCGACCTCGCTTTGGTTGAAAGACTGATCGATACCTAGTCGCGCAGCATCATCGTCATCGTCGTCGTCTTCTTCGTCAGCCGCTCCAGCATAGGACCGCGCGGTCTCAGTCGGCTGGAGCTGCAGAGTGGTTGATCGCGAGAGCGGCGGTCCCTGTGTAGTTTGCGGCGTGAGGGCATTGTGCGACATTGTTCTGTGGAGGGAGAAGGCAATGGAGGCCGTGGACTGAACTGGCGCCAGGCCTGTGGAGGAACCGTTAAGCTGGTGTACAAAAGTCGGCTGGACGTGGTTTCTGTGGGTCAGTTTAGAAAAGAATTTCGAAATTGCTCGAAACGAGGGTCCATGGAGCGCGTGTCGGTTAAACCGAGACCTGATCGAGTTGGCAGGCTCGGGTTCAGGCTCCATCAAGGCTCGATTCGAAATGTTCGTTGTGGTGATTGCGAGCTGACGGGCCGAGGACAATGATAATCTGTGGTTCGACATGACTGACAATCGGTGGCTGGCCAAAGCGATGAGTTCCTCTTCGGCCTGTCGTCGCCGTCTTCGCCGATTCCGTCGGCGGGGGATCGATCTGTACTTGGGCAGCTTCCGCTCCTCGAGCGGTAGCGCCAGGTCAATGGCCATCTGGAGCACATTGATCCACACAATACAGTCTTCCTGAGTCGAGCACTCAAGCAGAAACTGCTCGCTCTCGACACGCAGCCGTATCACGTGGGGCTTCTTCTTGTAGTCGTTGGCAACGCCAACCTCGGCGTACTGAAGCGTGTAGGACCGCAACAGCTTGCCGACAGAGTATTCAGATGTGCTGCTGGTCCCGCTGCGAATAGAACCAATGATAGAATTCCGCTTCTTGAGGGTGTTTTCTTTTTTGAGAGCAGCGTAGATGTTTAGCTGCGTGTTGTTGAGCTCAACGTGAACAGAATGCCAGTTGCGGTGATGCGATTCAGCAAAGGGACTGCTAAGCTCCTGCTTCCGCATAAGCAGCCCCTCTTTATAAATAGAAGATTTGTAGTCGGGAAGGGATTCCCGCCCTTCCTCCTCTCTAGGTAGAATGGGGAACCTAGGGGCTATCGGTGCCAGTACTTTATAGTCCGGCGGCGTAACCTTGGGACTGGCACGCTCCTCCAGGAATACGCAGGCCAGGACAGTCTTCAGGCCCTCCTCATTCTTTAGCGAACCACTAAGACGTTCATATAGTTGCAGCGGACTTAGAGTGCCTGGGGGTTGATCTTTGGTCATGAATGATCTTAGCGGGGAGCTGGGAGGTTTATAAGCGCGCTAGCCTAATGTCGATACCTTGACACCTAGACAAGTTCTGATTTACTTCTAGACACCTTCTTATTAATGTCGTTTAATTCCCATTCCTTCCATCATACGCTTTGATTCTGTTGGCTCTCTTTACACAGCTATATGGTACGGTCGGCTCGCTCTGAATTTCAAACGCCAAGATGGTACCTACGTCTTACCAAAACGGGTTTTCACTGCGCCCATTTGCTCGTGGGCCCCTGAGTGACTGTTCTTGGCCCGACGGCTAGCAAACAGCTTGACCAAGGGTTGGCGCACGATGGGCGGCCCTTCATTAGCTCATTATAGTTTTGTACTGGTTGTGTTCGACTCGCGAGACAACTTATCAAGCTGCACGCCACTGCAGCTCGCCACTGTTTGGGTGCGTCACATGACCAGTCTCGACCGTCGTATTCGTATCCGCTAGGTTGGCACTGCAGTGGCATGACATGCTACATGGAATTTGCGCGTTGGCCTCAGCCGTGCAACCGTTGACCGTTTATTTTATTAGCTGAGACACCCGCCTCAGTAAACGGGCTATACGTATGATAGCAGCTACCTCTCTATCTGTCAATTGGTATTAAATAGATATCTACACTGCCGTAACGGCTTAATGATTATAGTCTTATTGCTGCAGGCGCGAGTCGTTTTCCAGCTGATCAGATGTTATTCAGTCAGCAAGGCGAGCGCCGCGAGACACATCTTCTTGACCTCCAACGTCTCTTCTTTCGAGCCCTCCAGGCCCATATCCATATTGATGGCATTGCTAAAGTAGGTTTTTGCATTTTTTACCAGCACCACTTGGTTCTTCACCGCAGCAGCGCTTCCATCCAGCGCCGCTCTCTGCACCTCGACATCACCCAAGTCCATCCAGATCTTTTGCCGCATCAGCTTCGACGGCAAGTTCTCAGAGAGTTTACCTGCTTCACCCAGACTCTTGTTGGCAAGCGAAAACGCTCGAAACAGCTCGTTGTGGTCCGTAAACCGCGAAAAATCTAGAAAGCTTTCTGCCTGTGCCAGGTACCGTGCCACGCTCACGGGCAGCCAGTCGCTCGACCAGATCTCCTGCACCCGCGTGATCTTTTCAGTCAATGGCAAGTCGCTCAGCAGCACGGGCGCCGCCATGGTCTGTGCCGTTGTAATTTTGGCCTCTTCAAGCAGCGCGCCAGAAAGATCAGAGCCAAACCGCGAAATTACCTGGTTCAGTTCGTGAAGCAGCTCCTGGCTTCTCTTCACACTCTCGTGCGCCATCACTGACGTGGACAGCTCAAGCAGGCCATGTAGACATTGTAGGTACGCAATGATCGTCTCTACCACCGCAGAGGGACCAAAATTACCCTCCGCATGGGCAGATTCGTCCTCGGCGCCAGCCTTGACAGCAGCCTCCTCCCGCTCCCAAGCAATTCCCTCGCTCCTATCCTGTGTAGCCTCGTGAGACGCAACCAGGGGCGCCAACCCTGCTCCGTTCAATTGCTCAGCCTGCCGCGTCAAAATCTGCTCAAAAAACACAGCGGCCTTGACATACCACTCGCTCTGGTCCGTCTCCTCGCCAATCTGCGCCAGAATCTGCGCGTAGTTGTACAGCAGGTCAATTGAGGGCTTGTCCTGGGCATCAATTGCGTTCTCGTGTCTTTTCGCGATAGTCACTAAATCCTGCTCAATCACTCCTCGCCCTACCGACTCAAGACTGTTGGCTATACTCTCGAGCCGTCCAACCTTGATAACTTTGTTGTACACCACGTATTGCATACGCGCCATGTTGTAGATGGCATCGTGGGCGTCTCCAGTGGTGCCGGCCAGCTGAATTGCTCGCTCATACAGAACCCAGGCCCGCTGGTAAAACCTCACAGCCTTTGCGGCATCAGATGTGATCCACCTGTCGCCGCTGTCCTCCTCAGCCACACCTGCATCGAGATAGTCCTCAGACGTTGTTAGCACTTTTTTCACCTTGTCCTTTTTCATCCCAATAGAAACACGCTCATGCAAAGTTCATCTCATCGATGCTCGCGGTATAACCCGGCCATATCACCGACTCTAAAACATCACTAACTTGCTCATTACGCAATGCTATAAATAACCACCAAGTCAAGCGTCTCGGACTTATCGGTTTTTCCGGGAAACATGTACGTCACTTCAGCGCTCGCCGGCATAGTAACTTGTCGCGGCGTCATGGCATTGCTGGCGCGTTTAACACCAGTCGCAACCGAAAGCTTATCTTCATAACCTTGCTCCAGCGCCAACTACACCGCAAATAATCACTCCAGCAGTCGTCTCTACTCACGTGATAATCTCATCGCCTGTCCTGCGAGACATGACCTCATTTTGTGTTCACTGCAACGTAATCCACGGACAGTTGGGGCAATGACGGTGTATATCTACACTTGTATCGACTACTCTGGTGCTCAATCAAAACATTAAACTACTACCTAGCAGCATATAAATACAAAGTCAGAATTCCTTATTTTTTGCCCTTCTTCTTGTTGTTCTTCTTCTTCTTCTTGCCCACAGTGTCGGTGGATGGCTTGGCAGCAACCTTATTAGCTGGCTCAGTAGAAGCAATTGTGGCAGCATCGTCAGATCCCTCGCCGTTCTCCTCCTCCTTAGAATCATCGTTGGTTGCCTCGGCAACTGGCTCCTCCTTCTTTGGCTCGGCGACCTCTTCCTTAACCGTCTCGACCTCCTTAGCTGGCTCCTCCTCAACTGGCTCGGCGGCCTTAACTGGCTCGACGACTTCAACTGGCTCGGCAACTGGCTCAGCAACTGGCTCAGCAACTGGCTCTGGCTCTGGGATGGTCTCCTTAACTGGCTCAACAGCCTCAACTGGCTCTGGAACAACCTTGACGGGCTCGACCTCCTGGGCGACCTCAGCGACTGGCTCTGGAACAACCTCCTTCACTGGCTCTGGAACAGCCTCCTTCACTGGCTCTGGAGCAGCCTCGACGACTGGCTCTGGGGCCTCGACAACTGGCTCAACTTCCTTGGCTGGCTCAGCGACTGGCTCCTCCTTGGCCGTCTCTGGCTCTGGAACGACCTCCTTGACTGGCTCTGCGACAGTCTCCTTAGCGACAGGCTCTGGAACAACCTCTGGGACGACCTCCTTCACGGGCTCTGCCTCCTTGGAAGACTCGCCCAGCTCGACATCCAGTCGTGGTGGCTCGCTGGAAACGATGGTCTTGGGTCGGGCAGAAAGCCACTCAAGCACGTCAGCAACGAACTTGTTCCTGATTTCTGGAGTCTCGTGGTGCAACTCGTGGAACGCACCCTCGTACTCCACATAGGTCTTGTCCGGGATCGTCAGCGACTCGTAGAAAGCCTTGGTGACAGAAACATCAACAAGCTTGTCCTCCTGAGCTTGTGCGACCAGAATAGGAGTATCCTTGTTAAACTTGGAGACGAAGGCAGCGGACTGCAGTCGTCGGCATCGGCCCAGGAAACCCAGAGAAGACTCAGCGCCCAGCCAGGTGAATGGGAACTTGTCCTTTCGCAGCTTCTCTACCTGAGCAGGGTCATGAGTCAGCTCGTTCAAGTTGATTGGCATCTTCTGTCGGTATCGCGGGAAGATTTTAGCGACCAGTGGCAAAAGGGCCACCAACAGCCAGTTGGGCTGCAACTCTGGAGCGATGCCAATGGCTGGACACTGGGCAATGAAACCATCAACTCGGTCCTTGTAGGTACCACGTCCGGCGTAGGTCATAGTGATACCACCGCCCATGGAGTGGCCCCACATGATGAATTTACCCTCATACTTTGGCTCAATCACAACGTGCTCAATGACCTTATCCAAATCGGCAAAGATCTGGTAGTCATTGTTAATACCAAAGTCCTTGGAGCTCTTGTTGGTCTGACCGAAACCCCGCTGATCGTAGATGGTGCACTCATAACCCTCTTTGGTAAACAATTGAATGAACTCTTCATATCGCTCGGCGTGCTCGGCAAAACCGTGAATAAACAGAATCTTGCCCTGCTCTTTAACGCCAGATGGAATATACCATGTCTTGGAGAATAGCCCCAAGCCGCTCGACACGATCCGCGTCTCCTTGAATTCTGTCATTGTAATGTCTTGAAGTCAAAATAATAAACAAGCGCGTCGCTCAAGTCACAGAGAATTTTTCCGCACGCGCACATCTCAGCATGCCCCGCATGTCAATTGCATGGCATATGCAGCCTCGGCATCGGACTCACATTGCCGACAGCGTATTATCCTACATACAGCAGAGCTATGTTCTAGCCTTATGAGACAGTCACACCATAGAACCAGCCTAGGATTAGTTCACGTGACTTACTGCTCTATCCATTCCCGACCAAGTTCTGATCACCAGCTGAACATGCCACGGAAGGACCCTGACAAGGGGCATTGCGTGGGCGTACATGGGACTGGCGATTTGCCCAACGTGACCCTGCCGCAGTGCAAGGACCACTTTTCGTGCTAGTGCGGCCGGTGCCAGCGGAGGGGCAACCAACTGAGATGGCGTGTTCACATCTTTGAATAGCTGCGTGCGTAGCTGGCCAGGCGTGACTATCAGGGTCTTGACGCCAGAGTCGTAACCAAGCTCATACGTCAGTGCCTCGTGCACTGCGAGAAGCGCGGCTTTTGAGGCGCCATACGCACTGAGGCCCGCCGGGCATGCGAAACCAAGCACACTGCCCACGTTCACAATGTACCCTCTGCGGGCTTCCACCATTGCTGGAACAAACGTCTTGATCATGATGAACGCTGCTTTCAGGTTCACATCCAATGTCCGGTCGATATCGCGGTACGTCAACTCCAATATAGGTTTTCCGTACATTATACCCGCATTGTTCACTAGCACAGTGACTCTTCTTCCAAAGTCGTGTCTAATTTTTTCTGCTGTGGCCTTGACCTGCCCATAGTCTGTGACGTCACACTCATAGTACCTGACGCCGCGAAGACGCTGATCGACAGGGGGCGTTGACAGGTCCAGGACTGCGACGGCGCAGCCCTCGGCAGCCAATTGACGTGCCAGTTCACGGCCCAGTCCGGCAGCGCCGCCAGTGACCACCGCCAGGTCTGTGTGGTGCAGTCGGGTCGGATTAATGCAAGGGAGGATGACCGCGGGAAGTAAAGGAATCCTCGAGGTGGTGCGGTAGACGAGTTTTCGGACGAAACTTCTAACGCAATGTGGAAAGAAGTCCGTATGGAAGCCAACGGTGTCCGCGATGGGCTGTATCGAGAACTTTGGGGTAGTTGTCGCTGAATCCATGCAACGGCGCTGTGACTTTGGCGCTTCGTTCACGCTAATCGGACTGATTGATAGCTTGAAGCTACTGCGAAGTGTTGTCCTCAATTGACGGCAATTGGGTTGATGTTAGATGGCGCTGATCCAGTGTGATGATCACGCGCTTCAGATAAGGTTAACCTGCATGGCTTATACGGAAACCTGCAGCGATAACAATAGACCCCTCTGCGTCAGAATACTTCACAATCAATGGGAGAGATTAGTTATTACATAATTCATGCTTTATTCGTAAGTTAGTGGGCGACCTGATGGCTTTGTGGTGGCACAGATGGTGGAGCATGCTGAGCAGCTGGTGGTGGTCCTGGTGGCGGCGCAAAGTCAGTAGTCTCAGTCTGAGCGACGTACACGCTGTCCTTCTCGACGAAGTTACCGTGGGCGTCGTAGTACCCGGCGTCTTCGCCGGAGGGCTGTGGGTTGTATGGAGGCGCCGCTGGGGCCTCACCCTCTCTGTACTGGTTCTGGTGCGCGACGTTGGCAGGGACCAACCAGGAGGTACCATACGCTGGTGGAAGACCGTTTCGCGCCCGCGCGATGGCTTTCTTTCTGGCGACGAGGATGGAGCAGATCAGCAATAAGATACTGACGCCGACAAGAGCCCACCGGGCGTAGTACCAGGTGTTGTTGTACGTGTAGCAGAAATAGCCGTCGCAATAGGTTGTTCGCTTAGCCAGTTCGATGCTGACCATTGTGTTTGTGTAATGAGCGTAAAGATTGAGGTAAAGAATGTACTGACTATTGTGGCTGGTGGTACCGCCGTACTTATACCCACCTGCCAAGTGTTGTTGAGGCTGGAAAATACCTCCTGAAACAGTCACCGCGCCAAGCTTCACCCTAGCTGTGAGAGTCATCCGTGCATCATGCACGGCGACAAAAACCTCCAACGGTGAGTTGGCTAAATTATAGCCATATGCGGGTTATTAGTTGTAGGGGATACGTTCCACGATATATTCATGTCAAGTACGTTCGACCCTTCACGCTAGGATGATGTGTGCTCAGGGCGCTGAGACATCCCGTTTGGGAAGATCATCCCGAAAAGGGAATTTAATGTCGTGGATCGACGCCGCACTGATGGAATACGAAAGGCAAAAAATTTTAATCTAACCGTTAATTACACGCAAGCCGGGTTTGTTGACCACGCGTTGCCAAGGAAACGCCTAAATTTCCTGCTAGATTGACGCCGCATTGGCTTGCCTGCTGGTACCATATAAACAGCCGAGGCTAAACCGAGGATAGTACAGGCCAGGAGCCGTTGGGGCTCTGGTTGTGGTTGCTGTGGTATGGCCAAAGCATTCGGAGTCATTCACAGTATATCACAGCGTACCGAAACCACTGATCGGCAATGCCTCGACCTGGGCCCTTGTGGTACGTGCCGCGTCAGTTCGAGTCAGCGCTCCGATGACGCATAATCTGAGGTAGTTTGTGCAGAATTATCACATGGCAGTCACCTTTAGATGAATCAGGTTAGTCCAAATGAAATTTCATGACTAAAAAATAATAAAGACTGTAGACTGAGTAGAGAAAAGTCTAAGCTCGGTCACCCAACGCCTGGTCCACCGCACCAGCAATCTTGAGTGCCTTCTCCTCCTCATACTTTCTGCACACCACTTGAATGCCAATGTTTCCTCCATCGCACGCCACGGGGTCATAGTCTTTCCAGTGCAGCTGGTCCATGTCTCCATAGAACTCGGCTCGCTCAGGTTTGCCCAGCTTCTTGCTCTCAGCCCTCATCACGGGGACGGCACAACAAGAGTAGTCCAACACGTTGAACAGAGTGGTGTAGGTGATGTAATAGAACTTGTCAAAAGGATGGGACTCGGTTGCCGCCGCAGGGTAGATGAGAGCGTCAATTGGTTTCTTTGTCGACGTCAAGGAGGCAGTATTGTTCCACTTTTCAAAGTATTCCTGTTGGAGCTGGAGAATGTCCTCTTTTATCTTCCAAACTTCGCTGGCTGGTCGGTCTGGCATCTGCTCAAAGAGGGCAAGAAATGGCTGTGCTGGCTCATCAGCCCAGTTCTTCTTGAGGCACTTGGCACCGTCGGCAGCAAGCGCCCCCAGGGCCAACTGGCCAGCTTCCTGGCAACGGTGTGGAGTCCATTCAATCACTTCGTGCCCAGCCTTTCGCAGAGCCTCGGCAGTCTTCTCCACGGCCGCCTGAACAGCTGGCGTGGGCTGGCCTCCAAGGTCGTCCTTGAGCACTCCAAATACCAGCTTCTTGGGCAACTGAGGCTCTCTCCAAGGCACCGGGACCACCTTCTCGTCGAACAAGTGCGCCTCAGCGTTCAGCAAAACCTTAGTGAAGAACTCCAACGACTTGTAGGATCGTGCCATCGGACCGTTCACAGAACAGACTGTGTGCTGGCCAGGCAAACCCATTCTCCAGCCGGCTGTAGAGAATCGATCGAGACTGGGCTTGAGACCATAGACACCGCACATAGCCGCCGGAATTCGAATAGACCCGCCAATATCAGATCCCAGGCCCACGACAGATCCGCCGAAAGCCAGCAAGGCACCCTCGCCGCCAGAGCTTCCGCCAGGAGTGTGAGTTCGGTCATGTGGATTCAGAGTTCGGCCAAACAAGCAAGACTCAGTGGTTGGCATCATGATGCCGGTCGGGACTGCAGTCTTGCAGTATAGAATGGCTCCGAGGCTTTCAAGCAGAGTAACAGTTGGAGAGTCCTTGGACATGACGTCCTTAGACCACGAGGTGAAGCCGCAGCTGGTCACCTTTCCCTTGATGTTGACTTGGTCTTTCAGCGACACTGGGAGACCGTGCAGAGGGCCAAGGGGCTGACCGTGCTCGTTAAAGTAGTTGTCCAAGAACCTGGCTCGTTCCTCAGCCTCCTCGAAAAACATCTCAGTCAGACAATTGGTCAACTGGTGGGCGTAGGCTGCTCGCTTGTTGAATGCCCGCGCGATTTCAAGCGCCGACCATTTGCCGCTACTGGCGCTCTCCACAATTGTCTGTGCGTCAGAATCTGTGATCTCAAGCTCATCAATAGTGAAGATATGAGACTCGTAAGGGAACTTGGTCACGTCTCGCACGCTATCGTGTGGCAACTTCCCCGCGGGAATCCTAAGAGAATCTGGAATCTGAGCGTCTCGTCGCTTCTGCGCGGCTTCTGCACGCACCAGGTAGGTCTCAGTTGCACCGGTGTCTGATGTGTCAAGCATGTCAATCAATTGATGTCAATCGTGAGGATCTGAATGCGGGGGCCTCCTTATAAAGTAGGCTTCCTATTTGAGACCGGCATTTCGGACCCTCTTCTCTCCGTCGGCCGCTTAGCCGTGCTGCAGCGGTGACTCGACCATGTCGCGATGATTAAATTTAGAACCTCCTTCACAGGCACGTGTCCTTACCCCCCAACTTATTCATCGACATGTTCAATTGCAATACTAGCGTTGGTGTCAGCACTACAGCCGATCATCACCCGTGTAAGGTGGGGACGCGGAATGCCAGGTCCTGTGGAGGCGCGGCTTTTCTTCCGACATTGCAAGAACTGTGGCAAGCTGGGGGCGCGCACGAAAACGTTGGCGCCTCGGGCTCAACGACCATGTTGCCACCGTCGCGGCGTGCTAGTGTCTAGAGACCGTCCAGTCACTGGCTTTGTTTCTCATGATGTCTGGTAGTTTTATACATTTGTTGGAGTATCTTGCTATGATCTCCAGAAACTTCCTATCTTGAACTCGTGGCCCGAAGATCTAACTATGTTAGAATAAGGTCAGTGAGTGGATCTCTGGTCGCGATTGTCGGTACTAATGGTACGCCGCTTAGAATGACTAGCTTGTTATCAACCTGCCACAAGTCCATCGAATTCCCTTAATATATTGTAGCTCGCCTAAAAAAGCCGCGAAATAATATAGACAAAGCTATTTTTAACAGGGTTACTACCCTGCCCCTCTCCCTTGCCTATTTGATGCTGCCCGACGCGCCAAGATGGCAGCCGCACCTTTGTCTCTCGCCTTGTTTCAGATCTGCCCTCGCCCTTGCGAATTTTACCAGTGCAAATTGGTTTCATTTTAGTGAACTGACAGCGTTGACTTATGTACAAGTGTTACTTCTAAAGGCAATTGTAAACAAGCTTCTCAACACGTGATCAGTGCAGAACCATGTCGTTGCGCTATATTGTCCAAGACTGGAACCCTAACCCGTATTATATCGCTTAATTCAGTTGGTGCTCCACTCCTCTATATAAACCCCTTGGGCCGCTCTTGGTCACCACACACTCGCTTCCAACTTTCGTTAATTTTGGTTTCAACATGAAGACCGCGATCCTGCTGACGGCCATTTCTGGGGCCTATGCTCTGATGCCAATCACTGTTCAGGGCGACCGGTTCGTGCGAGCGGGTATCAACGGCGCCGAGGGCACTGAGTTCACCGTGGTTGGCGTGGACTACCAGCCTGGCGGTTCTTCCGGTTACTCTAGTTCCAGCAACTCTGACGTTCTTTCTGACCCCGAGGTCTGTCTTCGAGATGCGTTTGTCCTCCAGCAGCTTGGCGTCAACACCATTCGAGTCTACACCATCAACCCATGGATCAACCACGATGAGTGCATGAGTATTCTGAACGGCGCCGGAATCTACGTCATTTTGGACGTCAACTCGCCAGACCAGAGTCTCAACCGATACGATCCAGGCTCAACCTACAACTCCGGCTACCTGAACCGAGTCTTTGGCGTCATTGATGCCTTCAAGGGATACCCCAACCTGCTTGGTTTCTTCTCTGGAAACGAGGTCGTGAATGACGCCAAGAGCGCAGGCGTTGTGCCCAAGTACATCCGAGCTGTCCAGCGAGACATGAAGAACTACATCCAGAAGCACGCTTCGCGAGAGATTCCTGTCGGCTACTCCGCCGCTGACGATGGTGTGCTGCGACAGGCCATGTGGCAGTACCTGCAGTGCGGTGACGACGTCTCCAAGAGCGACTTCTACGGACTGAACTCGTACGACTGGTGTTCCGGCCGAGACAACTGGCAGTCTTCTGGCTACGGCAACCTCCTCAGCGAATTCCAGAGCACCAGCATTCCTCTAATCTTTTCCGAGTACGGCTGCAACGCCGTCAGCCCGCGAACATTCGACGAAGTCAACCAGGGTTTGTACGCTGGTCTCTCCACTGCCTTCAGCGGTGGTCTCGTCTATGAGTACTCCCAAGAGGTCTCCAATTATGGCCTTGTGAGCCTCGACTCTGACGGAAACGTCAAGTACCTGGCCGACTTCGACAACTTGCACGCTGCTTACGGTAAGATCACCATTCCCAGCACTAAGGCGAGCTCCTTGAACTCCTCTGTGTCTGCTCCAGAGTGCTCCTCTGTTGCCAGCTCCATCTCCTCTCTGGACAGCTCCTTCGAGACGGACTTCTCCCTCCCAGACTGCCCAGCCCAGGACATGCTCAACAACGGTGGCGGAAACAACAACGTTGGTAAGATCATTGACATCACCAACTGGACTTCCAACTACACCATCTCCGACTCCAGCGGAAACCAGATCAAAAACACTACAATCTCTGTGGACCCCAACAACTTGATTGGACCCTCTGAGGCCTCTACTACCTCTGCTCCAAAAGCCACAGCCACGGGCAAGAAGAAGAACGCCGGCGAAACCCTCAAGGTCTCTGCTGGCCTCGGGCTCGTGGCTCTTGTCGCCGCCTTCCTTTAGTTGATAATACGTACTAACAATGAATGAATGCTTTTAATAGACAAGAGCCGTACATTATCTCCTGTTGCGGCCTGAATGCTGAATAAACGTTTCGCCGTAAACCAGATCTGAACGTCAGATAAAGATCAAGGCGCGCCTCACTCGCCTCACTTGAAATTACACGTGACGACCCTTTGACGTGCCTCGACAATCGAGTAAACAATGGACAGCCACGTTCCTCCGCACACTGTGCGGATCAAGCGAAAGCGGACACAAGACCCTGTCCAGGCTCTGTGTAGGTCTACATCACGTATAACTTTCTAACCTAGTAATCGATGAGGGATCCAACAAGAAGATCAGAGCAAACACATATGGTGAGCACAATCACACGCGATTTGGCTAACTAGTCTTCAAGCTGGCAAGGACGTCAGAGACGGATAGTGAAGAGGGAAACACTTTTCTCCGAGATGAGAGCAAACAGGTGTTCAAAATGGCGAAGAAGGAGCCAGTGCATACACATGCGGATCCAGAGGTTGATCAGATGCTGACCGATATGGTCCAGTCATATCTGGACGTTTCACAGACGCCGAGGAGGACGGAGGCGGTGAGGACGCCTGATCTTGAAGTGGAGGACTATGTTTACGATATTTATTACCGAGAGCAGTACTCGGGCCTAGAGGGACTGGAGAATGTGGGAAGGATGTGAGTCTGTGGGCCTAGCGAACAGGTTTGCGGATAGCCTCTAAGGGCTTGTTGTCCTTAGAGCTCTCCGCTCTATTCGCGACGTCATTGCTTCTTGGGTTGTCTAATCCAGTTTGTTTGATTCCGATGACGAGGTGTTTGCGGACGAAGAGGAGACGAGGTTTAGCGATGACGAGGATTCTAATGGTGAGTAAGAGTCTGAATAGGGACGAACTAATGCAGCTGAGGACTTCTACAGAAACGAGTACCCCGATGAGGACTCCAGCGCAGACGAAGGCCGATTTGAAATTAGCGCCGAAAAACGACAAGAATTGCGTGAGATGCGCCAACATCTAGGCTACGACTATGATTACGACAGCGACGACTACCATCCCGAAGAAGAGGAGGAGTACAGCGACGAAGATCTGGAGCAGTACCGGGACCGCATTCTAAAGGCGCTTGAACAGCAAATAAATAGTGACTAAGCATCGACATAATTACAAGGAAATAGACCTATTCGGCCGTCGGAGGTTTGGCCGAACCACCACATTTTGTCTTCCTCATCCCCACGATCCAAAATCTTGATTCTGTCTCCTGCCCGGAACGCAACGTCGCCTGGCTGATCTCCAGAAAACGTGTATAGCGCCGTACAGTAGTCCATATCCTCGCTGGTCTCCGGCATTCTTGATAGCGCCCGCGCTGATGATGACGACAGTGCTCGTACTCGATCTGTGCTGAAGGTTTCGTAGTTTGACGTTATAGGAGATCTGGGGCCGTGATAGTTTAGCACTGTGCTCGCCGATGAGCTGTTGGACACCGTCCTGCTGTGTCCTTTATTGAAAAAACCGCCAGACAAGCGCGGCGAAAGCATTGATGGAGTGTGCGGTACGGCTGAGGCGGGCGAGCCGGGCAAGGAGGATACTGACAGTGGCGTCGCCAGAATATCAGCCTCTGTCCGGAACATTCCCTCAGATGGATTTGAGAAAGCGAAAGATCGCTGTGGAATGACGTGCTTAGCGTAGTCCGCACCGTGGTATACCGCGATTTTGAGCTTATCTTTGGTGTGGGTTTTCGGCTGCTCACTCATTTCTTTCTTGACTGTCTCTCCGTCGCGTAGAATCTCAATTCCCTGCTCGCATTTCGGCTGGATAGTGAGAAACTGCTCTCGCCAGTCATCCGTAATGTCGTCGTTAGTGTATCGCTCTCCGTTCGCCAGTCCCTGGGACTGCGCAAAGTTGAACAGTATCGACTTGAAAATACTCATGACTTTAAGTTCTGTCAGGTACAGGATCGAAGTCAGCGGGTTCAGGAACTCGCTGATGTTGGTCAAAACATAAGGAATGTACCGCTTGATACGTTCATCGTGAGCGTGAAACAGGTCCAACGCCTCGTCCAACTCCTTCTCTGCCTTTGCCAGTGATAGCTGCTCCTTCTCAGTGGCCGTCCCATTGTTCACCTGCTTCTTGAACAGCTTCTCTACGTTATTGGACACCCGGTCGTAGTCGATCTTCTTGTGCTCACGCTTCTTCAGGGCCTTCTGGACTCCCTCAATGCACTCCTTCGCGTCCTTACACTTTTCAATGAAGCTCGCCTCGAGGTCTGTGATTAGAGGCATCACAGACGTCTCAATCTCCACATAGCACTTTTGCAGTTCTTGTACCGCCACGGTAGCGCTTTCCGGGGTCTCGTGGACAGCTTTGTAAACATTCTCCTCGACAATCGGCGTGTAAAGTTCCTTGAAAGACGCGGCCAGATCCAACTGGCCAGAGCAAATTTGCCGCCAGGACTTGACAAAGGCTTTGGCTTCGTCAATTATCAGATCCAGGGCCTTCTCAGCTGTATTGAAGTCTTTCGTCCATTCAATAATCACTCGATCTTCAGTGGACTTGGACCCCACAAGCCGGTGCGGGGTCCTCAGTATCGCTTTCTTCGTTCCTTTGAGCATGGGAAATGAATGGTCCATTCCGCGGTTCCGATGTACCCTAGCCCGCGTGTGCGGCTGCGCATCACAACCACACGCGGTGTCAAGGCCCACCGGATCTGTCAAATTAACATTGCGTCATGGGTGCATAAAGTATTACTAACTGCCATGTATACTACCTAAAAGCTCAAAATGTTACCAACACTCGCTCTACCGCTCTGTTGATAAAACTACGCGCTAATCACGTGCACACCTGCATAAAGTCTATGCGACGCAATGTAGATTTGTCTCGAGTTCACAGGGATCCGTGAACGCCTCGGCGCGCTAAACTTTGTGGATGATTCAGCACACACCATGCATGTCTCGCTAGGAGATTCTGACATTACAGAGGGATTGAAAGCCAACTTGGCTGCCTTTAATGTGAGTGACAGTGTGACAGCTCGTTTTTGCCCGTTTCGCCGCATCTGGCGGGGCTCGACAAACTCTCATCACTTTTGTACCTCAAAATGATCTTGCAGTAGTCAAAGTCTACCTTCCCACTTTCAATTATCTGCCACCCTACTCCAAAACGGTTAAGAACCTATAAAAACGGCAGAAATGGCGACGCACGCTGTCAAAAACGGCCTTGTACATCGATTCGTCATCGCCTTGCTAGCTCAATCGGTAGAGCGTGTGACTCTTAACATCTCTATCCATCAGAGAATGAAAGTCATCACAAGGTTGGGGGTTCAAGCCCCCCGTAGGGCTCGGTCCATTTGTGGATATCTTTTTGCGTTCCTAAAACATTTCTGACGCGCGCACCATATACGTATGGATTGTAATTAGGCTGTCTCCAGGCACATGGACAAATTTTATTGTGAGCCGTGCAAATTCTTGCACAATAAGAGTATCCAGCGACCTGCTGCCGTCCCACGAGACTTCAATTTATTTTTTGATCGCGTCTATATTGGAGTCTTTGGTGAGACAGCTATATAGGGCGCACGTACACGAAAAACGACCTCCGAGATTGTAATTATACGCCTATTTGATGACCGCTAGCTCTTGCCGCCTTCACTTCTCTGTACTCCTGCAAAGCCTGCTGCCCGAAGCTGGAAGGTATCTGATTATGTGTGTCCAAACATATTGACCCAAACGGTTCCAGCCTTGGTCCGATTGGAGACGCTTATACCGGCCTCTCAGGAGGTCTCCGCGAAAAGCAGGCTTCTCAATGCTCCAGGTATCGAATGTCGCCTCCGCAGCATTGACTGCTTTAATGACATCCAATTCATCAGCTAGCTTCATATACATCCACAATATGCTGACCTGTGGCGGGGTTCTCAACCGGAAACGTTCCCCCGGACTTTGATGGATGAACCCGTTATTGATGAACAGCCCCACTCGCTGACGATAATTGCACTGATTTGGTGTGTGAGTGTAACGAAACTCATGCCGTTTCATCAGGTCCATGCGAGTAACATTATATCTTAAGCTGACATTCCGAGCCACGGCCCATATTCTAAGTGTGTAAATGCTCGTCGGTGATGCTGCAGATCTCTGTCCTTGATTCGTCATTGGTATGTCCTGACAGGTCATGTGCCAACGTATGTCTCACTTGTTTGAAAAAACTGTTGTATGCACAGTGCAGCTTTGAGAGCAACTCTAAGCCGTGCCTGCTGTTAGTCTAATCCGTGCCGAGGCGGGCGATGGAAGTGATCTGTCTCATTCTTGAAAGAACATTGCAAATGTAGCCGTCGGCATAGTTGCCGTCAACGTCTAGCCACTCTGTGGAAGTGCTAAACGTGAGAAATAAAGCCAACGGAAAGGGTTTTGACTGATTGGAAATCAAGTCACGTGACTTCCTAGCCCAGAAAATTCAGATCCTGTAGGACAAAATTTCACAACTCTCAGTTACGGCCACATCCGCAAGAGCACACGATTCCCCGTCCGATCAATCATAGTTAAGCTTGTGAGAGCCTTACTCAGTACTACAGTGGGAGACCATGTGGGAACAGGAGGTGCTGTAATTTTTGCTTCTCTTGGTGTCCAATGTGGTGGGTAACCATGACGTTAGAAACAAGCGTAGTAACATGTTAGAGGTATAAGCTGCTTGGAACAAATATTTTCAAGCAGAGAGTGTACCAGCCATTTACTGCCCATCATTAATAACACGCCTTGTCTATCTTTCCCTCTTCCATCTGATCGCCGCTCACGATAACTTCGTGATGTGGGAGCGCGCCAACCTCAATAGGGACATACTTACACTCATGGCTTGAGATGACCATATTCTCCAAACTAGAAGATGAGTCTGTGCACTCAGCCTTTGACTCGCTTACGTTTGGCAACACACTCTCACTCAAAGTTGATGAGGGTGTGGGTGCCATGACGATTAGCCCGTCTGGACGGGATGTGGCCTTGGCTAGGTGAGTTTACGAATTGAAGGAAGGCCATTTCTAACATAGTCGTTCTGGATTATTTGTCATTGATTTGGATGATCCGTTTTCCCCACCACGTTGGCTTCACCATTGGACTTCCTGGGAGGTGGCGGACGTGCAATGGAGTCCGCATGCTAGTAAACCGTCATGGGTTATATCTACCTCTAACCAGAAGGCGCTCGTGTGGAACTTGGCACGATCATCGGACAATGCGATTGAGCTTACACTACATGGACATCAGCGAGCTATTACAGATATTAATTTCCACGCGTTCCATCCTGAAAAGATAGCGACGTGTTCCGTGGACAGTTTCGTGCATGTGTGGGATTTCCGAGCCCCAAAGAAGCCCATACAAAGTTTCGCAGAGTGGCGGGCTAGCGCTACGCAGGTCAAGTGGAACAGGAGGAATCCGCATATTCTGGCGTCGAGTCACGACAGTAAAGTCATCATTTGGGACGACCGTAATGGGAGTGTACCGCTATGTCAATTC
The DNA here is from genome assembly GCA_003705745.3 of Blastobotrys muscicola. Classification (NCBI taxonomy): domain Eukaryota; kingdom Fungi; phylum Ascomycota; class Dipodascomycetes; order Dipodascales; family Trichomonascaceae; genus Blastobotrys; species Blastobotrys muscicola. Next base: position 211,824 of record PPJL03000004.1, read on the forward strand.
AAAGCACACAACTCCAGAGTGAATGGGCTGGATTTCAGCAGATTAGAGGAAAGCAAAATTCTGTCGTGCTCGAATGATAAGACCGTCAAACTGTGGGATTTTTCGAAAGGTACCTCAGAGCCAGAGTACACAATTGAGACGGACTTCCCCGTGTGGCGAGCTCGCCACACGCCGTTTGGACAGGGCTGCGCAGTGATGCCGCTGCGGGGAGGAAACAACAAGGTTTTTATACATGATCTGTGCAGCGAGACAGAGAAGGGCAAGATGGAGCCAGTGCACGAGTTTCCAGGACACCAGCAGCCTATCAAAGAGTTTGTCTGGCGAACGAGAGGAGGAAACTCGGAAATTGAGGACAGGGATTTCCAGTTGGTTACATGGTCGAAAGATCATGACTTGAAACTGTGGCCGGTGCCAGAAGAGCTACTGGAAAGCGTTCATTACGAGAGAGGGAGCATTCTACGGCAGAACATAACAAGGCGCGGGGCGACATACATCACGTTCCGAGAAGAGCCTATAGTCAATTCCACCAAGGGAGCTGTAGGAATATCTCCAGATAAGACTTTCGTCGCGCGTCGGCCGATGCCAGCTACTTATTCGACGTCGCCAGAACAGACATTCCAATGGAAAAGAAAGCCGCTTAACACCAAAAAATCATCAATGACTGGTACGAGTTTGCGAACACGGGATTTCAACGACCATAATACACATATATCGTGGCTCTCTGGTATCAGGATGTTTCGCAACGGTTTGTCTACGCCGCTTGATACCACTACGGACTTTTCCGAAAATGCCAAGCCCTCAAATCCGTTTAATCTTGGCGAAGAGTTCAGCAATGTCGGAAACAGGTTTCCTGAGGTTCGTTTCGAGAAGATCTCAGTTGCCACTGGCGAGTGTGTGATGGGTCTGACTGGTCCGTGGTCCTCATCAGGAAAGGACTCCGTTTTCATGCGGATAAAGGTCAAGTTCCCTTCGAATTATCCCAGCGAGTCGCCAATTTTTGGAATTGAGGAGAATTCGGAGCTGTCACCTGAACGAAGCAAAGAGCTGAACGAAGAGCTCAGCCGGATAGCGACCAAGCTAGCCCAGCGGGGCCAATACTGCTTAGAGCATTGTGTGCGATATCTTCTGGGCGGAGAGGTAATGGTTGACGACATCGAAGATGATTACCTTGAGAAGAGTGGTAGACTTTCTTCTTTGGACGAGTACATGGAGGGAAGCAACGACTTTCAGTACTCGTCGGAGTCTGACGAGGGTGAGATGATTCAAACGATCGCTGACAAACACAGAAACTTTAGAAGAATGAAGAGCGAAGCGACGCTTCGGCCTAACACATGCTCCGCAGTGTGGTCACCCTTTGGCACGCTCATTTGCATTTTCAATCCCAAGCAGGAAAAGCAGCCTGGGTTGGTGCATGCGCTTCTTAATGACAAATTTCAACTAACGGATGGAGCAGATGAGGATCTAGGCATCGAGACGTCCGACAGCTACGAAAGTGACTCTGACGATCTTAACGGAGACAGCCGTGCGAGGATCAACTACTGGAATGTTAGCGGATCAAAGTTTCAGTCAGCTATGAGAGCTGGTAAACTGAATTTGTCTTCTCAGAAATCGCACACGGGCTATAGAGTGGATCTCTACAGGGACAAGAACTCGATCAAGATTATGGACTTCAAGTCTCTGATCCCCTCTCGAATGGACCTAGCAAAGGAATACTCAGTACTGGGAGACAGCGCTCCGCAGTTGGCGAGGCACAACGCCATGGTGGCGTACAAACACGGCTACATGCCTTCGTACGAGTGCTGGAGGTTTATCGAGAAGATTCTGACCACCAGCATTTCTCTTGATAAGCTGACCGGGGAGAACATGTTAGGACTTCCGCCACACCTGGAAGAGATGCGAAGAGGCCCGGAGTGGAACATGCCGAACAAGTTTGGAAACTTTTTTTGGAGCACTCATCCCTTTGGACGACAGTGGATGGTTGACCAGATTTTCGAGTATTTCGAGCGACAGCATGACACTCAAATGCTGGCGAACCTCGCCTGTGTGTTGTCAGGATCTACAACGCACAGTGTCGTGGCTGGCAAGCAAGCAGCATTGGAGAAGACAGAGTTATCTTCGACTCCACTTGTTGACCCCAGAATCTCTTCACGAGAGACCAGTCTGCAGAGTACGCAGTCTGAAACGAGGCGATACCACCATCAGCACACTGTCAGCCAACTGAGCACTTCGGTTCCCGGTAGTTTCAATCTTGGCAACTTTTTCAGCACGCGGCACAACCCTTGGGATATCACCGGCCGAATAAGTGATGTTCCTTATGGGTCTGACTCGCCATTCCCCGGTGACTCTAGTGTGATGTCGTTATCACCGGAGAAATTTGATGCAGTCAATCAACCAGGCTCAGTGAAACTATTCTCACGGACTCCGCCTGCACCAGTGCTTAGCCAGCCTAATCCACCGCCTCAGAAACGAGGAACTTTTGGCAGCTTCCCGCGGTCAAGCAGCGTGAATTCAGGTACACCTCCAGATGAGGTTCATTCCAGCCCCGAAATCGCCTATTCGATTCAAAGCAACAGCTTGTACGGCAGCGAAATTGGCCTGGACTCTGTCTCCATGCACATACCGAGAATGAACTTGGATGTGAGGGACTATGAGTTTCAAGGATTTTGCGAGGCTCGACATTTAGTTTCGAACCTCACAACTCGTACAGTGACCTATGCTGAGGGTCTTCTCAACGACCACAAACTGGAAAAGTACGCAATGTACCGAAAGCAGTACTCTGTTTTACTGGATGTGTGGGGGCTGAATGTGGAGCGTCTAGAGGTGTTGAAGTTCAATCACTGGCAAACCGGAAAGGCAGATCCCACGGACAGCGCACCAACAGATCTAGCAACCGCGTGCATGGAACACCACGATGAAGCAAAGCGGGCCACATCTGCTCAAATCTGCCAGTACTGCAAGCTGGCTATAAAAAAGCGGTTCTTCCAGTGCCCTCATTGTGAGCACATTTGCCACTACCAGTGCGCAGAGGAATGGTGGCAGTCGGGCGAGAAGCTATGTTGTTCTGGGTGTGGCTGCCCATGCTCCAAATTTCTGGGGTAAAGCACCACGCGGACGAGGTTTCTAATATGCAAGTGAACTTTACGTCCCTGTATGTATTTATTAACGAATTGATGAACAGTAGCATGATTAGCCAGTGCTGGTCTGTGCAGGTAACATGTTAGTGCTGAGAGTGTGACACCACGCCGGCCGGACGTATCACGTGACTGACGCGCGTGGCGCGTATCACAGATTAAACGACTTCATCTCTGCCGTCTGTGTCCAGCATGACGGAGGAAGATGACGACTGGAACCAGCTGCTGGCCGGTGGGCTAAGCGGCGGTGACCTTAAAATTCCAGATCTGAAAGGTGAAGGAGGCATTGTCCACGCGGCAGACGCCATTGATTTTGAGGATGAAGACGAGTTGGCAGATGACGAGGATCTGCCTGAAGAAGAACCGGCCCGACATATACCTGGTTTAGGGCCTGATGAGAGTGAACTTTCAGATGTTCCGTTTGACGAAGCCCCCGTTCATGACTTCGACGATGATTGGGCCAATGATTTCGCGATGGAGGAAGCACAGGCACGCGAGGAAGCAGTTCAAGAGGATGCATCAGCGACGAAGCAAGGCTCGATAGACGACATTCTAGCCTCAGGATTTGACCTGCTGGAAACTGACGTGGTGCTTGAGTCCAATATTGAGAGCAAACCATCTGATCAACAATTACTGCAAATGTACTATCCGGATTTCAAGGCAGGCGCTATCCTAAAAATGAATGCATTGTTTGGACCTAAAGCAGCCCCATTGGCTCTGCCTAAGCCTAAACCAGCGAGGATGTGTGTGCCTACGCGAAGTAAGTTAGAGCCCGAGTTGGATCAGAGGAAACTGTTCAAACAGACAGACAGGATACCAACGCGAAGCAACGTAATCAAAGTCAAGGTTCCAGAGGTTGTTGATGAGGAGAATGAAAAGTCAAAGCAAGACCTAGATAAAGAACTTCTGGTTGCGATTACCGAGTGGGATGACGGCGACAGTGAGGATGATAAGAGCACAAGATTCAACAAAAGGGCTTATAACTTTGACCTGTCAAGGCTGTATGGCTCTGACGACGAAGAGGCGTTTCTGGAGGGCACATACGAACCAGCAAAGAAAAAGTCCTGCCTGGACATGAACGACACTAAACTTTTATTTATTCAAGACAGCAGACGGTACAGGCAGCGGAGTTTTAAGATATCGCCGGGCGACAGGCAGACTCTTTCGCGATACAATGTTTCCAATGACAGGTCATACGACATGCTTAAGGAGAACTACCAGTCCAAGGTCAGAGCGACTATTGGAAACCTCAATATTGATCATTCCATGGTCGCTCTCCGTCTGCAGTCGCCATACTACAAGGTCAAGTTGTCCAAGGCACAGATGCGTGCACACCACAGACCGTCTTTTGTGGTGAAGCCCAACTCAGTCATCCAGTTTTCCAAGCTCAAGCAGCGTAAGAAGAAGAAGGACAAGGGCAAACACATCAGTCAGCTGCTGGCGAAGACCACAGATCTCACGCTCGGAGACTCGGCTACTCTGTTTTTGATGGAGTACTCCGAGGAGTTCCCTCTGGCGCTGTCCAATTTTGGCATGGGCTCCAAGCTGATCAACTACTACCGTAAGACGACCGCAGAGGACACTTCGCGGCCCAAGTTGCCGGTGGGTGAGACACACGTTCTGAGTGTACAGGATAAGAGTGCGTTCTGGAACTTTGGTTTTGTGGAACCTGGTAATGTGGTGCCTACACTTTACAATCGAATGATTCGAGCGCCCATTTTCAAGCATGAGCCGCAACAGACAGACTTCTTGCTCATTCGAAGTACAGGTGGTGGAATTGGCCAGCGATATTATCTACGAACAATTCCGCATATGTTTGTGGTTGGCCAGACGTTCCCCGTAACGAACATTCCTGGCCCACACTCGCGAAAGGTGACAACGGCGAGCAAGAACCGACTAAAGATGGTGGTATACCGAGTGCTCAACAAAAACCCGAATCACAGATTACTGGTGCGAGATATTTCAGCGCACTTCCCAGACCAGAACGACATGCAGAATCGGCAGAGGCTCAAGGAGTTCATGGAGTACCAGCGAAACGGAACGGATCAAGGTTACTGGAAAGTCAAGGCTGGCGAGGGTCTTCCTAGCGAGGACTCTATTCGGTCAATGATTGCACCTGAGGAGATTGCCTTGCTCGAGTCTATGCAGGTTGGACAGCAGCACCTGGAAGACGCTGGTTATGGCAAGAATCTTGAAGACGATAACGACGACCAGGAGGGAATGAGCATAGAGGAGCAGTTGGCGCCGTGGAACATCACGCGAAACTTTATCAACGCTACGCAAGGTAAAGCAATGTTGCAACTGCACGGTGAAGGAGATCCTACTGGTCGTGGTGAGGCATTTAGTTTTCTGAAGACGTCCATGAAGGGTGGTTTCAAAGCTGCAGGAGAATCCGTGAATGACAAGCTTGACAAGACCAAGTTTGGTGGTCACAGCTATAACGTTGCTCTCCAACAGAAGGCATACAACGAAGAAATCACTCGTATTTGGTACTCGCAGGCCAAGAGTCTGTCTGTCGCCAATATTAACGATCTAGGCTGGGACGAAGCGGAGTCGCGTCGAGACAACATTGAGCCGAGTACGCCAGCAGCCGGTGATGTTGACGACACAATGTCGTTGTTGTCGCACAATAGTGGCATGCAGCAGGGCAAGATTCTTCGAATCACGCGGTTTGTTAAAGACGAAAATGGCACTGTGCAGCGAAAGTTCGAAATCATTAGGGATCCGAATGTCATACGAGCCTACGTCAAGCGGCGACAGGCAATTGAAGACGCGGCTCTGGCGCCAGATGATATCGCTCCCACGGATGACGAGGAACACAACAAGCGAAAGAAGAAGATTCTGCAGGATGAGTTGGCGCGACTGCAAAAGAACCAGGATAGACGTTTGGCTCGAAAGGCCATGAAGGCGGGGTTGGACCCTTCACAGCCACAATCAGGCAAGGGCATTGGAAAGGGCAAGAGCACGACGAGGAAGTGTGCTACTTGTGGCGCTATTGGACATATCAGGACAAACAAGTCGTGTCCCCTTTATAATGAGAGGTGAGTAAAGACGGCGCACACGGTGCATCGACACACGTTTAATGAGGAGATACTAACTTAGTGGACCTGGAGCAACTGGAGCAGCCCTTAGCGGGAACTAGGTCATCTACGCTCATTTCTAGTGGCTAGATTAATTTATTCGCATCTAATGTACAGTGAGTTATTTCTCAATCTCGACCGAGACCAAGCTCTTCTTCTTTTTCTTTTGGTTTTTCTTCTTCTTTGGTTTTTCTTCTGGCTCTGACTCGACATCTGTGTCAATGTCTGAGCCGATGGTTTCCAGCTTTCGCTTCTTCATTGTATCGGCACGCTCGATGTTTTCTGGCACCATAACGCAGCAGTTGAGTCGGTCGCCTGAGCTGTAGACTGCGACTTGGTCCTTCTGAGCAAGGTTCCAGATAACGATCTGGCCGTCCGAGGAGACTGAGGCTAGGTAGTATGTGTTTGTCTCCTCGTGGAAGTGAATGTTGAAATGCTTGACTCGGATTCCGTGTCCCTGGAGCTCAAAGCTCTTGTCTGATTCCTTCTTTTCAACAAAGCTTGGGAAGTGAGTGAACTGAATCTTTCCGTTGCCGTGAGAGGTGACGATATAAGTCTCGTCCTTGTCGCCAATCTGGAAGATATTCAGATGGTACAGAGGCGAGGTAAATGCTAACTCATTGATGATATCAACGGTCTGAGAGTAGAGCACCACTTTTCGGTCGTAGCCAACCACAAAGTGGTCTCCGTCTGGTGACCATTGGGCCTTGAGGGGAACAGCCTGCAGCCGCAACACACTAGCCTTCTTTCCTGTCATGAGATTCCACAGCCTCAGTGTCTTGTCGTCTCCAGCACTGATGGCGACCTTACCACTTGGATGCACAGACAGATCATTGATGGCGCCGGAATGGCCCTTCAACTGGCCTAGCACCTCCCAGTCCTTGGTTCGCCAGATGAAAATCTTACCATCATTTCCAGCACTCAGCAGCCACTTGCCGCCGTAAAACTCTAGACAGGTGACGCTGCCGTCGTGCTGTAGCAGGGTACCAAGTTCTTTTCGCTTCTGCAGGTCGTAGATTCGAATGTGTTCGTCGTTGGATCCACTGACCAGGTACCGCCTAGACCAGGCTAGACATCGGATAGATTGACTGTGTGCAGTGAAGTGGAAGACCTTGGTGAAGACTTCAGTGCCTTCGAACATGGCCAGTGATAGACATTGTAGATTGTGTTCATATGATCCGGTAATGATTCGCATCTCCGTTCCATTCGTGAACTTTCCAGGGTTCTTCGCTCCTTCCACAACCTTGTCTTCTTTCTTAGATCCCTCGGGATCGGCTATCTTGACACCTTTCTTCATTGTATATTAGTGTCTATCAAAATTTGTTATCGTAATTTTTCAATTTTCGGGTTAGGGCCTGCATATGGGTAAGGGCAAGGGTAAGGGCAGGGACCATGCAATGAGTAATTATTGACCTTGTTTGATTTTCCACCTCGAAATCAAGTATCAAGATGCCAATTGAAAAAGTGTCGGTTCTCGGATCGGACATTATTCACATTGGCTACGGCCTTGAGGATCACTTGGTGTATGAGATTCTCAACATCAAGTCATCGACCTATGTTTTAATTTCTGACTCGAACATTATTCAGTTTGATCACGTCAAGAGGCTGGAGGCCAACTTCAGCAAGGCAATTGCTCACTACGATGTGAAGCCGCGACTGCTTCAGTTCATAATCCCCCCTGGCGAGGCCTCCAAGACGCGAGAGAAGAAAGCCGAGATCGAGGACTGGATGCTCTCTCAGGGATGCACCCGAGACACTGTGATGCTCGCTATTGGCGGCGGTGTCATTGGCGACATGATTGGCTACGTTGCCGCTACCTTCATGCGAGGAGTCCGGTTCGTTCAGATTCCGACTACCCTGTTGGCTATGGTTGACTCGTCCATTGGTGGCAAGACGGCTGTGGATACTCCTCACGGAAAGAACCTCATTGGCGCTTTCTGGCAGCCACAGAGGATTTTCATTGATTTGAAGTTTTTGGAGACCCTGCCGGAGCGGGAGTTTATTAATGGAATGGCGGAGGTTATTAAGGTGAGTACGGCGACCCTCTGCGACCGAAGGGGGCAGTGCGAATATGTGCAACGACTAACGTAGACCGCAGCCATGTGGGACGAGGCCGAGTTCTCTCGACTGGAATCGTACAACAAGAAGTTCTTTGAGACTATCCAGGCTCGAGACCCTGTCACCAAGCGGGTTGACATTTCCGGCGTCACCGACATGATTCTCAGTGTTGTGAAAGGCTCTGTGCGAGTCAAGGCTGAGGTTGTTTCTGCTGATGAGCGAGAGGGTGGTCTCCGAAATCTGCTCAATTTTGGTCACACTATCGGCCACGCCTTTGAGGCTATTCTGGCTCCCCAGATCCTCCACGGAGAGTGCGTCTCTATTGGTATGGTCCTTGAGGCCGAGCTCTCTCGACATCTGGGCCACCTCAGCCCAGTCGCCGTTTCCCGATTGACCAAGTGTCTGGAGGCCTACCGGCTGCCAGTTTCCATCAACGACAAGGTTGTGCGAAAGCGATCCAAGAACAGGCCATGCCCAGTGGATGACTTGATGAAGATTATGAACGTCGATAAGAAGAACGACGGTGCCATCAAGAAGGTCGTTCTGCTCTCTTGCATTGGAAACACCGTCGAGAAGAAGGCCTCCGCTGTGGCTGACGACGTCATCCGAGTCGTCTTGTCCGAGACCCTGAACGTTGTTGGCACCTATGGCGATGTGCCAAAGGAGAACATTGTGACTCCTCCAGGTTCTAAGTCCATCTCCAACCGAGCTCTGGTTCTGGCCGCCCTTGGTTCGGGAACTGTGCGAATCAAGAACTTGCTGCACTCTGATGACACTGACCACATGTTGAAGGCTGTTCAGCTCCTTGGCGCCGCCAAGGTCTCCGTTGAGGATGCCGGTGACACTCTGGTTGTTTCCGGCAACGGCGGCAAGCTGTTTGCTCCTGGCGTTGAACTCTACCTTGGTAACGCCGGCACCGCTGCCCGGTTCTTGTCTACCGTTGCTGTCCTGGTTGAGCCAACTAAGGAGCACTCTCATCTGGTACTCACCGGTAACGCCCGAATGAAGCAGCGACCTGTTGGTCCATTGGTGGACGCTTTGCGAGCCAATGGCTCTAGCATTGACTTTGTCGAGTCCGAGGGCTGCTTACCACTGAATGTTGAGGCCGGACGTGGCCTTGCCGGTGGCCGAATCGAGTTGGCTGCTACCATCTCCTCTCAGTACGTTTCTTCTATTCTTCTGTGCGCTCCATACGCCAAGAAGCCAGTCACTCTTTCTTTGGTCGGCGGTAAGCCAATCTCTCAGTTCTACATTGACATGACCATTGCCATGATGAAAGATTTCGGCATCGTTGTTGAGAAGTCCACTACTGAGGAGCACACCTACTACATTCCGCAGGGCGCCTACAAGAACCCAGCTGAGTACGTTGTGGAGTCTGACGCCAGTTCTGCTACCTACCCGCTGGCTCTTGCTGCCATGACTGGAACTACTTGCACTATTCCCAACATCGGCTCTGCCTCTCTCCAGGGTGATGCCAAGTTTGCCGTCGACGTTCTGCGACCAATGGGCTGCAAGGTCGTTCAGACTAGCCACTCTACTACTGTCACCGGTCCACCAGTCGGCCAGCTAAGGGCCCTGCCCCATGTAGACATGGAACCCATGACTGATGCTTTCCTGACTGCCTCAGTGGTTGCCGCCATCTCGTCCGGCACCACGGCCATCACCGGTATTGCCAACCAGCGAGTCAAGGAGTGCAACCGAATCGAGGCGATGATTCACGAGCTGGCCAAGTTTGGCGTCACCTGTCGAGAGCTCGAGGACGGCCTAGAGATTGACGGTGTCGGTCTAGACAAGCTAGTCGTCCCATCCAACGGTGTCAAGGTCTACGATGACCACCGAGTCGCCATGAGTTTCAGTCTGTTGTCTCTGATGCTCAAGAAGCCAGTCAAGATCCACGAGCGACGATGCGTCGAGAAGACCTGGCCGGGCTGGTGGGACACCCTCTTCAGCAAGTTCAACATCAAGCTCGAGGGCGCTAAGGAGAATTCCAACCTGCCTATCGATGTTGAGTCGAACGGCGACAAGAGCATTATCGTGATTGGCATGCGAGGTTCTGGCAAGTCCTTCATGGGCAAGTGGATTGCCAGCTCTCTGGGCATGACTTTTGTCGACCTCGACACTTTGCTTGAGGAGAAGCTCAACAAGTCCATTCCTGAGATTATCGCCGAGCAGGGCTGGGAGGGATTCCGAAAGGAGGAGCTTACTCTCTTCCAGGAGTTTCTGGTCAAGTTCCCAACAGGCCATGTTGCTGCCTGCGGAGGCGGTATTGTTGAGACCCCCAAGGCACGAGACCTGCTGAAGGAGCAGGTTCAGAAGAACAGAATCGTCCTTCACGTGCACCGAAACATTGACAAGATTGTCCAGTACCTCAACATTGACAAGACCCGACCAGCCTACACTGATGATATCAAGGCAATCTGGGCCAAGCGAGAGCAGTGGTACATTGACTGTTCCAGCCACTTTTACTACTCGTCCAACTTTGAGAGCGATAAGGAGTCGGCCAAGGTTCGATCTGGTCTACACAGGTTTTTGCACAACGTTACTGGCACCAAGGCGGTCTCTGTTCCCGCTGGCCGAACTTTCTTCCTGTCGCTCACATATCCAGACATCACTGCTGTGAACAACCTCGACCAGGTCCTCGAGGGTGCGGATGCTATTGAGCTGCGAGTTGATCTGCTCAGAGCGCCTGGCCAGAAGGGTGAAATTCCCAGCGTGGAGTACGTGAACGAGCAAATTGGTCATCTGCGACGACAGTCTATCCTGCCGATTATCTTCACCGTGCGAACAAAGTCGCAGGGTGGCCAGTTCCCCGATGAAGCTACTGAGGAGATTGAGAAGCTCGTGAAGCTCGCTTTGAAGCTTGGAATCGAGTTTGTCGACATTGAGCTCACCTGGCCATCTCACAAGGTGGCTGAGTTCATCCGAACCAAGAGGTTCACCAAGGCGATTCTTTCGCACCACAACTTTGCTGGCGATCTGAAATGGTCCAGCCCTGTCTGGGAGGAGTACCACGCCAAGGCCGTCGAACTTGGTGCCGATGTCATCAAGTTCGTCGGAATGGCCAAGTCTGTCCAGGATAACTTTGAGCTCGAACAGTTCAGAGCTAACCACAACTCCAAGCCACTGATTGCCATCAATATGGGCTACGAGGGCCAGCTTAGTAGAGTGCTCAACTCCGTTCTGACTCCAGTGACCCACGCAGGCTTGCCCGCCAAGGCCGCTCCAGGTCAGCTGTCCATCAGGGAGATTAACCAGACTCTGCACAACATTGGTGGCCTCGCCGGTAAGGAGTTCTTCATTGCTGGTAACCCTGTTGGCCAATCTCCGTCGCCCGTGCTGCATAACTCCATGTTCAGTGCCCTCGGCCTGCCTCACAACTATGGCCGACTCGAAACATCAGACGCTAAGGTTGTGAGCGAGCACATCAAGGCTTTGGGCAACAAGTTTGGCGGTGCCTCTGTTACCATTCCACTGAAGATTGATATCATTGATCATCTCGATGACCTTAGCGACAACGCTGCCGCTATCGGCTCTGTGAACACCATCATCAACAAGAACGGGAAGCTCTTTGGTGACAACACTGACTGGATTGGAATCACCAACGGTTTCCAAGAGGCCGGTGCCGTGGCCACTACCGTTGAGCACCCAGCTCTGATTGTTGGCGCTGGTGGCACTGCGCGAGCTGCTGTCTTTGCCTTGCGATCTCTTGGTTTCAAAGCCATCTATGTTGTGAACCGAACCTTTGAGAAGGCTCAACAACTGGCTGATTCTTTCCCAGCTGACTTTGGTGTGACTGCACTGACCGACGTCTCGAAGGCCAAGGCTCCACTGCTTGCCATGAGCTGTATTCCAGCTGACAAGCCCATTGATGGTGCTCTTCTGGCCAACATTGAGGGCCTGTTGGGCAGCAAGATCGAGGATGCTCCATACGATCGAATCCTGCTTGACGCTGCTTACCGACCGGCAATTACGCCAATCATGCAGCTGGCAGCTGATAAGTACAACTGGAAGGTGGTTCGTGGCCGGGATATGCTGCTGTACCAGGGTCTCGAGCAGTTCTCTCTATGGACCCAGGCCCCAGCTCCGCTGAACGTCGCTATCAAGGCGCTGTCTGATTAGTCGCCGAGAAATGCGTGGACATTTTAGTCAAAGCTCTAAGTAGTCAAACCGTTTTATTTCAAAAAATTGTTGTATACTCTGTCCCCTGTGTTCTCAGAACGCGGTCGCGTCGTGATAAGCCGCATGAAAATTGACGGGATCACACCTCACACCACTCACCATGGACGACGATTTGTATGATGAGTGAGTATACTGCAATTTGAAGACAAGCTAACAAGGTTTGGAAACTATATTGGACCTGAGGAACATTCCGAGGAGGAGGAGGAGGTCCAGCATGAGGAGTACGCTATGCCTGAGCCTGAGGTTGATGACATGCAGATAGATGAAGAGCTCAGCACGACAGCGGTGATTCTGCACGAGGACAAGCAGTACTACCCCGAGGCAGCACAAGTTTACGGGGAAGACGTGGAGACGGTCGTCCATGAGCGAGATACACAATCGCTGGCCCAGCCAATTATCGAGCCAGTCGATACGCGCCGGTTCGTGGTCGAAGAGACAGAGCTGCCTCTAGTTCACTATTCCCGGGGTTTCCAGGCTGATTTGATGAGCTATCCCGAGCAGATTAGGAACATTGCAATTGTTGGACATTTACATCACGGAAAGACCTCGCTACTGGATATGTTGGTTGCAGAAACCCACGATGCGAAGGAGCTGGTAGGACGGCGACAGAACGAGCAATTGCGATACACGGACGTCAGCATAGTGGAGAGGGAGCGAGGCGTCACCGTAAAATGCTCGCCAATGTCACTGGTGCTGCAGAGTCTCAAAGGGAAATCTCATTTGTTCAACATAGTGGACACACCAGGACATGTGGATTTTGTGGACGAGGTTGCGGTGGCTGGCAGGCTAGCAGACGGGTTTGTGGTGGTTGTGGATGTCGTCGAGGGAGTCATGATCAATACAGAGCGAGTCATTACTCATGCGATACGCGAGGGCATTCCAATGGTGTTGGTGCTGAACAAGATTGATAGACTGATATTGGATTTGAAGCTTCCTCCAAACGATGCCTATCTCAAAATGATCCATGTTTTGAATTCGATAAACGATATCGTGAAGGAGCATCCAGGTGTTGAGACGTTTTCGCCGGAAAAGAACAACGTCGTCTTCGCCTCAGCATCCATGGAGTGGTGTTTTTCACTCAAGAGTTTCGCACAAATGTACGCGGAAAAGTACCCCGGTGTCGACGTGGAAGGTTTTGCCAAAAGACTATGGACCAAATATTACACTCCAGAAACGCGAAAGTTCTCGAACACCGGAGAGAAGCGAGCTTTCCTTCACTTCATTCTCGAACCGCTATACAAGCTGCACTCGCATACAATAAGCCAGGATGAGGCCGGTCTTAAAAAGACACTCAAACAGCTCGACATTTTCCTGACTTCGTCCACATACAAGCTCGACATCAAACCGCTGCTAAAGACTGTGTGCAGACTGTTTTTCGGCAACTCTGCAGCATTCGTTGATGCATGCCTTGGCCTTCCTTCGCCAATTGAAGGAGGAATGAACATTGTTCAGCGATCTTACACAGGCCCACAAGACAGCGAGGTGGCCCAGAGCATGCAGTCGTGCAATCAAAAAGGTCCATTGGTGATCAATGTGGTCAAAATGTACACCAGCGCAGATGCTACTGAGTTTTACGCACTTGGAAGGGTCATGAGCGGTACAGTACAGGCAAGCCAGGCTGTGCGAATATTGGGCGAGAACTTTTCCATTGACGATGATGAGGACATGGCTACCGGTGAAGTGAAGGATCTTTGGCTACAGCAGACGCGGTACAAAGTTGGAGTGAACGCTGTACCTGCCGGAAACTGGGCTCTGCTGAAAGGAATTGACTCGACTATTGTGAACTTCGCGACTGTTGTGCAGAATGAGGGCTTTGACAGCAGCGAAGCATACATCTTTCGACCTATCAAAATGATCTCACAGCCAATTTTCAAAATCGCTGTCGAGCCCATCAACCCGTCAGAGCTGCCCAAGATGCTGGACGGTCTCAGAAAAGTATCCAAAAGCTATACGTTGCTGCAAACAAAAGTGGAAGAGTCTGGCGAGCACATCATTCTAGGTTCTGGAGAGCTATACATGGACTGTGTGCTGCACGACCTGCGAACTTTGTACGCCCAGATGGAAATTAAAGTCTCTGACCCTGTTACGCGCTTTTCCGAAACCTGCACCGAGACATCTGCCATCAAGTGCTATGCAGAGACACCCAACAAGCGAAACAAGTTGACGGTCATTGCTGAGCCATTAGAAGAAGGCATTTCGCAGGATATCGAGGAAGGGAAAGTGAGGATAACGGACAGCGTGAAGGTTGTCAGCAAGTTCTTTCAAGAAAAGTACGAGTGGGACGCTTTGGCCGCTCGGTCTATCTGGGCTTTCGGACCTGATGACACAGGCCCAAATGTTTTGATTAACGACACGCTGCCTACCGAGGTCGATAAGACGCTGCTTAGCAGTGTTCGTGAGTCCATACGACAGGGATTTCAGTGGAGCACGCGAGAAGGACCATTGTGCGAAGAGCCAATAAGAGACACCAAGTTCCGTATTATGGACGCATCTCTTGCGAATGAGCCCATTTTCAGAGGCGGAGGTCAAATCATTCCGACTGCTCGACGAGCGTGTTACTCCTCATTTCTCATGGCGACCCCACGACTGCTGGAGCCTGTCTACTCGTTCCATGCGGTGTGCACCAGCGATGCTGTCAAAATCATCTATGATCTTTGCAACCGACGGCGAGCGGTCGTGAAGCGAGATGCACCAATCGCAGGAGCGCCACTATACACCGTCCAGGGCGAAATCCCAGTCATTGACTCTTTTGGTTTTGAGACTGACGTGCGGGCGGCTACGAGGGGAAAGGCGACCCTATCTCTAGTGTTTGACAAGTGGGAGTTGGTTCCCGGCAACCCGCTCGACAAAACCCAAATTCCAGAGCCTCTACAGCCAGCTCGAATGCTGGGTCTGGCACGTGACTTTGTGTTGAAGACCAGAAGAAGAAAGGGTCTGAGTGAAGAGCCTACTGTGGTCAAGTATTTGGACGAGTCGTTAATCGGTTCGCTGAGGGAAAGTGGGTTGCTCGAGGCTTATAATTGAGTTGTGCTCACTAATGAAAAGATATTTATTCTCATGGTTTCCACTTCCTTTTTTTAGCTTTCTGCTCTCAATGGAAGACAACTTCCATCGCTGAGGTGCCTTGGTGTTTTTTCATATCAGGTCTATGTCTACATCTTTGTATCGGTAGAAGAGCGTGGCTATTTGCACCAAAGTTCCAACATATCTCTACGACTAGAACTATGGTGTTTCAAGGATTTTCAAGCTTACAGCACAAGTGGGATAATATATTAATTTTGTCTAGACATTCAGATACGGATGGCTCGGTATGGCTAACGCTTACCCGCTCTCCTACTCTTACCCGGTCGTTTCTTTGGCCCTGCCTTCATCTTTTTCTGGTTGAACCCACTCAGATCACCACTGCTTTCCTTGTCGTTTGACTTTTTGTACTTCTTCTTTCCTCCGTGGCCGTACTTCTGATCCTTGGCCTGTCTCCTTTCGCCCTTAGTCTTTTTCAAGTTTGTCTCCTCCAATGCAATATCGAAATCAGTGTCGGCGACCATCTCATTGCCGCCTCGCTTTCGCTTCAGACTCTTGATCTTGTCGAGTGTTTCTCGCTTCTCCTTCTGTCGCTCCTGCAGCTTGGCGTGCTGCACCTTCTTTCCGAATTTCTTGAGCTCCCGCTGTTTCCTGGCCTCCTGAGCAGCCTTCTTGGCCGTCTCTGTGTCAATCAGCTTCTTCTTGAGTCGCTCCATGTGTTCGTCGGACTTCACCATCTCGGCAAAGAAATCAGTTGGTCTGCTGAAGGGAACGTTCTCCTTCCTCAGCTGCTTTCGTGCGAATACAGCAGCGGCTTGGCCCTGCTTGTAGAAAGAAAGCTCCCGCTCCAAATCATCATAAATATCCTTCAGCTCAATTTTCTCCGAGGCAGTCACAGACAGGTGCTCATGGAACGAGCTGGTCTGGATTTTAATGGCGTCAAGAGCCTGTTTCAATGCAGCTTTGTTGTTGATGGTGGTCTTTTGATATGGAATAACATCAGCGTCGTCGTCAAACTCAGCGTCACTCAATGGAATGTCTTCGTCTTCTTCTTCATCGTCCTCCTCATCATCATCTTCTTCTCCGCTCTCCTCAGCCTCGTCGTCTATTAGCTTATCCATCTCAATCTCGCTATCACTGTCACTCTCAGCCAATCTAGCAGTATCAAACTTCTCATCTTCGCTCTCCTCGTCGCTCTCAACTTCGCTCTCAACCTGCTCCTCAACAACCTTGGCAGGCTTGTCCTCTTCAATCTTCTTGGAAAGCTTCTTCAGCGAAGCCTTGAGTTTGCCCATTGTGTGTTAGATCAAGCGATAGTGAAAAAAATATTTTTTTTCGTTTGTGCGGCTATCTACCCTTACCCAGGTCACGTGAACTTTCAAGCCTAGCTATCGTGCCATAGTTGTCGCACATTATCAAACTTGCCACAGAGATAGGATCAGGAATCATATAAATAATTTATCAAATTCTTTACAGCTTACTGCTTTATTCTGCAGAAATCGGGTCCCCATAGTGCACGTAACACTTGAGAATACATTGACCTATCTCAGCGTTGTGTCCCGCATATACCAATTCTTCGCCGTAGTCTCCTAACGGCTTACTCAATTGCCTAACAACTTATCGTCTCACATTGTTGAGCCCAACGAGCGATTATGTTACCACTATATGCCTCAGGCCGTAATCGGACAAGCACCTGTCTTGAACGAGCCCACAGCATTCCAACCAAACACAAAACTCCACAGTCCGTACAAAGTACCACACCGCATTGTCAATATAAGTACAACCAGCAGCCACTAACTGACCAATAGTTAGTTACACGTCATATCTCCAAGACATTTAACGGCTCTTGTTCTCGCGCATGAAACACGTGACTAAATTACTTTGGCTCCTAGCGCTGTGCGCGCCCCTGATTTTGATCTCCTGTGATCTTCTCTTTACCAAAGACTCAAAAATGGCCAGCAAAGCTGAGATCAAGGCGAAATTCGACGGCGTATTCCCATCCCTGGCTGAGGAGCTCCTCCAGGAGGTCAAGGCCACCGGTATCTCTGAGAACGCCGTTCAATGGTTCGAGAAGAGCTTGTACTACAACGCGGTCGGCGGTAAGGCCAATCGAGGTATTTCCGTCATTGACACGTACCAGATCCTCACTGGCAAGAAGGAGATCTCTGATGAGGAGTACAAGCGGGCTGCTGTCCTAGGCTGGTGCATTGAGTTGCTACAGGCCTTCTTCTTGGTCTCTGATGACATTATGGACGCTTCCAAGACTCGACGAGGTCAGCCATGTTGGTACCTCGCCCCCAAGGTTGGTATGATTGCCATCAATGACGCCTTCATGCTTGAGTCTGTCATCTACATTCTGCTCAAGAAGTACTTCAAGAAGGACTCCTACTACGTTGACCTGATTGAGCTGTTCCACGAGACCACGTTCCAGACTGAGCTGGGCCAGCTGCTGGATCTTATCACCGCCCCAGAAGATGAAGTCGACCTCGACCGATTCTCTCTCCAGAAGCACTCTTTCATTGTCATCTACAAGACTGCGTTCTACTCCTTCTACTTGCCTGTCGCCCTAGCCATGTACATGGCTGGCGTCACTGACGAGCGGGACTTCAAGCAGGCCAAGGACCTGCTGATCCCACTGGGAGAGTACTTCCAGGTCCAGGACGACTACCTTGACTGCTACGGAGACCCAGAGTTCATTGGCAAGATTGGCATGGACATCCAGGACAACAAGTGCTCGTGGGTCATCAACCAGGCCTTGACCAAGGTCACCCCAGAGCAGCGAAAGGTGCTTGACGAGAACTACGGTGTCAAGGACGCCGAGAAGGAGAAGGTCTGCAAGGCTCTCTTCAAGGAGCTCAACATTGAGCAGGACTACTTTGACTATGAGGAGAAGGTTGTCGGCTCCCTGCGAAAGCAGATCGCTGAGGTTGACGAGAGCCGAGGCTTCAAGGGTGCCGCCGTTGAAGTTTTCCTCCAAAAGATCTACAAGCGAACCAAGTAACCCGAGCTAGACTGACAAAACTAGATGTAAATTGAATTGCACAAAGGACTCAACCAGATCGATCAATCACAAGAGAAGTATGGTACAATGAATTATTATGAGTATGTACATTATCGGCTCTAGACTGTAGAGACCTCTGCAAAATATTGTCGTAAAATCATAGCCAGCACGCCTGGCAACTCTCGAATGTCTCGCACAATCACGTAGAAGTCAAAGGGGAACGTTGAGATGTAGGATTCCATGATTGGCGGGCCAACGTTACCGTTCTCATCCTTGACGAACTTGACTTGATGCATGTTGAAGATTGAGCCGGAAGACTTGTTGAGGCCGTCCACAATGACAAACACCTGCATGATCTTCTCCTCCTTGGCCTGACGAGCCAGCTGCCGCAGTCGCGGATGGTTGTCGCACACACCGTCCGAGATGATGATTTGTAGCTGCCAGACATCGTTTCTGGCCTCGTTCTTGACCTGCTGGAACATGTCGAGCGACTTTGTCAGAAGTCGCTCAACGTTGGTGCTTGTCTGGTTGAATTGGAACCACTGCAGAATCTCGGCCCCAGCGTCAGTGGTGAACTGTCGATGGAATGGAAACACAACGTGCGCCGAGTCACCGAACCGAGTGATGGCTAGCTGACCTGCCTCGAGCTGGGTCAAGGCCTTGGACACCAGCGCAATAGACTTGAACGCCAGGTCCACGGCCCCAGACTCGGCCATAGACTTGGAATCGTCAACGGCAATCATGATCTGGTACTGTCGCTTGTTGGGCTTGGTTCGTCGCATCCAGATCTTGTCCTTCTTAAACTGACTGGCAATGTAAGGAATGATTCGTTTCATGTTGAGTCGCTTACCGGTTCTGAAGTCGCCTCGCAGCTTGTTGGCCAGTGTTGGCTCCAGAATCAGACGCAGCTGCTCGCACAGACTTAGAGCAAGGTCGTTGGTAGCTGACTCGTACTTCTTCCAGAGGGTTCGGGCCTCGTCCATGTCACGAGTTGGCTCAAGTTCGTGCTCGTCCGTCTCGTCCTTGATGTCAATGTCATCGGCTTCGTCCATCTCCTGATCAACTTGGTCAATCTCCTGAGCCCTGCCTGCCTGTCGGTCGTTGATGTAACCGCCGCCAGCTCCGCCCTCATATGTGCCGTCAGCTTCAGTCTCCTCGCCTTCTTCCTTGGCCTCCTCCTGCTGGTCTTCGGTCTTGGGCTGCTCGTGGGCCTCGCCGTCTTGCTCAGGCTCGGCCATCTCCTCGTCTTCAATCGCCATGGAGTCGTCAATCTTCTGAACTTGGTCCTGGTTGGCGGCACCCATCGCCTGCGTGTCGTGGCTGCTGTCACCGTCAACGTGTTGATACTCGTCAGCATTGTTGTTGGCATTTTCCTCGGCATCGGCACTCTGCTCAACTTCTTTGATCTCCTGTCGGCGCTTGTGGAACTCCTTCAAAGCATCTCCAAGCTGCTTGACAGACTCCTTCGCCGCCTTTCGCGCTTCGTCCTCCGGCTCCTCGGCCGGCTGCTCCTGCTGCTCTTCCTGGACACCCAGACCTTGTCCGCCCTGCTCCACGTCTTCCTGCTCTTCCTCGGCGGCCTGGTCCGCACCCTGGCCCTTGGTGTTGGACTCCTTCTGCCCAGTGGTGCTTTCCTCTGGGGCAGCTTCCTCATCAGCGCCATCATCCTCAGGCCCATGAAGTCCCTCCGTCTTGACGTTAGAGTCGTTCTCGGCCATCTTCGAATTGTCCTCAGCGGCGTCCATATCCTCCTCGTTATCGCCATCACCCTGCTCCTGCTCTTGACCCTCCTCGTCAACATCCATCTTGTCGTCGCCTCCTTCCTCGTCCTCATCTCCCTCCTCGGCGTCACCATCCTCAGCGTCATTAGCATCATTCTCCCTGCCCTCAGGCTCGTCAACGTCCATGTTGTCCAATGCATCTTCAAACTCATCCTCTCCGTCCTCCTGGCCATCCTTCTCTTCCTCATCGCCATCCAAATTGATATCCTCAGGCAGCTGCAGAGTCTCTGTATCTTCGGCCTGTGCCTCTAGATCTTCACCCTCGTGCTGCTGAACATTGTCCTCCTGCTCGCCAACGTCCTCCTCCTCCTCTTCGCCGTTCTCATCCTCCTCGGCCTGTTCACCTTCACCGTCGCCTTCATTCTTTTCGTCGCCTTCTCGTTCCTGGTCGTGGCCCATCTCTTCATTCTTGCTGTCGGGGACCTCATCTGAGTTCTTCTCCTTTCCATCCTCCTTCTTGTCATCGTCGTCCCACATCTTTTC
This sequence comes from Blastobotrys muscicola, assembly GCA_003705745.3. NCBI lineage: Eukaryota > Fungi > Ascomycota > Dipodascomycetes > Dipodascales > Trichomonascaceae > Blastobotrys > Blastobotrys muscicola. The sequence goes on from PPJL03000004.1 coordinate 232,558, forward strand.
ATCAATGGCGTTAGGGTCGTCATCACCAATATCGCCAACTTCTTCGTCCTTCTCGTCTTCTTCCTCGTCGCCTTCATCATCACCCTCCTGCTCTGGCTCGTCCACGTCCTGAACGTCACCAGCCATGTCGCCTTCAATGTCTACGGCATCATCATCGTCCTCCTCCTCTTTCTTGTCGTCCTTCTCTTTGTTGTCAGTCTGAGCATGCTCACTCAGGTCCTCGTCGTCCTCGACGTCCTTGGAGTTGTTGGTCTCACCAGCTCCATCGCCGAGACCCGTTCCCTGCTGGGCATCGCCCTCGTCAGGCTTGTCGTTAGCCTCTTGTGGCGAGCAGAAACCAGACGTAGCCAGCTCGTACAGGCTCGACAACAGCAAGAAAGCCGACTTACTCAGACCCTCATACTGCCGCAACACCTTGGCCTGCACCACAGCGCACAGCTCAAGGTATTGCTCGACAAAAGGCAGCGCAGTCTTCAGTGAAAAAGCATTGGCCGCTCCAACACCGTAAACACTCCTCTCCATGAGCTCAGCCACCTGCTCTCTGTTCAGAGCCTTGCTCAGCTGAACTAATTGCCGCTGGTTAGTCTTGAACCAGCCAGCTTCTTCACTGGAGTAAGAGTCCACAGCCTTGACCTTCCACTCGCCATTCTCCTTGCCAAAGTCCAAACCAATAATCTTGTTTGTCTGCTGAATAGATCGCAACACGACATCACAGAGACCCTCATTGGCCTCGCAAACAGCCTTCTCCAGGTCAATCTCGCCTCGCTTGACCGTCTTGCCCTTGACTTCTGGCCTCTCAATCCATTGGACTAGCATGTCCGCAACCAGCAGACTCTCCTGGGTCTTCACGAGTCTCAGGACCTCAGTGAACTTCTTGATTTCAGCTCGCACACTCTTGACAAAGCTGTCCACTCGCTTGGTCCTAATCACGGCAACGCCAAATGCGTCGAGCTCGTCAACCTGTCGCTTAAAGTCCGCAAACCGGCCCCGCACAGTCGACAAGCCCCTCTCAAGCACCGAAAAGTCGGCCTTGCTCAACTTGACCATCGAGCTGGTAACGGCACCGACAAACTCCAACACCTGCGGCATCCACAGCACCACTTCACGAACCTGCTCGTAGTCGCCCTGCTTGAAGGCAACCAGACTGTCACCAGAGCTGCAGGCGTTCCTTAGCAACATCGCCCATCGCTTGACTTGGACAGACTCGTCCAGTTCAGCCCTCAACACCAGCATGCTTTCCAATACATTCTCTGCCAAAGCCATACCCCGGTGCAAAGAGTCCGCAGAAACGTCGCTCTGCGCACTGTTAACGGCAGACCGCAGCCGTGGCATCATTTCCAGGACTCGGTAGAAGTAGCTGTTGCCGTAGACAGTGGTAAAGTGTGGTGTGCTGCCCAGAATCGAGCTGATCATGGCCTGTCGGGAAACGGTCTCCGCTCGGACGTTGGTGCCCAGACCAGCCCGCTTAAGCTCTTTCAGCGTGTCACTCAGCAGTTTCTCCTTCTGAGTCTTCAGTGTAGCGACCAGCTTCTTGTTGTCGTCGGTCAGGGTAGACGGGGTCTCCTTTCGAAGCTCCTGAGCCTGTTCATATACATCCTGGGTAAGGGACTCCAATGAAATGAACTCGACGGTATTCAGAACACCGACACAGAAATGCATCATCTGGGCGGTGTTGTGAACATTGACAAATCGAGCGGGTCGGTCACCAGCAATCCTCTTCAGGTCAGCAGCCAGCGAAGAGTAGTCGGTCATTGGACCAACAACATGAGCCAAGCTAACGGCACCCCGACCGGCTGGAGCAGCATCAGTGACGCACGTGACCTTCTGGTTGATAACATCGCGGTACTTTCTGACGAGCTTGAACAGCTTGTGGTGGGACCTTCTGGCACTCTCCTTCAGAGCGGCGGCATTGACATCTTTCCAGCTAGCAAGCAGAATGACGTCCTTAATCTCCTTCTTGAGCGGCTTCTCCTCCGAGGAGATTCTCTCAGAAACAGTGCCTCGGTACTGCTCGTAGTACTCGACCACGTTGCAAGCACTGTCAGCCAAAGCAATTAGTGCTGGCTTCTGGCGCGCCAGAACTCGTACGTGACGAGCGAACGCGGTAAGCAGGTCCAAACGTTTGCCAAACTGACCCAGAGTGGAGTCGCTCAGGTAGATGATGAGAGCCTGTACAATCTCGTCAGTGGAGTCGTCCTCCCAGTGCTGAGCCTTGACAATCAGACTCTCATACAAGTGAAACCACCATTTGCCGATTCCACGTTCGGTGTCCCGAAGCTCTTGAGCAAACAGAGTAGTCCAAGTCGATAATTCCAGCTTTCGCCACGAGACAATCAGCGCCGTAACTTCAGACACGTAGCTGGCCAGTGAGACCTCGCGGCTCGCGTAAGTCTCCCATTCGGTCAGGAACGTAAAGATCTGGTCCAGTTTCTGAAGGAACCGAGCCACCGCAGTAACAGCAGGGTAAGCCAACAGCTCGCCGCAAGCCACGGAGATGTTTTCGAGTGTGTTGTGGTCTGGCCATCGCTGCAGCAAGTCCGCCACAGCGTTTTTGATTTTCTGAACCAGAGTGATGACGCGGTAGGTCTCCTGCGTGTTGGCGTCGTGGTAAAAGTTGAAATCAGCGCCCACAGCCTCGTTCTCAAGGGCAGCGGAAAGCGAAATGAGAAGAGATGGCAGAATTGTAGACTTCTCATTGCCGACCTCGACCTCCTTCAGAACCTCAGAACCTTGAGCGACCAACTTAGTAAGCGAAGAGTTGGTACCCGCAAAGACTCGCATGTAACTCATGGCTAGCTGGTAGTAAGTTTCGGCCTCGCCAGTATCATCGCTCTTGACTTCAGTCTCGCCTTCGTAGTCGGGGAACATGGCTCGGAACTCCTCTTCAACCTTGCTCTCGCTGTCGTCGGTGTAGATTGTAGCATTTGCGGCCTCCTCCTCGTTCTTCTTGAGCTGGCGCAGGTACCACGTCTGGTGGAATCTAGAAAGAACACGCTCCATAACATCGTAGAGATTCGGAGTTTCGCCTCGGATCTGAATGTTCAGAGCCACTGCGTTCAGCATGTGGATGCCGCTCTTGTCAGAAAGCGTGGAAAACTTAGAGGACAAATTCGTCAGACTTTGAACATCGGCCATCCACTTAGCTTTCACATCAGAAGGCGCTGCTCGCGCAACGTTTACCAAAGCAACACCAAACTTGAGACCACGCACAATGACCTCGAGCATGTCGGTTATATCAGAGTACTGCCAGTAGTCTCGCTTCATCTTGATCAGGAACTGGCTAGTGTTGTGCTGCCAGAGATTGATTCGCGCCTCGCCTTCCTGGACGAGCTTTACCAAAACTTCTGGGCTAATAGACGACACCAATAAGGACATCCACTCATCGTGCAGACTCATGATTCGCGAGCTCTCAGGTCGGTAGGTAGCTGGAGCCGACACCTTGGCATTGTTGAGTTCGAACCATTCAGTGGTTCTAGTCTCCCATTCAGAAGTCGCAGGACCATAGAACGTCTCATAGACGGCCTTCCAAGCCGCTCTTTCGTGGTTGTGCGACTCCAAGTGCATCAGGTAACGGTTGTAATCAACATGCTCTCGGGTGGCAGGGTCGAAGGGAATGTTGGGAACATACAGCTCAACCATACCAGCAAAGAAGCTGATCCAGGCCTGGCCGACATTGGACAGATCACCCTTCACCAACTCAATTGCGGGTTTGAAGTACTTTTCAGTAATTTGGTCCACGGCAGATTGCAAGCTAGCGTCAGCATTCGCCAAAACGCTCTGTACATTGGCGATGCATCGGGCAAGAATTGATCTGAACGTGTCAACGTGATTCTGCCGGATATTACTCAGGTTGTCGACAATGGATCCACTGAGCACAGTGAGGTCTTTGTGTGCTTGAGTGAAGTGTGAGGCCTCCACGTTATTGAATGTGCGTCTATGTTAGTCTCGTCAAGTCACGAATCAGAACTTGTAGTTCCTTAACAGGCATACTCACAGTGCACTCAAAATATCCACGACTAGCGCTTCGGAGTTAGCACCATTGACAAGTGTTAGCACGTTAGCGTCAACGTCGTCCACAAGGGTCTTGAGAAATGGTAGTTTCAGGTCGCCTAAGTTAGATTTGCTCATGTCGTAGATCAGTGATGCGCCACTACTCACCCTGCTTCTTGTACGCCGCCACATCCATTGTAGACAAATGAGCGAAATGTCCTAGGCCGTTAATACGAGCGAAAATGTCGTTCTATGTTAGTCCAATCAAAACAATCTGATACTCACATTCAACGGCGAATTACCTGCAGACACCGCCAACATCACCACCAACGCACGGAACGCCTCTTGGAACTTGTGCACTCGAGGCTCCTTGAATTCTTTCGCCAAATTCTCCAAATGAGCAACACCGCTCTCCAAATTCTATGTTAGCCAGCTTCACAATAGATTAACTCACCAAAATCAACACCTCAGTTTCCTTGCCTCCTTCAATGCAACTCTCAATAATTGCAACGATAGACTCCCGCATACCATTGACAGTCTCGACTGAATCACCAAACATCTGCTGTGAAACAGTGTCGAACCGTGCGATGATCTGCTGCATCTGGTGATACAGATTCCAGGACTTTTCATTCAATGGGTACTTGTCCTTGTACGCCTTCCACAACGGGACCATCAGCTTTCCGGTCTCAAGGTCCAGCTGCTCGCCAAACTTGGAAATCTCAGTGTGAACTGGCTTCAGGAACGACACGTCAAACTTGACACCCCGCGTCCACTCCTCCAGGACTTCTCGGTAAATGTGAAGCTGTGTTTCGTCAGTAAAAGATGCGTTGGTCAGCTTGAAGATGTCATCGCAAATCTCGACTAGACGCCTCCAGGCCGTGAGAATCTCGATAAGCTCCGAGTTGAGGCCCTGGGTAGCCAGCTTGAGAACATCTGCGCACGACTGAACAACTGTGTACAGCAGTGGGAACACTGGGACTGTAGACTTGTGCTTGTTGCTCAGAGTTCGTCCTGCAGCAACGGCAGCGGACCTCGCGATGTAGGACATTTGTGTGGGCTTCTCAGTGACAGCTCGCTCCCTAATGTTTTCCAGCACGGCTGAAGTCTCGCCGAAGAACAAGAAAATCGACCTCAGGTGCTGCACCGCATGAACCGCCTCCGGCTCGGCTCTGGCCAAATAGATGTTGGCCAGGGGGTTGAATGGACTCTCATTAGCCAGATTGACCTCAAGCTTCTTCGACTCCACCACCTTGCCGTACAGCGGGTTGACGAAGGCTGCGGCAAAGGTTCCAACATCACACTGTTTCACGGTGGTAGTCAACCGTTCAGCGAGCTCCTTGGACTTGCTGCCAAACAATCGAGAACTAGACAGCGTCGAGTTCCAGCTCTCGTAAAAATTCAGAAACTCAATAGGGAACATATCAAGCGCAGCCTTAGACAACCATTTGACATCGCTTGACTCCACATCCTCGATCAGAGCCAGTGCACGCGAAATGTGGTCAGTCGACTTGACGAACTTGGACACAACGTGATCTTTCTGGCTAACAGACAGACAGTCCATAGTCAGCTCAGCAGCTGGAGCAGGCCAGCCTAATACTCTTTGGTCAAAGGCGGTGGCCCGCTCCTTCAAGTCACACATGTACACTTCCACTGCACGGTTTCGCATGGCTCGCGAAAGCTCTCCATACTTGGGATCGACAGTCAAAAACAGTCGAAAGTTCTCGTGCGGTGTAACCAGTCGGGGCTCGCCGTCGTCCAGAGCGCACTCGTTCACCATGAGGCAACCGTTTGGCTCAAGCAGCGAGTTGAGTCGGTCCAGAACGGACGGGTTACACAGGTTGGCGTTGTCCAGGACCAGCCAGTGTCCTTGCTCGACAGCTTTGACTAGAGTACCATCGAACCACTTGAACTGTACAGTCTGTGGCTTGGATAGAGTCTCGCTCAGTCTGTTGAGTTCGCTATCTAGTCGCTGGAACTCGGCAAGCGTATCATCTGGGAAGTAGCTCAGCGCTCTGATCAAGGTAGATAGAGCGGAAATATCTGGAGAACTGGTACCCAGGGCTCTCCACAGCTCGACCAGGTTGGAAAGCGACTGCTTGAACTGCTCGCTCTGACAAGAGATGCCTCTCCTGAAGACAGTTCGGCACAGGCTCTCAAGCTCGCTGCAGATGATGGCAACCTCGTGGGTGACGTCAACCTGGTCGAAACCTCCAAGCAAGTCCGTGGCATCGATGTCGCCGTTCATGCTGAACTCCTGGAGCTCTCGGCCGCACAGCTTGGCCACACTTCGAATCAGGCTGGTCTTGCCGGAGTTAGTCGGGCCGATCAGCAGCACGGGCCACCGTTTCTGGATACTTCTGAGAACAGTCTCTACAGTCTGTACATTGCACTGTAGCGGCTGGACATCCAGGCTGTCCTTGTCGAGGGTGGTATTTCGGGTAACAAGCGAACTACCAGCCTGGACAAAGTTGGAGCCAATTCTGAGCACAGGTTCTCGAGCTGGAACTGGGCCAAAGTGTCTCTCGTACAGCTTCTCGACCGCGTCTCGGCAGGCCTTGGTCCGGAATCGCGACCGGACCACCAAGTCAAAAAACTCATCAGGGTCGCAGAGACTATCCAAGCCAGTGTTCTGCTGCACCAGCCCCAGCCATCGCATGGTGTCACGAAGATTGAACTCAAACGGACTGCCGAGCAGACCAAACGATTTCTTGACTGTGACCTCGTGATCCAGCTCTAAAACAAAGCGGATGAGCTTGTCTGTGACTGTGGGGGCGACGGTGGGGTAAATGAAGCTGGAAATGATCTTGAGGTCCTCGGTGTTGAGCGTGTCCATGTACACGACGCAGAATCGATTCACGAATGACTTGGGCAGACCCTTTCGACCACCACCTTGGCACTGCGGATTCTGAGCGGCGAAAACTTTGAAGTGTGGGTGACTGTCAAACGTCTTATTGAGCTCAGGGATATATGCTTGGCCTCGATGATCCAGACAGGCGTTGAGACCTTCCAGAATCGACTGTGAAGCCAGGTTCATCTCATCCAACAGAACCCACTCGCCCTTCTGCATGGCTCGTAGGAAAGGGGCGTTTCGCCAAACAAACTCACCAGCGCTCTTACCCTCGGCTGGTGTGTCGGAACCAAACAGGTCGATCAGATCGGTTTGTTCAGAAAAGTTGATACGCGTCAGCGGCTGGCCACAGACCTCTGCCAGGGCAGTGATCAAACTAGTCTTGCCGACACCGGGGCTGCCCTCGAGCAGGATAGGTTTCCTGGCCTGCATACCTCGAATGACACGCTGTGCGTTTCTGGCACTGGTGGGAGCCAGAAGACTGAACTTGTCGTTCTCTGCCTGTTGGGATGCTCTGGGGATGCCAAACGAGCCGACCTGAAGCGTAGACTCGCTAAGCTGAACCTGAGGGTTGGAAAAGTACTCGTCTCGGAAGCTTCGCGCCAGCAGCGAGCTCAATTTGTTGACGGACTGAATTCGGTGCTCGGCGAGAACGCTGGCTGATTGAGACAACGTTGCAGTGTTGTTACTGCCGATGGAGTCAATGAAGACCATACAGGCGCCGTGGAAGACACTAAGTGGAGCGTCGTTGAGCTGCTCGGACAAGACATTGACGAAATTGATCCAGGAAAGCATGTCTCGCAGGGAAATAACACCCGACGAGGCATCGCCACTTCCGTAAGTCTCAGCGAACCACTTGCCAAACTTGACCATTGGCTTTGCAAACTTCTGAACCGCTGGCTTCAGCTTGGAGGTTACAATCTGAAGAACATCGTCAAAGTCCTCCATGGACGGCACCCAAATCTCTGTAAATCGGTTTCTCAACGCAGCAGACAGCTCCTTCTTACCGTAGTCACCACCGGGGTTCATGGTCGCGAAGAACTGGAAACCATCCTTGGCGACCACGTTGCTATCGACAGTGCCTTTTTCAGCAAGCAGCAGCATTCGCTCGGGCTCCAGGACACTGTTGAGTCGTTCTAGCACGGAGTCGTCAGCGAGAGAGATTTCGTCCATCAGGAAGAAGTCGCCTTGCTTGAGCGCCTGAACAAGAGAACCATCCTGCCACTCAAACAGTACGTTCAGGGCATTGTAAGCGGCTTGAACCGCTGAAACGGTCTCGGGACTCAGCTTCTCTTGGTCCAGCTTGGTGTAGAGCTCCTTCAGCTCGTTCAGAGCCAGTCCCTCTGGAATGGTCTGACCAACCTCCTGCAGAGCCTGTAGCAGAGCCTGAGAAAAGGCGGTTTGAAGGTCAGCTCGGTTTCGAACAGGACGCTGGGTACCGAGAATGTCGCCAGTCTCGGTGTTTTGATGTGCGTTGATGATGTGCAACTCCTTCTCCATGGTTTCGGAGAGGACCTGGAAAATCGTTGTCTTACCGCAACCCGTCTCGCCGACCAGCAAAACAGGCTCGTTGTTCTCGACAGCAGAGCATACCAGAGCCAGCAACCGCTTCATGCCTTTGGTCCAGATGACGCCCTGATTGGACTTTGAGAGCAGCTTTTCCTCCAATGCCTGGAACGATTGTGAGTAGACCTTTTCGGCATTAAGTTTGACCCTGAACACCTTCTCGATAGCCTCCTTCACAACGACACGGTCGCCGGGGATTCGTACTCGTTCCGCCAGCAACATTAGACCGTTCATGGCCTGCTGTTCTCGCTCGCCATTGTCCTCTCGGCCCGCCCATCTGAACAGGTCTCGCAGCGTGGCAAAACTGTTCTTCTGCTCGAACAGACGCAAAGATTGTCGCTGCATCGACAGCTCTCGGTAGACGTCGACGATTCGCTGACTGTACGAAGGAGCGATTCTGCATCGGTCTGTCAAAATAACCTGAAGCTCGTCCTGGGGGATGTCGTCAAAGTGAAGCTCCATAAATCGGTTTCGGAATGCTCGCGAAAGCACTTTTCGGCCACCGTAAAGGCCTGGTGGGTTCTGGGTGGCAAACAGCATGAACTCCGGGTGCGGTCGGACCACTTGCTGGGTCTCTGGAATCAGAAGCTCACGGTTGTCATCGAGCAGTCGATTGAGCGCCTCCAACACGTCAGTGGGCGCCAGGTTGAGCTCATCAAGAACAATCCAGTAGCCATTTCGCAAAGCCTCGACCAAGATACCCTCCTGGAACTTGAGCTGGCCTTTCTCATCAGACACGTAGCTGCCGACGTACTCCTGGAGGTCCGTGTGCTCGTGATTGTTGATACGCACAAACTTGTGACCCGTCTGCTTGGCCAGGTAGTTGATCATACTTGTCTTACCGGCAGAGGTGGGACCCTGAATCAGGACGGGGAACAGGCCGCTGGCAGTGGCTCTGGCCAGGTTCAGCAGGTTCTTTTCAACAAAAGGAGTGATGATGTAGTTCGTCTGCTCCTCTGGCTCCATCTCGCCCTGTCGTAACCAGTAGTGCTTGAACTGGACGTAGTTTTTGCCGTCCTGTGGACATTTGGGCTGCTGAGCAAGGGCGGATCGCCTTACTTCAGGTCGTGGCCAAATGTACTCCAAAATCAGCTGGTGGACAAGTTTCTCGGAGTCCTCATCCAGCAGCGTCAGAAAAGCCATGCAGAATCCCTCGTACAGCGACCGCCGTAGACCATAGACCTTGTCGACAGTGGAAGCATATGTCAGACACCGGGACAATGTTCGAATAGAGAAATGAGGTTTCTGGCCAGCACCGTCGACAATCTTGTTTGTCTCGCAAAGCTCCTTGGCCTTTCGGTACAGCGCAGCCACGATACCCTCGGCTTCGGCGTCGTTGATTGTGAGATGACCAATGTACTTTTTGATGATGAGCAACAGATCCTTGTCGTCCTGGTCTGGCGAGGCAACGTACAGCTCAGTGAACCGCGACCGCAGACCCGGAGGCAGGTCTCGTTTGCCCACGTCTGTCGCAGGGTTCATACAGGCAAAGACTCGAAAGTCTGGGTGAGCCTTGACAGACTCAACCTGGCCCTTCTCGGAAAGCGTGATGCTGGGGTTTTCGACAAGCAAGTCACTGATACTCTCGAGAGTGTCGGCAGAGGCCAAGTTGATTTCATCGAGCAGAACCCAGTCGCCCCGTCGAACTGCTTGGACGAGCGAGGACTCGACGAAATTAAAAATGAAGGAAGACTCGACCTGCTTTGCTTGGACCTCAAAGTTGTCAAGATTCTTCTCGAACCGGGCCCACCGCTCTCGCAGTTCGTCCTTATCCAACTTTCGCTTCTTCTTTGGTGCGTCCTCGTCGCTCTCGCTCTTCTTGAGAGTGTCAGAAGCCATTCGAACAGCTTCCCGGAAGAGTTTGATGACGTTCTTCCAGTGTTTTTTGGTGAAACACTGAGAGACCAGGGCGCAGTACCGTTCGTTCTTCTTGGCTGAGAACGTCCCTTCGAACAATGTGTCAAACTCTTCCTTCAGCGGAATAGCAAGTGTCCGCGTGTCCATCGGCTTGAAGCCTCCGAGCAGGTCACTAGACTCGGTCTGCTGCGACACGTTGATGATTGTGATGTTCTTGTGCAGAGAGTGAGCCATGTGCTGCACAACAGTAGTCTTACCCGTACCTGTCTCACCGACCAGCAGGAGAGGCTCCGCCATGGTGATAGCCATACCAATCTGCTCGCCTAGCCTCAGACTGTGGTTGGTCTTTGCAAACTTCGCTGCCTGTTCCTGGAACGTTCGAACTGCGGACTTGCTAACGTTCATGTTCTTGTAGAGCACCGACCGGCCCATAACCAGGGAGCGCGGGTTGACGTCATAAGAGGGGATGTATGAGGAGACAAAGTTCTGAACTGCGGACTTGCTGACGCCCAGCTCCTCGCCGACAATCTCGGCCACTGCCTCCTTCACCTCAATCACTTCAACGAAACCGGCAAAGCAGTCCACGGCCTCTCGGAAGATGTGCTCATAGAGCTCTGTGGGGATAGACTCGTCTGCGCTTTGAATCTGGTACCGTTTGAGCATCTGGTCGACTCGCTTGGCCCACTTAATGAGGTCTCGACTGGAAATCTGTCGGTTTCGAGAAGACTTGCTGAACCGCACGTCGCTGTAGGTCTGCTTGACGCGTAGGTACGTAGAAACGAATTTTGGCGCAAAGTTGGAAATGAGTGGGAATCGCTGAGCAAGGACGAGCTCGAGGTCCTCGGAACTCAGCTCATCGACTTTGACCCGCTGCCACAGTCGGCTACCGATAAGATCTGGGATGATTTCCTGGCCATTCTGGGACATGTGGCTGGTGAGGGTAGCGAAGATTCGGAAATTGCTGTGCGCTTCGATGGTCTGCCCTCGCGAGGGGATGGACAGTTTCCTGTACTCAAGAATAGGGAGCAGAACCGACAAAATCTCGGTAGGCGCTCGGTCGATGTCTTCAATAAGCACCCATCGGCCCTCCATCACAGCCAGAGTGAGCACACCAGGGACCCACTTGAAAGAACCGGGCTTCTCGCCCGAGGTGTACGTTCCCACCAGCATTTTAGCGTCTGTCTGGTCGCCCAAGTGTATTCTGACAATTCGGTCATACTGAGTGAAGTTCTTAGCCATCTCTTCGACGTAAAAAGTCTTGCCGGAACCTGGAGGTCCTGTGAGCAGGATGGGCTTCTGGCTGATGAATGCCGCGGCCAGGGCTTGCAATTCTCTGACGGACTCTGGCGTCACGACAAATGATGACGAGGAATTATGTGACTTTCTGTATGGCACAACAACACCGCCCAGGTTCTCTAGCGTCAAATCAGAGTACTGGCTACCGCCGAACTCTGTGAATCTGTCTAGCAGGTCTTTACCGGACGAGATTCGTTTAGCCTCGAGAAAAGGCAAAAAGGTGTAGTCAACCTGGTCGCCTTCGTATGCATGCAAGACTGCTTCGCCATCAAGATAGGCCTCTAGCCATTCCCTTCTGATCAAGTCTGACTCCTGAAAGTAAGCGCCTAGGACCTGGACACCTAGAAACGCAGCAATCCTCGACTGCGTGCTAAGCAGGGCTGTGAGTGCGTTGAGATCAACAAATGACTTGAACAGGTCACTGTCAAAGAACAACAATCGGTATAGCGCCAGTAGTATCTCTGGCTGGGTATTTAGAGTAACAGTCTTGAGAAAGTCGTGGGCAATTGGCGCACAGGCTGGGTACACCGAGATCACACGTCCAAAAGCCTCCACAGCTTCGACATCAGTCCATCTCGCGGCAATATCGAGGAAAACAGGCTGGTATACCGCTAGCACGGGGAGCGTGTATCGTGAATCTAGCGCCAGGTTGGAAATCTGGCTCAGGTTGGTGCTATCCGGTTCGGGCAGTTTGAGTTCTCTGCATAGATGTACCAGCCGGTCATGGGCCTTCTTGGAGCAAAACTCCACAGGAATCGAGTTCATTCTTGTTAGCTTCATAACTTTGTCTTATTGCACGTACCTGATGGATCACTCGCTTCTTGATCTGTAGTCTGCCCTCTATATCGTGTAGTTGTGACTGTGTATAACCTATGTTAGCCTGGCTATTCATACTCCTCTCTCACTCACAATCAACTATTCCTCCCTCTTCTACCACTCTCCTAGCAACTTCCTCCAATATCTCGTGACTTTTGTCTGTTGATGGTTGATTTAGTGATTGTGATGCGATTGGATCACGTGCTCAAAACGACGAGCACTGGTTCACGACTCAGTAATAGAGCCTCCAATCTAGATACCCTATAGCAAACTCTATAGTAACGTCTGCAATCGACGGTATCTGATACTGATAGCGATAAATAATTTTGCAATTTTTTCTGCGGCTCACGGTCCCAGCGCCGCACCCAACTCGCATCTTCAGGTTCACTCGCATCGCGCCTGGCGGGAGGCCTACAAAGCGCAGCGTCTAGAAAGCATGGGGTTAAGTTTGGCTTGGAGGAAGGACTATGTTATTCATGTTGTGTCAGCCGAACTCAAAAGTTGCCGTGTCCAGCACCGCAATCTGGAGTTATCTGGCTTCCCCCCGCGGTATCAAGTATCTACCATACCCTAGGTAGTCTCTTCCGATAGATTTGCCCTGACAATTAAATTCCAGCCTATACGTGGCAACTGGCGTCGGATTTGACTAGTTTGGCCTCATAGCTATTATGCTGTGTGGTCAGAATTTATTAATCAGCGCGCCAAGCTGACTTTAAAGAGAATCCATGACGTAACCCGGGAGTCAAGCTCCTCTCTTCATTCTGAAACAAAGGCTTCTTGAGTAGCTATTTCAGATACGCCGCACTCCGAACTCAAGCAGTCCATTAACGTCAGCAATGTATTACACTTTACGTTCTATCAACCCCGCTGTCTATATAACTGTTAATAACATAGCAATCAATGCAGGTTCTATTCAAGCGTAGATCGCTCTCTTCGTATCGAAAAGGGCCTCAAGCAGATGCCGAAACAATCACCACGAAACGCGGCACCCGTATTCCTGAGATCAGCACTGCAATTTCTCCACCTTCAGATTTCCGAGACGAAGCCTCTTTATATACGCCGTCTACAGCGCAAATCGGTCCGGTCATCCCGGAAATCCGGTCCAGGGTGCCCGGACAGCGACTCGGAATCCTCGAATCCAGGGTTCAGTTGTGATCAGCCGTGATCAGCGTTGCAAATCGATGCCTCGTGTTCAGAATTCATGCAAGTTCACTGCAGTTAAACATTGTCAACTCACGGTCCTCGTTACGTACGCTAGATGAAGATAGCCCCGCACATATATAAGCACGCGGAGGCTAACGCAGGTCCTCCGGAGTCTCGGAGTTGGAGACGGCCGCCAAGCACAGCGGGTTATAGTTATGCGTGATGCCATGTAATGTAGACTATCTCCCTTATGAGAGCTAGACACGGCTGACCTAACGTTGTTATTTGATATTCGTTGAGCGCGTTCATTTTCTGGCGCAAGCATCCACTATTGGGCGTCTAGTAACTTTTAGTATTAGCCCGTGCTATCAGAGATCTAGCACAACCGATGTCTTCCAAACTGAACACTCCACTCCTCAACAGCCAAGCTTGTTCGAGCTCTGTTTGGGGTACCTTGAAGACGGGCTAATCCAATCACCTGCAAGCTAATCACCATGACGCTCCAGGACTCACTCACGTTGAGGCTGTCGAGTCCGACCACTGAGGTGACGAATTTGAGAGCTACAGTTTTCCATCTAACTTACGTCACACGAACCGCGTTACCGCGCGGTAACGCGTCATGCGAAAGAGTGTGACAAATAATGCAATACGGCACGTGCTTTAAAATCACGTTCATATTCACGTTCACCCTCACCAATAGCCAATAGAGAGAAAGACGATTCTCGGCGTAGAATGCCCATAATCCCTAGGACGAGTCCCGGCCCGCAACTGGGCATCTCGATCCAGCCGGCCAAATTTCGGCCTCGGCTCAAAAAGCCGGGCTAATTCTCCTACTGGCTTATCGCGCGCCATTTACCCATCTGTCACTGCACAGCAGATCTAGATCGTGAGGCTGTGGTCCCTTTGAGGCGTCAATTTTGCGTCTCGATTCGCCCGGCTACAGCGAATCGGTCTGCATGCGCACGTGAGTTGCTGCATCGCTTAGGCACCATCACTGTCAAGGCGTTTACTGCATCGGCGTGTTCCCCATACGGCTACCAGGCGTAGCGGTTGGCGACGTTCCTGCATGGAAGCGAGTGACACTACGTCTGAGTGACACCCGGTACGCGGCTATGGACGGGTATCTCGGGTAGCTCACGTGATCGGTAATTATTACTGCGTGCGACAGAAATGTACAGAGAGCCAATTATAGCTATTGTCCTGCAGGAACCCGGTGCCGATGCGAAACCGATCATTGCTAACATGTTACCGAGGAACCGAGCTTCGCGGCTGGCGGTGGTGCTTTTTTCGATGCAGCGCATAACAATAGGGCGCACAATGGCCATTGTTACACATCAACGCGCGAATGGACCCCCTTGCATGGCCGCCTCAGCTTCAGATCGCCGCCTTGATGGTGGGACCGGTTGGTTCGGGCCGGTGGGATACACCTGATGACGTGAGTGTGTCAGCCGTGTGAACCTGCAGGATCTACAAGGATGAGATGTTGGCCTGACCCTCCTGTAAGTCTGGGCGGTGATGCTGAGAGTGCACAGGCTACTGGCCGTGAAGCTCATTTGAATTAGGTGGCCCGGCCAATGCCTCATTCAGCTTCAACCTCATACGATCGATCCTCACGAGCTGATTATGATTATTAGGCACCCATCTCAATCAGACAATAAGCTGGCATGTTGATCCGCACAGCAGGGATGGCCTGAAAATTTTGCACTCAGCAATCAGAAAATTGGCTAGTACGGCCAGGACACGGCTACTGATGGGACGAACGGCCTAATCCGCAACAGTCCAACTGGCACCAGCCCAAATCCACCCAGGCCACAATTGCCCACCGCTCTCATCCCGCGCATCGCTTCTACCCCTAACTGAGGTTATCGCTGGCCGATTGTGGAGATTCCCAGTGCGCGCTGGGATCCAGCCAATCGGCATTTGGTCCTGCAACCACAAGCCGAACCGGCATCGCGCTTGTATGCGGCCAGTCTAGATCGAATGCTTGACATAGCTCGTGGTCTGGGCTGTAACAATAATAGCTAGTATAGAGCACAGCAGGCATAGACATGGCGTATAGTGCGAGCTACAGAGAAGGCTTCACCCACAGTGTATAGACCGGATTGGGAAAAGAGATCTTCACTAGCAACGGAGTCCATACGCTCCTGATACTCGATCGATTATATTAAACGTCAGTGGCGTCGAGGCGGGGCAGAGGGGTACATCATCTGGCATGGTCAGACTTTGACAGGTATTTTTGTTTTGCATCGACCTAGACCGCGTCGACACTGTCTTTCTTTTGGTGCCTGCAGGGATACTGGTATAAAGTCTCAGGCCCGTCCGGTGTTGGCCATAGCATGCCTTCAGCGAGTTCACATCTAAATGAGATTAACGGCTACATCCAGGGACTGGAGCAGCAGAAGCTGAGGATAAATAATCTGCTGGCCAGGATGAAGGACAAGAAGGGTGAGTACCGAGCGAAGCGAGGCATAAGCGAGGCACAAGCGAGACGAACAGGTTGCGTCTAGCAAGGAGATTCTGTTTTTTCTCCTTATAGTAGCCCAAGGAACTGTTCAGATGGCATCTAGCTCGGTGCCAAGTGCTAAGACTGCACACGGCTATGCTATGATCTCACTGGCTATAAACACTGTTTGATCTCCCTAACCTAGACTCACAGACAAAATCACAAATGCAGACGCTACAAGCAGAACTCCAAAATGTCGAGCGAGACCTGGCAAACCTACGACGACGGAAAAAACAATACTCCTCCCCTTGACAACTAACCGCATGTACCATACTGATGAGTAAGAATTTGTAAATGATTTATTTTTTTTCAGCGTAGAAAAAGAAACGTAACCATGTCATGTGATCAACGTTAACGTTTCATTGTTCTATTGTTGTGCGCGAGTGGCGGGTAAAGAATCAGACAGTCAGTTACACGTGCTTTAGTTTAGCTGTTGGTTTACTATATGGACTAGTATCATCAAATTATTCGGCTTTGAGTTTCTGCAATGCACGTCTGGCCAACCGTTATGCAGCCCAGGCTGCGCTCAATAGACTGTTATTTGATATAGGCAGTTAGTCCGGCACGTGAGCGAACCATAAGTATAGCCACCAAGTATTATCGTCCCGTGAGCACGGAGAGACAGCGGAGAAATACGAAATTGCGCATTGAACAAGTTAATTCGACACACGTGACTCACTCCTTGTTGACGGACTAACTGCATCGACGGAAACCTTAACGCCGGATACTTAAACGGTGGCCGAGTGCATTGGATTACGCACATGGCGCATGTTCTAGTGCGGACGCTTTCATTGTGACACTAGCTGGATAAACAATTGACTCAGAGTCGCCGGCCGACGGTGAATCGGACATGTAACGTGTCTTGCCTGTATTGGTCTTGAACTGGACACCGCTTAATACGCGGCTCTGATTAAGTTCTACCTCCGAGCGATCTGACGCATTTTATTTCCATGTGGTGAGCCCGTCTGCCCACTACTAAATCCGGCGCATCTTGCCCGTATTTCTGCGTCGCCAGCACTGTAACGGACGTCCCGGCCTTCCCCGCGACGGCCCACTATTTCCGAGCTCTCGCCGGCATAACGGTGTCGCTGGGTTAGGATCATGGGCGTCACGTAACGTGACGGAGCGTAATTTTGAGCGCAGCCAGAGGTTATTCCAGATGATTTTAATACCTGAAAATGCCTCATAATATCTGGCCTCACGGGATTTGAACTCCGCAAGACTGAGCGAGTAACCACGCATAACTGAGCGATAATCTCGTCGAGGAACTTCGCTCCGCTCAATTCAGCTTGCTCAGTTACTGATACCCCTGGACGCGGAATTCCACTGCTGCACGACCTTCACCACCGCCGCGTCGAACCCCTTACTGTTGATTTCCGCCTCAACCTCCTGGTGCTCGTGGAACGGGTTACAGACGTAGCTGATATACGCCTTCTGGATACTCCTTAGCGACGTTCGCAAGTCGAATCGCACATTCTCATGAGCGTCAGTGCCGACCAGAAACTTGACGTTCGTGTTGGTCAGGCTTCCATACACTGCGATTCCGTCGTGGACAAGCAATAAGGCGTAGTCACGTGTCGTTTGTGAGTAACTCAGTTGTGTGACGATGTAGTCCAGCGCCATATGCGACAAAAAGTGGTATCTCAGCTCGTTGTCATCATCAAACGACTTCAGGTACAGAGGAGAATTCTGATTAGCACGCTTAGTTGCCTGGGTATACTCACGTTCCGTCCAATCACGCAGACAAATCTAATTAGTGGCATCTTGTGTGTGTGTCTTGGGAGAGCGCATGTTCCCATCGACGAGGAACCTGTTTCGGGATGTGCCCTGTCCGCTAGTGTCGAGGAACGAAGAATGTGTTTTGAGGCCCTGTTTGTTCAGTCATGCCCTGGCCGCCAGGCCAACAAGACCAGACGCTAGATTGAGCGCTAGCCAGAGGCATCATCTTGTCAAGTCAACGGAATTGACCAAAGAGCCCATTAAGCCCAACAAATTGAATGAAACCAGTAAGCCAAGTCAATCCGTCAGGCCTGTGGCGCCCAGATCGGTGCCCGAGTCAGAAAGCAAAACTAAACGACCAAACGAAACACCAGAACCGCCCACCAAGAAAGTCCGCCTGGAAGACGAAAAGGTGCTGACTCCCCGGATTGTCACGACTTTCTCGCCGGCGACACTACAGACCAGGGTTCAGTACCTCAGGGTACTCAAGGAGAACCTGGTCAAAGTCAATGACGCGAAGCCGAACACGACAGCTATGGACCTGGAACTCAAGACTCTCAAGTCGAGCGACAAGGTCACTTACCCCATGAATATCCGGTCGCTCGTTCGGTCGATAAAGGCCAAAACGTACCTGGTGACAGAGAAGCCCAAAGAGAACCTGGATCAAAGCTTGACTGAGCTGCTCATTCCCGTGGACGTTTTGAAGAAGTACAGCTACATCACTGAACCGCCTACCCCTGAAGAACTGCCAGAAAACTTCAGGACCAACTGTGTGAGATGCCAGACCGAGTACAACATCCATGATAAGCGGGCTGTCGTCTGTCGGTACCATCTGTTCCGTGTGAACTTCCGTTACGAGTACAGTGAGGGACGGAAGACGCCAAATTACGACTGCTGCTCCGCCATTGCCAGCGAGTCAGAAGGCTGCTGTGAGAGCAGTCATCATGTGTTCAAAATAGACGACCCTCAGCTCATGATGAGCATCGTTCCTTTTACATTTACACCAAAAACAGCCCCAAACAGTCTATTTGCAGTAGCCCTGGACTGCGAGATGGCTTACACGACATATGGCATGGAACTAATCCGAGTTACTGTGGTCGACTGGAAGTCTAGAAAAACGGTTCTAGATCGAATGGTATACCCATACGGCACAATCCTCGACCTCAACACTCGGTTTTCCGGCGTTCGGGATATCGACGAGGGCACAGAAGAGAACGGAAAGAGAATTCCTACAGGATCATTCAAGCAGGTCCGTGAAGAGTTGTTCAAAATTATATCGTCGTCTACCATTCTCATTGGGCATGGCCTCGAGAATGATCTAAATGCTTTAAGGTTAGTACATCATAAGGTGGTTGACACGGCGTTGAGGTTTCCCGAATACAAGCCACTGTACCGGCAGTCTTTGAAACGGCTTGCATTCAAGTACCTTGGCCGAAATATCCAAATTGGCGAACACGACTCGTCTGAGGACGCCATCGCCACCATGGACGTGGTGCTCGCCAACATCAAACGGGCAGCTGCCCCGCGCAGCCAGTACGTCTAGAGAGTGTCCGGGTCAATGTTAAGTCTAGTCGCCAATTTTGCGATAACCATAGCCTGGCGGTTCACAATCTCGCTTAAATGCGCCACAGCTTCTTTGTTTTCGGTCTGAATTCGCTTCACCTGCTGTTGTAGCGACAGCACAATCTGCTTCAGGTCGGCGTCTTCTTTGGCGGGTTTGGTTTCTTCCTTGGCTGCTTCTTCAAAACTCACCACTTTGCGCCTCTTGTTTTCCTTATCAAACTCCCGTGAGCTGGAATACATCCTTGTGAGTCTAACTTTAGAGGGCGATTCTTCCACTGCTCGTTTCAGCGGGCTCAATGTCGATAGGATGGAATTCTTTTGTTGTTCAAGCCTGCTGCGTGAGTCCAGCTTCACTGGTGATGCTCTTAATCGGCGTGGAGGCTCTAGTTTGGGCTCTGTTCTGCTAGAAAAGGTAAAGCCTCGTCGTTCTGTTCGCTCACACCGTGCTGAACCAGGGAGCCTCTCTGGACTACCGAAATCATAGTCAAATCGTTTGACGGGTTTCTGCGCGGACTGGACTGACTGGTGCAGTGACTGGGATTGTGACTTGTTAGTACGTCGGATAAATTCCGGGTAATTCCTGCCGTACTGAACGCTGGACATTTAGGATATACTCACATATCTGTCACGCTCGTAAGGTGACTGATAGGGCATGACCGTGGGATAGAGATTTTTTGAGTTTGTGTACATGTTGATGGAGAGGTTGTTTATGTTTTGCCTTATGCTGCCGTTGGAACCCTGGCCCTGGAGATGCAAGTCACGTGTGCTGATCAGGTCACACAGTTTTGCGCGCGGGGTTGTTGCCAGGACAACGAGACCTGACAAAACCGAAATTTTGTCGCTAATTTTCTCCCATCTACCTGCGACTGTCGACATGATCTCATGGGGTGAGTACTTTATATATACTGGCGGTGATGACTCAATCATAATTGACTATGTCTCTAGGAGAATTCCTTTAGACGCGGTATGAGAAATTCAATTATAGACTACAACGGTATCTGAGCCTTCCTTCACAACTAGGGTGACTTTGATCAAAACTAACTCAGCAAAAATCAGCGCCAGTTGAACCACTTGTATGGCTCGCCACTGCCAATAAACGTGGTGGCGATGCCCCCGCTGATTATGCACAATCCGCTCTCTGTAGCGTACTATTTGTACTGCTACTTCTTTCCCACGCCGCCAAAGCGTGTCGTCTGTGTGGGCAGACTCGAAGGAAATTTTGTTGTCGTGCCTGACGACAACGACATGATGACCTTCTGGCGAATGGGCTTCTTCGGCAAAGGAACACTCAGTCGATCTGAGCCCACCTGGTTCGGTCGAACTGCGGCTAGCCTTAGTGTTGAAGGACACAAGGGCAAAGCCGCTGAAGTTGTTACGCAAGAGCGACGGCAGGAGCGTAAAAAGTTCAAGCAGGAACGAGCCAAGCTTGAGCAGCAAGAGCTCGAAAGGCGGAAGGCTCTTGATGGCACGGCAGAAGGTGCCAGCAACGAGGGTGCCGACACTGAGGAAGCTGCTGAGTCGTCTGCTGCTCCTGTCTCCAGCGATCTGCTTTTTGACGGTCACTTGATACAGCAGGAGAGTCTTCAGCTCATGCCCTGCGAGGCTTTGTTCCTCACGTATGGCCTTGGTGCCTTGGTGGTCCGAGATAGCCTCGACAGGACACTTGACAGCGTTGCACTGTACCACCACTTCTCCCAGGATAAGCGGTTCATCTACGATTACGTTGCGTACCATCATTTCAGGTCGCACGGTTGGTGCGTTCGGTCTGGTGTCAAGTTTGGCACAGATTTTATTCTGTATCGACGAGGACCTCCCTTCACACACGCTGAGTTTGCCGTGATGGTGATGCCTGTCACCGATGGCGTTGAAGAGTCTCATGAGTGGTACTGGAACTCCAGCGTTGGTCGAGTCATCGGCGGTGTGAAAAAGACTTTAGTATTCTGCTACGTCACTGCACCTAAGGAGCTTCCATCAGTGTCCAGCCCTGCTGACCTGACTGCTTTGCTCGAGTCGTTCCAGGTGCGTGAAATTGTCTACAGACGATGGATACCCACAAGGAATCGGGACTAGTTTTTTGTAGTTCGTCATTAGCTTTATATATGCATTGAAAGTTGCTAAACCAAACCCTGGTAAGCCTTGTTGACAAAGTCACAGTCCCTCACGTCGTCGCCCTCGGTGGTCGGTGGTTTTGAGATGCAAACGTAGTTTTTGCTGTCTGGCAGAATGCATTTCAGCTGTGAGGCAGAGAACGGGCACGGACAGTCTACTGGCTTGTCCACGCATTCTAGTGTGTCGGTGCAGGTGTATCTGTCACAGTTGGCTGCGTCGTAGTTGTGTTCTATCCAGTTCGACTCCTTCTGGACGTTGGCTCGTGGATCCTGCTGTTGCTGCTGCTGTCGGAACAGATTCTCAAAAAGGTTACCGAATTGTGCGTAGGCTGGAGCAGCCGCTAGTAATAGTAGACCGTATCGCATGTGGAGTTTGTACGTGTGTTCTTTGGTGATGTGGTGTAATAATTCGAGGGCTAGGGTACGCCGCGTGAGGCTTTGACTTTGCTGTAGTTTACGGAAAGGTAATGCAAGATCTATTGTACATCTATTCGTCTCCTATCGAACAAGTCCACTGATTGTCAGGTCTTCCAGGAAACGCGAAAAGTCCTCTTTGGCGATTTCCATAATTGAACTCTCAAAGGCGTCCATCTTCATTCGTGCGTTTACCTTTTGCGCAATGGTTCGGAAGGCAGCGCCGAACACGTTGAAGCTGGCCGAGTCGTCGACCTGCTCGCGGTCGGTTTTTCGAGCGCCCATGCCGAGAACCAGGTAGGCGTTGTTGGTCACGTCAAGCGAGGCCACAATGAGCGGCAGAGGCGCGGGGTGCGTATCCACGCAGCCTTCTGATATCCATTCACCTAGCCGAGCGAGGGCCAGTGGATTCTGGAAAACTTCAAGGTCGGGCCCGTCGTTGATGACCGCCAGGCGGTATGATCTCAGGTCTTTTATGAGTCGTTTTTCGAAAATGGTCGACGCTGTAGAGACGACGGCTTGCTGGAGGACTTTGGCTTTAGCCAAACCTTTCAGTAGATCGTCAACATTACTCAATGCATCCCAACCGTCCCAGAAATTGGCGACCCAGAACTTTTGCTTGTCTTCCTCTTCGTAATATCGCTCGCCCTTACCGGACTCAAGCAGCGCTATCAATGCTTCAACGCAGTCACCTGCGGATACTGATCCCTTGTACCCAAACTTATGCACAACGCCGTTTCGGACAAGATCGTCCATGGAATACTTGGCCGTCACAGTGGTGAGCTTGTCCTTGAGTGTTCGTTTGACAGGAAGGTTCATATGTGTCCACTGCTCCTTTGATTCCTGCAGTGAAATTCCCATTTTGGCCAGGATTTTATGCAATCGTTTTCGTCCGTCGTCCGTCCATAGCTGCAGCCGTGATGACAGGTAAGAAGAATGCATCATGCTATCGTACAGCGACCAGTGTCGCAGGAGAAATAGCGAGTAGTCGGTCTCAATGACTAGCGACTTCTCTGTGGACGAAGCGGTGGGACAGAGACGATTAACCTCGTCCTTAAGTAAAGGGTAGAGTTCGGAGTAAATGTGGGGATGCTGGTTGCTGAGTGATGTGGTTCCCACGACTGTGAGCCATAGATTGGCTACGGAAGTTTCTCCAATGACGGACAACAGGCTGTAGATTTGCGTAGACGAGGAAGTACTGAGGTATGCTCCTCTGTAGTACTTGTCTAGTATTTCTGTACATTTCGTCCTCTTTTCACGTCTCTCCTCTCGCTGTTGTTTCCTTAGTTGGCGGTCCTCGTCTTGCTCGTCGTCTGCTATGTTCTCGTCATCTCCATCTTCCTCGTCATCAGACTCCTCCTCCTCTTGTAGAAAAATGTATGCGTCCCTGAGAGTGTCCTCATCTTTGAACGTACCATCATCCATGCAAATAACCTTCTGAGAGCCATAGAGATTGTCCAAGTTCCAGGGCCTGTGGTTATCTAGGACATAAATTTTCTTACTGTAGTTCTCCTCTTCAATGATACCCAGGTAGCTCTCGAAATCAACCGGCCCACCACAGCCTATGCAAATAACGTTAGTCATGTCATCGTCGAGCGAGTCGAATTGCTCCTTCAGCTCCTGGTAGCCAACGACAGGAACAATCTTGTGTGGGATCAGCTCGGCTTTGAACAGCGCTGCAAAGATTCGGGCGGTACACAATGCGTCCACGTCCAGGCACGACACAAACAGTACAATCTTGCATGTCGTATGCGACAGCGAGCTCAGGCGTATGTCGTCAAAGGCCCTCTTGTATTCATCCGGTTGTATGTACATGACACGCGTCGACACGTCAAATCGCGAACACGACACGACGCGCCACATCATGGCAGGGTGTTACATGTACTGTATTTGCATACAACTCTATCAGTATGTACAGGTAAGTAGAGTTTAGGAGCTTGACGTTGAGATTGAGTTCCGTATCAAGGTTCAGATTTTAGCAGCTGAACTAGCTTGTGCAAAACCGTATAGTTGGTGGTCAATACGCATGGGTGCGGTGAGCGTTCTCAACTGGACTGGACGCTGGTGCCGGACGCAGGTTTCGGACGCCTGAATTGATCCTGTTTTCTTCGCTGCGATAGCGTTGTATGGTCATTCTCGAGCGTTTCGTTTTGGACTGACAACTGTGTTTTCGCTTGTACAGTCAGTCACTCTTACGGCGTGGGATGTGGCCGCAGCTGTAGCTAACGCAGATCGGTAATGTCGTAGCGAATTGGTAGCCTCATAGCTCGGTAATATGGCCGTGTAGAGTAATAAATATCGTGCAAAGCTCGGCTGCCCTCGTTAAGGCTTGCTCTTTGAATAAATCCAGTCGTCCTCCTCCGCCTTCTTCACATGCTCTTGCAGCTCATCTTGCAAGCGCTTAAGAAAATCTTCGTCATAAAGCATCTCCTGCTGGTGATAGGCCCTGTCCACGTCCTCTCTCAAGACCTCCTCCGCCCGTTCCTGCTCAAGGACCGCGTCACTCAGCGGAACTGGCGTAGTCAGTTCCTTGAGCGCACGGTCCAGCTCTTGAGATGAGGGTAAAATATCGGCTAGATCCCGCGTCGGACGTTTGCTCAATAGACGCACCTTCAGACGAAAGTCTTCCGAGTCGTCGTTGCCGGTGTGTTTCATGGAGCGGCAAGGTTGGGTGGAGTCGGTGAGTGGAGTGGAAGGAAACAGTCTATGAAGGGTGGGTGCGCCCCACATCTTGAAACCAGTATACACAATTGTAACTAGATGACAAAATTGATTGTAGAGTGAGATATAGAGTGAGATCAAGTACTGTTATCTGGGCTGCTGCTTGATGCAAAGAGACTGTATAGGTCCACGAGAGCGTGAGATCGAATCAAGAGTGCACTGAGCACAGGCCATCTGTCTTAGAGCGAGGACGACCAGGGTCTCATTAGTGGCAGCAGTGGAACGATCCCTGATGGTAATAAATAATCTATTATTCTATTAGTGTGTCCTCTGGGTGCCTTATCGCTACAAGTCAACGATTACCAACAACAAATAGGTTTCATCTAGGTTAGCTGATTCCGCTCGATTCACTCGGACTCACCACAGATAACAAAATACTCGTGTCTGTCTGTTCTCACCCTAACCAACCTCACTGGCTCGCCGTGGACTGACTGAACTAACGCTGTGGATCCCGCCAACAGACTCAGACACATCGAGGCCTTCTCGGCTGGATCAACAATGTTGTCTTGGTGAATCACCGTCTGGTCCACCACAGACAACACCAGGGACCCGACAATGCGGTCTTGCGGCAGTCTGCTGTCGCCAATCAGTTGATTGATCTTCTTGACAACGTCCATGGTGCAGTGTGTCCCAACGCAGATACCATATCTACACGCCTCACCATCATCACAGACAGGAGTGAACTACCGCCTCAGCTATTTGGGGTCCAATTTCGCGCAGGATGAACCGCCATATTGACAGGTGGTATGATCACTGTGCCCAACGCATTGGACACACAGAGTTCGGTGAAGGTGCCCTGGCGATCGTCTGCGATACGCCATAACGGTAGTTTTCGAAAGGCACATTGCACTTTGTTGATATCAATTACATCGAGCCCGAGAGAGACAGGAGGGCAAGTTCATCTGACTGTCTACAACGCGAGGAACTGAGCCCTCGTTTACTGCACTCAAGCCTCTCATTATTAAGGGTCAGCAGCCCCTTGAGTACTCCATTCGCTGTCGAGGACTAAGGGAGACAACAGTGCTGGAGGTGCCGCGGGAAGACGACTTCGTAAAGATACTTCACATCGTCCGTGCGAGGGAGAGGCAAACCGGATATGCTATATTGAACGACAGAATCAACAAGTGCCAGTATCCCACGGATTGCTCTTCCGTGGCCAGGTTTCCGCTGAGGCCTCTGCTTCAGAAAAGTTCCCTTGACGTCTCCAAAACCTTCGTAGTCCCTTCAGGCAAGGGCCAAGTCTATAGACCTAGGCACATTTGCTAGTCCACAATCCCGGAGATCAGGCTTACAAGATCAGGCTTGACAACCTTGATGAATACGGCGGTATCTATCCGGGTGGAGAAGCACAGGGCAGACCGAGGTATTTATACAACCACGACATTGTGTCTGTCGTGGTGTCGTAGCTTGGCACGCTAGACAACAAGCTTCATGTCGTGATACATGAATTCGAACATTAAGGTTGAGCGCGTCTCACACTGGTACACATTGACGTCCGGGTAACGACACGAACATTACGCGTCTGAAAAACACGTCCATCTCCACCACACACCACCACGATGAGCGCGATTCTGCCTACGATTCGACTGGACGTGGACTACAAGGCGCTCAAGGACGACGTGCGCGGTTTCCTGAGCGAGTTCAAGGGTGCGAATGGCGAGATTAAGTACGCCGAGAAGCTAAAGGAGGTCGCCAATCGAGAGGAGTCTTCCATCATCATTGAGCTAGACGATGTGCTAGACTACTGCAAAACCTCCGACTCGGGCATGAAGCTGCTAGACGAAATCACCAGGAATGCCATGCGATACCTCGACATCTTCGCCACAGCCATTGACGAGCTTATGCCGCTGCCATCGGTGGACATTAGCTACAAAGATGAGGTGATTGACGTGATTCTCCACCAGCGACGACAGCGAAACGAACGTCTGGCACAGGAAGCCGCTGAGGGCAACCGACCCGACCTGAACCCAGTCGATCCATATGCTGACATGTTCCCACCACAGCTCACGCGAAGGTACTCGCTCTACTTCAAACCGCTTTCCGGCGCCTACAAGAACACAGGCAAGGCGCTCGCCGTGAGAGAAGTCAAGGCACAGCACCTCGGTCATCTCATCACTATCACTGGTATCGTCACACGAGTCTCTGACGTGAAACCCTCGTTGCAGGTGAACGCCTACACGTGTGACAAGTGCGGTAACGAAATTTTCCAGGAAGTCAAGTCGCGACAGTTCGCGCCACTCGTCGAGTGTCCCTCGCAAAAGTGTAAAGAAAACAAGACCAAGGGCCAGTTGTTCATGTCGACGCGTGCCTCCAAGTTTGTCCCGTTCCAGGAGATTCGAATCCAGGAGATGTCTCACCAGGTGCCTATTGGCCACATTCCGCGAGCACTCAACGCCAACATCACTGGCGACCTAGTGCGATCCGTCTCGCCTGGTGACGTCGTCGACATTGCAGGTGTCTTCCTGCCCACGCCGTACACAGGCTTCAAGGCAATCAAGGCCGGCCTGCTCACCGACACCTACCTCGAGGCCCAGCATGTCCGACAGCACAAGAAGCACTACGAGGACCTAGAGCTCACGCCGGAGGCTCAGGCCAAAATCGATGACCTCAGAGCCAGTGGCAGCGTCTACGACCGACTGGCCAAGTCTATCGCACCTGAAATCTACGGTCACGTGGACATCAAGAAGGCCCTGTTGCTGCTACTTATCGGCGGTGTCACCAAGCAGATGGGCGATGGTATGCGAATCCGAGGAGACATCAATATTCTGCTGATGGGAGATCCTGGTGTGGCCAAATCCCAGCTGCTCAAGTACATCACCAAGGTCGCCCCGCGAGGTGTCTACACTACCGGCCGAGGTTCTTCCGGCGTCGGTCTCACTGCCGCAGTAATGCGAGACCCCACCACCGACGAGATGGTCCTAGAAGGAGGTGCGCTCGTCCTCGCCGACAATGGTATCTGTTGCATTGATGAGTTCGACAAGATGCACGAGAGCGACCGAACCGCGATCCACGAAGTCATGGAGCAGCAGACCATCTCCATTTCAAAGGCAGGCATCTCTACCACGCTCAATGCACGAACGTCTATTCTGGCTGCGGCCAACCCGCTATATGGACGATATAACCCCAAGCTGTCGCCAGTTGAAAACATCAACCTACCGCCGGCCCTTCTCTCGCGATTCGATATCCTGTTCCTAATTCTGGATAAGGAAAGCAGAGAAAACGACGAGCGACTGGCTAAGCATGTCGCCTACGTTCACCAGCACGGCAGGCACCCCGCCATGGAGTTCGAGCCTATCGACCCAGCCACTATGAGACACTTTATCGCCATAGCTCGACAGCACAAGCCAACAATCTCCAAGGAAATCTCGGACCACGTGATCAGCTCGTACGTCCAGATGCGACAGCAGTACAAGAAGGACCAGGGCTCTAAAAGACAGCACTCCCACGTGACGCCACGAACACTCCTTGGTGTCCTGCGAATGGCCCAAGCACACGCCCGACTTCGATTCGCTGATGAAGTTAACCTGGGCGACGTTGAAGAGGCTCTGCGACTTGTGTCTGTCTGCAAGAAGAGTTTGGTTGACGATGATGATGACCGGTCTGGCGATAATACTATTGCCACGGGTATCTACAACGTTATTAGAACGCTACTCACGGAGGTCAACACTATGGCCGTGCAGACTATCAGAGAACGGGTCTTGGCTCGAGGTTACACGGAAGATCAACTCCAGGACTGTTTAAGAGAGTACCAGGCGCTGGGTATCTGGTTTTTGACTGAAGATGGCGCCCAGCTGCATTTACTGGATTTTGATGACACTATGAGGGACTAACTCTCAACTCGAGGTGAAGCCGAAGGTTGAACTAGAGGCGCTGACGATTGTGTCGCGCGGACTAACTTATTAGATTGATCAAAGATTAATCGAACATTGTAATGTATAGAAAATCAACTTTGAAAAATTAAGACACTTTGTGTGCAAGGGCTTGCCGCCGTACATGGTGCATGTCCCGGCTGTCATGTCAACATGTCAGCTGTCAAATTTGATCTACGCCGTCACTGCCTGCAATGTGCATCTGCGTATGTCAACTGGACGTCATACTTGACTATATAATACATACAAAAAACGAATCGCCTGTGGTTGACACGCCTAAGCAATGTTCAGCGCCATAAGAGAAGCAATAAAAGTCAAAATCAGACGCGATCGCACCTCCTGGATGTCCTCTGGCACCACCCAGATCAAAGCTCCCAGCTTTCGGGCGATGGAAATAGCCAACTTGGCATTAGCGTAACCGTCGTTGCTAACCAGGTCGTAGTCCACGTAACCTGGCTTCAATCCATGCAGAACGTCCAGCAAAAAGACAGCGCTCGACAGACTTGGGTCCTTGAAGCTTCGGACGGAGCTGTTCTTGCCGCCCTTTCGGACCTGGTCGTGCGCCCATCGGAGCATGTCAGAATCTGACAGTTCTCGTCCATTCTTGGATAGCGATTTCAGGGTCAAGACAATGTTTCGTCGCATCAGCTGCCACACCAGGCCAAGAGTAAGAGTCTTAGATCCATCGGTAATATCGGCACCCTCAATACCAACCAGCGAGAAGTTGTTAGCCTTACCGAGCTCGACGGCGTAGTTAGTGTTCTCAACAGCCTTGAATCGAGACATTTCAAAGATCTCGCCAGTAGTTGGGTCCTGTGGTGGCCGTCGGTTGACATATCGCTGGTTGACAGAGCCCGGGATAACCTTGTCGTAGGCCTGCAACAACACAGTACCGTCCTTGAGGTCCTCAAACAAGTTGATGATTGGTGGGTCAACCTCCAAACTGTTGAGCCACAGAGTGAACACTCGTGCCTCTCGCTCACCCTCAGCATCGAAGTCTTCAACCTCAATCTTGTCCTCCTCAGTAATAGGGTCCAAGCCTGGGTGGGTGTTGAACAAGTGGGCGACGAAGGCCAGGTTCAACTTGGGGTTTCCAGCAACTAGGGAAGTTGGGGTCAGGTACTTTCGGCAGCCAATTCGGTCAGCGTTGACCAGCACCTGCTCAGCTCGCTGTAGCAAGTCACGAGTCTGGAGTGGAGCTCGCGAGCACTGATCTGGCTTGAGCTGGTTCAGCAGCACAGTATAGTTCTCAGCGTCCTTGACGTCAGTGCTGAAGTTGTTGACTCGTCGGTGCCATCCGGCAGCCTTGAGATGGTAGTTAACCCATCGCAGCAGAATCTGCTCTGGAGGCAGTCGCAGGAACTGCTCAAGAGTCTCGTCCTCCTCCAGCAGTCGGTATAGTTCTGGGTGCAGCTTGATATCAATCTTGGACAGCAGACCACGTCGGATGATTTGCCAGATAAGACCCAGGATCAGGTGCTCCTTGCCCTCCATAATATCCTCAGCGTGAACATTCACAACAACACAGCCAATACCCTTGGCAGAGTTGATGACAATGTTGGCGTTCTCGCTCATGGTGAAGTTATTGAGGCTCTTGCCCTTCTTTGGCAAGTTCAGGACTCGAGTGTCGATAGTGTCTGGCACGGAGTCGTTGATCAGCTTGGACAGAACCAGACCATCCTTGCACTCGTCAAAGATCTGAAAGGTGTCAGTGGGGAAAGGCAGTCGGCTGCCAATGTCTGGGTCGCCGGCGAGTACGCTGTTGATGTGTCTAGTGAATTCTGTTCGCTCTTCCTCGTTAATGGTGTGGGTGATGCCTTCCGAGCTTCCGCCAACGATAATCTTGGAGTTTGTCTTCTGGTGTCCTCGCTGGAAACCGGCACTGAGGCCAGCGCTCTTTGCTGGCACTGGGGGCGGGTTCTTGACCTGCGGTTCTCGCAGCTTGGCGATCAATTCAACGTAATCGTCCAACTCAACCCGTCCACTGGCGTCGACGTTGACGGCCTTGAGGGTGTTTCGCACGGTATCGTACGAGGCCTCGCCGGAGTCGGTCACGGCTTTGATTATAGCCTGTTTGTCAACATATCCTTGGTCTTCTAGGTCGATTTGCCTGAGTTAGTACCACGAGCGTAGCGAGTGGTTGTTGCTGTCAGACGCAGCACAATTGCCGCCAAAGCACAACTGCCGCCAAGGACCAATTGCTGACTGCATTTTCAATTCTGACCTAGTCTAATTCTAGACACAAGGTCCAGCAATTGATTCACCAGTAATACACGTCCCCTCAACAATGTCTGCCCAGGCCGTGGCAACCGCCCACAGCTGCTTGCATTACTCACCTGAAACTCTCAACCAGGCCAAACACGTCCTGCTGCGTCAAGTTCGGAAACTTTTTCTACATTAGCGCTTATCCCCACACGATTGCTCACCTGAAGCTTGATAACGTTCATGGTGTGTGGTGGTGTGTTAGTGTGGGACGACGTTGGGTGTGGTGGCGGGAACAAGGCGGTGCGCAGCACTGCCTATAAAATTGCGATAGCGCAAGGCTATGCAGGTCGGTTGTAATATTAAAGCGATACGTGCCAAGGGACTGGTTACATGGCTTTATAAGTAGCACGTGACTGGGTTTATATGATTTTGTTAGTGCTTCGCTCAGACTAGTACAAATTTCTCTCCACAATCTGATCTTTTAGCTTCTCCTTCCACTCGCCATACAGCCTATCCACGTACTCAGATACCTTCTCAGCATCGCTCTGGCTGAGCTCCGGCTTAGTCCTGAGCAGAATTGGCTTGCCCAGTCTATTCGTACCCGAGCCGTACTTGACCTGCAAGTCGTCCTTCTTTGCATCCGCCTCCACCGCGACCCAGGCCGGCGCATTGGCGCCAGTCTCGGGCCAAATGCAATGGTGCTGACTGCCAAAGAATCGGCACAGGTAAAACATAAACACCGAGGCGGCGTATGCCAAAAACGGCAGTTGTGGCACCAGCGTCGTGTTCTTAAACACACCTGGTTCAATCAGCCACGTCTCAATGCCCTGTGAGTCGTAGAACTTCTTGTGCGTCGCCCTGTGGAGCAGATCAATCTCGTACTTGGATCCCTCGTACGGCAGTTGGCTCGTCCTCAACTCAAGGTCGTCGAAACTAACGGCCTCAGGGGTAGCAATTGACGAACTGATCCAAATGGCTTTTCCACCGTTGGCCAGCAGTGCACTCAGCTCTTTGATCATAAAGTATGGTACAAATACATTCGACTGGAACACAGCCCCCATTCCGTCCTTGGACACCTCACCAATCCTCTGAATCTTGAACGAACCAACGGTAAAAGCATACAGTGGCCGCTGGAAGAACTCCTTGGTGGCAGCAACAAAGTCAATTCCTGTGATCACTGAATGCGAGGAGTTGAAGAACAGGTAGTCGATGTGCTTGTATCGTTTCTTCAGATCGTACACTGCGCCATACACTGACACCATGTTCAATTGATCAAACATGATGTAATCAAACTCTATCAGCTCTTTCCTGGTCACTGTGGCAGAAAAAGCCTTGAGCTTGTCAATGGCCTGCTTAACTCCTTTAAGGGTTCTGCTGGTGACAACTATGGTCAATCGGACATCTTCAGGGAGCTTTGTAATGAGCTTCTCGGCAATAGCGAGACCCAGGTTTCTTGTTAGTAACAGACTAATGAAGTACACTCACCCACCGCCGCCGGTAATCACTGCAATTTTGTGCTGGGCCATTTTGTCCAAGTTCTGTCAAGTATCCAGGAGATGAGCCGCTCGTGATTTGATCGCGGTTAGGGTTTGTCGTTTAGCGATGTCCCAGTGACCACCAAGTACGGGTAGAGAACTTCAATTGTTGGTGGGCAAGATTAATGGCGAAAGCGGCTAGCGGCGAAGGAGGAGATAATCAGCTGATGAGTCAGGGACACGGATTTGCGCACTGTTGTATCACGGGTTCTACTGCTGCGTAGAGGATCCAAATTTGGCGCGAGACTCTGTACAGCCCTTGCCTCGCAATGGAAATTACAGCGTAATCGTATGAATCGCGCCGAGCCGATAGTCCTGCTTTCACATTCATGGTCTATGAAGCGCAGGACAATCAATTGATAGCGTTGAAAGACTTAGAATGACTGGACGGGCTCACAGGTAAACCTAGGCTAGCGGGCAACCATTCTAGAAGGATTTGCGTGAGCTTCGGCAGGATTTGGACGCACGAGTTCTAGTGGGTAGTACGGGAATATTTTCATTGTTGTAGAGAGCGATGGTGCCTTCCCAGTATTCTGGATAGCGTGCTAGCTGGGTTCTGTGGATGCATGAGTTTCGAATTTCGACCTCAAGCGGTCCTGCATTCCTCAATTCTCAATATCGACTAAACATTGGTGATGGGAGGTGAATGTCAGCCTGATAGATGGGTCTTGTCGTTAACGAGTTCGGTATGAGCTAATTGCAAAGTACTGAGCTAGTTTTGCCGTCAATCCCGAGCCGACCCATGAGAACGGCATCCTGGGACCACTAAATTGCGCTCGTTAGACGTCTGGCGGGCCCATACAGCACCTTTGTTTCCTTTGGTTCAATTATATTTCCCTTGGCTGTTGCCGTGTCGAGACCACAACCTCCACAGGCGCCACACGGTGCAAAACAAAGTTAACCTCTCAGCCTGGCGCAGATCTAGCAGCTCTGCACGGTTTATCTAATCGAATTTCGTCGACAAATCGTTAGCAGCCCATCAAATTGAGCACATTAGAGTCGCTGGATCAAGAGTCTATGAGGCCTCGATGTGCCAGAGCGGCTTCGAGAAAAATGATGCCGCCTAAACCCGACTAATCCATTGACCCTCTTTGCAAATATTGCTCGCTGACTGGGGCTTTTTTTGCTCAATTGCCAGCCCCATCGTTGATGTACATATCGGTGCGGCGTTGAGCGTTAAGCGCAATTACTGAAAAGCCTTG
This sequence comes from Blastobotrys muscicola, assembly GCA_003705745.3. NCBI lineage: Eukaryota > Fungi > Ascomycota > Dipodascomycetes > Dipodascales > Trichomonascaceae > Blastobotrys > Blastobotrys muscicola. Next base: position 265,913 of record PPJL03000004.1, read on the forward strand.
GACCCGCAATGAGCGGACCCTCAATGAGAACGGCGACAGCACAATCAGCAGACTATTTAAGAAGCTGTTTACTCCTACATCCTCATCTCAAGTTTGCAATGAAATACGCAATTGTCTTTGCCTCCACAGCCCTCGCCGCAGTTACCATCCCAGTGAGCATCGCCAAGTGTCATAAGGGTCTCACCACCACTATCAACGTTGGTACCCCTGCCCAGCAACTTCCTTCCTATGTTGATGTCACCGAGGGAGGACTTTATGTGTGGAAGTGGGATCCAACTAATTTGCCAGAGTCGGGCGACTGCCTTGCACCAGGGGCAACCGAACACGTTCTAAACAGCCAGCCAATGCCTGAGCTCGCCTTCAATTACCCACAGTCCACCTCTTACAAACTGGACGCCACGTATAGATGTACTGACAAACGGTTCACCAGGGAGCTCGCCTCAGAGACGTTTGCCTTTGGCTCTGTTCGGCTCCCCGACCAGAACTTCTTTCTGACATCCGTGGAGGCTGACTGGGATCCCAACACCACCATTGGTCTAGGCTTTCCATCTGACAAGTACAACGATAACCTTTTGGCCCGATTGGTCTCTGATGGAACGGTTCAGCGACCTGCTTACTCTGTCTACATTGATGACAAGAATTCTGGCGCCGTGTTGTTGGGAGGTGTTGACAGCGCCAAGTACACCGGAAAGCTGGTGACGGTTCCAATGGAGATTCACTCGAAGGGGGCCGCCATTACCGTTCAGGCGAAAGGAAAGACCTTCACCGCCTACCCTACCATAAAGGGTACGGTAGTGCCTACTGAGGTCTACCATTCCATCGGCCAGGCCCTCGGAGGCGCGTTCCAAAACTTCGACAAGTCCTACTACTTTGACGAGGTTCCAAATATTTCGGTCAACTTTACATTTTCCGGGGTCGACATTCAGGTTCCAGCCAAGGACTTGATCTATGACACTACTGAGGAAGCGCATGTGTTTGGCAATGTTTACCCACATAAATACAAGCTAGACATTGAGTACAATGATGAGCCTAGCCTCGATGGACGTTTGCCCTATGAGCTCGGATATCAAATACTGCGAAATGCCTATGTTGTCTTTGACCAGGACAGCATGGAGGTCTCCATTGCGCAGGCATCTTTCAACGCTCATGGCTCAAACTTGCAGGACATCCCAAAGACGGGACCTATTCCAGGTGCTTCAAACTAGTCTTCTATTTGCCATTCTGTTTTAATCTAATAATCTAAATCACTATCCCTTCAATGTGACAGTTTTCCATGCTTCCTTCAAACTCGCGTATACAGGAGCTCTACGGATTCGTAATTCGCCGCACATAAAAGCCACACTAATTGAATTACGGTTGATCGCGAGCGATATGTCTGCAATACGCCTTAGTCGAAGAGACCCATGTCTGTTGCACCGGCCGTCGACTGAACTCCTCATCCGTCCTCGATATCAAGGGCGGTGTGGCAGCTGAGGCGCCATCATCGCATGCGGAAGTGCTCGATTTCAGATGAATATTGAAAAGAGCAGCAGCGTGTCGTGAGGCTTTAGGTTAGCTAGTCAGCTGGTGCCAGCTAGCCACAGAGCCCTCGTAGCCATGCATAGAGCACTTTCTACATGGCAGGAAACAAGCCAGATTATACGTGGCTCGGGATCGCTGGACACGCTGCATGTAAGGGTTGGGCAATCGGTGCATGAGCGAGGGGACTAATGTTGGAAGCACGTACGCCCTTTATAGTTGACAGGAAAAGACGGTGCAATCAGTGCGGTGCTCGTTGCATGCATGACGATGCCAGATTCGTTGGTAGGAGGAACTGGCCGGCAGTCATGGTAGACCTTCAGACCGTTGGTGATTGGAGTGACGTCAACACGTTGAGTAGGATATAGATATACCTAGTCGCGGAAGTTCAGGCCGGGGCCGTGCCGGTGACGACGACCTTAGCATCAGATCGAGGTATTTAATTTTCGAACCTGGGAATCTTTCCATCTGGTCAGGGCACCACGGGCTCAGAAAGCTACCAAGTGATTTAAAGCTAGGATGCGCTGTCTTTATATTGAGACGTATACCTGCCAGTGCACTCAGAATCGAATGTAGAATGCATGGAGAATTGCATGCAATACAACATATGCTTATCAGTCTGTGGATGTGCTATCGGTGTATCAGTGATGAATATAATGTTGCCTGTTCTTCGCATTTTGCAGTTCATTTGCAATTGTTGAGTTCGTTAATGCCGATCGAGGACGACGTACCGGCCGCTTCGCCGGAACGTCGTAGAGATCGAGTTGAATTTCATTTTTAAGCTTCCTTGCATCGCATCTTGATAGTTCTTTCTCCGGTTGATTAGAGACAGTGTTGAACTAGTTCAGGGGCCGGGCTACCCAGCGCCGGCCGGCCTGTTCTCCTATATATTCAATTTATGCGCTCGGAGTAAGCCTCGGTCTGGTATATTGAATAGTGGAATCGTGCAGGACTGCTTTAATTCATCGACGTGATATCTTTGTTGGTTTTTCTCGATATGCATGATTTGCGGTTTTCAGTCTTAATGAACTTTCGGGATATCGGTCAATGGGTCGTTCATGCAAAAGGCGTCGGCGCTCGAGATCGCGACCTGTTGATGTTGACTCCCCAAGGCTCCAGTTAGTGGATCTTGGGCTTTCTTCACCTGCTTGCTTGGTTAGTTAATGCTTCAAATTAAAGCGTAATTGGGCCCAGTGTACCCCCGATGCTACACCCACACCCTCGAGACGAATCCCTGTAGCGGAGCTGGAGCTTCCTGTCAGATGCAAATGATTGCAGATGACTCCGCTTACACTGGGTGGCTCCTGTTCGTATAGAGCTTTCAGTTTTCGGAGGTTTTTGGTATATCTCCGTTCTTTGGCCGGAAAACCGACAAAGCCAAGCTTGTCTATAGTTCAGAGCCGTGTAGCCACTGATCGTCCGCCCGTAACCTTGTTGTGGAATGAGTGGGAGTGTTCCAGTGTTTTGGTTTTGTTTCTACTTGCAAAAGTGTTCACGTCATCAACGAAGTATTGAATCCTCACGCCGATCGTCTCGTATATACAACAGTCCGAAAAGAAACACAGGTAGGATGACAGAAGAGCCGTGCGTACGTGATCTAAGTATCCTTCATCCTGTGTATGTCTTTCACCCGTTCCATGTAGTCGACTACCCCCGGAGTCGATCGCGCATTGTTGGGGTGCCCGCCGCCAGTTTAAATTTTTTGCTGCGAACAGCTTCTCCGCATTCTGAGAAGCTTAGAATCCTTCGGACGCCGGAATGATGACATCTGTAGACACGTACTAATTAATCACGCGATCCCAATTCAGAATGAAGTGGAGACTTCATGTGGTTTCTGAGACTGCGGAGGATTCGCCGCCCCCGAATTGAGCAACCAATTAACCGGAAACGACCAGGGTGGGACGCCGTATTAAGCCAACGTACCATATCGGCCCCCAAACGATCAAACGGAAAGTGGACAGCTCATACCGATATTATTTCGGTGTTTTTTCTCGGGACAGATTTGTCAGCGGTGTCACGTACAATACTGAAACGCCTAGATAGATCAACATTCCACGTTTTTAGGTACGGCGGCTAGAGGCGGAGTTAAGAGAATGTACATGCCGCCTAGCCGTAGTTGAGAATCTGATAATTTCTGAGAATAGCTGAAACTAGCATACCGCGAGCAGCAGCACAGCTTGCATAGCATAATCTAACAATGCCAGCCAGATTGCACGAGGGCCACGTGAACTGTCACTGCCCTCATGCCGACCCCGCCCGCCGAAAACCCTGGCCTGGCGATACAGCCGTGCCGATTAACCGCGGCACGTACTCCGCGCCTCACGTACGCAACGCTATTCAAACAGATTTTCAAAGATGTGATACTGATCTACCTTGATATGAGATTAATCCCACGATGCGAGACTTATAGCAAAGTTGTGTACCCAGAAATAGGCAGCGTTATGAGGATCAGGCTATTCGGAATAAAGACCGGATAAGGCGCGTCCGAATAATCCGTCAGTGGGTCGGTGTACATATCTCGTGACCACACCTCGACATCACATAAACTTACATGAACAAGTTAATTTAGGTGCGCTCCGACGTGATACGGCTCTGTCACAACTGTTAAAGCAATCGCTTACGCAACCAACCACACATGTTTCAATCCCCACAAGGTCATGATTAGTTGCCCAGTTCGGACCGCCGACACGCCGCTGGCCGCCCGCCGAAAGCCCGAGATCGTCACTACAGTCACCCAAGCCTAAGCAGCATTCAGGAACTGCCTATTACCGCAATTGCGGCCTGAGCCTCAACAGGCAAAGATGAGCGCCAAACCTGCGAGTCTCTCAGGTGCATGCGGGGGGCATAACATGGAAAGCAGTATGCTGTAGCGCATAACATGCCCGTAGCATGTTTATCGCCGATTGCCAGATCCGGACCCCGCAAATGGAAGGCTGATTCACCAGGAGAAACATGTGGAGACAGACGGCTGAGTAAGAGTGAATCAAGTGGAGCCTCTCGGTGAGACAACCCCATTACCGTTTGAGCTTATTTTCACCCTAACCCGAAAGGCAAAAATTTGTAACAGGAATAGGACAGGATTGGGATAGGAAGTTAAGGTTTCGAAGAGTATAAATGTTGGAAATACGATGCGCGGTCTGGACGGACGACGGGTTATTTATAGAGCTGACGTGCAGCGGAGTTGTTGAGTGTTTCTGTCCGGCGGCTACAGGCACTACAGGCAGGCGTGAAGAGAGTAACAGAGCGGCCTTTAGTTACATGAGTTACATTGTACTGTGTCGCGGGTAGGCAGATCTACAGATCTACAGTCACCTGCGACCGAGAGCCCATTTTTTTTCATTTCACGATATGGTTTCATGGATTAACGCGCGCGCTATTTTTATAAAACATCTGCATAATAAATTTATATATTGTTGACGTGTCTGAGATCTATTGCGTTTGGCCACCTACACTGTATTGTAAGCAGGACTCATTGCCGACCTACATGCATGCCATGTCCGTGAAGAAGTGTGTTGATGTCGAGGGACTTCGAGGCCGGTGGACCGGCGTTACATTGACCCTTGTACCTTGAGGTTAGATCTGCACCAGCTTCCCGGCGGCACAAATCAGCCGCTCCACACGTGAGCCACTCATAGCATCCAAATACGAATTAGGTTGTACAGTCCTCAATAGACAAAGAAAGTCAGGTGACCGGGAGCCCGGCGAGAAACAGTTGCCGGCAACCTCCGCCCGGCCTCCGCTCGGCGGGGCACCAACTTGGACGGGCAGCTGTACCCACCTACATACGTCCGCTGGCTGCGATCTGTGGCAGGGATTGATTGTGGGCTGTGAATCCCTTCCTAGTTCGCTGTCCACCGCAAGGGGTATGCCCGGCGCTCGGAATAGCTCTAGCGAAGACTATCGCAGGTGGGTCTGATAACGTTGTTTGTGCCGGTACAGTGCGCTGAATCAGATTGTCGTGATGAGCGAGAGCTTGGGTGGGGAGGAGGATTATCAGGGGACCAAACGGTCGGGCTGGGCTGATGACGGCACCAAAGCGGTAGTAAATCCAGCCCAGCCAACGGGTTGCTGAAGAATCCCGAAAGCTCCCCGACAGCTCCTCAATCGCACTGTTCACTAGTGATGCAGGTCCTCTGCAGTCTTGAAACGAACGGCGCGCTCCTGCCCTGCCTATTCTACCGGGGCACATTTCTTCTTCTGACGAAGTTTCTTTTGACGCATCTCACTTTGGGAAGTAATGTACCGAGCACTGGTTTATATAGCCTGGGTTCCCGCTGCTGCTGGTTCATCAACATGTCTCTAGTATATTCCCTCCCTATGCCCTCGCCGCTGAGCGTGAACCACAAGCGGACTCTCAGCAAAACGTCCCTCACCGACAGACCGTTACCCGCCAGCCCCGACTCAGACGCCGCTTTCATGAAGGCAGCAGCAAGCCTGTTTCCGATCCTCAGCGACGTGCACGTCAAGTCCCCATCCTTCTACCGGCTGGCCCGCTACATCATTGAGGAGCTGCCGCCGCTCCCCACAGAAGTGTGTGAGGAGATGAGATCAAACTGCCCAGATGTCAGCACGCTTATGAAGTGGAATGGCGAGTCTACCTGCTTCCACACCTGGCTGACAGGCATCAAGAATTTTGCATATATACATCAGCGACGCCTGCTGGACGGGCTCGTCAAGACTAAGCTTTGCCTGGACCTGTCGCCAGAACACGACCTGGCGCTGGAGGCATACCAATCGCATCTGTTTACATACCGGGACGTGCTGCTATACCTGGCGTCATTTTTGGCGCCCACGCTCGACGCTCGCAGCCCAGATCTCGACTTTATGTCCCTCAAAGTTGAGGCCCCTTGTACCAAGAGCCAGGTCCAAGAATATCTCCGCAAATGCGCTCTCATTTACCCGGCAACCTCCTACTTCCGCCGAGAAAAGAAGGACCGCAAGTACGAGTCGCCCGCTCTCGACCGGATCCTCACTCAGTCCCAGGGCTACTACAACTCGTCCGCCGTGCAGGTCGGCAGGCCCTTCATGGAGAACCTGTACCAGTGCCGGCTGCAGCTAACGCGGACGCCGGAGTTCAAGATCTCCACGCCACTGCCCTCGCCGCAGACTCCGCTCGAACAGATCAAGGAGGCGGCCCCGTCGATATCGTCTGTGCAAAAGAAGGCTTCCCGGGGAAAGCTCTTCCTGCTGGGTAACTAACGACTAAAGCCCTCGACCAAATGAGCCCTCAAGCAAAACAAAAACCGCCAAAACTAATGACTATTAACGCAACACGAAACGCGCGCCGGCCGCATTAATTAGAATCGCCAAGTACTAATACATGACCCAGAACAACACCGTTGAACTCTGTTACACGTTATCTCGTCACCGTGGAGATACACTAGCGTCGCATGCACAGAACACAGCCGAATGCCTCGAAGCACCGGCAACGGGCCGGCTAAACCAACGGTGCACGTGCGTTCCCACTCCCGACTCCTTCCCGGACTGATAGCGCGGTAAAATTAACGACAGAAATGTTTCAGCCGCATGCACGCCGCACTCCTGATCTACAATACAGGACTAAATTGGCTCAACGGCGAGACATGATTCACATTTATCAACACATGACAAGTAACCAGATCGATTCTACCTCGTTTTTTTTTGCTTTCATCATCATTGTGAAAACTACTCTGAATGTGCTCCCCGCCTCACATTGCCCGTGGTTGCGTAAGTGATGCGTCTCCAGAGTCATTTGCAACGGTGATGCAGCCAATTGCATTGCTCCATGTAGGTCGGCTAGCTCGGCCGCCACACAATTTAAGCACAGATTTCACAGTACAGTAAGCAGGAGGCTCCGACTAGGGTATATGCTCAACAAGGCATCCGGCGCCGCCGATATAAACGGTTTCCTCTAGCTTAAGTGTGGAGTATATATACCTCGGGCTGCGGCCAAAAAATAAGCGGGCAGCTACAGTACCCGACAGAAAGATGCGTGGTATCAGTGAGACGTTGGAGGAAACCGAGGCAGATTCAGCCTTTGATCACATCTGGGCGAGAATTTGCTTGCCCACTGTCAACGCTCCGCGAAGAATTACGTCATGAAGATCTGTCAATCAGGGACCTTGGCGAGCCACCCAAGTCACAGCACTAGGATCTTGCTGTTGCTAGGCCCACCACTCCTGAAAATCTGGTCCAAAGCATGGAGCTGACGATTAAACGGCCCTCCGATTGTGTTGACCCTGTCGGTTTGGCATCCCACACATTACGTCCAAGTCATCACTAGCGCATGTCATCTCTTACGTGGTCCATCTCTTGCGTGGTCCAACGGCTGCGTAAACGTTAAATCTACCGGAATGAACGGTTGACAGATTTCTGCCTGATTCTTACGTGGCAATGCTGTCATGTAAACATCCTATGCTGACGCATGTAGGTATTCACAATGCTGATCACGCGCTGCCTGCGTATCACGTGATCCGGTAAGCCTCTTTCAAAAAAGTTTAAACACAGTTAAAAAAGTCACGCGTTCTTGCTGTGTGAGCGCCGGGGTTCGCAGGCGAACGCGCGCGCACCTGTTTTGGACAGGTGGGTCTTCCGTATCTGATATATTCGTCCATATTGGGTGGTGGTGGGTCCATCACGTTACAGATGCTTGACGTGAAGTGTCAACGTGTTCGTGGGCATATATATGCTGTCGTGGAGCGATAAGATGCGTATTATGGGCAAATGAACTCTGAGCCTACTTGCACACATTGACCCTGATTCATATTCACTGTGTGCCTGTGCTGCTCAGGATGATTGGTTAGTTTTCTCCACGTTACACCATCGTTTCAGATGCACGAGACGCATCATGGCTGAAACGAAAACATGGCCGTAAACGCTAAATAATATAAATGGACCCTCCGTCATCTGTCAAGTTCTTAACTCCCTTGGCTCTCGGCATCATTCGTTCTGCCTACCACTGTTACTATTTTAACAAAGCTACAACTCTATTCTTAGATCTTCACTCGAGATGCCATACATGTCAACCTCCTCTGTGAGCTCCACGAGCTCAATCAATAGCGAAGGCTCGCTACACTATCGAAAGCCCGATAATAGCAACGACTCAGATTTCATCCAATACGCCGCCATGCAATTTCCTATTCTACTGGACGTTAGCGTCAAGTCTCCCAGCTTCGTCAAGCTGGCCAGATTCATCATTGATGAGATGCCGGCACTGCCGACTGAAATCACTGAGGAGATGCGAATGGCTGCGCCGGAAATGACTGGTCTCCAGAAATGGAACGGTATGGCATCTTCTTTCAAAATCTGGCTCAAGTTTGTCAAGCAATACGCTTTGGTCAACCACAGACGGCTACTGGACGGCCTCTTCAGAGCTCGACTGTGTGTCGACCTGTCTCCTGATCACGATCTGGCGCTGGAAGCCTATGACCAGAGGATTTGCTCCTACCGAGACGTTCTTCTGTACCTCGCCAGCTATGTGGCTCCAGTTCTGGACGCCAGAATCCCAGACCGTGATCTGATGGCATTGAGGGTAGATGAGCCGGGAACCAAAGAACAGGTCGAGGACTACCTTCGCCAAATCGCACTCATTTACCCATCAACCACATACGCCAAACAGGAGCGACTCGACGTCAAGTACTCACAACCTGCCATCAACAGAGTCCTTACTCAGTCCAAGGGCTTCTACAACAAATCAGCTCTACTACCGGGAGCATCATTCCTCACTAATCTATACCAATGCCGAGTCCAGCTCTTCATCACGCCGCAAGCGCTCGCGGCCGACGAAGAAGCCGACACGGTTCCGCCTATGCCTCCACTCAAGCTGAAAAAGTCGTTGCCATCACTAAGAAGGCGCGCTGCCGCTGAGCAGCAGGCCGAGGAGGTGCCGCCAATGCCCACCCTCAACAGAAAAAAGTCCGCAGCACAGCTAACGCGCCAGCCCTCGCGCAAGCTGTACTAGGCTGGTCCTAATATTTAATTTTTAATTCGCATCTCCTTTTAATTGATTTCGTTACATGCTTGACTTCGAGACATTGAGAGAACTCTGAGACCCGCAGAAAGCTTGAAAACACTTGCGCGCGAACAGATCTGTCCACCATGCAGCCCTTCTAAGTCAAACTTCCCGCACGTGCCCAGCAACGTTGCTGTACCAGGGCCTGGCTAATGGACACTGTAGTTTATCTTTGACGATCCAATACAGCCCAGATCCGCGTACCAGGATACAAGCAATGAGCGTCAGCAATCTATCGCCGAATCGAGAGGGTTAGTCAACGTCTCCGCCTGTCAGAGCCTCAGGCCCATGACGACACCTGCATAGCCCACATCAGCACCTGGCAGCGTTTCGCGAAATCACGCCAATAATGGGGGTGTGCACGGCGCAATCGTACTGTTGCACTGGCTGTGTCGCGCCGTACACAGTCTGAGATTTACCTGGAGACGCCTGATTGCGGGTGAGACTTGTTGGTGTCCTTGAACTCTTGTCATGCAAGATTCCGCTTTGAGACACGGTATGCACACACGGCATTTCAAGGTACCGCTTTGGTTTCGGCGCAGTACTCAGCCTTGCTAACTACAATCGGTGAAGACACAGCCTGTAGGCGGTGTCCGGATCGATACTGTGTAGCCTTGACGATGGTATTAGTGCCTGCAAGATGTACCAGGGGCGACACAGTAAGCTCAACCGCCTCGGCCCATGACATGTGTTATGTCAACCCATCTATCAACCGTATCAGCCGTCGTCAAAGCGAGTTCTCACTTAGATAGCGCTAATTACTATGCACAAACCGGGCTCTGATGGATAAGATGATCTTCCCGGGGATTTCACCGGATGCTGTTTCACGTGCAGGAGTGAGTCAGCCGCGCGACTAGATGCGCATAAAAACCTCGCGATATAAAGCCGTGTCAATGTCCGGGTATAATCATCGCTTGATCATTAAGTCTATCTGGGTTTAGCCTCAGTTTGGATATCATTTCTGGAAAATGGCCTTTGAAGACAAAGATTCTGGAGCCGCTGCGTCGGTGTTCCTGGCCCTGTACGTGCTTGTCGCTGCCTTCCTCATCCATGTGATTAGGAAGGTTGGCTGGAAGACCATGTACACTGCCTTGTTTATCTTCTCCCTGATTCGAATCGGCGCTCAGGTCTGCGGTATTGGCTTCGCGTCTGTTAGCTACGGCAACATCAACTGGCTGATTGCCTACCTGATTTTGGGCGCTGAAGGTTATTTCTCGCTGGTGCTGACCTCTTTCCACTTTCTGTGCAAGTTTCAGGAACAGGCTCTTGGAGAGTCTTATCTGCGGCCCAAGTTCACCAAGGAGATGAAGGCCAAGATGACCTTTATGGAGAAACGAAAGTTCATGTGGAAGACCCCTGCGCACCTGTTCCACATGTCTCTAATCCCCGCTAACGCCATCCTCATCGCCGGTGGATCTATGACGTCAGGCGTCCCTCCTTCCGAGTATGCCACTTCCAGTCTTGTCCACGCCGGCAGGATAATGCGAATCACCGGCCAGTCCATCTTCCTGGCAATGACATGCTACATGGGCTTCTGCGCCTTCCGAACCCTGCTCAGGGACAAGGTCAAGGGCCCAATTCTGTTCGCCGTCTTTGCCGCCCTGCCGTTCCTGGTTGTCCGAGGTATTTACGGTATTCTGTCAGCTGCGCTAGCCCGGTTCAACTACTACAACTTCAACAACTACAACGATAACGGTGTCGCAATTCCGCTGTTGGTTGGTGAATACGTCATGGCGACCACCATGGAATTCATCGCCTGTGTGTTCCTCATTACCACCTTCTTCTACCGAAAGGACCCAAACAGTGTCGAGAAGGACGCCGAACAGAATCTGGATAAGGACAGTGCTGCTAAGCAGACCGAGGAGCTCAAAGTGGCCGTGTAATGAAACACTACTAACACATAGAACATATCCTATAATACACTAATTTTATACCTAAATTATCTCACTGGGTGATTTGCATGTGCCTGGCACAAGATAACACGGCTGAACGTGAGGGATTTCATCAAAAGCTAGGCAAGCCGCGCATAGCCGTTGAAAAATGTCTCACCATCGCATCTCCCCCACAGTGCCAGCATGAGTGACACATAGGTTAAGTTTGGCTTCAGTGAAGTGGAATTAAGTCTATGTTCTATTTTTAGTCTTTCCTGATCTAGTCGAGTCGAGCCAGGTGCTTCTCGTATAGAGCCTGGGCTCGGGTCCACACTGGGGCGGAGTTCCGCTGTGGCAGCTGCAGCAGCGATGGCAGCAGAGCAGCACTGAAGCTCTCGCTGGCCTCTCGTGGCAGCATGCTAGGAAGATGGTCGATGGAGCAGACAGTCAGCCGTGGGCCGGCAGTGGTCTCCACGTCCACCAGAGGCTCCACGAAGGTGGTAGAGATGGAGTAGACTGGGATGGGGTTGTGTGGGTTAGTAGTGTCGGCGGAAACGTCCACGATAACCTGAAGGTTTCGCTTCTCGTTGTTGAGGCTTGGGTAGTCGACAAACGGTGGGATTGGCTGCGACAAATAAATACAGTTGACAAAGATATCGGCGTCAATAATCTCCTGGAATGGGCCGCCCTTGGCAGTCTCAGCCATATCCCATCTGATGATGTTTTCATCTGGGATACCGGCCTTCTGCAGCAGGCTCACGGCACCGGTTCCGCATCGTCCCAGAGCACCAATGACAAGCACCTTAGGTAGCCTGGCAACGCCCTCCAGCTCCTTCTTGAGCTCGTTCACTAGATCGGCCTCGAAGGCGTATGGAGACAGCTTGCCCAGCTTAGCGGTTGGGCTGGTCTGCTGGAGAGCGTAGGCCTTGAGACCGACGGCGGCACCAGCGAAACCAGCGTGGAAGCCGAAAGCAGCGACTCGTCGTCCATTGTCGTCCTCCAGGAACTCCAGATCGTACAATCGGCCGTTGCCTCGCTTGAATCGGCCGAGAACATCCTGCCAGCCGCCCTGGTCCTTGTAGCAGTGAGCAAACTGCACGTGCTGGTGAACCAATGGGAAAGTGTCGGTTTCTGGCAGCTCCTTGAGACCGAGAATAATTCGGTCAGCTGGGGCGTCAACCCAGGAACCCTCCTCAACTAGAGTAACGCCAGTGCCCTCAAACTCAGAGTCATCAAAAATTCGCAGCTTGGACTTTTCAACGTACACGGTGAACCCGGCGTCCACCAATTGCTTAGCGGTGGTTGGCGTCAGCGCGCTTCGGTGCTCCAATGGCTTGGTCTCGGCTCTCAGATGAATCGTGGTCATTTTTGTATGTGTGTGTAAAAGAATGTTACAGATTTACAGGGGAGATCCACCTTTTAACTTATTCGTTGACTCACATATGCAAAGAGTCATCCCCTTTAGGGTACCCTAGCCCAGATAAGCGTATCCAGCCTCGCCAAGCACCCTTCACTCTTTCGTTTGCATGCTAATGATGGAACTCCCAACGCGCGTAGGAAAAAACATCACCAAAACTTATACACATCGGTCAAATGAGCAGAAGATCGCTATATAGAAGCTCGCGATACACGGCCTCTGGCCCTTACGTGGCGGACTTGGACGAGAAGGTTACACACTGGTCACGTGAGTGGGTATCACCACAGCTTCCCCCACCCGTTAACGCCCCCAATTCGACCTCCGCTACGCCAGCACCAGGCGAGGAAACCGAGACGCCAAACGGCGAGGCCAATGGAAAGACTACGTTTGAGTTCAGAGTCAAGACGTGGGTACCATCAGAGGACGACGCGTACACTCCAGCTAGCGATGGGGATCCAGAGGATATTCTCGAGTTGATTCAGATTGCCGGTGTCAATCAGGTGGAGGCCCCAAGCGCGCCGGTTGAGGGAGCCCTGACAGCTGCCGACATCAGAGGCGCTGTTGGCGGTGAGGCTATTCCTGGTATAGTCTCGTCGACTTTCTCAGAGACCAAGCCAGAGCCGGAGGAGGAGAAGGAGAAAGAGGCAAAAGTGGAACCTAAGATTGAACCAGTCGTCGAGGCCAAGGAAGAACCTGCAGATGTTACAATGGAGGACGCTCTGCCGCCGGCATAGACTCTCCATAGATTCTTTAAGTAATTTATTTATCGCTTTCAGCCAGTACGCTTTCTCTTGTAGGTGCCGACTTCGTCGTCCTCGGATTCTGACGACACATTCTCAGAAACGTCCAGCGACACGTTGCATGAGGGCTCTGATTCTGACTCTGGAATCTGCTTGACGGTGATGAATGAAATACCTGCTCGGGCCACTTTTGTAGCTTCAAAAAGCTGTCTTTCCTCTGCGTCTGCCCAAGTGACTTCGATTTCGTCCCATTTCTTCGTCTTGTACTCTGCCTGGTACAGCTTTCGTAGATTTCTGAGACGGATCATCTCGGCGCAGTTGCCCTGCCCAGACCAGACCAAAAGAGCAGTATGTTCCGGTAAGCCATCGTATAGTTTTGTCAGTCGCACACTCAGCTTTGAGAAAAGAGCATCTCGTTCTTCGTTGGTGGCCTGTGAGATGTGCTCGAGCTCCTTCATTCGGCACCACACAAAGTCATGCGTCTGTGAAACCTTTATGGTGTGCGAGATCACTTGGTCGTCGTCGGTGCATGAGATGACGGCTTTGGCATGTCCTCTGTGCCAATTTGGGGCGCCATAGTCAACAATGGCCGTGGTCTTCTCGTGATGTGCTAGTTTGACGATTAAATTTTGAGTTTTGACTTCTAGACGGCCGAAAGACGCACCGTTCTTCAACTTGGCCTCAAGTAGGTCTATACAAGCGATTGCGTCCTCCGCAGAATCGTGACCATCGGTGCCTGTTTGAATTTCTCGATTCAGAAACTTACTGCAAAGCCATTTCAGGGCTGGGCGCCAGGATTGACCCCGGACGTGATCGTAAATCAATGCTGTGTCGATGACTTTCGGGTGCTTCATGTGTAAGCAGCGCAGGTCGTTTTCCAGGGAGTGACCAACTAAAATGTCGTTGCAAGAGACCATAGAAAGCAACTGGTCTTGAACATCGGACAAACGTGTAGTGACATCCTTAAGCATTTCCTCAGTGATTCCAGAGTACTGCGTGACGTAGTCAATGATTGCGTTGTGTGGTTTGACAAGCTCGTCCAGAAGCACCTTCTTGTTGCGGTCCACTAGAGTAACTCGGGTGACCTCATAGCCCTCATCTGTCTTGCACATTTCGCAATCAAGGGCGAAAACCCGGGCTTCTTCGGCGGCACATTTGTCGTCTGTCTTTCGGAAACCGGGGCAGCTGTTGTCGTCGCTGTACACTGGATACTCATACTGACTCATCTCTCCTTCCGGGATCAACAGATCATGAAGCGCGAGCTTCTTGTTATCATGCTTTTGACGCTGGACGACCTGCTTTCGTTCAGCCTTGGTGAGGGGAACTTCCAGGAAGGCATTAAGCGCTGAATATAAACTGTCTTTGGTTCCTGGAGACTTTGTCGGGACTGTTTGAGGGAAGATCTTTTTGAATACATCCAGTTCGGAGGGCGGTTCCACTGGTATAGGCTTAAACGCTTCAATGTCGCTTAGACCGAAATGACCTATATCCAGACCGGGAATCGAGACAGAAACAACACGACTGATTGCAGGTTTGTTGGCGACGCTACACCACGTAGGGCCCTTGCCATCGGCTAGGATATATAGCAGCAGTTCTTGCAGATCAGAAAGGTGGACCTTTGTTGAAAGCGTCTCGGGCTCAATGTGAATCTTTGGCGGTACTAGAAACTTTTTCTTCACCTTCCGCTTCCGTTTGCTGGAGCTGGAATCAACGCTGTCGTCCGCATTGATGCTTTCGACCAGTTCGTGAATGTCGAGTTCTGCCATTGTGGTCCGAAGACGCGCGTGGAGTACTTAATATCATCGACGGTTGACTACATCCAGCGGCTAATTGTTTCTACTCTTCGCGCTATCAGCCTCAACATTGGATTTGGACAGATTAGACTGGCGTTGGAACAGATAGCAAGCATCGCGAGATTAGAGAGTGGCTGTTGGCAGGATGGACGTAAAGCAGCCAAAGGACGGCAACGATCCGCTGTCACAAGTCGATTGGCTACGACTATGGCGGCAGGACGCATTGAATCAGCATCAGTACCAGACAGCAGAACATATTGGTGACAAAATACTGGGCTTGACAAATGATACGACGGACGCATTCTGGTTGGCGCAGGTTTACTACTCCAGCGCCAACTACGCTAGAGCAAAGCAGTTGCTCATGAGCCGGAAAGACCACGAAAAGAGCGGATCTTGCAAGTATCTAACGGCGCTTTGCCTGACGAAACTCAGCCAATGGGACGAGGCACTCGAGGTTCTGGGTGACAAGGAAATCACAACGTTCAAGAAGAACAAAGAAGAGCATGGCGGCATAAAGCTGGAGGCATCAATGTGTTATCTACGTGGACAGATATACACCAGTCAAAACAACTTTGACAGAGCCAAGGAGTGCTACCAGGAAGCGGTCAAGATTGATGTGAAGTGCTACGAAGCGTTTGACCAATTGATCCGAAACAACCTGCTTACTCCCCAAGAGGAATGGAAGTTTCTCAAGACGCTCGACTTCGAGTCATGCTGTGGCGGCAATGCTGAGCTCATAAAGTCGCTGTACTCGATACGACTGGGAAAGTATGCCAATCTGACCGGCTACCTCGAAGCGGAAAGCGTGCTCAAAGAAGACTACGGACTCGCTGATAACAACGATGTTCTACTAAGCAGAGCCGATATGCTGCTCGTCCAGTGCAGGTTCAAAGAATGCCTCAAAGTGTGCGAGCAGATTCTGAAAAGCGACAAATTCAAGTTCAACGCATTACCAAACTATCTTGCATGTCTCTACGAGCTAGGGGCCAGAAACAAGCTGTACCTACTAGCACACGATATGGCTGACTCACATCCTTTGGAGCCAGTTTCGTGGCTTGCCGTTGGCATCTACTACCTCACCATAGGCAAAGTTGCCGAAGCACGTCGGTTTTTCAGTAAAGCATCAATGATGAATCCTTACTTTGGCCAGGCGTGGATAGGCTTTGCCCATACATTTGCCATCGAAGGAGAGCACGAACAGGCCATCTCGGCTTACTCAACGGCTGCGAGACTCTTTCAAGGCACTCATCTTCCCACGCTGTTTCTGGGAATGCAGCATTTGCATCTAAACAACCTCACGCTCGCAGAAGAGTACCTCTTCAGCTCATACAACATTTGCACAACAGATCCGTTGCTGCTGAATGAGATTGGTGTCGTTTATTACCACAAAAACGACCTCAAAACTGCAGAGACATACTTTCATGAGGCCCTCAAAGCCGCCTCCACTTTAGACTCTGATCCCAAAGGCTGGTTGTCGATACAGGCCAACTTGGGCCATGTTTACAGACGACTAGACAACTACGATCGATCACTATCATACTTTGAGGAGATTCTACGCATATCTCCTCGAGACTCGAACATCCATTCCGCCATGGGACTTGTCAACCTCCAGGCTGGTCGCACGTTTGTCGCCATTGAGAACTTCCACGAGGCCCTTGCCATTGCACCAAACGACCCCATCGCATCTGATCTGCTGACCCGTGCACTAGAGGAGCACGCTAGGGCAGGAATTCAGATCAAGGACGACTTTGAATTCGATCTAGATGACCCAGACATCCTCCCCAGAACTCCCGTCTCGTACAAGACGGGAGTTCCCTCTAGCAAGTACTACAGCGAGGAGGAAATGGACGAGGGCGACTCCCAGATGGAGATGTCTGATGACGACTAACACGCGGATTATAGAATTTGTAACGCCTTGTACCAATAATGAAGTGATGCTTATCGTACTTGTTGTCATGATGTCCACGCGTCGCATCACCCTGAGCGCGTCAACATGGAATCAACGGAAATATGGTCGTCGATGCTCAAGGCAGCGTCGACGGTGAATAGCACAATATCAGGATCTCTGTTATTACTCGGTAAGATATTTACTCTTTGTTCAGTCTAACAAAGGCCCCCAAGAGGTTCAGACAACCATTGTGGAGAAGATACGAGCGAGATGCACAAGGCCTACGTCACACGCCAGCAAGGTAGCCATAGATGACCTGGAAGTTGGCATAGCGAATGCTTTGAGCCTTGGATACACGTTTATTGACTTTACAGATAATGAGCTGGACGATAAGCTGTCTCATTTGGACGTCTACACAATGGAGACCCCTTCCCCCAAGTTCATCCCCATGTTGAAGCCAATTTTCCTGAACAAGGCCAAACTTCTGGCTGCAGTGGTTTTAGAGTGGAATCAGGTCGAGCAATGGGCAGATCAGCTGACCAATTGGCTTGATGTTATCACGGGCGCTATAGGAGATCCGGACGAGATGGTCATTGGCGAGCTGAAACGACGAATACAAACATATGTTAACGGCGCCAGCAGCTCAGTGGAATTGCCTCTAGAAGAGGGCCAGTACTCGCACCCTATTGGCGTTGATCTACTTATCGTCACTACGGGCCCAGCAGAGCTGATACAGTCCCTGCCAGACGCCACGATAGACTTTGTCCAGCAGTTTCTGCGGACGGTTGCCTTTGTGCATGGAGCGTCACTTGTCAACTTCACATCCGACGTCGACAGCATTATAGACATGATTTCTGAACGACTATGCATACCCGTCATGACGCATTCACCCCAAACGGCCACGCCAAATTTCAGCGCGGTGGAGAAAACCGTGGTGCCCGCAGGCTGGGACTCCAAGGGCAAGATTCTTGCACTCAAAGAAGGTTTTCCAATAGAGGATGTTATTCAAAACTGGCGCCAGGATTCAGTGCGTGAGTTATACAAAGCTAACGTACACAAGGAAGAGGACAGCGATACCGAGAAGGGGGAGCTGAAGACGATTCCGAAGTCGGACTATCAAGAATTCCTAGCCAAGCAGTTTGATGTGCTGAACGCGAAGCTGAGCGAAGAGCCTCACAAGCCGACTGTGCCTCTGACGCAATCAGTCGATTTCAATATTGGCGGCATTCAGGTGGAAAACGTCGAAGAGGTCCTGCGAAGGCTCAAGGCACGAGAAGCGGCAGTGAATTCCAATTCACAGCCAGCAACGCCCACGAGGCCTGGAAATGACAGATCTGAGAGCAGTACACCGGGCATGTCACCAGCAAACAACTATTCCCAGAACGAGGTGTTGGCCAATTTCTTCCAGAACTTGCTGGACAGGAAAAAGACTGGCAGCGCTCAGAACTCGCCAGGCTAGTCGCGCCCTCCATAGACAGCGATAGCTGATGTAATGCCTAATGACCTTGACATCCATGATGTAAGACTGTACGCTCTAGCCAAGTCATTCTACCTGGCTATCGCATCCAACTTGGAACCCAGTACTCTGTCTCTATTCCCTGACCATCAATCCACAACAATCCAGCCCGCACCATATCGTCCAGCACTGTCTTTGCCCGCAACGCAGTCCACCCAAAGTTGTCGCTCATAATACTGACTGACACATAACCCAGTGCTTCACAAGCTTGAAATATTGACACCTGGTCAGTGCTAAGCTCTGAAGGAACACTTCGTATCATGGCCCTGTTGCTTCCTGGTAGAGTGACAATCTGGAATCCATTTCCGAGTGTCTTGAGGGCCTTAACAGCCCGCTCAATATCGTCCTCCGTCACATCAACAGGCATCAGTTGACCCTTATCGGCTAGCCTGGCACGAACTTCAGACACAGAGATAATACCGCCGTTAGCCGGCCTCGTTAAGCGGCAAATCTCAATAATTCTGACCGCCAGTTCAAAGTAAAAGTCATTCACATCCTTCCCTAGCAGGTTTGCCCAGAGAGACCCCTTCTTGCTTGAAGAAGCTAGTGGGTCAACGCCTATCGCCGTACACATCTTTGCAAACTGGCTTCTAAATTCGGCATTCGTCCTGATCTCCTTAGCGTGCTCAACGGCAAAGTAGTTCAAGGCATTTTGAAAGACACTCAGCTGTGTGTTCAGTTCTTCGGCCTGCTTGGTGAGGATGTTTGTACTGAGATCTTCATAAGCGGCTCTTTTGTTTTCGAAGGCCGCCAGTCCTACTTTCCTCATCTTGTGTAGTCAGGTGACTTGCTTATCGTGTCACACTATCGCGGTGTGAGGTGTAGTGACGGGAGATGACTAAGCGCGGCTCCTGCGGCGCAGAAAAATTGTGCCAGAACGATAACGCAACGATTAATAAGCTGAGGATCGCTGTTGGTGCACAGTCGTCGAGATGGGGGCAAACCAGAGTACACCAGCTCATGCCCCGCAGGAATCTCTCTACGAGATCCTCGGGGTCGAGCGAAACGCCACAGATGACGAGCTTAAGAAAGCGTACAAGAAGATGGCCTTGAAGCTGCATCCAGACAGAAACTTCGACAACATTGAAGAGACAACTAAACTGTTTGCAAAGGTCCAAGCAGCCTACGATGTCCTGAGTGATCCACAGGAGCGTGCGTGGTATGATAACCACGGAACGACTGGCGCGGGTGGCCCAGATGAGCCTGAGTACGGCGGAAAAGTTACGTCGCCCGAGGAACTTAAACGATACTTTGAACCAGAGCTGTACCAGAACTTGGCATCGCGAGAAGCTGAATTCTATGATCAGATTGGCTCGCTATTCGAGCAGCTGAAGCAAGAAGAGCATGAGGCTGCGTTAGACGCTGGCGTTGAGCCACCGCTGTTGCCAAAATTTGGCGACGAAACCGCTCACTGGCAAAGAGACGTCAAACCCTTTTACGATACTTGGAGCTCCTTCAGCAGTATAAAATCTTTCTCATGGGAGGACCTGTACCGAGTGTGGGATATTCCTGATAGACGAACACGACGAGCAGCTGAACAGCGAAACAAGAAAATCAGAGAGGCGGCCAAGAAGGAGTTCAACTCTGTTGTGAGGAAACTAGTGCAGATTATCAAGTCCAAAGACCCACGAGTCAAGGCTCAGCGAAAGATGAACGCCGAGGCTCCAAATAAGACTTTTATCAACGAACAGTCATCGAGAGAGCAAGCTAAAAGAGACAGGAAAGCTCACCAGTCAAAGCGAGGCGACTATGAAGAGCAGGAATGGGAGAAAGTTGAAGCCGAAGAGGTTTTTGAGGCTGAAGAGAGTGATGAGGAAAATGTGTATGAATGCGTTGTGTGTGACAAGCAGTTCAAGACGCAGAGGCAGTTAAAGAACCACGAATCGACTAAGAAGCATATCAGGGAGGTAGAGCTCCTGAAGAGAGAGATGAAGAAAGAAGGCGTCGAGCTAGGGTTTGACAGCTTGAGTGAAGAGAGTGATGGAGGCAAGCCTCAAGAAGAAGAACCTAGAAAAGAGACTGTCTCCAAGAACTTGGACTACGAATCAGAGGATGAAGTGACTCCAGAGCCTAAGCTAAACTCGAAACCAGAACCAAAGTCGCGACAAGACTCGGATTCTGAGCCAGAGGCTCCAACACCCTCAGGCGATGCGACCTTGGAGGAACTACTTGCCCAGCTGGAGGGCACGAGGGTCTCGAAAAAGAATGCCGACATCTCCGTCAAGGGGAAAGCCAAGCAGAAAAAAGAGAAAAAGGCGAAAGCCAGCAGCATGAACGAGTTCGCTAGCAAGTGCACAGTTTGCCAGACCGAATTCAGCAGTCGAAACAAGCTGTTTGATCACGTCAAGGTGAGCGGGCACGCATTGGCGCCTCAGGGTAAGAAGAAGAGGTAATAGAATCTAATACATTGCATCTTGTCTGTCATTAGTCATGTTCACTATGTGTCTATAATTGCGATCGTTATGCGTAATCACCGTGGTTGTACAAGCCAATGTCAACCTCGGCCTTCTCCTCCTCTATCTCTGGCTGTTCGTTAAACCGGAGTTCCGGGGACATGACGCCGTCCAAGACCCGTTCGACCTTGTGGGCGGCACGCTCACCCATCTCCTTGAACCGCTGGTTCTGCGCTCTGATTTTCTCTAGGTATTCCAGATAGCTCCTCTCTAGCCCTGTAATGTATTTTCCGGTGAAAACACCAACCTCAAACTCGGTGATGTCTGGGTTGCCGCTGTTGCTGCAAGCCTCGACCAAATCCTCGAGGTCCTCGTAGATGACGCCATCAGCGCCAATAGTCTTTGCGATCTGATCGTCGTCACGGCCGTAAGCGACCAGCGCCTTGTTGTCGGCCAAGTCAATGCCATAAATGTGGTTGTATCGGATAGCTGGGGAGCACGAGGCGAAGTAGACGCTCTTGGCGCCAGCTTCTCGGGCCATCAGAACAATCTCTTTGGACGTAGTTCCTCTGACGATAGAGTCGTCCACGAGCATAACGTTCTTGCCCTCAAACTCCAGGCCCATGGCGTTCAGCTTTCGTCGCACACTGGACCGTCGCTCCTCCTGATTTGGCATGATGAACGTTCGTCCGACGTAACGGTTCTTGATGAAACCCTCTCTGTACGGAACACCTAGGACGACAGCGGTCTGCAGGGCAGCGTGTCGAGAGGTGTCAGGGACTGGGATGATGACGTCGACGCTCTTCTTGACATTCTCCAGGCTGCCGAATCGCTCAACGATCTTCTTGGCGAGCTTATCACCCATAGCCAGTCGAGATCGGTATACGGAAATACCGTCGATAACACTGTCTGGTCGAGCAAAGTAAACAAACTCGAAAATGTCTGGAGTGTAGGCCAGCTGGGGGACCAGCTGCCGGACGACTGGAGTCATGGTTCTTCGTGGAATGATGACAGCCTGACCAGGCTTGATGTCGAACCAGTTTTTGAAGCCCATGGCCTCTAGAGCGATAGACTCACTGGCGAGCATGAAGTCGGTCTTGCCGTTTCGGACTCGCGATCCCATAACCAGCGGTCGAATTCCGTGAGGGTCTCGGAAACCAATGAGGCCGTAGCCGGCAACCAAACCGGTACAGGCGTAGGCTCCTCGGCACTTCTCGACAGTTCCAGTTAGAGCGGTGAAAATATCATCGTCGTTGACTCGGACCTTGTCGGTCTTTTGCAGCTCAGAGGCGAAAATGTTCAGCAGCAGCTCAGAATCAGAGTCAGTGTTGATGTGTCGGTGAACTTCAGTGTCAAGGTAATCCTTGAGAGTGGGAGAGTTGACGAGGTTACCGTTATGCGAGAGGACCAGACCGTATGGCGAATTGACGTAGAAAGGCTGGGCCTCGGCGTTGGCAAAGCCACCAGCGGTTGGGTATCGCAGGTGGGCGACACCCATATTGCCGACTAGGCCAGCGACCCGGCTCTTGGTGAAGACGTCTCGAGCCATACCGTTGCCCTTACACTGATAGAGACGACCTCGTGGGCCACAGGTGACAATACCAGCCGCATCCTGGCCTCTGTGCTGGAGGAAGTTGACTCCTTCAAGTAGTTCTGCACATGCTATTCCCGAGGGATCAGCTAGTTGAATTCCAATGATTCCGCACCTGAGTTAGTAACGTGTTTGGAATAACGTGATGATTTCGACCCAATTTCCACCAGCGATTAGTCATAGTTGATCTCAACCAGACCACCACAAAATCATCAATCTCAACAGTCAATTCCACTACCATACTGAATATGAAAATCAGTATAGTAACATGGCTGATGCTGCTAGACCCGCTAGGGAAATTCCACTCATGGACAAGACCTCAGAAGTTAAGATTGCTTCCTCATGACTCAGAAGTCTAACGTCTAAAAATCTTTAGTTCATCACTGGTCCAATGTCCATCTGTATTACTCACATTACCCAGAGCAGTTGTCTGCTGGAAAAGGAAATGCTGGGGCGGAAAAAATTTGTACCCGAGAAACGCCCTAACCCAGGTTATCGTACACGGACCGCGCCATTGGTTGGCCATTGAACGGCGCATCTAAGAGCGTTGGGAGCCAACCTGGTTGATTTGACTCTGGTTGAGGGGGCTTGCAAATGCTAGCTTCCTGCTCGCCGGTTCCTGTTAGTTTCGGCTTATCTGATGCGAATTATTCCCGCAAAGAATTCGCATTTCCACAGTTACCATGTCACCGCGGTTAGCTGTCAATTGTTGACATTTAAGGGTGTTGGCACGCCAATATGCTCATGACTAGCTGGCTGTCTCGGTCATTCTCCTATGCCAGGTAAATGTGAAGGAAAAAACTTGGATGCAGTTTTTGAGCTTTTTTCATGTAGACGTCTCGGTATGCCGTCGGTTAGGTGCAGATGGGACCGACCACTTGCATGGTGGGAACTACAGGGGTCGACCGTTTGTTACAGTTGTAACTTACAGGGATAAGCGATGTGGTATGACGTCAGATCTTCAGGTACGAAACGGTGAAATCAGTACTTGTAAAAGCGAGTTGGACATATATTACTAGTAAGTAGCGTTTGTAAGTAAAGTGAAGGTCACACCATCTGCAGCAGCTTCTGCCGCTCGTCTTGTGTTGCGTCAAAGAGATACATTATCAGAACTGAGATCATCTCCATGAACCACCAGTTTCTCTGCTTCTCTAACGGCTCGCTTATCGTGTTGTAGTTTCTGGTTAGTAACCACTAGTATTAAGTAAGCACTCACCGGTCCAGCTCGTCCTCGTCAAAGATCTGTGTGTAGTCGCTGCGGGAAATTTCCATATTTGATCTGATAACGAATTAGCGGGTGACAGGCCGTTATATAGCGAACGGGAAATTACACGTATGGTGCCGACACTGCCCCGGGGATAGTGCTGGACGTAATTTCCGACACGACCGACTGTGTCGAATTAAGGTTTGCCTGCGCCAGGCCCACCTGCATGTGTGCATGGTCAAACACCACGTACGCACTGCGTAAAAAGGTGTCTCCGAGAAGGTTCATATTGCCAATGTGGCTGGCGGGCATGATACCTACGAGATGGTCCGGGGTGCCGTAGTCGTCGCCAGGGAACAGCAGTTCTGAAAGCGGTACAGTCACCTTGGCCCCGGAAAAGCTGTAGATGAGCGACTTGGTGAGGTCAGGGTTGGCGACAAAGAAGCCTTTGATATCATCGTCCCAATACGCACCCAGACTGTTGACGACGCCAGCAACCACCGGGTCGGGCAGATACGAGAAACTCGTGCCTGAATCGAGGATAACCGGCCCGTTCATCTGGTAGAGTGTTCGGTCAAAGCCAATTGAGCTCAGCGTGATTTGGTAGGAGCCCTTGTCGGTCATGGGGACGGTGAACAGGCCGCCGGTGTACTTTCCAGCGTCGACTCCGCCAAAGAGAAGCTCGCCTGTTGGGCTGTTGATGTCGTTGAGATAGAGCGAGAACGCGGTGCTCTTAACCAGACCCTGGAGTTTGAGCTGTTCAATGACGTTTGACCTGACGTCACCGTTTGGTATGCCAATGCCCATGATGCCGGTATGGATTTCAGACTGGTTAACCAGCCCCACAGTGAAGGTGTGTAAGTCAAAGCCTGGTCCAAGGGCCAATGTATCGTTGACCAGCTTCCCCGTCGCGCTGCCGGAAACGTAGCCAGTGCTGAAGCTCTCGCCAATGTCCACGAGAGTGGTACTCTTACTGGGGTCAAAGTCTGTGTCCCCGTCAGTGCGGACCCAGAAATTGGCTGAACCAGTGTCCACCAGCACGTCCACAGACTGGCCGGGCGAGCCCAATTCGACACTGGCGCTGTAAAATATGGATTTGTTAGTAATCTGGGTAGCGTAGAGCGACCGGGCCACCAGGTGCCTCAATTTGTTTAGCTGTACTCTGACTGGCATTGTGTATCAATTGATTGTTTGTTTGCATCGGCGTTTGTTATATACGATTCTCGATCGCTTGGCCGGTTTGAGTGCATCACTTCTGAGGCAACTATAGCCAAACGAGCCTCATGCCTCATAATGCAGTCCGTAAACCACTAACCGTCGCAAAACCTACATTTGTATGAGGCGCTAACATGACGGGTTTCACGCTAACGCGGTGCTGACTGGTGTTTTTGACTAGTCTGTCGATCGATCGCCGCATGCATGTCTCAGTTCAGCACACATGTGTTTGTGAGCCGCAGACCCACACGTGACCTGGGAGTTATCTCGTATCACTCATCAAACATAAGGGACACATGAACGCTCACACTAGCATCAGCAGCGACGGCGGAGAGCGGCATGAGCTGCTTTCTGCCTCGTTCAACCAGGACCAAGGCTGTTTCAGCATCAGCCACGACAACGGGTTTCGGGTGTACAGCACCGACCCGATGGAGCTGCGGGTTAAGCGTGAATTCGCTGATGGCGGTATCGGCATAGCTCAGATGCTTTACCGGACAAATTATCTTGCGCTAGTAGGCGGCGGCAGGAATCCCAAGTTTCCACAGAACAAGGTCATCATCTGGGACGATCTCAAGCACCGGCCCGCGTTATCGTTGGAGTTCCTCAGCCCGATTCTAAACGTCCTAATATCGCGAACCCGAATCGCAGTCATTCTCAGCAATAAAGTCCACGTGTACGCCTTCAGTTCACCGCCAGCAAGGATAGCGGCCTATGCGACAGTGGACAACCCTCACGGCATCGCGGCACTGGCAGGTAACATTCTAGCGTTTCCCTCGCGAACGGAAGGACAGATCCAGATTGTGAACCTATCAGGGACCTCTGACGGCGAACACAGGAATCTGGTGTCGATAGTACGGGCGCACAGAGGACCAATACGGTGCCTGGCACTTAATGAGAACGGCTCTGTGGTGGCGAGCGCCTCGGAAATGGGAACAATTATCCGATTACACTCTACTTCCAATACAGCACTGTTGCATGAGTTCAGGCGAGGCCTAGACAGGGCCGTAATATTCTCCATGGCGTTCAGTCAATCGTCACACCGGCTAGCGATCCTCAGCGACAAGAACACTTTGCATATCTTTGACACACTACTGGCGTTCTCAAGCTCGTCAAATAGGAGGCACATGTTGGGAAAGATCCCCCTCATGCCGAGATACTTTTCTTCTGAGTGGAGTTTTGTGTCGGCAAGGGTAAATGGCGACAGGGGAGTCATTGGATGGGCATCAGAGGACTCGGTAGTGGTGGTGTGGACAGCGCCACAGTGCAAGTGGGAAAAGTATGTTATTATCGAGCAGGAGGCCATTGGAGAGGAGACAGAGATGAAGTGGGAATTGGTAAGGGAGGCATGGAGGAGTTTTGAGGGGCTGTAACCCACCGACCCGAGCGCAGGTCTCATCGAGAACATTCCCAATCTGCAGGCCGGTCCTCAGATCTTATACTGTATGCCATAATCAGCATTTAGACCTAATCAATGCATTTTCGTCCTTCACCCAGAACATGCGGTGTCTAGTCCACCACCTCGACCAGCACCTCTGCATCGGTATGGGGAAACACCGTTCTGTGAAACTCTCTCGATAACCTTATTGGGTCCGTTTCGTTCTTGAACCGCAGCAGAAACGGTGGCCCACCGTACTTCACCCTCCCTGGCGGCAGCCTCTCCACGGCCAGGTTATCGTCATCAATCAGATCATAATTGTGAAGCGTCCTTAAAACTTGCAGCCTCGAAAACTCTTGCGGCAGGCCGAAGATCAGAGCGCACATGTGTCTCGAGACCCCTGGCGCCTTATCAAGTAACGGACTGTGAACGCCTTTGGCGTCAGGTTTTGCGAACTTGAACTGGACCTGCAAGCCGCAGAGCTCGGATCCGAGCGTTTCCTGAAAGTACATGGCAGCGGCCTCTCGGGATTTGAAAATCAGATAGTAGCCGTACCACGGTGTCAGATTGACGGGGTTCCTCGAGCGCACTACCTCAAACTCGATATTGTCCAGTGGATAGTCGCCTACTCGCACGTCCTTGGGTGGCAACAGCCGTTCAAAGTCTGATTTGTTGAACGATATGCCCATGCTGTACCAATATAGGACGTTGGTCACAAACGCTTGTTAGTATTTCTCGGTATATAGGGCACTCACGATACTTTTCTGTGAAATCAGTGGTTGATTTCGTTGGCTTTGGCACCGCCTCCAATGGCACACTCTCCACCGCATCTCCTTCATATAGCGATAACTTTCCGGCTGAGCTCTTGAGCGGAAACTGGTCTTCCTGTAGCTTGTTGAGGCCGCCCTGCCTGTGGTACCGGGTGAACGATTGCGCTGTGGTCGGGTTCGGGTTGAACAGGCTCGACAAAATCTTTCGAATGTACTTGGCTGGTACAGAGTTTTCTTCCTTCTTTGGCTTAGTGGAGTAAAGCCGGGCTGATCTGCTGGCAGTCAAGCCTCTCTGGACTAACCGGCAGTTCATGGTGAAAACGCGCTCACACATCTGAACCTTGACTAAACATGATCCGGTCCCCAATGACAAGCTACGAGAGCTAAGACTGATCACTTTCTAGATACGTAAGTACTTTCACTTCGTCTGAGTTGTTCTTGTCGTCGCCTGAGCTGCCGGAAGAGGTACCGCCTAGGGAGACACCTGCCCACTTGGCTGCAGTTAGCCCTCCTGATGCACTGGGCTGGCTCCAGCCCACCTGGCCCTTACTGAGCTTCATTCCATAAACAAAATTGGTCCGCATCACATCTAGCAGCTTCACGGCAATACCTTTCCGTCTGTGATTCCGGGCCGTGTATATCCGCGAGATACCTGCAACTAGCTTGATCTGCCCAGGCAACAGCTCGCCACTGCTTACAACCATCCATCTGCCCTTGTCGATTCTCTCCACCACCAACACGCCAACTGCTCGCTTCGCCGACACATACACATATGCAGCGCCCTTCCCGTGTTGGTCTTTCCAGGCGCTGTTCTCGTCCGGGGCACTGAGTTCCGTGTTGACCAAGTTCATCAGGTCCTGGACAGCCCTCTTCTCGGCTAGCTTCGACCCCGCATCAACTTTCACCACATAGTTTCCGTCTTCCTCCATGATCTTCTTGCCAAAATCCCCTGGCCAGTCTCGTCCCTCAGACGACATTTTGTGGAATTGCTTGTGGAGGTCACTGTCGACCGGAGAGCCAGGCTGGTACGACATTCCGCACTGCTTGCACGTCGTCTGTAGCGAATTGCCAAAACTGAGCTGCATTTGCCGCATCTTCGGTTCATCCTTCTTCTTGGTGGCTTTGCTGACCTTTGCTTTCGTTTTTTCCTTAGGCTTCTGGCTCACACACGTTGGCGTGCCTAGCCGCTTCCGACTGGTATACTTTTTGACCTCCACTGACATTTTGTGTGATGACGATATGCTCGCGTACTTTTCGCGTTTCGCGTCACGACTCGTCGCCGGGGCAACGCTCTGAGACAGCTTTGTTCTAGAAGGAATTCTAACTAGCTTTTTTGCGTGCTTAGCGTAGGGCGTCTAATGCTATGCGACTTGATTCAGAGAGATCAGCGCGCTATGTACAAGCTTGTGAGCGCATAAAGGTGAGCTCGGCCGAACATCTATCGAGAACATTCCTCCAGCGATTTCCTCCTAACTTGATCAGATATCGGCTACCACGGCTTATTGCACCTAAAATCACACTGTGAACCTAACAAACTCGCCAGCCAAGAGACGCTAATTAAAGCCAGGCACCGCATTCCTCACTACGGCGCTCTACCACATGCACAGCGAAATGTGGAGATGCAGCCATTCCAGTTCCAAATATAGCATATCCACAGATATACCTGTTGGTACCGTCGCACCTCCTTCGTTCTCTCCCTTGCCTGATCCTGCTCATCTCAAAATTTCATCACGTGACGCTGACGTTTTGTCCAAAAATGGAATCATGATGAGCTTACTCCACCGGCTGTTTTGTCACGTGCAGATAACAAATTACTATCTCCGATCGAGCACATTTACTAGTATTGTTAGGTTAATTGTTACGTTAACTAGCTAACTATATGTAGAACCCTGCGTATGTACACATTAGCTATACGCACGGTAATACGAACAGTGGGGACGGGTAAATTGCCCTGGTCCCCTGCGGAAATGACGTTTAATAGCGCTACACCTTAACGTTAGCAGTCTTAGATTACAGAACGAGAACTGTGTAGAGCTGGCAGAACTGCACCGAGAGCTGACAAGCACTGAGTAGAGCAAGTACTCGGCACACCCGTTCCTACGCATACATTAAGCGCCTGAGTCACCTCTTGTCATCGCCACTGGCACTCCCACCGCTTAACCATCCATCAATCACTTACATTGCCACTTACTGTCAGCACAACTAGCACTGTCTAGCATTACTATATCTTAGCGGTCTGGCTTACAAACCATCTGATAGCACTGGCGGGCGCGTGATACTTCCCTGGACGCACGCAGTTGGCAACCACCCCTTTCCACCAACGCTAATCATCGCACCATGCCGCAGCAGAGTCTGTTGAACGACCTGAATCTCAACAGACGCAGCTCTATCCACTCTGTGGACGAGCTGTCTGACGGCGGCACCGGCCCCTGGGGCCTGTGGAACGGCGCCACAAAGTCGCCCTACACCCAGGCCACCAGGCTAGGCGCCTTAGACTACAAGGAAGACTCGCCCTTTGAGGCCTTTGATTCGTTTCGTTCTGAGGGACATCATGAGAGACTGAGGCGGAACAGCAATATGACAGACCCTCTCCACGGCGGCTACAACTCCATCTTACGCTCCGGCTCCTTCAGCGGCATTTCGCCTATGGCCACTATGGGATCAAGGACCGACCACTCGCCGACGTACCAGCAGCAGGCAATGGCCTTCAGACAGACAGCCAGTCCGCGGTTCTTTGGCCAGACGCAGCCCAATACAAATATCCTCGAGCGGTTCTCATCCGTCGTCGACCTCACAAGGGAGGCGGAGATGCAGTCTCAAATGCAAAACTTGACCCTCAACACCAACGCGAGTACCGGCACCGCGGTTGGAGCGCCAGGCCCGAACAGCGGCCCGCCTAGTGCAGGGCTGACGCCTAACATGACGAGCCCGTTCATGCACCCGGCCGGGTTTCGGCAACCTGATGGAAGAAGCGAGATGAACTCACCATCGTCAGCAGTGACATACAGATCTGAGAACTTCTCGCCATACATCTCACCCAGTCCCCTGACGAGCTCGGAGTACCTGGAGAAGAGCAGATCAAACTCAGTATCGTCGGTATGGAGACCTCAGTACGAGGAGTCTCCCCACCAGCACTCACATTATGGTCAGCACCACTCTCAGCCCCCTCAACACCCTCAGCACTCTCACCACCAACCCCCTCAACACCCCCACCCACCGCACCACAGATCATCTGTTGGAGAAACGTTCTACCGCCCCCACGAAGAATACGACACTAACGAATACAACGACTACGAGCGCCCGCCTCAGCGGTCATACAAGGGCAACGCGTCGCCAACTGGCTTGGCCACGCCTCCTGTCCGCTCAAACTCTAGAGGTCCCTACCTGCGCCAGCAGCTCGCATACCAGCACCATGCACGGTACCCGTCTCGCGGGTCCGTCTCCTCGCAGTCTACACCAAGGGAAGAGAGGCGGGAGCACAAGGATATGTCGGTACGAAGCCCGCTGTTGGAGGACTTTAGAAACAACAAGAACAAGAAGTACGAGCTGCGGGACCTGTATGGGCACATTGTGGAGTTTAGTGGTGACCAGCACGGGTCTCGATTTATCCAGCAGCGACTAGAGTCTGCCTCTAGCGAAGAGAAGGAGATAATTTTTGAGGAAATCCGGCCAAACTCGCTACAGCTCATGACCGACGTCTTTGGAAACTATGTCATTCAGAAGTTTTTTGAGCTCGGAAACCAGATGCAAAAGTCTGTGCTGGCTAAACAGATGGAAACGCACATTCTGAGCCTGTCGCTGCAAATGTATGGATGCCGGGTCGTCCAGAAGGCTATCGAGCACGTTCTCATTGATCAGCAGGCTGTTCTAGTCAAAGAGCTGGATGGGCATGTTTTGAAGTGTGTCAAAGATCAGAACGGTAACCATGTGATACAGAAAGCCATCGAGCGAATCCCAACTAAACACATTGGCTTTATCCTAGAATCGTTCAAGAACCAGGTGTGTCAGCTGGCGACGCACCCTTACGGCTGCCGAGTGATTCAACGAATGCTGGAGTACTCCGACGAAGAATCGCAACGAGTCCTCCTTAACGAGCTGCATTCGTACACCTACTACCTCGTGGAGGACCAGTACGGAAACTACGTCATCCAGCACATTGTGGAGAGAGGCAGGCCTGTGGACTGCAACAAGATTGTGACCATCGTGAAGGAGTCCATCGTGACCTTCTCACGACACAAGTACGCGTCCAACGTTGTGGAGAAGTGCATTGCATGTGGAACCCCGGCGCAGCGAGCAGACATCATTGAAGAAATCATTAGACCGCGGGCAGACGGCACCTTGCCGATCACCATCATGATGCGAGATCAGTTTGCCAACTACGTGGTGCAGAAGTTGCTAGATGTAACTGAGGGCGACACCCACGACCGGCTAGTCGCCGCCATCAAACCTCACCTGCAGACGCTAAAGAAGTACTCATACGGAAAGCATTTAGTTTCCATCGAGAAGCTGATGCATTTGTCTGATGAATAATGTATAGGTCCGGCGCTTTTGGAACACACTCTTTCGCATATTGGGTCCTTAAGCTTGTATAGTCTTTTTATATGTATAGAATAATCACTACTTATCACGTTCAAAAGAGTTTGGTCAGCATTGGTAAGGCAGCCGCACGCTGATCCGGCATTACCCGATCCGGCTAATTACCGACCCCAACTTTCCGCGACCTCGCTTAGCATCACTTACTCACAACTATAATGACCGATTTTGCCCACGCTCTGCCCGCCAACGGTATTTGGAAACAGTATGTGACCCGATGGCTGGGGGAGGACGTTCCTTCGTTTGACATTGGCGGCTTCGTCGTTGGCAGCGACGTCAAGACCGCCACGCTTTGGTGCAAGCAGAATGGCGTTGTGGCCGGCGTTCCCTTCGCCAACGAGGTCTTCAATCAATGTGGCCTCCAGGTGGAATGGCTTGTGAAGGAAGGCACTAAGCTTGAGGCCAGTGGTTCCAACAAGGTCGCAGTGGCTAAAGTGTCTGGCCCGGCCCGAAGCCTTCTGCTTGCCGAGCGAACTGCTCTCAACATCCTCGCTCGAAGCTCAGGCATCGCCACCGCCAGCAGACACATTCTGGAACTGGCCAGAGAAAGTGGTTACAAGGGAACAATTGCCGGCACTAGAAAAACAACCCCCGGCTTTCGACTGGTGGAGAAGTACGCCATGATTGTCGGCGGCATTGATCCCCACAGACACGATCTCAGTTCCATGGTGATGCTCAAGGACAACCACGTTTGGAGTACGGGATCCATCACCAAAGCCGTCCAGAGCGCACGACAGTTTGCCGGATTCTCTACTAAGATCGAGGTTGAGGTGCAGTCGGAGGCCGAGGCTGACGAGGCAATTGCCGCCGGTGCCGATGTCATCATGCTTGACAACTTTACTGGTGAGGGCCTCAAGATTGCTGCTGAGAGCCTGAAGAGCAGGTGGGCCAACAAAACGTTTTTGCTGGAATGCAGTGGCGGCCTGAGAGCTGAAAACATCTCGGGCTACCTGAGCAACTCCATCGACGTGTACTCGACCAGTTCGGTTCACCAGGGTACTGGTGTCGTTGATTTCAGTCTAAAAATTGATCATTAACGTCAACAAGCTGACCAGCTGACAGCTCGACCTTATGGTGAAGTAGTCTGCGATCTCGAAGTGAGTGGGAACTTCTTTCCTGGTGAAGTGGCCCCAGGGTCCGACTCGAGACGATTATGTATTTCTACTAAGCAAGCAATGATACCCAAACTCTAACCTCTCGCCCACGCTCAAGGAAGATATTAATGTCATTAATCATGCTATTCGTATGCTATGCTATTTTATGTGTACGACACGAATCCTAGTGCCCTCAACAGAGGCAAATCGCTTTCTGTCTCGTCCTCAGCGAACACCTCGCCGGGATCTTGTCCTCCTCGGAAAGGTCCATCTTCTTGCTTTGCCCTTTCTTCTGCTTCCTTCTCCTTGAGCTTCCTGGCACGTTCATACATCTGGTTGACCTGCTGTAGACGGTACCGCCAATTGGAAACGTACTGGCCCTGTGCATGCCAGATGACAGAGAACTTGGACGCAATGAGGGCCACATTCCGTATAAACACAGGCAAACTCTCCTCGCTAACCAGTTTCAAATGGCAGGCGGCAAACAGTTTAGGAACACCTTTTTGGCGGTAGACCCGGACCTGATAGTAGTGCCGAATTCGAACAGACTCATCTGTCTGCTCAGCACTATCTTCTCCCTCGTCCTTAGCGATGTACTGGCTCGAGAATGAAGCAGTCACTGGCGAGATCACAACATTGATGAAGTTAAACTGACTCTTGACAAGATCAAAGTTGAATGGAAGTCCTGACTCATCAAAATGGATCGTCACATGGCAGTTACCAATATGTCGTTTTCTAGCCGAGGCGCTAGTGTCGTGACCCGCAGCTAAAGGCATCATGGTTGTGCTGAGGTAGACGACCTGCGAAATCTTGTCGCTCCAGATATATGCGTATTCTCCATCTGCGTCGTTCTCCGTGTCCAGTCCACCAGAGTAAATCTCCCTGTTGCCCTTGAGTCGAACAAGTTTTCCCAGCTTACTGAGAAAGCCCCGGTATGCTCTGGAGCCCGTCGAGTTTGCGAAAATCTCTTGTTCTGTCTTTTGGCCCGGTGCAATGTACAGAACGCCAACCTTGTGAAAATCAACGACTGGTGTACGGTCGAAAGCGCTGATTGCCCGTGCGCAGGCTGCATCGTTGACCAGAGCTGTGGGCTTGATCGCTTTATTGTCGCCGGCTGGACTCACCATCTGCAGAAGCATGTAACTCGGAGAGAACCTTTGATCATCTTCAAGAAGCTCGTCCTCCTCGATCAACACGTGATCTTGAAGCATACTCCTTCCAGGTTGAATGTTGAAAACAGCAGTGCCGCTTGGCCGTCGGATGATGAACTCAGATTCGCCTGTCTCGCTGTGCGTTTCTAGTGACAAGACACTTGTGCCGTACAGCCAGTACCTTATCGTCCACTGGTTTCCACGACGAGCGCTGGACCGTTGCATTGTGAGCGGAAGATCTGAGTAGCAGAAACGCGAAATGGCGTCCAAGGTCGCCAAACTCTGCTCGTCGATACTGTCCGACTTTCCGTCGGCCTTGATGAGGCACTCAGTGATGAATGTTGCCAGGGATCTTCGATTCGCCACCTTGAGAGTAACGTACCAGGTTGAAAAGACACTGTAGGCCAGTGAAAGGAGATATTGTGACATTTTCTTGCGCTCGGCGTCGTCAGACTGCATTCCCATCTTGCTGTTTGCACGCTGAATGTAGAGATATGCCATCTGGAACACAAGCTTGTAGTCTTGGAGATGCAAATTGGCGATGAGACTAGGCATTCGTGAAAGCGACAGGAGAAACTCCAAAATGTGTGGAGCCAGTGCCTCGAGCGTGATTTTCGTCTGGAACGAATTGAAAATCTGGCCAAGGTGCTTGTTCAAACTGAGCGGTAGCTCGTAGCAGCACACCAGCAGTCCATGGATGCAGGGGACTGTACACGCCACAGTGGAACTCTCACGCAGTGACAAGCCCTTGGTGAAGGCCTGGACAATTTGGTCACACTCGGGCTTTGTGAACATATCGTGGTATCCAATCAGCATCGTGAGTGTACGGATCTGGGCCGCCGTCACGTCCAGCTTGTTGACGCCCGTGGGACAGACGACAGGAACGATGGAGGAGGAAATGTGTTTGCACAGTGTATCTCGTAGCCGCTTGATGAGCGCGATGTTTTCGCTGAACAGCTGAATGTTGGAGAGCTGAGCACACAGGTGTGCCAAAACAAATGAATATGTCTCCCACAGACCTCCTGACTCAATTGTGCTAACAGCAATGTCTAGCCATACTGACAGGTCGATCTGGCACACGTTTTCCGGCGCTAAATTGCTGTGTTTTCTCAGAACTGTGGAGGGCAAGTCGAGCTCACTGTCTTCCAGGTACGAAACGTCGTCTGGGTACCACCAAGCCAATTTCCTTTCGCCAAATACTTTCTGTTGGTCTTCCTCGGGGTATGTTCTGCCCATTGTTTTTGCAAGCCCGTTCATGTTGCGCGGAGCCGTCAGATACACAAAGTCTGACCGCGTCACACGAATTCGGCTGATGACTCTGGCGGCCTCGATGAAAGATAAGGCATCACTATCCACGCGGCAAATTTGTATGAGGTCGTGATACAACTTTCCAGCCTTTGCAGGGTCATGGCGAAACGTCCGCGCAAATAGTTTTGCAAACGACCTTGCAATGAGCTGGCCTTTCGAACCTAAACTCGAACCTGAGGCGGCCTGTTTACCTTTGATTCCGCCTTCAAAGTGACGAAAGCCGTCCATCACGGTTGCACAAAGGCGCTTGAAAATCTTCAAGTCGCACTCCATGGCGATGAGCTCGAAAAGGTCAAGGGTAGCTGCCAGAATGATGAGGTCGTCGCTTCGGATTTCGCTAAACACTGTGGGCAACAGGTCCTCCAACAGCTGCTCCTCACTGACGTCCCTCGATAGCATGTAGACGTCTTTCATGATCGCTACCGTCTGGGCTCTGAGCACGCTGGACCAAGTTCTGTTGAGAAAGATGTTCTTGATGAGCAGTTCAAAAAACGGCTTACACTGAGAACGTAGCGGGTTGCAGCAGTGTTGTTTCTTGAGGTAGTCCACCACGTCAACCATGATCTGCTCGTCCTCTATGCACTCGTTGTTTTCCATCAAAAACATGACGACATCGTCGGCTGGACCGTAGAAGTTGCCTTTGCGAACCAAGTCCGCCAACAGCGACAGCAGTGCCTTGAACTGTTCGATAACGGTCTTGGCCGCTATTTCGGATGTGGCCATCGGCTCGACACCGTAGTACGAACCATATGCGCCTTCGTTGAGAGGGACAGCCGAGTTTGTGCGTGACCTGATTGCTGGAAGCTGGATAATCTGGAAAGCGGTATCCAGCGGCGAATACTTTTCCAGCATCCAAACATGGAACTCAATCATTTCTCGAATTTCGCTGCTCGACAGTAGCTCGTAGATGCCGCTCATCACCTCTAGGCACAAATTAGTACACTGGCTTTCGACCAGAACAGCCTTCTGGTATGCTCCGAAGACTCGCGCAACAGGTATGTCCAGGGTAACCTCAGGTTCCTTCTTCTCGTCCTTGGCGTAATTTTGCTCGTGTCGTGGGCCGAAGAGTAACGTTAGACGTTTCAGCAGTCGCACAGCACCCTGCTTGATGTTTTCAACTAACTTTGGCTCGAGATGCTCGGTGTGGTCAGGGGTCGCTTCCAGAA
Source organism: Blastobotrys muscicola (assembly GCA_003705745.3). Taxonomy (NCBI): domain Eukaryota; kingdom Fungi; phylum Ascomycota; class Dipodascomycetes; order Dipodascales; family Trichomonascaceae; genus Blastobotrys; species Blastobotrys muscicola. The sequence goes on from PPJL03000004.1 coordinate 302,506, forward strand.
TCTTGCACAGCAGACTGATAATGGTGGGACCGCAGTGGCTTAGCGCGAGGTTGTAGATTGTCTTCCACACTTGGTCAGCCAACTGGTCCAGCGAGATATGCATAGCACACAACACTAGCAGCACTTCGTACAAGCTGACAGTGGGGATACTGCCGTAGGTCATAACAGTGTCAATGACGTCACAACAAATGACCATATCCGCTGGCTTCATTCGCACGCAAATGCGGGTGATCTCTCCCAGCAAGTTCCCCAGATCTTCCTGCTCAAACGCGGCCCCGCTGAACTTGGCAGTGTTGTTGATGAACCGCATGAGATTGTGAAAGTTCTCTTCGGTGCTAGTGCCCCAGGCAACAGTAGCGTCCTTCTTCGTGCCCAGTCGAATTTCAGTAGTCTCTCGAGCTAGCCTTCTCAGCCATCCGCAAAGAAAATAGGGCAGCTGGTAGCCAGACAGATACAAGTCCAGCAAGTCCCGTCCATCGTTGGTGAGCTCCTTCAAAGCGTCTAGCTGTAAATCGAAATCCTCAATATGCTGATGCTCCACAAGACACCTGTAGTAAGACAACCTGGACCCCTCTGCTCTCTCATCATGCTTAATACATGTCCTCATTAACTTTAGTCCCGCCCGCCTGCACTCTGGTAGCTCGTGTGATATCAAATCCTTGGCTGCATACCAAATTTCGGGGATAGATGATACAGTAGTGTCCTCCACAGAAGCCCGCAGAAGTTCAGCGGCGGCTATCCGGTCGCTGGTAGGGGTATTCTTATCAAGCTTATCCAATAAATCGTTAATCTCTGAACCACCAATGACAGTCGGCCGTATAATAGGCGACCCAGTCGATGGCGAACCTTTGAAGGTCTTGGTCAGCGATTTTAGTACGCTGCTCAGGCCTGTCTGTCTGTCCATGGTCAGTACCAAGCAAGAAGCAGGCTATCGTGAACCTAGGTTAGCTATCGGACCGATACCCCCTTAATTCAGCTCTTTCTATTCAGTACTCACGTGACCGGACCTAGCCGGACCTTATGTACAAGTCGCTAATGTACAGTCGCTGAGAGTCAATTCAGTGGAGTCGCTGGTTCATATCACGCTATCGTGAGGAGTTGGACTTTGTTTTGGGACTTGGGGTCGCTAATTAAGTGATTTTTCATGACATGTGCCCTTGCCCAACTCGTCAGATCAGACCTAACCCAGGTTTGCCCTTACCCAGATCATCTGTGTCCTCTACATCAGACTGATAGACATCTAGGCGTCGGCAAAAGCAGGAACCGCTCGCTACGCTGCTGGGATGGACGACTTCTCAGACTCACACGTCTCCGAGGAAATTGACCTGGAGCAGGATTTTGACGATGAGTTCTTCAAGGGTGTCCGCGAGATGGAATCCTCTGGCCTCACTGATATCGGCAACCTGGCTGCCTGGTCTGTTTCCACCTTCAAACCCGAACATGGTGTGGAGAATTTACGAGACAATTCGCCGGAAACATATTGGCAGAGTGACAATTCCTTGCCTCACACCGTCGATATTCACTTCGCCAAGCGCGTGGTTATCGAACGTATTTCAATCTACGTTGATTTTGCCGTGGACGAGTCTTACACCCCCTCAAAAATAGCTTTGCATACGGGAAACGGCTATCACGATCTACAACAGGTCACGACCCTCGAATTGGATAGGCCTAGAGGCTGGATCAACATTGTGATGACCGATGCCAGCGCTGAGGGAGTTTTGAAAACTTTTCTAGTGCGTATCAGTGTGCTGGCTAATCACCAGAATGGAAAGGACGTGCATATCAGGGCGATAAAGGTGTATAGTCCCTCGAAGGGTTCCGTGGTGGAGACAAACGAAATTGGCTTCACCACTATAGGGATGTTAAGTGAGAGTGTCATCCGATAACAAATAACTCGTTTCCTTACCACTGAGCAAATATCACAGCCTCCTGTCCTGCGGGGCTGTCAATTCGATGCTGCAAGTCGCTCCTGTGATGATCTGCCGGCACTCCCGCCACCGCCTATCATCTGTTCTATCGATGGTTATCATCAGCTCATTGATGAGAAGTTTCGGCACAGAATACCTGCTTTAAAAGGGAGGCATTGATCTATGGCCCATAAGCCAATCGCATACACATCGCATGTACATGACTGTAATCAGTCCTTTTTAATACACACAAGCACCTCTCAGTTCTCAGCCTCAGTTCTTAATATCAATCTTGACTTTCACCCTCGTACTCGTACACTGCGAAACTGTCGCTTCGCTCCAGTTTCTGAGTTTTCAGTTTCCAGTAAATCACGTGACTTCTCAGGAGCTAATGTGCGGCGCTTGGAAAAATCACAATAAACAAATCTACAAACATGGATTTGCAAGCAGTGGCCCAGCTCCTGTCGCAGTCGCTCAATCTCGGTCAGGCCAAACAGGCCGAGAAGAGTCTGAAAGACGCTGAGAGCAATCCTGGCTTTGCAATTCTTCTTCTGCACGTTGTTGCTTCCAGCAACTTTGACAACGGCACGCGGTTGGCAGGCGCGGTTTTCTTCAAGAACTTCATCAAGCGACGATGGACTGACGAGGACGGCACTTACAAACTAACCCAGGATGATGTCGTCAACCTGAAGCGGGAAGTCATTGGTCTCATGATTACGTTGCCATCTCCACTTCAGGTTCAGCTCGGCGAGGCAGTCAGCATCATGGCTGAAAGTGATTTCCCCGACCGATGGCCAGATCTTCTTCCAGATCTTATCAGCCGGCTTGGAAGCGACATTGCCATCAACAATGGTGTTTTGACGGTGGCCCACTCAATTTTTAAGCGATGGCGGCCGCTGTTTAGGTCAGATGCGCTCTTTGCCGAGATCAAGCTCGTTTTGGATCAGTTTTGCAAGCCTTTCTTGACTCTGTTCGAGCAGACCGACAGACAGATCCAGGAGAACGTCAACAACAAGCAGCAGCTGACCGGTCTGTTCCAGACTCTGCTGCTGCTCACCAAGCTGTACTTTGACCTCAATTGCCAGGACATTCCAGAGTTCTTTGAGGACAACCTGAAGCAGTTTTTCAAGATTTTGCATCAATACCTCACCTATTCCAACCCATTGCTGGAAACTGATGATGAAGACGAGAGCGGGCCTTTGGAGGCTGTCAAGTCCAGCATCTGCGAGATTCTCGAGCTCTACACGCAGCGATACGAAGAAGTCTTTGAGCCACTACTTCAAGAGTTTGTCCAGACCACTTGGCAGCTGCTAACCTCGTTCGGCCCCCAGCCAAAGTATGACCTCATCGTATCCCGGTCGCTGTCTTTCCTGACCGCAGTCGCCAAGGTCCAGCGACACGCGCAGATGTTTGGCGATGAAGGCACCCTGAAAAATATCGTTGAACAGATCGTTCTGCCCAACATGAGACTGCGGCCATCCGACGAGGAGCTTTTTGAAGATGACCCAATCGAGTACACTCGACGAGACCTCGAGGGCTCTGATTCCGATACCCGACGACGATCCGCCACTGATTTCATTCGAGAGCTCAACGACAAGCTCGACGCTAAGGTCACCAATGTGGTCATGGCCTACGTGGGCTCCAACCTCGAGGATTACAACCGAAACAAGTCTCAAAACTGGCGATCAAAGGACATGGCCATCTACCTGTTTTGCGCTATCGCCGCCAAGGGTAACGTCACCAACGCTGGTGTCTCTGCCACTAACCTTCTCGTGGACGTGGTGGGATTCTTTACGCAGCACGTCGCTCCAGATTTGTTGGCCAACGACATTTCGCCAATTCTGAAGGTCGACGCAATCAAGTTCATTCACACTTTCCGAAACCAGCTCACTAAGCAGCAGCTCGTCGAAGCATTCCCATTGCTCTCCAGCCATTTGTCCTCTAAGGACTATGTCGTTTACACCTACACTGCCATCACCATTGAGCGAATCCTGTCTATTAGAAACAACAACACGCTCATGTTTGAAAAGGCTGACATTAGTCCTGTGGCCCAGGACCTGTTGAGCAACCTGTTCAACCTGGTGCTGGCCGGAAACAAGACCCCAGAGAAGCTCGCCGAGAACGAGTTCCTCATCAAGTGCATCATGCGAGTCCTGATCACTGCCCAAGATACCATGGCTCCATACGCTCAGCACGTGTTCCAGCAGCTGATCATTATCGTCAATGAGATCGCTAAGAACCCATCCAACCCCAAATTCACTCACTACGTCTTTGAGTCTCTAGGATCCGTCATCAGATTCGGTCAGGCCTCCGTTGGCGTGTCTCAGCTCGAGTCTATCTCCATGCCAACCTTCATGAACATTCTCGGCCAGGATATTCAGGAGTTTATCCCATACACCTTCCAGCTGCTGGCGCAGCTGCTGCAGGCCACTCCAGAATCCGCTGGCCTGCCAGAATCCTACAAGGCCCTGGTTTCGCCTCTCATGTCGCCTAAGCTATGGGACGCCAGAGCCAGCATTCCCGCATTGGTCACCTTGCTGCGAGCCATCCTGACTCACGGCAAGGAGGCTATCCTCCAGATAGTCCAAGTTGAGGCTCTGCTCGGTATCTTCCAGAAGCTAATCGCCTCCAAGGTGAATGACATTTACGGCTTCGACCTACTGGAGGATCTCTTCTACAACTTGCCATTCAACGCACTGGAGAAGTATGTTGGCCAGATCGGTCTGCTTCTGCTCCAGCGACTGCAGGGCTCCAGCACTAGCAGGTTTGAGGCCAAGATGTCCAAGTTTGTCTTTTTCCTTGCTGCCGTGGAGAACCGACCTCAACTGGGTCCACGATTCGCCAGCCAGATCTTCGACTCCAACCAGAAGGGAATCTTTGGACAGGTCCTCGATAGATTCATTCTTCCATCCATGCTCAAGATCAACGGCATCCAGGACCGAAAGGTCGCTGCTGTTGGTCTGACCAAGTTGCTGCTGGGAGACCCTGACTTCACTGGTGGCTGCTACAACGACAAGTGGGTCAGCTCGTTCGAGGTACTTGTCCAGCTGCTCAAGACGCCAATTGCTGAGTCCTACGAGGATGAAAACACCTCCCTGCGACTTCAGCTAGACTCCACCGAAGACGGTATGGCTTTCGGAACCAGCTTCGCTAAACTGGCCACTGCTGACTCAAAGGCTATGGATCCAGTTCCAAGTGTGCGAGACGCCACCGCATACCTCATTGCTGAGCTGAAGAAACACAAGTCCGATGCGCTCATGTCTCTGATGGGTGGTCTGTCCACCGACGCAAAGAACTTTTTGACCGTTGCCGGGTTTGCATAGACACAAGACTTTAGTCTAAAATAATACATTAATAGCTTCAGATCATGTTCTCATTAATTCTATTAGTACATCTCCTGCCTAGCTCGACTAGTAGAAATACACCATCGGCTCCTTTGGCAGATCACAAATCTTCTTCAAATCCTGCACAAACCCGTTCTCGTACAATATGCTATGCAATTTAGAGTCCTTGTAAGACGCGTCCACTACCACTGCAGTAATCTTATCCTTTGGCATAACTCCATCAGCCATGAGCTTGAACAGACGACCGGCAGTGGTGACACACACGGGACTCTTGCCAGCTAGTGCGTTCTTATCGTACTTGACTGGGTTCTTCTTTATAAGCTTAATGGAACCGCCCTTGATGTTTTTGTTTAGAACTCGGTTCACGTCACACACTCGAATAGCAGAGATGGATAGTACGCAGACGAATCCCTTCATCAGGTGCGTTTTCAAGACTATGTTAGCGAGACATTGGCATGAGGTTCGGTACTCACATCTTTCCAAGAACTTGTCAATATTGTCCTCCGTCCTCTCCAAATCAAAGTCACTTGTATCCTTGATCCTGCTCTTATTTGGGACCAATTCGCCGACCTCCAAAATAGATAGATCCTGGTTCTTTGATCGAACAAAACCCGACATAAGATCCACCAACATCGTGGGATCAGTAGGCAGCGTGGCGGACAACTGGTCCTCAACCTTTCGCTTTTTCTTTTCAACCAATTTCTCATTCTTCTTTCGCTTCTTGCTCTTTTCTTTTGGTTTCTTTGATTCTTCGGGCTCATCTTCCTTTAGGCGGGTCTCGTCATCAGACTCTTCTAGCAGGGCTTCCTCTGGAAGGGCCACAAGTTCGCTCTCCGACACATTGTCATCATACTCGTAGTCCAGCCCATCATCCAGGTCGTCAGCTGACATTGTAATTTTTTGTTTGTGGTTATCGGTCCACGATAAAAAGTTTTATGCGGCGGTGCGGCTTATACGGCTGAACGCGACACCAACACTCTACACGCTTAAACTACCAGTGTAGTGTAACGTTAATGGGTTCCTTGGCCAGTCAGAATTGGATTACGCGAGCTTGGTGTGGACTAATAGATTAACGGATTGTTACAGCGCTAGGGTTGGGTGGGATGTACACAACGCCAAAACGACGCAGAAGCGTCCTCAAACAAGCTGCCTCTGGGTCGCGAAGAACGCCAGCTTCTACCAAACGAAACCCCGTCACACCGCACACGTTGAAGGCTCTTCAACGACTTGCCACTCCCGGGAGAAGGATATCAAAATTTCTGAACCACAAGAAAGCCACGCCACGAGATGACTTGAGAATGCTAAGTAGGGCGTTGGCCCGTGAAAACAGAGAGAATGTCAGGAAGATCACTCAGTCACTTCAGGCCGGAGTTGAGGAAGAAGACGAGATCCCAGAGGTGAATCACGAGGAAGCCGATGTGGAATTAGAGCCCCATGAAGAAGAACCACAGTCCCCCGAGCGCTATGACTACGAGCTCAACGCGGACGAGGAAGAAGACATGGAGCTAGATCAAACTCCATCACATCCTGAGATACAACGGAGATTGTCAACACGACTCAGTCTGGCATCAAGATACAGTGAAGCATTCAATTCATCAATTTTGCTGAGTGTGGGTAAGAGCGCGGAGAAGAGCTTTCGAATATCAGTTAACGATAGTATGGACATGGTTGATCAGACAGTAGATCAAACACTAGACCTTGGATACGATTATACTGTGGACGATATCAACGAGAACATCAATTTCGACGAAGACAACCAGACACTTCCAGTCAAAATACCACCCAAACAAGTTGAGCCCGTTCAAAGGAAGCAGCGAAAGCCAGACGAAAATATTGTACCGGTGAGAACAGTAAAGAACATACTGAAAACGGTGAGTCCTGGTGTGAAACTCCATTCAGATGGCCTCGACGCCATAATGGCAGCGAGCGAGCTGTTCTTCCATCAGATATCTCAAGATCTTCACGATTATGCTCAACATGCGAAGCGAAAGAAAGTCGAGCTGTCAGATGTGCGACAGTTGATGAGGCGTCAGCGCTTGACGAATGACAAGGTCTCGAGCGCGGCGTTGGCACACAAATATCTGCCAGCAGAGCTATTCAACGAGCTGGATGTATAACCAAGTTAGTAGTGATTTCTTTATTTATTTATTGACGATAGACTTTTTCATGTTTTTGAACGAAGCTCAGTCCTAATGTACAATTACTATATACAGATGAATGCGTATTTACAGTCGTTAAATATGAAGAGGCGCTTATACTCGCAAGCCGTTTCGAACGAACCGGAACAAATCAATGCAAGCTGCAGGGGTGACACCCTGGATTCGTCGTGCCTGTCCCAAAGTTTCAGGCCGAATCTTTTCCAGCAGGAATCGCGACTCGTTGGAGAGTGACATGAGCTGAGAATAGTCCATGTCTTTGGGAATGATGAGGTTCTCGTCGCCCAAGAATTGCTTGACGTATGCCTCTTCCCGGCTGATATATGGAGCGTACTTGGCTTCAATTTCAAGCTGCTCCAAGACTCTTGGTGAGATATTCTTCAGCTCCGGGAACACGTCAATGAGGTCAAATATGCTAATACCGTTGAGTCGCAGGATCGCCAGACCAGATCGCTTATGAGGATCGCTCTTGGTGAGGTTGGTTTTGGGAACAGTCTGGGCCCATTTGTTTGGCGAGTACTCTGTGGACTCGAGGAGAATTTTTGCAAATTCGAAGCTGGCTCGAGATGACGTAAACTCAGACCACCGATGATCTCCGACGACCCCTAGATCACGGCCAATCTCAGTCAATCGCAGATCAGCATTGTCGGATCTCACGGTGAACCGGAACTCCGACCTAGACGTAAACATACGATAGGGTTCCTCAACGCCCATGGTTACCAGATCGTCGATGAGCACACCAATGTAGCCCTGGTTTCGCTTCATGATGAATGGGTCCAGGTTCAGCGCGGATCGGCCGGCATTGATTCCGGCGATAATACCCTGGGAAGCGGCCTCTTCGTACCCGGTGGTTCCATTGATCTGGCCTGCCAGGAACAGACCGTTGACTTTTTTGGTCTCAAGCGTCGGCCGCAGTTCTCGTGGGTCAACGTAATCGTACTCTACGCCGTAGCCGGCTTGGGTCATGACGACGTTCTCCAGACCCTTGATTGTTCTCAGCATCTGCTCCTGGATCTCTGGGGGCATCGACACTGAAATGCCATTGGGGTAAACGAGGTTTGAGTCGAGACCCTCTGGTTCGAGCCACACCTGATGGCTGTCCTTATGCTTGAATCTGATAATCTTGGACTCGATGGATGGACAGTACCGCGGTCCCTTGACCGTCTCTCGGATATGCACTGACTGATGCAAGTTGTTTCGTAGAATTTCGTGAGTTTTTTCGTTAGTTCGTGTTAGATGGCAGTGGACCTGGTTGTCTTTTTGAGAGACCTCAGTATTGAGGTAACTCATGGGTCGTGGTGGGGATTCGCCCTCCTGGACTTGGAGGCCCGTGTAGTTGATAGAGCTCCGTTCTAATCTGGGAGGAGTACCGGTTTTCAGACGTCCCAGAGAAAAGCCAATTTCCTTGAAAGTCTTGCTCAGGCCAAAAGTTCCATCTTCACCGATTCGTCCACCCGGGTACACCGTCAAACCAATGTGGATCTCTCCAGACAAAAACGTACCAGTGGTCACCACAACTTTCTTTGTAGGCACCAGCTCGCCAGACTCCAGAACAACACCCTCAATAGTATTGTCCTCTGTCAGAATCACATCCTTAACTGATCCCTCCTTGATCTCCAACCCCTTGTACCCAGTAAGCTCCTTCAACATCTCCTGTCGGTAAATCTTTCGGTCAATCTGGGCTCGTGGACCCCACACAGCCGGACCCCGCGACTTGTTGAGTGTTTGATAGTGGATGCCAGCCTTGTCCACAATCCGTGGAGATACGCCATCCAACGCATCAATCTCCTTCATAAGAATGCCCTTACCAACACCACCGAAACTTGGATTGCATGAACACACACCGATATTGTCGAGCTTCGGGGTGATAAGCATAGTTTTAGCGCCCGTACGGGCCGCCGCCGCCGAAGCCTCAGAGCCCGCGTGGCCACCGCCAACAACGACTACGTCGACCGCCTCCAAGGCATTCAAGCGGGTCCTGATTTCCACGCTGGTGTATATCCGACGGTGCGGAATACGCAGCCCTCGACGTAACATTGTCACAGTGCTGTATCAAAATGTGTAAACGTCCAAAAAAGTTTTGGCTGACTAACCATTGACCCTACGGCTTAGTCATTTTTTAGTCATTCGGAACTGGAAAATCGAAAGACAGCCACATTACGCGAGGACAAACTTGCTGGCCGGCTGCACAACAAAAGCTAAGAATAACAACTATTAATCCATCCGCGCACTCCAACACGTACCGTTATTCTATCAACGCGATAATACACCACCGCTTGTATTCCGGGCCGGACCCGCCCGGGATGCGATGTAGATCTCCACCCTGGCCAAACAAGCTTTCGAGGTCCACTTCTCACCATGTTGGGCTGTTTTAGAATCCACCAGCCGTAGGTTAATAACCCACCTCTCTAGGCAAACAATTGGTCCGAAACAAGCTGTAAAACAACTGTACGTAATGAGTCTTCGGAGGTGGTCCGGAAAAAATCGCGCGCATATCGGAGCTCCACGGAGTCCCCGCACCCTATAAAGTCTCCGCGTTTTGCTACACCACTAAGGAGGTTACAATGGACAACGACTACTTCCTCTCTAAGCCCCAGGGGGGCACCATGTATCACAGCCAATCCGGCGTGTCCACTCCGCTGCCAATTCCAGATGTCTACCACAAGCCTTCTTACAAGCACCCTGGCCTGGATACCGCTCACGGTTCCACTGGTGTCATTTGGGCTACTGAGCAGGCCCAAGAGAAGGGATTCCACCCTGACGATGAGGCCTGGACTAATTTTGGTCAGGGCGCTCCAGAGGTCGGCCACATTGATGGCTGTATGGACAAGCCCAATACTATTGACTCCGGCGTCTACACCCGAGAATATGCCCCTACCGCTGGTATGAAGGAGTTGCGAGAGGCAATTGCCCACTTGTACAACGATAATTACCGAAAGGGCAAGCCATCTCAGTACACCTATGAGAACGTGTGTGTGGTCCCCGGTGGCCGAGCTGGTCTGATCCGAATTGCCTCGATTCTCAAGAACTGCTACCTGAGTTTCTTCTTCCCAGACTACACCGCCTACTCGGAGATGTTGTCGCTGTTCAAGAACTTTGCGCCAATTCCAGTGCCGCTCGACGACTCGGATAATTACCAGGTCCACCTGGACATTATCCAGAACGAGTTGAACAGAGGAGTTACTGCGCTCATCACTTCCAACCCAAGAAACCCAACCGGCCAGAGTCTGCGTGGGGCTGACTTGGAGCGGCTGCATGATATGTGCAGAGAACAGTGTCTGCTCATTATGGACGAGTTCTACACCCGATACAACTACGAGGACGGCTGCGACGGAACCTCGCACTCGTCTGCAATGAATGTCATTGACGTCAACCACGACCCTGTTCTGATCCTGGACGGTATGACCAAGGCATTCCGACTGCCAGGCTGGCGAGTCTGCTGGATCCTGGGTCCAAAGTCTTATATCCAGGCTCTGTCCGCTGCCGGATCCTACCTGGACGGTGGTACCAACGCTCCTTTCCAGCGAGCTGCCATTCCAATGCTGGAGCCAACTCTGGTCAAGTCTGAGATGGCTGCGCTGCAGAAGCACTTCAAGATGAAGCGAGACTATTGCATCAGCCGGCTGGAGAAGATGGGCTTTGTGTTCAAGTTCAAGCCGAACGCCACTTTCTACCTGTGGCTTGACCTGATCACCCTGCCAGGCAAGATCAAGACCGCCCTGGGCTTCTTCCAGGAGTGTCTCAAGGAGAAGGTCATTGTGGTTCCAGGTATCTTCTTTGACCTGAACCCAATGGCCCGACGAGACCTGCACGATTCGCCAATGTACCACTTCGTGCGAATCTCGTACGGCCCAGACATGGAGTCGTGCAAGAACGGTATGGACGCCATCCAGCGAGTCGTGGACAGGTTCCGGGCTAGCCACAAGGTTGCCTCTATCCTGCCCCAGCGATAGCCGGACGTGGACTCCAACGTTTTTTATTAATTTTTATTAGACCTTACTCAGATTAAAAGTTTTACCTTGTCAGCCTCCGCTTTTGGTGTTCTATCATAACTTTTTAGCTCTATGCTATATACATTAGTTTACATCATCATTTTTAGTCAGCGTTCGCTCGCTAAACTACCATATCGTTCAGACCCAGGTCCTCGTTCTGCTCCTGCGTTCGCTCGTACTCCACGATGGTCATGTTTGGATCTGGATCTGGGGCGTACACGTTCTGAATGTAGGAGGCGGCCAGTGGATCCTCCATGATAAGTGTAAACACCATCTGGCCATCGGCGGCCTGCTGCAGTCTAGCCAAAAAGGTTTGCCATCGGTTGTGGGTCTCGGCATCCATGGAGTCTGAGGTTTGGGTGAAGATTCGCGACCTGAGCTCGTCGTGCACCTGTCGGAGCAGACCCTCCAGAGTGGTGAATCGGCCACCCAGGGTACCTGGGGTCAGGTTGAGGTCCAATTCTGGGATGGCAATGCCACAGGTCTCGGACTTGAGAAGGTCTCGGGCCAGGTCCTCTGGATCGTCGATCTTGAGAGTGACCTTTCGTCCCTTCTCTGGGATGGCACCACCGGTCTTGACCTCGTTAGACTTGTAGCCACAGGCGTCGCAGACTGTACTCATAATGATGACGTCCTTGAAGTGTGGGATGTTCACCATTTTCATGTGGGTAGGCGTGGCAGCGTGGCACGACGGGCAGGTAGCGTGGAAAGTCTGGACTTCCTCGTGGAGGTTCTCAATCTCAGTTTCGTCACTGAGCATCCTGCTGGCGGACGGGTTTCGCTCCCGCTCGTCCACCTGCACTCGGTTGACAGCGGCAGATCTGGCGGTCTCTGGTGGGGCCTGGATACCCAGAGCGACGTTCTGTTCGATAGTTCGGAAGTAATCCACGTGAGACCACTTGTAGGCTGGCTCGCCTGGAACAAACTCGAGCCACGAGTTTCCAGACGGGTCGTCCACTGTCAGCGTCAGTGGCAGGGTCTTACCGTCGATGGCGTCCTGAAGCTTTTGTAGGAATGCAGAGATCTTTTCGTATCCGGCTGGGTCGACGTGCTGTCGAACGGCCTGGTCAGAGTTCAGATCATTGTAGATCTGGGAGAGCAGACCCTCCACGGTGGTCAACTGGCCTCGCTGTGCTGGAATCTCAACATCAAGCTCAGCGAACTTGCAGATACACTTCTCGGACTTGACGACCTGTCGGTTGAGGTCTTCTTTGGTGGTAGCCTGAAGCGTGTACTTGGATCCCTTCTCTTGGATTTCGGAAGCTGGCTGGATCTCAGAGTTCTTGAGGCCACAGTGAGGACACTCGAAGGACATGATGACAACCTCTCGGAAGTGTGGAATCATGGTGAAAAGCATTCTCGTGACACCGTTGTCTTCACAGTTCATGCACATGGACTCGATTTCCTGGACGGGGTGGCCCTCGGCGTCGGTAGCGCCAGTCTGTTTGATCCCTTCGTTGCTGAACACAACATCCTGGTTGTCGACGGCCTCGGCAGCGTCACCAACCTTGGGGAAAAACGTCTCTTCAGCCATCTTGGGTTTCTTGGACTCTTGTTCCTGTGGATGAATAATACTTCGCTTGTCCATTTTATCTCAAATATTTTTCGAGCGCGCGCTCTTAGTAAGCTGCCTACTCCGTTCTACAGGGTTCTAAAGCTTAGTAAGGCGACAAAGAATGCGGCACAAGATGGACTCTTGGTGTCCGAGAGTTGGGTGTGGGTTCTTAGGACGATAGCAGGATGATGTTCTGAAAATGGCACTCAAGACTAAGAATCTGGTCCGACGACGGGGAGGCTTGTGATTATGGATATCCTTCGACAATACTGATTAGGTCCGGGACCAGTACAGCGGGCTAGTTCGAGTTTGAAGAGTCATTCGAAGATTGCGAGCGCGATGTGGTCGATGAGGCAGACACTGGGACCCAACCAGCATGATTCGGCAAGAATCAAATGCCCTAAAAAAGAAGAGAACTGCGTTCCATGAACCGTAGGAGAATCGAACCCCTGTCATTTGCTTGGAAGGCAAATATGATAACCACTACACCAACGGTCCTAAGCCGTGCGGTTGTCAGAGAACTGCGCTGAGATGATTGTTTAACCAAGAGTATTCAAAGCTGATTACTTGTCTACTGGGTGCCGAAAATCAGTCGCGGGATACTTCACAGACGTCTTGTTCCTCCCGATCCCTCCGGTATTCCAATATCACAGTTGACACATCTTGTTCTGAGGCCCCAGGTTCGGCGCACAGCCGCACGAATCTCTGAAGTAATTCGACTATGGATTTGATAACTCAAGAGGGGATCATAAATCAAGCTAGGCGTGATTAGCCTGATGGGGCACTCTTGCACGGAATCATTGCAATGAGTATTTCGTGACGTCACCCACTATGATCATACCGAGAGCGTTGCTGAGACGACACTTCCGTTTCCCTTTGAAGCACTAGCTGCCCTGTCACGAGATTTTACGGAGTTAATATATGAAGAAAGACGCTGCTCTCAACCCAAACGGTCCCCGTCCGCGAATGGATTCTGTGTTCTCCCGATTTCGAGCCGCCAAACCAGTTCGTAACAGGAGCGGGTGACCTTACAATCCCCGAAAGCAGCCTACCGCTGCCGATTGGGCCGCCCACACTGCGGTTGTGTTTGGTAGGACTTTAGAACCAGCTGTAGAAATTCGGCACCTAAGGATATGTGGAGGCGCTACAAGACCCTTACGCAGCGTCTTCCCAGATCTTTGCATCCGAGCAATACGCGCTGCCCGATTGGTCGAAGCATGCCCAGGCGGCCGTCGATTCAGCATACCGTACCTCAGCGAAGGTACGTATACGCGAGGCTCGACATCATATATCCCCGTATAGGATGTTCTTAGGTATTATTTTCTGCACTGATGGGCTATGCACCGGCGTGCCGCGTTAGGTCGTGCACCCATGTAGATTTTGATGCTCACATATCACACCATGAGAGCAGGGCTTGGTTATTCTCATACTCGCAAATTCATGCAGCAAACACTGTTATGAAGTCCCTTTGAGTCGTACTTCGCCCCTGGACATACTGGCAGTAGTCCCTAAGTTTATAGCTGATGCAACTGCTATATCTTATTCCAAGCCCTTCTCAGCTTGCAATCTCAAGTGTGAGTCGATATCTGCGCCGCGCACAACGCGTGTCTCACGCCCCATCGCCGATCACGTTTCTTTTTCTATCGTGATTGTCGAGGCTGGTAGCTCAATCCCCCCTGACATTTCTTGTACTTTACTTTCGCTTGATGAGACCACCAACATGAACTTGGTTCGATTGAAAAGCTCAGAGCTCGGGCTATGATCGACGTCTTTCTCAAGACGGTCTGGTGAGACCATTCTCAACGCCTTAACACGTGTTTAAGCTTATAAATTCAGCATCTGCAGGAACCTACATGCATACGATACGATGTGACGCTATAACTGTCATTCGACGTGCTGTGTCACCTGTCACCACCTGTCACCACCTGTCACAGCCGAATCACCGATGACCAAAAACTATTGAACAAAGACTTACATTTTTAACATTTCTGAAGAAATGTAGAGTGGCATGTGAGTCAGGCTTGCTGGCCCGGATCGTGAAGTATATAAGGCAAGGATAGCTTCCTGTTCAACATCAAACAAATCTACAAGACTCTACTCTCAAGCCTTTACGCTTAAGCTGCCTGCATCAAATACTTCCACTACATCCGCCACTACTACCACCGCAATGTTGTCCTCGACCTCTTCCATCGCCAGCAACACCTCTCGAGCCAGCTCCGTGATCAAGTCAATGAAGAGCGGTCTCCGATCGATGCTCGAGCCTCCATCTATCCAGGGGCGAAATCTCAAGCAGGGTTACAACGTCTCCTCTCCAATGGCCAAAATCATGTGAGCGCGCAGAATACCAACAAACAAAATGTTACGACTACTAACTGCATGGACGGATTTCAAAATATTTAACTAATTAACTGACTTTAATTGACTCTTTTGAGCTTTATCCCCAGTAGTTTGCATAACTATCCTCTGTACTACACTGCAACGAAGTATACGGCTACATAGGACTTCTTTCTCAGACATGCAGATGCGTTACCCGGCTGATCGACGTCAGACTCACCTTTCCACCAACACAAACTCTCCTCGCTTATACTGGTATATTACCATTACTTGTCTATTCACATACGCTATCTATCATGGGTCCTGATTCGTGGAGTTAAAGAAAGGGATTGAATGCATCGCGACCTCGCGCTAATGTTGATGAGGGGGAGACGGAGGAGCACCTGGAGCATCCTTTGATCCTGGGAAGGGACCGTGCTCTGGCAAAGCAACAATCTTGCTCTCCCCGTGCTTGTAACTAGCCTGGGCAATGCCCACCTTCCTAGCTGCCACATTATACTTAATATTGCTCGCAACGTTCTGGATATATCAAAAAGCCGATCTCCAACGAAAGTAGGACGAATGGAGGATCTGAGAATATCAAGTCGTACCTCAGCTGTGACCGGTCACGGAAGAGGAGAGTTAACCCACTGGCCTGCAAGCCACCCTGAAAACAGGGTCTAAAAAATAGGGTTTGAGCCGCAAACTTTGCGGCTTACGTCTGGCACTCTTGTAGTTCGTTTTTTGCTCCTCTTCATCGTTCAAGGCAGCTTGTCCGAGTGGTTAAGGAGTTTGACTTGAATAGCCTAGAGCTAATGCTATCAAATGCGGTTTCCGCGCGCAGGTTCGAATCCTGCAGCTGTCGTCATATTTTTGAATTTACAATTGAGCACTTTTTTGCTCCAGTTTGCTCGACCCAAATACGCTGAACTCACCTCTCTAGCAGCTTCATTTTCGGCCGTCGAAGTACCTCTGGGTGCGGCCCATAGCCAATACTCACCCAGTGAAGCTGGCGCGCCGACAAAATTTCAACTGGGACATCAAGACATCACAGCCACCACCAGTCGAACAAGATGTCGCTACTACGACCGAGCAAACAGCGGGTGCTGGAGGTCCTCAAACTGAGTAAAAGCATTTTTCACGAGACTTTCAACCCAACGCATGCACGAACTGGTGCCAAGGTCCTGCGAGAGAAGCTCAAGGGCGACTTGATTCGAAACTACTACAAACCACGACCACAAGAGCTCAGCTTACGATACCTGAATACACACATTAGTCCTACCGGTGGACACTATGACCCTCACGAGGAGCGACGAGTGGATAAGATTGCTGTGTAAGTACTCGAGACTGGTCATTGACTAACATAGGCGACGAAAGAAGGGTAAAGGAAAGCCAACCAAGGCCAAGACCAAGGCCCCAGTGGATCCCAAGAAAAAGAAGAAATAAGCTCATTAAACCTTGTACATATGCTTATACATTAACCCTGTTCATCAAACTCATAAAATCCTCGCTGTTCGTCGTCGTGGGTTCGACGAGCGCTGATGGATCTCTCTCGCAGCTGGCTGCTCGCGTATATCGACGATTGAATAGACAGCGACCGGCCTCTGCTGTTTCGCGGCAGGAGCGCCGACTGACTGGTGCTTCGGGGCCTTCCAGAAGTCTCGGGCTCAAATTCAAACTCATTTGTCTCGGTGACGTTGATCTGAGGAATCTTCCTCTCGACAACAATCAACTTAAGTTGCTCTTCGGTCAGAGCGGCAGTAAGTTGCCGTTTCTCCTGGCTGAATTAGTATTTTTTTTGAATTGACCGCGCCGCCAATTCGCTTAGCGCGATACTCACATCATGCTGACGAAGCCCAGCAGCTTCTGTCTAACCAACTCCACTTCCACTTTCTGTAACAGAAGCTTTCGCTTCAGGTAATCACCCAGCCTATGTTAGTATAGCCAAATTGTTTGGTACTCACTTCAAACACTTGTTCTCATCCATGGTCTTGTACAGAGGGAACTGTACCAGTAGCTTGTGGAACGAAATTCCTTTCCTCGGGTCCGCCTCCATCAGGGCTTGGGTGCAAAACAGATCGTAGATCTGTCGTCGCGTCTTGTACATGCCAATTGGGATGGAGTTCAAGGATCTGTTGAAAGCGTTGAGGTCCAACGAGTACGGGTCGTCCTTGAGTCTGGCTGTCTTGAGAATCTCTGGCACGGAGTGTCGACCTTCGTAGATTCTCATACTGAAGTAGCCCTCCGTTTGTCTGAGGAAATTGTAGAGCTGCGACGTCGGAATGTAGCCTGTGCCCTCGGGGTCGAACTTGGCCCATGCTCGCTTGAACAGTTTGATGTCGTTTCGCGTAATGTCTGAGTTCGACCGGTGGAACACGTAGCTGAAATTTTCGAAAATCAGCGATACAAACATGTTCACGAAAATGTACATGGAAATGACATTCCACGCAATGAACAAGACATAGCCGAAAGGCTTGCTGCCACAATCGGAGTTTGCGTCGCCGGCACTGGTGACGCAGTGGGGCTTTGCAACCGTATAGTCCGTCAAAATCTGGTTCCAGCCCTCTCCACAAGACATTCTGAAGAGCAGGATTAGCGACTTTGGCACTGTTCGGAAGTTGATGTTGTTGCTGGAGTTGGAGCCGATTCGAGTCAGACCAAAAATCTGAGTGAAGGCGATACCAAAGCCCAAAAACAAGATGAACCACGTCAAAAGCAGATTACCAAGCACAGTGATACTCGCAGTAGCAGTCTTGAACAACTGGTCCAGCCGCTCACTCTTCGGGATCCACAAAAACAGAAGGCCGACAAGCATCGTTTTCTGGAAGTTGTAGAAATAGGGCGAGAACGAGTACAGACCGATGATGGAGAACACCATTGATCCACTGACAACCACAAAACGGTACATTTCCCATCGTCGCTTGAGGAAGATTCGGATACCCAGAGTGAAGAACCGCACCAGCACATATGCCTCGTACACCACACAAACCACTGCAATAGTGATGACTCGAATGAGATAGCCTGCGTCAGACACAGGGTAGAACTCTGTCGCCAGTAGGATCACCAGCATACTCAGAATCACAGTCTCTAGGTGATGCAGCACGGACTTTTTGTTGAGAATCTGTTTCATCAGATAGCTGTTCCACGTTCCGCTTTTCCAGTTCGGCAGCCTGATTGAGGGCTTGGTAATGTTCAGGACTTTCTCAACCTCGTACCACTGCAACTGGTCATCCGTCAAGAACGCAGTTCCTCGCATCTCAGAGTAGTTTCTGATGATGACTGAAATGAACAACGTCAAGATGAAGATAGTCGACAGCAAGTTATACAGGATCGGGTAGATGCCATTATATCGTGATGCGAATGGCGTTGTGTTGGTATTTGCATCTGTGATGGACATGACTGCGTTCAGCACATCGACCCAGCCTTCCAGCGATATCACACTAAACTGTGTGAAGAGCGCGTGCCCAAAGGTATCATAATCAAAGTAAGGATTCTGGATAGCTCGAGGAGTGATCACATTCCAGTTGGCTGGGGAGTTGAAGTACTCGTCCACGCAAGCATCCAGACCATTCACGTTGTTGTCAGTACATGATCCGAGTCGGCCATTGAATATAGTCAAGCCCCATACAGCGTATGGGAACAGCAACGAAAACGAAATCATGGCCGCGCCCAGAATCTTTCCAAAGCCAACAATGATGACACTGTGAAACGTATCCTGCGCTTTGGGACTGAATCCAAGCAATCGCAATGCTCGCAGAGCCTCGAAACATCTGATGAACCGCGACACGTATCCGTTCATGAAGACCTCGCAAAAGAAGTGCACCCAGAGCGTGATGAGCACAAACAGATCGATTTTGTTCCAGTGAGACAAGAAATAAGCGTTCGGCGTGAGCCAGAAGCCGTCAGCAATAATCTTGATGACAGCTTCGATCAGGAAGATTATGCAAAAGCAACCGTCGCTGAATGTCATCCAATTGAACGGACTCATCTCATTCTCCAGTATGAAAGCCTTGAAGTAGAGAGGCGTGTTGATACATGAAACCACCACCATGGCCACAGTAGAGAGCAGCATAAAACCGGAATAGCCATACCAGACTAGAGGAGTGGGGTTGATTCCTGAACTTCGTACACCGTAACTGGAGGCCGCAATCCGCTGGCAAAACTGTCTAGCCTTGCTGGAGATGGTGAACAGGTTGAGAGAAACATCAAAAGTTGGATTGTCTCGCAAAAAGTTCTCCTTCTCCTCCTCGCGTCTCAAATGAAAGTCCAAAAAGTCCTTGGCAAGCATGGCGGGATGAGATTCGTTGCTATCGACGAGATCTTGATCATCAAAGAACGGATTGTTCTTAACCCTCTTCTTCTTCATCCAAAACTTTCTCGAAAAGATGTTTGGAACCCAGTTCACCTTGGTGATGATGTCACCGCTGTTGAACGTCTCAGTGACTTCACCTTCCTCCGACAAGAATCCTTCCACAATATGTCGCTCCAGCAGCAGGTCAAACACCTCTTCGCCGTGCGTGTTATTGAGCACGTTGTAGTCGAACTGCTTTCTCTTGTCGCTGCTCCGCTTGAACAGCTCCTTGAAGAAGTAGATACCACCGTCGACCACCTGATGCTTGTTGTTGAGCTTTTTGGCGTATCCCTTGATGAAGTCCTTGATCTGCGCTTTTCGCTTGACCTCTGGCGAGACCTCCAAATTCTCATTGATGACGGCAACGAATAAGTTGAGGATAATGAAGTTGGAGAAGATCAGCCAGGCGATGAGGAATATGGCGAAACACGCTGCGATGGGTATGGATGAAGCGGCTTGAACAACAGGGTACAGGACAGCTGTCCAGTTCTCTGTCGATGCAATCACGTACATTGACACGAAAGCATTTGCCAAGTCGTAGAATGAAGACTCGTTGGCCTGACCTTGAGGGTTGTTGAAAGGGACAACGCCCTGAAACATGACGGCGGCGATGATTGAGCACAAAAACATCAGAATGAAGTAGAAAATAACCACATTGAACAGTGTGCGGTAATCACCCAAGACCTTGTTCCAAAGACTTCGAGCAAACGTAACTGACAGGGCCACCCTATAGTATCTCGCGAGCTGAAAGACAGTCAACCAGGAGTACAGAATGGTATTGTTGCTGATAGCCGGCAAAAGAATAATGGATGTCGCAATTGCCAGCATCAAGTCAAACCAATTGGCCTTACTGCGGAAGAAAGCTCTCCAGTGAGGCAAATAGAACACAAACCTCAGACAAATCTCAATAGCAAGCGCAATCGTTACACCCACTTCAAAGTAGTAGATATAATCGTAAAGACCGTCGTCCGACATATCTGTCCACAGGCACTTTGTGATGATATCTGTTGTGATGATACTAGACCAAAACACTGAAGTTCGGTAGTAAAAATCACCGGCTTTCGTTCTCCTCAGATAATAGCTGTGGTGTCGCAGTTCGCCAGTCTGTGTAAACCGATCTTTGAGCTGCTGGATAGCGTGCTGTTCGACACAATTGGCCGACTCCTGACTGACAAGCTTGAATGAAGCTGCGATGACAGCGATCAGCATGTTTGCTAGCCAAAACGTTAACACAATCACTCCGACAATGAAAAATAGCGACGCGACCAAGTAGTCCGTGTCAGCTGTTTTGTACATAATATCGGTGAAGGTATTTGCCGACATGGTTACGACAACCATTTCTAGTGAGTTGAAAAAGTTGTCAAAGGAGACAGTGTCGTTGTACGGATTGTTGTCGCTTACACAAATGCTGTTGACGGGACAAGTATAACCCTTCACTTGACCGCTGCTGGAGCCGTCCGGATAGACATAAGGCATCAATTCCATTGTCTCATTGTTGTAGTAACTTCCGCAGTTCTTGGTGGTGGTGTAGTTGGCCTGAATACCGTCCTTGTCAACCCACACGCAAGTTCGTCGAAGTGAACTTTTGAAACTCTGGACTCCGATAATGGAAAATATCATGCTATGTTAGCTCATCCCTGTAATTGTAAAAAACTCACCAAAAGAATCCGATAAAGAATGCGACGTTCGTCAGCAGCGGCGCTGCACCTTTGAGTGCTCTCAGAATTGAGCTTGTTCCATGAGTAATGTTCAGGAGTCGCAGCGTCCTCAGTGCAGCCAGTGCCCGAAAGACAAAAAACTCCTTATCGTTCTCTATGCCCCTCACGTTGAGAATGAGCGAAATCCAGAAGCAAAGAACCGAAACGAAATCCACTCGGTTCCAACTTGCTCTCAGAAACGCTCTATGCTTCCGCTGATTCCCCACAGTGCCATTTTCAGACATGGTCGAGCTTATAAATGTCGAAAATGCGCTGACAATGGGCGGCCCGCCTGTCTCTGGCCCCGAGTCCAACCGGTACTTGTCTTTTCTGAAAAAGTTCAGGAACGACTTGTTCCAGGTGGACGAGGCGTTCGAGTGCGTAAACAAGTGGGAGTCATCCCAAAGACCGTAGACGATGATTTTGGCGCCCACCTCTAAAGTGTAAAAAATAAATAACACAAGCAGCGCCCAGTCCGTCCATACCGTACCCCAGTCGAGGAAGATCTGTCCATTGGCGTGACGTGTGAAGATGTTAGTTCCAGTCGTAACGCAGAGGACCACTACTTGCAGCGTGATGAGCAGGAAGATGAGCGGCTCCACCCATGGCTGGAGAATGATGTGATGCAAAGTTTTTCGAATTTTGTTGTCGGGGCGAAAATGCTTGAGCGAGCGGCCGTACAGTCGCGGATAGGGTATCTCGTCGCCCACAGGAAACTCTGAGTAGCGACTGTGTCTATTTCCCATCTGGGGTTCGCTGTCAGGCTCGGGCTGCGGGTTAATCAGGAAAATCTCATTGTTGAGCTCAAACTCATCACCATTGATGCTCTCCAAGCCGTCCGTACTCGCCTGGCGGACAATTCGCGGGAAAGGTTCAGGGTATTGTAAATGCGAATGGGCCGCCGTTGCGTCTGGCGTAGGTTGAGGCGACGGCATACGTGGTGGAGGCTCATCTGTCCTACCCGAGACCACTCGTGAAGAGAAGCTTCGCATGAGCGTAGTCAAGCTCTTACGCTCTTCTTGTGGCGGTGGGGCCAAGCCCTGTTCCTCTAAACTCACCGGGTCGTGCCCTCTGTCTGAACGGTTGCTCAGCTGGCGTTCTAGCGGGGCGCCGCTAGCCGGCAGCCAGCTCCCCTTAGCCTTAGCGCCCAATGCCGTTGTGATGCCCATAGGGTCCATGAGCGAGGACCGCAGCAGATCTGGTCTGCTGGCTGAGGGCTCTAGATGCTCTTCTCCTTGCAGGTTTTGCAGGGGGCCGTTGTCCGTGGTCTTGCGTTGGGCGTCTGCCGTGGCAGGAGGCGGAAACAAGTGTGCTGTACTGGAGGTAGAGTTGACGTTGTGTAGCTCATAGACTTCGTTGTCTGAGGAATTCGACCCCCATGAAGTCGTGTGTCTAATCATAATCACACACCCCGGCGAAGCAAGGGAACCCTAGTAAATGAAAGTAGCCTGCACTGGCAAGGAGGTACAGTGCAGCTAATAATAGTAGCCAGCGAAAGTGAGGTACGGCTTGTCTATTAGTAGGTCCAAGGGCTGTGCTGCCGTTCGTACAGGTATCAACCCTTGCCCTGACACATCACATACATCTGCTTCTTACCTGGGAACACATATCGAGACCATCTCGAAAGGGTGTGCATTGGAATGACGAAATGAATGTGATACGCATATACTGGCCGCTGGACGTGCTACGCCTTGAACGGGCGAATGACTACCAGCCGTCTGTGATCATTGGTTGGAAGAATGCTAGTAACGACTTAGTGGTGGTGACGACACTGCCTTACCTTGATCCGCCGTTAGTGGACAACATACTTCAACAGGACCTGCTTCTTATGGGCAGCAAGTACCCTGCTCCTCGCATATACAAACTGTGCGGGCTCAAACGGATGAGCGTGCTAGGAGTGATGAACGGCGGCGTGAAGAAAGGGCTTGCGGTAACGTTTGACGAGTCCATGAAATACCCCAACCATTGCATGAAAAGCAGCGAAATACAGGTAATTGGCGTACAAGCGCCAAACCCGTATAGGATGCAGTTTCTGTCGATATACCCAATGTCGCTAGAGCTGTCAGAAAAGTCTAAATTGACCGTCATCAGTGAAGAATACGAGTCCAATTTGGTGGAGGAGAAGAAGCAGAAACAGGTCCTCATCAACAAAATGAAACAGCATAGCTTACACGACATATCGGCGCTCGACAAGCAGCGCCAGGCATTGAAAAGTTGCATAGGCCAAATCAACTGCTGTTACGAGCTCGGCGAAATCATGCGCAAGAACGCCGTCACAGTATTCCCAAAGATCAAAGCCAGGAAACAGAGGAGGCTGAGCATGAGCGAGAGTATGATTGAACGGGCCAAAGTGGTTAATACAGGCATTTGGATGGCCGTCGACAGGGTATGGGCTCTATTGGTTCCTCTTGTTCTGCGGTTCATTATATTCGGCGTCTTGATAGCCCGCATAGCCGCTGAAGCGGTGTTGAGCGTGATTGAGTGGCGCCCGAAACCAAACTGGTACGCGCTGAAAGATATATCAGCGACAGTCCAACAGACGGACTTGCGACTACAACAGTTTTGCTACTGGCCAATACAATACATGAAGATTAGACGGCGGGTGCATGACTGGGATAGCAACAACGACTTTAACGTGGAGTATATCCGATTCTACAACAGCGTGTGGCTCGTGGTGAACGATATCATCCTCGGCGCTGCGCTTGGCCGACTAATTTTGGATAACGCAGACTTGATAGTCGACGGGCTGGGCACTTTTGTGGACCAGATTCTCACAGAGGGCTTCAAAAACACCATGCTCTGGCTCATGTATTGGCCAGCGGGGCTGAAGCTGAACAATGAGCTCGCCGAGTTCTTTGGCCAGTTCTTTCTGTGGGTGCTGCAAGTGTGGGCTGCTCTGCTGATTCTGCTGCGTCCCAACTTCAAACTAATGATACAAATCGTGGGATACTCGGGGTTTTTGGGCGCGACATATTCCATCTCCATGGTATCTGACATCATTTCACTGCTCACCCTGCATGTGTACACGTTCTACGTTGCGTCAGCGCGGATATACCACTGGCAGCTGGTAGTCCTCCAGTCTCTCTTCCACCTGTTTCGCGGAAAGAAGAGGAATGTGCTCCGAAACCGAATCGACTCATGCAACTACGAGCTGGACCAACTGCTGATGGGCACGATTTTCTTCATCGTGCTGCTGTTCCTGCTGCCGACGATACTAATATTCTACCTGTCGTTTGCAGCGACGCGGCTGGCGATCGTTCTAATGTGCGCGGGACTCGAATCCGCACTCACGTGCCTCAACCACTTCCCGCTATTTGCAATTCTACTACGCATTAAGGATTCGCGGCGACTCCCGGGTGGGCTTCGGTTCGAGCTGGTAACCGAAGGTGTGCCGGCCAGCCAGCACCAGTCCTTTGCCGAGCTGAAACCGGTTCCGCTGAGCCTGGCGCAGATGTTTCATCAATACCGCATATTAAGCGGCCGCATTCGGATGCACTATTTATCGTTCGACGTCATCAAACGGCTGCTCACTGGCCAGTTTGTCGCCATACAGAGAAACAAGCTGTACACGCTGCTGTACTCGATGCTTCCGGAGCAGCGGGTTAAACTACAGGCCATGTATCAGCAGCTGATGGAACTAATTGCATAGCATGTACCACAACAATAGTCAATATGAACAGCATGACCAACTGTTAGTATCTATATGACCGTGACCTAACTCGCCTATAGTTAGTATGTACTTATTTGTTGCTCATGGGCAGAGACTGGGACTTCTGCTTCTGCTGCTTAATCTTGGCCACGGCGTACACCAGGCCCGCGAGGAAACCGAGGAAGATGGCAGTCACAGATCCGAAAGTGACTGGGGCGTCGAAGAAAATGAGACCGGAAACGGCGATTGGCAGCTTGTTCAGGGCACCTACCATACTGTAGGTGGTGGAGGAGGTAACTCGCAGACACCAACCAGTGCAGTAGGAGATGCCGAGGGCGAGCATACCGGAGACGACCATCATGGTGAAGACAGTGTTTCGAGAGTCAACTGGGAAGTTGAGAAGAACGTTCTGTGGGGACCAGTCCTCGAAAAGGAAGGAGCCAACGACCAGGAATGGGATGGAGAGCAGGTTGTTGTAGAACATGGTGTCGAGGTCGGTGAAGTCGTTCTTGACCTTCATTCTCAGAATCAGAACGAATCCAGCGTTGGACAGGCAGTTCATAGCCATCCAGAAGTAGCCTGTGAGCAGATCCGACATGGCGGAGGCGGTAGCCGCAGCGGCGTTGGCATCGGCCCAGTAGGCGACCAACGAAGACAGGATAATCAAACCAAAAGAAGAAGCCTGCATTGGGGTGACGACACCGCCGAGCCAGAGGACCTCACCGTAGGCAATCAAGATGATGGTGACGTTCTTGAAGATGGTGTAGACCGGGATGGAGAGGTACTGCATGGCCTTGGAGGCGGTGTAAATCATAGTGACCAGAAGGAAGGAAATTGGAGACCACTTCTTAGCCTCGTCGTATCGGAAGTTTCTAAAGTTGACGATTCCAAGGCCCTTCATGGCGCAAATGACGGCCAGACAAACCGCGGACTGGACTGCCAGCAGAATACAGTTGAGGTTGAAGTTCTTGGAACTCAGGACGTATTTGTTGGTCAGCGTCATGAGAATAGAAGCCATGCAGTAGGCGAAAACCGCCACGGGCGGCGAGTTCTTCATCGAGGACACTCCGGCCATTTTTTGTGTGTTTTTTGTAGCGAGCGTCCGTAAGATGAAAGATCGAGGCTATAATTTTTATGCCACGCGTGCTAGGGGTCGTGCGCGTAACTTTAGCGTGGTACCGTGTTAATATCAGTGACATCATTGGGAGATTAGATAGGCTTAGCGATACGGGTACAAGATTAGAGATGGCCATGCATGGCAGGGAATGGGAGGAATTGTTTGTCAAGTACAGTGTCCCTGAGATACGTACCATCAAGGACAGTGTTAGTCTCGATGCTGATGCTAAACTAAAGGAATTGCGGTCGCTGGTTGGGAATCAGTACCGGGACCTTCTCAAGACGGCAGATGTGATCATTCAGATGGAGAAAGTCGTTGAGACTGAGGACAGTGCCCTGGCCAAGCTGTGTCATATCCAGCAGTACAATCTGTGGCACCGTGGCGAAGAAAATGCTGCCAAACTGTACAATCCAATGAGGCCTGAGCGGGTTGACAAGCTACGGACCAAGGCCAATGCAAAATTGCTGAAAGCGACGATATTGTTTCTGTATGAGCGAATTCAAGATGAGCCGGTCCCGCTAGTTGCATTGGCACGAGGCTTCAAACTGGCGTCACTGCTTGATGGCGGAGATAACAAGCAAATTGAAAAGCTCAGAGGCCAATACGAAAAGCTGTTGGACGAACAGCTGTACAAAGAAAGCGATCTGGACCTGTTCTTTGCCCACATGATCTACCAGGAGAAGACGCCTGCCGAAGTTCTGGCCTTGTTCTACAAGAAAAGAGCTTCCCACCTCACGACAGCTCTGACTAAGTGTACCAAGTGGCAGGACTTTATTCAGCTGCTCAAGTTGACTGGCTCGACTATATTTATGACTGAGAAGGCCTATGGAAAGAACCAGCTGCGAAAGCTCGCACGGCAGGGCGGATACCTTGTGGACAGCAAGGACTTTGACAACATTGAGCTCAACATCGCCAGCTACAAGAAGTGGCTGCCAGAGGCTATTCAAACGGCCCCTAGCATGCCCGAAGAGTGTCTGAAGGGAAAAGAAGACTACTTCAAGGAGAAGCAGGAGTTTGTTGTGGGGCTGATCAAAATTCTGAACAATAATCTCCCGCGGGTTCTTGCCAACATCCCTGATCTGGGCGTCATGATTGAGTTCTACCAGGAGATGCTGCAGTTTATGCGTGTGAGCTCTGTTTGGCGGCTATTCAAGTCCATTGAACAGCCGTGGTTCGAGAGTGTCTTCCAAAAGGAGTGGAAGAAGCGGTTCGTGGCTGTTTTGGAAGAGTCAAATCTGACACCTCACAAGCCCTCCACAGCCAGTCAGGACATTTTCTCAATCACACTCGATGAGGTGGACACCGAGTCCCTAAATTCATTCTTCTCCACGCTAAGCGACTTTGCGGCCGGCCGGAAAGGCGACATGCGAGACGTGGTTGTTCAGCACGACAATTGGTACAACGGCATTGTGGAGATGAAAAAACAGATTGACTCCATCCAAAAACTCAAGACACATATATTCATTGACTACAACGAAATCGACGAAGAGGAGGACGACGGCACATGGCGGGACGACCAAATGAAGATCATCGACCAGATGCAGGCCCAGTTCTCTTCCACCCTCACCGCCCATTCACGGTCTGTCGTTGACAAATCATTCACGGAGACTGTTTCAGAGTACGAAAAAGCCCAAACAGTTCAGGACCGCGTCTTCATCATCAAATGCATATCACTCCTAGACGAGTACGCTGGAAAGCTAGAAATCACCAACAACTCTTACGAAATCCTAGAGATGGCATACACTAAACTCGGCGAAGACCTTGCATCAGACTTTGCCGTCCCTGAGTACAGCGACCTCACGGACGCCCCCACGCCCTCGCTTGAGATCTCGGCTGCACTGCTGAACTTTGTCAAGCACCTGTATTCCGTTTTCGGACATGATGACATCATATTCAGGAGTCCGCATGTGAATGTCTTCAGAGAAGCCGTTGCGAAGCGGTACATCGAGAGGCTGAAACAGGTGGAAGGTAGCCAAGCAGACACCGCGTACATTGAGGCACTGCTGGGAAGCAACACGGAGGCAGAAGAAGCTATCAAAACCTCTGTTTCTAAGACTAGATTGCTATACGTGCCGTTGGCTGTCTGAACACGGGCACACACGAGCACACAAAAGCGTAGCTAGTGTGTGCTGTGATCTGTAATAAATAAAACGTCCGCCGAACTCATTCGACTAACTGGAGTCACCACTGTCCCTTTAGTAGTGACCATTCGCCTACCACGCTGCGCACCGACGCTGCGCACCGTGGTGGTGGTGAGTGGTGCTAAGCAAAAAACTGCAGCGTCTCCCTCTGGATTTCCGGCTCCGATGGCGAATTAGTAAGTATCTCATTATCATTAGTTTGCTTGTTCTCTGTCGTTGACTGATCATGTGACTCTTGGGTCTCTGTCTGCTGCTGTAATTGTTCCTCCTTCAACTTCTCCTCCGCTTCCTTTCTCTCCTTCTCCGCAATTTCAGCCGCTGTGAGAAACCGACCACCCTGCCCACGCGGTCGTCGCATAGCATGCTTGTGACGGGATTCGTGCAAGTAAGGTCGCCGCCCGCGGGCGACTTTAAGTGACTCCTCCAACTTCGCCCGGGCAATTCGTCGCTTCAATATTCGGTGATACTGCTTGGCATTGACATAGAAAGGCTGCTCAGTAGTCTCCTCTTCATGGTTCTCCATTTTGCTGAGAGCGGTGAGATCACCAGAGCGCTGAAAAGAAATTTGTTGGCGAGCGCTCTTATATATGAACACTCAATAATGCGAGTTACCCGGCTCGGACTTACTCTAAAGCCGCACACCCGACTCGGCCTAGACTTCCTATAGCCAAGTTATTCGGTTAGACTTGACAAATATGGTTATAAAGTAGTCGGGATTGAGTCTGTATTCACTTTCCATGCGAGAACCGGCCTTATAGGAGAATAATATGGGGTCACGTGATCCGTACTGTTACTGCCAGTTACTGGCGCAACGCCGTGGGGTAATTCCAAGCACAGTATCCAAGGCCTTTTTGATAATTAACCCCAGTAAAACGACTTACTTCCAATTACAGTCGACTTCAGAAAAACGTTACACCAATCATGTCCTACCTGGGTTAGGCCAGGGCTAGGGCAGATCTGGAAACTTGCGTTACATAATCCCTGACTAATCTCGATAATCTAATCTTGGGACATCGGTTAACCACAGCAAGGCAGTGAGGCGTCAGACCCTTCTTTCACAATGGCCCAGATTAGCGAGATTGAGGACGAGGCCGCCCGGGAGCAGCGGCTGCGGGAGGAACGCGTAGCCAAGAAGGTCACTGTGATCCACTACGCGTGGTTTGCGGGTCATTGCATTATTGTCGCGGGATCGATATTGGAGTTGCTTACCTATGTTTTATTCCAAGGACACAGCTTGTTTGCGCGGGTCGTATACCGAATTGTGTTTGCTGCCGTTGTGGCCACATACAGTTTGAGTCTGTACAAGAGACTAGGCGGTCAGAACTCCACACGTGCCGCGAGAGTTGCTAATTTCTCAATCATGGTGCTACTGAGGTACCCCACATTTCAGTATGGGGTTATGGGCGTTTTCTGGCTGTTTTCCAAGCACCATCTACTCAAGCTGACGCCCTATTTCGTGTACTCGGGCCTGCAGGTTGTGAACTTTTTGGAGCAACACAAGCAGCAGAGGGCTTTTGAGAAAATTCTGGAGCCAGCGAGGACATACCAGCTAGAAAAGATGGTGGTGCAGAGCAACATTTTGCTATTTCTGCGACTCCTACTGGATATTTTGACAATTTCCAGAGGCGGACTCAGCTCGATGCTGATTTTTGTCTTCTTCTTTCGATTTACAATGGAGAACGAGCCTACGAAGGAAACTCTTGGAGAGCTGGAGTTTGCTCTAGACAAGTTTATTACCGAAAAGCCAGTACCGGCTAAGGTGAAGGACATTTGGAAGAAAATCAAATGGTCGATTGAACATCACGCGTCGTACCAATTGACTCCTAATGCTCAAGCAAAACCACCACAGGCCCAACCGAAGTCCACTGCTCAGCCTAGCACTCGGCCTACCTCGGCTCAGCCCTCAAAGTCGGCTACTCCACAACCTGATGCTTCCAAGCCAGGCCACATAGGTCCAGATAGGGCCAGAAACGATGAGCAGCAGAGGGCTGACACTCAGATGAATGGTCCTACTGCCGGCGGGCCCAATGCCAATGTTCAGGATCATCCTGTGGGCGCATGATGGGCGGAAGTTAGATTTGTATTGTGCAACAAAACTTTAATGTCGCGCTCATTGTAGACAATTAAATGCTGCTCTTAATCTCCTGTAGCTTGTCCCAGCCCGGGGAATCTTCAAACTGGACTTTTCCTTTACCCAGCAACGACCGCACAGCGGACCTGGCCTTGAA
Source organism: Blastobotrys muscicola (assembly GCA_003705745.3). NCBI lineage: Eukaryota > Fungi > Ascomycota > Dipodascomycetes > Dipodascales > Trichomonascaceae > Blastobotrys > Blastobotrys muscicola. Next base: position 332,956 of record PPJL03000004.1, read on the forward strand.
CTTCCAGTCCTGACAGACAAGCGAGCCCTCGCCCATTCTACCCTCCATGGGACCAAAATTAGCGTAGGCGTCAACAAGATCCTCACAATACTCCACAGCGTCGTTCCATTCCCTGTCAGTACTAGGTTCAGCCTTGGTGCAGATTCTGAACCCCTTCTCGTAGCAGTCCAGAGCCGACCACGGCTGTCGCTGCCAGATGTGCACCTTAGCCACAAGCTTCCATAGTCGCTTGTCCATCGTAATCAATGGGGGGATTGTCTTGGTGAAGAGTTCGACGCATGATTTCTGGAAAAACGTCAGCTTTCCCTCCGAATCTTTGGGGAACTCAGAATCCAGCAAGAGCTGGAGAAGCTTTTCCAAAAGATCCAAGTCACAAGCATTTTCACCTTCTTTGGCACCTCGTATGATGATGACTTCTTTGGTGCCACGAACAGCCTCAATCCACTCGTTGACGTCGGCTGCCACTCGAGCATAGTTGGACCACACCTTCCAGTCCTTTTTCTCCATACCAGCACGCGTGGCCTTCTTCAGAGCACTGAAAGCCTCTGACTTCTTATCGAGCCTCAACAATGCAGTGGCAAGGTTACTCCATGATCGCGGGTCATCGTCGACCATGGCGACACACCGCGTGAAAGCCTCGGCAGCTAGCTCCCAGTTCGTGGTCTCCAGTCCACAGCATCCGTACAAGAACCAGGCCTGTTCGTTCAAGGGATTGATCTTGAGGGCATCGTAAAGATGGTCAATGGCCAGGTTGAGGTCTCTCTTGACACCCTTTGGTGGATTGTGGTAATACTGGCCTAGAGATCGCTTAGCGGCAGGATATCGTCCGACCTCCCAGGCCTTCTCCCAGTACTGAGGATCCTGAGTGATGTCTCCCATGATAGACCAGCCTCGAGCGTACTTTGGATGCCTCTCGAGGTGCTTCTTGAGGATCTCCATACCCTCCTCCTCTTTTCCGGAGGCAGCCATGCACAGGGCAACCTCGGCCCACATTTCCAGCCGCTCGTAAACCTCGACAGCCGACTTGACCATTCCCAGAGACCTAAACTTCTCGGCGAGGGCAACGTCCATGGCCCATTTGGGCAGTGGCGGAAGAACATGAATGTACGCCAGCTTGTCCAAGACGCTAACCTCGATTTCGCCCTTCGGTTTGGGGAAGAAGCTAGTACCGCTGTAACCCAATTCCTCAACCAGACTTTGGATCTGTAGTGTTCCTCGCTCGACGGTCTTTGGCGAGTCGGCTTCCAGAAGACTTCGCTCCCACAACGCTCGACTGAATATACTCCATGCGACAGAAGACCGCGGATTGTCGATAATTCTGTTGGCGAAAGCAGTAAGCTCTTCCTCCACAAGAGTGTTTTTGTGTGGGGTGGACTGTCGCACAGCTTTGATCTTGAGAATGAGTAGCGCATTGTCGATATCATGCAAAGCGTTCTGTGTGTTTGGGTCAATGTCTTTGAGTTCGGAGGGTATCTTTGACAGCTCTTCTTCAGTCATGGCAGAGTAGGTTGGTCGTTCTAGTAGCAGGTCAGAGTTGAGCTCCAAAGCTTCTGGGGCCGTGGTGTTGGCTGCGGTAACATTCTGTCCGCTCTTAGCCAGGACCACCAGCTGCGAAATATCGTGCTGCTGAAACTTAGTTCGCTTGCCCTTAAGACCAGTTAGGATGTAGTGGAAGTTGGAAGCCGTCTGGGCTTTGTGGAGGGTGTCCTTGGCCTCCTTCTCGAGGTCGAAAATGAGCTGGGCCCGGGCAAGCTCAGCATAGTAACGGCTCTCAATTCCGCTGGCTTTGTTTGGTATCAGATCTAGCAATCCCGTGAGTAGGTCTATGCAGTTTGTGGCTAGCGTAGGAGCAACGTTCTCCACAACCGCTTGATGGCACATTGTCGCCCTGGCCATCCACCACTTCACTGCCCAGTGTTGCTTCAGACTCGCCAGAATCGACTTGGCCAGTATCAGCAGATACGGATACAGCATCAACTTGAAAGCAGGCTCGCCGTCCGCGGTCAGACTCTCTATGCATTCGTTGTGAAACTCTAAGCCAGCATTGGGCACAATGATCTCGGGCTTGAACGTAAGCGCGGGACCTGTGAAGTTTGCCTGTATAAACACATTCAGCAGAGCAATTGCCTCAGTCAGGTCACCAGCTACGTAGGCCTTGGCCCGCTGGATCAACTCATCAGCACTATACCCTGTGAATGCAAATTTTTCGGCAAACTTTGCCACAACACTCTCGAAATCCCCTTTACGCAAGGCTTCATGCCCTTCAACTTGGTCAAACCGATCCAACAGAATCAGTTGATGCGACTCCATGGTATTATTATTTGTGTGTGAGGTCTAAATTTTTCAGGGTGAGGGTACATCATGCAAGACACTTCAGGGCATCTCAAACTCTAATGCCCATCACATCGCTGTGGTCAAGCAACCAATAATAAGTTAGTAGTTATTCTATAATACAGATTTCCTAGATCCGCTCAGAATCGCCTCTTCTTCCTCTTGGGCCCTGTACTGACCACCGTCTTCTGTTCTAATTCTCTTCTCCGCTTCAGCTCATCGACTGGTGCGGCGGGTACTTCTTTTGGCAGATCTGGGGGCTGTGCACCGAAATCGCTCACTTGGCTCTCTTGTTGAGCTGCTTGAGGTTCCTCTGTTTCGATTTGACTCTCCATCTGGCTGTACTGGTTGTCTAATTGACTCTCATGGTGAACCTCAGTTTTAGCCGGTTTGGGCCAGAGCTCGCTAATACTGTTCAGCGTCTTTGAGATGTCCCTCTTTTTATCTTGATACGCAAAGTTTTCTGACTCGAATTTCTCCGCCGACCACAAAAATCTTCGCGGAGTGTACTTCCGTCCCGTGTCGGCCAGGCTCTCTTTCAGCGCACTAATGTGATGATCCTTATGAGAGAGTTCCTGGCACAGACAGTCGACTCGGTTCAACAGCGTTTGGATAATGGAAATCAGATCCAACATCAATTTTTTGTTCACCTCTTGAGAGTCAGCTACAGCTGCCAGGCTGAATGTCCAGCGCAGATCTTCTGGCAGGGGGGGGACCGCGGTGGCAATTGATACTACCGCTGTATCACCTTCAATTGTCAAATCAACCTTTTCACTCAACGCATGCTCAATGGTCTTGAAAAATAGATCAAACTGGCTCGTCTTACTGCTCAGGTCAATGATGGACGATTGTTTTCTGGCCTCGGCTCGGAGGTCCCTTGGCCCGAGCACCTGCGACCACGCTCGCTCAAGATTGGTAAGTTCAAAGCTATACGATTTGCCGTCGTGGGCGAATTTGTACAGATAAACGTCATCACTGGGCAGTTTTCTCCACCCAGCCATCTCCTGCACAGTCAATGCGGTGTTGCTCTAGTTCGGGTACTGGCGGCCCCCGGCTGGTTCTCGGACTGCGCTCGGCTCTATTGCTACCCTTGTACGAGTCCCAGATGGCGTTGCGCGTTTTAAATGGCTCAAGGTCTCACTATGGTGTACACAGGGCTAGGGTTATGCGGCTGACTTAAAAGGATTGCAAACTTTTTGTTTTTGGTCGCAACCACTTAGAAGGAAGGTAATTGCTGATCCGAGGACAACGGCCTGACTCAGCATTTCTACGACTTGTGAGACCAGTACTCTCTCATTTCTACGCTTCTAGGTATTTTACGAGCTTTATTTGCTCTCTACTCGGTACGGCCGAGGAGTTTTCACCCACGTGGGTTTCAAGTAGCACCACCGTGCTACGATCCGCCCTGGTTAGCGGCTTTTTAAATCTGGCAGGCACTCAGCTAATCGTGTTTTTCGAGCGAGTTACTCGGCCACCATAGGTTGAGCACACGACTTACACGCGGCAGCATTGGCAACAAGTTAATAGGCAAAGGGCTACAAGAACGCAGCGACCTCAGTTCTGCCTGGGAAAGGCAGGAGCTGACACGATAAGACGACCTGCGAGATAAGGTCCACAAGGGGATAAAGGTTTTATACGGTATCTGAGGGATTTAAGCGCCAAGATGGACCTTTCAAATGCGTCCCTCTCTGACCACGGAGAGAACCGAGACGTTTTGGACAACGACCTCCACGAGCTGCAGGTCGAGGACGTCTTTCTCGACCACCGGCATCAGCCTGAGTTGCCGGCCCGTGAGGAGGTCCGCATTGAAGACGGCGTGCGGAGCCCGCTGCGTGAGCGGGCTCTGTCCAATGCCTCTTGCGCGATTTCCATAAACTCAGTGGGCTCGACCCAGGGAGGCATCTTGCTTAATGCCCCCCAGAATGCTGATCTTCAACACCACCACTCCGTGCGCAGGGCTCGACGAATGACCAGGTCGTCTCTCAACTCGCTCCCGCTGAATACGCCGGGCGACGACGACAATGGGTCTAGGGCCAGCTTTGGCGCCGACGAGGAGGAGGATGTGTGTTTCCCTATGAAGGGCAACGACGCCGCTGGCATCCAGTTTGCAGAGCTCGATAACTATGCGCGGCAGGTCAAGGCTGAGGATGACATGTCATACTGCTGCAGGGTCAAGTCCAGCTCCAAGCAATATGCTCCTCAGCCTGGTCACCGGCCCCTGGTGCCCCCAAACTTTGGGGGTGAGTCGCCGTTCTCTGACGCCTCTACCCCGCCGTTCTACGATGAGAAGGTCACTATCGGCCAGACCTACATTCATGAAGCCAGCGAGGACATCCCCAAGGATGTCCCGCCGCCCTTCGTTATGGACCGTTTTTCGTTCTTTGCCTCTGAGACCGAGGACACCATCCACGCCCCGGATCTCGCCTCGCTTGTAGACGAGGGAGAGTCGTTCAGGGACCTGTTCAACGCCTCCAATGGCTGCTGGTGGCTCGACTGTCTTGACGTTTCTGAGACAGAGATGAAGGTTCTGTCTAAGGCTTTTGGAATTCATCCACTCACGGCAGAAGATATTCGAACTGAGGAGTCGCGTGAGAAGGTGGAACTGTTCAAGACTTACTACTTTGTGTGTTTCCACACTTTTGATAATGACCACGAGTCCGAGACGTTCCTTGATCCGATCAACATGTACTTTGTCGTTTTCAAGAACGGCATACTCTCGTTCCACTTTTCGCCTGTCCAGCACTGTGCCAACGTGCGACGACGAATCAGACAACTGCATGATTACGTCACTGTGTCCTCGGACTGGATTTGCTATGCCCTCATTGACGATATCACCGATAGCTTTGCGCCCATTATTCGAGAGATTGAGGTAGAAACAGACGTGATTGAGGACTCTGTGTTTGTCGCACGAGAGCACGATTTCGGCCGAATGCTGCGACGAATCGGCGAGGCTCGACGAAAGGTCATGACTCTCTTGAGACTGCTGTTCGGCAAGGCTGATGTCATCAAGATGTTTGCCAAGCGATGCAACGAACGGTTCGACAATGCTCCACGAGGCGAGATTGGTCTCTACCTGGGCGATATTCAAGACCATATCGTGACCATGTACCAGAACTTGAGCGTCTACGAGAAGATTTTCTCGCGATCGCACAGTAACTATCTGGCACAGTTGCAGGTCGAGTCTGTTCATTCCAACAATCAGGTCACCAAGGTACTGGGCCGAATCACCGTCGTCGGTACTATTCTTGTTCCTCTCAACTTGATTACTGGTTTGTTTGGTATGAACGTGAGGATCCCTGGACAGGATGGCCCCAACCTTGGCTGGTTCTTTGGCATTGTTGGATTCATGCTGCTGTTTGTCGTTTTGATTTCACTGTTTGCAAAGAAGTGGCTCGACAGCATTGAGAACCAGGACGACGAGGAGGCCCAACCCGTCAGCGGAGCTATGTCCATTCGATCTGGCATGACGGGCTCAATCATGACTCGAGCACATAGGTTCAGGAGGGCTTTACGGTAGGCATTTTGTATTTGTATCTGGCGTTTGTATTTTTAGCATTCACAATCATTTGTTTGACAAGCCGGCGCTCACTAGGACTCTTGTATAGCCCGGTAGGGACAGACATCACTCTACCAAGCTCATGCGCTAGAGTTGCGGCGCTAGTCCACGCCTTTCACTCGCTTGAGATTTTCTGGGTATGATGGAAACTCCCGATTGGAGGTTGTGGTAAATCATAGTCAAAATCAATTCAAGAGTACTAATACATCAAAACGTCATTGTCAAAACGTCACGTCGTTAGAAGCGAATGTCATCTAGAGCTGCTGTCTAGAGTCAAGCGAGCGAGCGAGCAAAGGCAGGAACAGCGCTAGTATAAGCTGCCGTATTCCGCTGCCCTCACTCCATTCGTGCGCTCGGGGCTTAAGCGTTTGGAGCCTTGGTGGCACCTGGGATGGAACCAGTGGCTGGGATGGCCTGGACGTTGGAAGAACCAGAGCTGAAAGAAGCCTGGGCAATAGAGATCTGGTTGTTGTCCAGATCGTAGACGACGTAGGCGTTTCGCAGGAAAACGTCACCAAGCAGGTTGTAGCCCTGGGACTGGGAGTTTGGCAGGACAACGATACCGTACTTGCCTGGGGCCTTGCCGTCGACCAGGTCAGAGGCTGGCAGGACAATCTCGGAACCAGCCACGGAGATGGAGGCACCAGAGAAGGAGAAGGTGACCGACTTGGTTGGGACAGAAGAGACCCAGTAGATGCCGGTAGAAGAGTCGTACTTGCCACCGAGAGCCTTGCCGATGGCGGTGGCGACGGAGGATGGCACGTAGACGAGGGAGGTACCGGCGTCCAGAACGGCCTGGAAAGTGGTGGAGCCGTAGGTGGTAGCGACCTGCAGAGAGGAGTAGGTCTTGTCAGTCACTGGGACAGTGTACAGCTGGCCAGTGTACTTAGAGGAGTCGACACCGCCAAACAGGATGGAACCAGACTGGGCGTTGACGTCATCCAGGTACAGGGAGTAGGCGTTTCGGGCAATGATTCCCTGGGCCTTCAGGTTTGCTGGAATGTTGTTGTAGACTGGCTGAGCAGGGGTGTTGTAGAGGCCGGCCTCACCAGCATCGTAACCCACGCCAAAGACACCCTGAGGAGTGTCCTCCTGTTGCTGGGAGACGACGGCGAACTGCTGGTTGGTGATGGTGGAGTTGCCAAAGGCAAAGGTGTCAGTGACAAAGTCTCCAGAAGCAGCGCCAGAAACGTACTGAATAGAGAAATCCGAGTTGAGGTACTTGTAGGTGGAGGAAGAAGAGGAGTCGTAGGTGTTTCCAGATTCGCCGGAGGAGGACGAATAGACCCACAAATCACTAGATCCGGTGTCAATAGAGGCGTCAACCTGCTGGGCTGGGGTGCCAACCTCGAGGGTAACGAGGTACTGGAAGACCTGGTTGTTCAAGGTGGTGGAGACGGCGCCTCGCTTCTGGGTAGAGCCTGGAGTGGAGACAGATGGGTCGACCTTGACGTGCTTGACTGGGATGGCCAAGGTGCCCTCGACTGGGGAGGTGGCGCCTGGGATAGAGGCAGCGGCGGCAGAGGCGATGGAGGCAGCGATGGCCAGGAGAGTAGAGTACTGCATTGTAGAGGAGGAGGAGGTTGGTGAGGAATTGACGGGGGAGTCGGGGGGTATTTATATCAATGCGACATGTTTGGTTTGATGCCCACGACCTGGTACATGTCGTGTCTAGCAAAGCCCGTTTCGGCGCATCGTACGTTATCCGTATCGTGAACGTTATCGAGCGCCGTGGACGGCACTGATCATGCAGGCACCCCACCTCCTTCCCTGATGGCATCGAATGTCGTGATTAGCCAAGACGGGTGGCGCTGGCTCAGCGTGTGCGTTTCTTGTCTGCTGCCAGTCCATCGCAGAGGTCATGTCGTGGTGGGCCCGTAGTGATGTGCCTGTGGTGGGGCGCGAGATTGTGGTAGATCTGGATCTCGACGCGCAGGACGTTGAATACGCGCATGATACAGAAACTATAGATAGGAAACTATACCTCACGTGACCCCATACGCCTGTATCGGCTTTACTTTCGCTAAGGAATCCTGCAGAATTGGCTTGCAGCGCATAACCGACCGCGGAGTCCGGCCGGCCAAGATTGTGTCCGTTGCTATAGATCTGACGTACCCAAGGCCTGGATAGTCTAGATCCAAATCTAGATGTGCCGTGCACGTGAACAAGAATAGTATCCAGAGGACCAAGGATTCTATGCAGGTTGTGCTGATCTATGCTGGGTGCGTGCTACGGCGTTACTGGGGTTCGAGTATATACGGGATGTTGATGGGGAAGTGGCTAATTTAGTGGCATTCGTGGCGGTTAGCGTGGGCTAGCATGAGAATTCTTTAGTATTGGAATTATGTGTATATTCGGTGCCTCAACGAGCTAACAGTCCACTTTGGGCGGAATTGACAGGTGTAGTTGACCAGTCAGACCTAGTCACAACCCTGCATTACACGCAAACCCACTTTCACGTTCCTTGCTAAGTCCATTGCATGATGGTACCATTATGATATTTTTTGCCGTGGTGCGTTGACCAAGTGCGTCGTATTCGTCAGCATGATGAGCCGGAATCAACGTTAACAACGCCCATATATTACCGGGCGCATAGTAAACGGTTTATTAATTTCAGCTCGTTAATTTCAGCTCTGCACCGAACAGTTATACCTCGGCTATATCTATACACCCTATGCGCTACCGGAAAAACGCACATGCAAGTCCCGCAGATAGTCACGATAAGGTTACTCCGTGGTGCCGCACGAGCTATCACGCATGATACGTAACGGTTTCGGTTAGCCCGGTTCAATGCGTTGAGGAGTGCCGTGCCCGAAACGGAATTAGTACCAGCAGCGGAGCAAGGTCGGATGGCACCAGAAAGCCAAGAAAAAAATTTCTGCCAAGTGCAGTAGGGAAAAGCTTGACACTCGTTCTTGGCGGCCGATGCAGCCGGCCGCCAACAGATTTGTCCATCTGGATAGCAACGGCGAACCTGTTTATAGAATGGCCGTTCAGAGAAATCGATCAAATAGGCAGCGGATCTAGTGGTGTGGCATCCAGCGGGCCGTCGAAGCGGGGGAACATCAGCTATCTACGGATCGACATCCTACGATGGTGCAATTTGTCAGATCAAAGAACAATCAGCTCAGAAAAGCTGGTTCAATGTGTCTGTTCAGAAGCGTCAACCTGCCGATCGGCGTCGGGACATCCGCAGTGAAAGATAATGGGTCAAGATATCGTGAAATGTCTGAGTGTCTGGTTAATTGAGATTCTCTAAGCACTAGGCAAAGATCAGTTAAGTGTTTTTGGCGTGCCACAGGTGACACTCATCAAAACTGATCACCTTCGAATTCTCCGGAAAGCTTTTGCGCACGTGAAATGCTAGAAACCGCCGCTCAACTAACGAGAAACGTGTTACAAATCAAACTCCGGCATCTCAAATTACATCATTTATTATGAAATTGTCTATAACACGGCACTCCAACGAACCCTCTCTGTTCATAGCCGCTCATTTGTGCTTTCTCTTCTTAGCTGATGACTCTAGCTGTTTCTTGAGCTCTTCCTGAGCCTTTTCGTCATCAAGGCCATTTTCGTCGTCAAAAACACCCTTTCGCCACTCCCGAAGTCGCCTCTTCTTGGCGTACTTTCTCCTATCTTTGGTCTTCTTCTCGTCCGGCCTGAAAGACGAGTACGCCTTCAAGCCTACAAACTCGTTCAGCTGCTTGTCGCTCGCCAGCAAAATGTCTCGGGCACTCAGACCGAAAGATTCTGGCGACACTTCTCGGTATCGGAACGGCATCTCGCCCTGTGGCTTCACGACATTGGCCTCCTGCAGAGCAATTTCGAGGTTCTCCTCGACAATCTGCTCGGCTTTGGCAGCAAGCTCCTGTTGTTTCTTCTTCTCCTTACTCTTTTCAAGCTTTTTCTGTTTGCTCTTTGAAAGCGTCGGTTCTTCTTCTTCCTCTTCCTTCATGTCATCAATATCTTCATTCTCATCATCGCCATCCTCATGCTTAAACTGTTTATCCTTCTTTGCGTAAAACTCGTCATTGAAAATCTGCTGCATCTTCTTGTCCCAGGCAGATCCATCAAAATCGCCCTCAAGATCATCGTCGTTGAACAAGCCAGCGACATCTTCGTCTCCAATTACCTCCTCCAACTGCTTCAGCTTGTCAATAACTTCCTTAGTCTTGGCTCGCTTAACCTTGTTCACTTCCTCGTTGTACTTCTTCTCCTTCTCCTTGGTAACCTCAGTCTTTCGCTCTCGCGCCCGCTTTCGACTACTCTTCTCTTGTCGTCTCAGAGTGTTCTGATCTCGTGCATAACTAATAAGCTCAGCGGCATTGGGGTCTTCGAATCGGAAATTGTGGCCAGTCTCAAACTTCTCGGTAAGCTCAGCAAACTCATCATCATCAGAGTCATCGACTATCTCGTCATATGTTGGAATTACAGGCTTCCCAGTCTTGGGATCAACTTTCTTTGGAATCCAGGCTTTGTTATTGACAAATGCTTCCAGAAACCCTTCCTTGTCTTCCTCTGGGTCAGGTAAGTCAATCGTCTCAACCTCTCGCTGAACTTCTCGCTTGGTTAAGAAATCCTCCTCATCGTCATCACTATCTTCGTGCATCTCTTTAACAAGTTTCTCTCTCGTCAGCTGCTGCTGAATGGCATATGGCTTCTCTCCATCATCCATCTCATCATCGTCATCCTCGTTGGCTTTGCCAGACAGAAGGTTCATTCGGTGGTAATCCTTCAGGTACACAGCTTTTTCCTTCTTCTCCTTCACAACTTCGCCATCTTCCGTCTCTTCGAAGAACTTCTTGTTGGGATCAAGCAGCTTCTCAGTATCGCCTTCCCGGATAGCCTTCAGCACCTCATCAATCTTCTGGTCAACACCAGCAGTGAGCAGTTCGCCGTAATCGTCTTCTTCCTCAGAATCAGAATCCTCTTCCTCTTCGTCGACTTTTTCCTTTTCTTCTCGTCTATGCCTGGCTTCTCGTTCCTTATTATGTTGAAACCGCTTTGCGTACTCCTCATTCACCGTCAGGTCCTCCTCGTCGCTGTCCAATTCGACCTGCTTCTTCTCAACAGCTTCAGCAACAGCAGCCTCCTCTCTTGCCTTCTTAGCGGCAGACTTTTTTCGAGCCATTGTGTGTTATCGATGTGATATCGCACCTTTCGATAAATCTTTTTTCATGCGGCTGGAGGCCTAACCCTGGTCGCCAACCACACTTCACGCTATCAACCACTATCAGATCTCGCTACTCTCGAATAGCAAGATGAGCGAAGTATGGTCCGCGAGCTTCGCGTACGGCCTGCTGGTAGGCCAGTTCTCCGTCCTCATCGTGATGGTTCTCTTCATTCGCTTCTTCATATTCGCAGACCAGCCGCTACCGACCACTAAAGACTACGCCAGCCATATCCGGGAACGCAGGCAGGCGAAAGTGCTGCCTGCAATGAGCGCTGGGGTCAATACAATTCTCGAGAAGACCTACTACAACGTGGACAACCATGAGCCCGAATCCCTTGACTGGTTCACTGTTCTCATTGCTCAGGTTATCAGCAAGATCAGGGACGATGCAAAGATCAACGATAATATTCTCAAGACACTGGATGCTGTCCTCAATGGCGATAAGGTACCTGATTTCGTGGACGCAATCAAAGTCACCGAGCTAAACATTGGCGACGACTACCCAATCTTCTCCAATTGCAAAATCTCGTGCCAGCCGGGTGGCTCTGAAGATGACGATGGATTGTTGGAAGCTCAAATAGACGTGGACCTGGCGGACACAATCACTCTTGGAATCGAAACGCGGCTTTTGCTCAACTTCCCAAAAGCACTCTTCGCCTATCTTCCAGTCTCGTTGATTGTGTCAATTGTCAGATTCTCCGGCACTCTCACTGTCTCGCTGCGCAAGACTAAGGGAGAGTCAGACGACGGGTCGTCTCTCTCTCCTGGGAAGACGTACCTCACATTTTCATTCATGCCAGACTACAGATTGGAGTTTAACGTTAAAAGCTTAGTTGGTGCGAGATCTCGATTACAGGATATTCCAAAGATTGGCCAGCTCGTCGAGTCTCGGCTCAGAAAATGGTTCACGGACCGGTGCGTGAGCCCACGGTACCAACAGATACAACTGCCCAGTTTTTGGCCGCGATCAAAAACCACAAAAGAAGATAAGGAACCCAGGACACCGGCACCAGCCCCAGCACACGTTCTCACGCCGCAGCCAAATTCACTTGCGAATCCTAGGCGTTCCTTTTCATCTTCGAATCACATTGGCGCCATAATAGATGAGTCTCGGGAGGCTGATCTACGCAAGAGGGTTCTGAACAGGGCTGCTAGTTGACGAGTAATATGTACATATAGTGTGACTACAGCTTTGGCCTAATACTATACCACCAGTCAATGCCTGCGTCCGCCTTGTCGATGCCTACCTCGCTTGAAAGCATGTTCCACAGCTCAATGTTCAATACAGTCTGCTCTGCCACGCTGCTGGCGTTTATGAGCTTGGCAGTCAACGACAGCCAATGCTGAAACGCGTCGGGGGTATCCAGAAACGGTAGGGCATGTATCAAACTAGAGAGCATCACGGTTCGAGTGGTTGTAGATTCTGCCAGGCCAACTGCGGGAACAGCAACGTCTGACGGGGTCGCCAGGCACTTTGCATGCACCATGTCAATAACATAAATCTTACCCATTTTGTCGATGGCGTGGTAGTCTGGCGTAGATGCGACGCCCACGATAACCAAGAGAGCCAGATTGAACTGCGTTGGTGACAAGATTCCAGGGAAGAGAGCTAGGACTGTTTGCAAGTAGTCGATGAGAACGTCAGGATGAATGGAATGCTTGTATGCAGAGAGGTAGGCGAGCATGACCGAGTGGGCTGACTCGAAAACTGGGCGGTAGAATTCAGTGTTTGGCGGGGGATTCAGAAAACGTGTTGTCAGAGGGAGTATCACGCTTTTGATTAGTGGCTCGTCGACATGCGGGGCGATCTGCTCAAAGAAGTCCAGTGCGTAGGTGATGTTGCCCCTGGTGACGACGTCGCCTTCACACAGATGCGAACATCGCGAGCCCAGAGCCTTTGCGAGATCTTTAACATGATCTCCTCGTCCCTGCATCAGAATATCAATGCACGTCATCTTGACGAAATCAAACGCCTGGAAGCCACCGCCGCCACTAATTTCCACCACAACGTAATATATCGGCTGTAGTAGCGCCAGGACTTTAGAGGCGAAATAAGGAGATCCACCAATCCTCCTGTTGCGGTTGAGCAGGAATTGACTTGCAAAGCCCTGGAGTTGAATGGACACGGCAAACAGTGCGTACTTGAGTGTTGACCAGAGCTGTTCTTTTGGTACCAGCATTTCTGCCTCAGGGTATCGCGCAGTTTCCGTGATAAACATGGAGATGTAGTTGAGGCCGTGGTCTAGGGCGTCTGCATCTTTGTAGCATACCTCGGCAACGCGGCGAACAAGGTTGGAGATGTCACTGAGCTGTGTCCAAACAGGATTGGCTGAAAGGTCTTTAGTCAGGTATCCTAGATTTAAACCATGCTCGTCAACATATGCAAGTCGAAGTGCTTTGACTAGGATACAGCTCTTGATGCGCTTGAGATTGCCAACATCTAAGCCTTCTCCAGCAGTAGCGACGCATAGGACCACCATATTTGTGAGCAGCGGAACTTCCAGGCAAACATTGGCAACTGAAACCATCAATTCCTGGACTGGTTGTTTGTCCACCTTCTCTTGTAGCAATGCAGCCAGTATTGGAAGAGCTCTCCACGGCTCCATTGTGCTCGCTAGCGAGGTACAGGTTTTGATCACATGGTCTATCCACGCCTCGTAGGTTACTGTCGGGCTCGTCACCAGTAGCTTTCTTTGTATGGAGAATCTTATGCCTTGGATGAGTGTCTGAACGTGGTTCAGGTCGTTTGGATGGGGAATTGCTGCCTGTGAGACGACGAGTTCTGTCAGCAGCACGGAGATGTTGAGCTCATTTTTGACTATGGGGAGATGGTACACAGCACTGTGGAGTAGACCCAGGTTGTGCCGGTCTGCAGATCGCAGCTGCTGGGCCAGGATATCCAGCGAGAGCGTCGGATCTATGCCATTCATGCCGAGGTGTGGGGTTGGTTACTCACCGCGCTTCTGGAAACTAACTGTGCAAGTCGGCAATAACGCGTTCCGGCGCGCGTCGAATTGCTAAGACCATCGAGGCAAACAAGGGATTCTGGTGACCGTGGAGATCTGGCTCTGTGAATGAACAGTTTTTTTTGACTGCGACAGGGAGTTATGAGTTCTTGCTTAAACTAGCGCATGTGAGAGGGAACATATACGCACGTACGCGCGCGCGGGATCTTAGACTAGCTATTCTGTCCTTTAATTCAAGCAGTTTTTATTTGGGTTCGTTCTTACATGGATCCTACACTGATCCAGCAGTCTTCTTAATTGAAAACTAATCAATTAATGGGATATATTTCGCGCAGTTATGTAGGAATTACTTTACCGGCCTAACGACTTTACTAGCTTTTGCATACATGATTATTTTTCAGATTGTCTCTCATGAACCAATCTCCTTCATTTCGAGCTTAGCAGACTTCCAAATTGCCCCAGCGCTTATATAGAATTCTCCGGCCAGTATACGTCGGACTTACGCGTACCCCTAGCTAGAGCGATCGAGATATCGTACATAGCCTAGACTGTTGGGTCAACAATCATCACACTCCCTCCATTGAGAGGTATCCTGTTCGGTCTCCTAAATTCTTCCGGCTGCAGCGCGGAGCTCATAATTTTGAAGTCTTTAATTGTCGAGACATGCAGCACGTACTCGTCTTCACTGGCTCCCGGGAGTCTCAATTCTATCGTCAAAGATCACCAAATAACCCTTCTTCAAACAGGCCGGCCGCTGGGTCGCAGGGTTTACCGTGAGGTTCAGCTTTAAGGTAGCTGGGAGTCTAGGGTAGCCTTTCGAGCTGCCTCGATTCACAGCAGGCCCGGCCACAAGCACGCGTGCGCCAGAAACGAAAGCGGAGGCAGACCATGCACCAAAAATGTGTCAAACTATCCAGAGAAGCTTTTCTGGCCCATTTTAGACCAGTTCCACGGCGGTTTTTGCATTCCGGGCCAGGTTTGTTGTTAAAAAAGTGGAAATCGATACGCCAAATTGGCGAAATGCCGACATCAAAGCCTTGCTAGCTCAATCGGTAGAGCGTGTGACTCTTATACGTCTTGATCTCAAGAATACAAGTCATCACAAGGTTGGGGGTTCAAGCCCCCCGTAGGGCTCACTTTTTGCTCCTGCGTACCAGGTTGCAGGCTAACTTGGTTCTCCTATAGTTGGCGAACCACTAGCCATCGTCACTTCAACCCAAACCGTTTCGCATCAGCGAACTGGGAATAGACCCACCTCTGGCTGATGGACCTACTCATCTCTTCTGTTCCTGATCACCCCTCCTGTAATCATTGATTAATCTATATCCATCAATACACACCCAGAGAGCGACAGAGTTGAAATGCCAACGTTAGAAATGCAGTGCCCGTAGGCAATAGAATGATAAATGTGCATCAGTTATCCTGTTCTTGGTCTGACTGATCTGGCTCTCCCTCGTTCCGTTCAAAGGTACGCTCTGAAGGCCCCTCCTGGAACCTTATTGGTAGTCTCCAATTCTTTCCCGGGATGATTTCACTGTAGATAAGTCCACCTAGCGTCCAGCCGATGAGCGACACAACTAGCGATCCCGGGAACTCAGAGACAACCAGCTGGGCGGCCGTCAGGTAGACGAACGTCTTGTCAGACAGCGTGGTCTTGAGGTCCTGGCTTCCCGACATTTGGAATCTGTACACCACAGGAACCAGCTGGTAGTACAGATACAGCACGGCAAAAAGCACGCAGTTACTGCCCGAAGCGATCTTGAACACTGCGTATTTCTGGGGCAGGAACCCGTAAGCCAGGTACATGGTCGCCGGGACCACGAGCAGCGTCAACATGTAGACCAGGACCACATAGGAGAGATACTTTCTCGATCCTAACAGTCGCTCAATGACTCTAAGGTTGTACTGTAACAGCACAGCCAGAAGAACCTGCGACTGGCTAACGTAGAAGAGCTGGTTGACAGGGATTCTCCAGTACTGTCTCCACTGCAGCAGATGCGGCGTGACTGATAGGTCCAGCAGGTACTTGACTTCCAGCACTGAGATACATATGGGGAGTAGTATTGTCAGGTATATGGCATATCTAGTGACGGGCGTGTCGGTTAGGCCAGCCGCTGTATACACGAACATCGTGGGAGTGACGTTGACATGAGCGCAACCGAGCGCAACATCACCTTATCGCATCGATGGAGGAATCACCACACTTTCCGCTGCATGAAGCCGCCCGTGAAGGCAAATCGAGACTGGTGGAATCAATTCTACAAAAGGAGCCGAAATCGGTGAACCAGAAAGATCAGGACGGCCGAACCGCGCTGTTCTGGGCCATCTCCAGTGGACAGTCAGAGGCAGCTTCTATTCTTCTGAAGCACGGCAAGGAGGCTAGGTCCTTTGATATTGACGACACGGACGAAGCAGGATGGACTGTCTTGCACATGGCTTCGTCTACGGGGAACCTGGAGATTCTACAGCAGATTATAAACCTTGATCCAGTAATCAACGCTCAGACCAACGCTGGCCAGACGGCGCTGCATTTCGCAGTTTCCAAGCAGCACATTGAAGTGGTCAGGTATCTGCTCGAACACAAGATATCGCCTAGCCTGAAGGACAAGCAACAGCAGACGCCATTGCACCGGGCCGCGGCTGTTGGCAGTCTGCCAATTGTCAAGCTACTGGTGGCGGCGAAGTGTCCATTGAACGCCACAGATCGTACAGGCTTTACGGCTCTGCATCACGCGATGGCGGAGGGGCACGGAGACGTTGCTGTGGAGCTGATTGCGGCCGGCGCGGATCCAGAGAGGAGGGACGCCGAAGGTTTGACACCTATGGCCGTTGCATTGGACGAGAAAGTGAAGAGATTTGTGGAGAGCCATTCGACGACGTAACAGATGTAACGAGCATGAGTGCGTGTTGCCATTGAGCTTTGATGACTTACTAGCTGTTATGGGCAATCTCTCCATCTGAAGCGCAATGGTTCGCATGGTCCCCGTTGATCATGTTCTGAATCAGGGTTCGCGAATGACATAATCTGCATCAAAGTAACAATTCCAAAATAACAAGTCAAATTAACTTATTCGTGGCAAGCAGTTTCAATTATATTCAAAAGTGCGTTTTCTATCACTTTGCTCTTCATACCTTCATGCATCCACATTTGAGAGTGTGCACAGCGCTAGTGTCAGGCGTGTCGTATCACAATCACATGGACCCCCACCAATCTGAAAATTTCAAAGAACAAAAATGTACCACACACCTGCTCAGGTACAGTACGGTG
Source organism: Blastobotrys muscicola (assembly GCA_003705745.3). Lineage (NCBI taxonomy): Eukaryota > Fungi > Ascomycota > Dipodascomycetes > Dipodascales > Trichomonascaceae > Blastobotrys > Blastobotrys muscicola. The sequence goes on from PPJL03000004.1 coordinate 350,250, forward strand.
CTCTAGCTAAATCTGGGGAAACAGTTCTGGCGTCAATTAGAGCATGGAAGGAGTACAGAAAGTTTTGTTCTCGTGGCATGAAATCTGTTTTTGGGGAAGTACTATGGTGTACCTGTGTACTTTATACATAGTCATTAGATAGGCCCGGATAACCGGAATGAGTAGGACCAGAGTTAAGCAGGGCGCGAAAGTTCAAGCCCCGCTAATTTCGCTGTGCTAAATTTTGGCTTAGACCTTGAAACCTCGGGAAGCTCGTCGACCTCGAGCTCGCTCAAACTTTCGGCCCTTGGACTGGATTCGTGGGGCCTTACCCTTGTGAGGACCGAAGCCAAAGTGTCGGACGGCCTCTCGGGAGTTTCGTGGACCTCTCAGGATCAGAGTGTTCTCACCCTTTGGAGCCCGTCGAGCAAGCTGGTCCAGAGTGATGGTCTCACCACCGGCAGCGACGATTCGGGCCTTGGCGGTCTCGGTGAATCGCAGAGCGGCGACGGTGCCGAACTTTGGCAGCTCGAAGATTCGGGAGTCGTCAGTGACGGTTCCGACAATGACGATGGTCTTCTCAGCAGCACCCTTCTGGGCCAGGGCTCGGGCGATTCGAGAAACGGACACTGGTGGTCGGTTGATCTTGGAGAGGAAGAGGGACTTCAGGATAACCTTGTTGAACTTGGAGTCAGTTCGTCGAGCCAAAAATCGGTACAGCTTGACCAACAGCTTCAGGTAGACGTTGTCGGACTTTGGAGCAGCCCGGTGGCCAGATCTGGCGTGTTCCTTAGCGAACTGATCCTTTCCCATTGTTGTGTGTGGTGTGTGGTGTTGGTGATGGAGGTTGTATAATTGAGTGGTCGTGACGTCCCAGTTGCACAGCGGTTGGGGGGAGAGCTGAGCACGCGTAGCTCTGAGTCTGGGATTAGGGCACAACCCTGCTTTATCAGAGCCGCAAGTATTGCGGCACATAGAGAGACAGAATGGTGGGTCACAAATGTGTAAAGTGGTGAGGTGGGAAACGTCGATCGAGTATCCGGGTGGGAGACGTCATGATCACGTGCAACATCACCAAAGCGAACACCATCTAGGTACCCAGATATGTCTGATCTGTGAGTGGAGTTGAAGTGCTCAAATTGATGCCCACCCGATTGCGTTGAGCAAACAGAATCTCGCTGTACAAGGCTAACCCAGACCCGACCCAACATACGTCAACCCACGGGGCATCCCCCAGGCCCCGTTCGTGGAGAACGTCGAGGAATATGTCAAATCCAGGGACCAGGTGGAGGCCCTTCTCAAGAAGTTCCAGGAGACTATACAGTGAGTACTAATTGAATGCTGAGAGGGAAGCGAAGAACTGTGGAGTGACGGTGTGCAAGCCCAGTGTTTGCCAACTATATGACTGGATGGAGTTTAGTGCGACAAAGATGCGAAAACACAAGGATATGGTGAAACAAGCCAATAATTTGGTTCCCAAATTGGCACCTATAGCTCTGGTTGAAGGCGAGGAAGTCCATGTGGTGTCCACGCAATTGCGTGGAGAAGCACCTGGCACACATACGGAAGATAAACCAGAGACATTACAATGGTGCGGCCATTGTTCTGAAGTCTAGCAGCACCCAACTATGGAGTCAATGACGCTAATTTAGAAAATACAAGTTCATGGTACGTCAAAGAAGTCAATGAGTATAGGTGGAGAGTCGAAGTTGGAGTTATTGAGTTGGAGTGCTAGTCTGTTGGACGGGTAGGAGGTGACTTGGGGCACCTGAGTTTCTGAGGATCTGAACCTCATCACTTGCTAAAGCTATTCACCTGCCTGACACGCGCAAGGCAAGCCACTTCGCTGCGCTCGTGCGCTCGTGACTAACGCAGGAAATGAGCACAGCTTCTCGACTAGCTGGCCTGAAAGACAAAATCCCAGACATCAAAAAAACCCTTGAGATGGTCCGATTCCTCGACGAAAAGAAAAACAGCGGCGAGGCCATCAAATCTCACTATGAACTCAACGACACACTCTTTGCCAAGGCTGAGGTCAGTCCCACTGACACCGTCTTCCTATGGCTGGGTGCCAATGTTATGCTGGAATACTCGACCTCTGAGGCCATTGAGCTGCTGGAGTCTAAATTGAAGGCTGCCAACGAGTCTGTTGAGATTTGTGAGCAGGATCTAGAGTTTCTGAGAGAGAACATTACAATCATGGAGGTCAACACCGCCCGTGTGTACAACTGGGACGTTCAAAAACGAAGGGAAGAAAAAGAGAAGGCATAGCCCTGTCATTACTAATCTTTAGCGCTTAGTGATATAAATTACTGTACATTATTTACCGTCCTTGGCGACGTTCAACAGCAGAGCCTCGTTATCCAGAATGACCCTGTTGCCCGACTGGGCCAAAATGTGTGCGATTTCTCTGGCAGTGTCAATCTTTTTCAGTTCGACGTAACCCTTGGACTTCTTGATCGCCTCACCAATGAGCTCAGCGGACTTGGCCTCACCCTGCGCCTTGACGATAGTTCCCTGCTTCTCCTGTCGAGCTCTGTCAACGATGAAGGCAGCTCGCTGGGCCTCCTGCTGAGCGATCTGCTTAGCCTCGACGGCGGCTGTGAATTCTGGAGAAAAGGTCATGTAGGTCAGAGAAACGTCATCGAGCAGAATGTTGAACTTGGCGGCTCGCTTAACCAGGTTCTCTCGAACCATTCGCGAGACTCGCTCTCGCTGGGTGATGAGTTGAGATGCATTGAATTGCGCAACGACGCTCTTGAGAACCTCGTTCACAATGGATGGCAGCACTCGCTCGTCGTAATCAGTGCCCAGGGTTCGGTAGATGGTGGCGAGCGACTCGACTCGCGGCCTGCTCAGAACTCGGCAGGTAATGTTGACCATCTGTAAATCCTTGGTACCGGTGAGAGAGGCAACGTTTCGTGGTTTGGCTCGCACATCATACACAATTGGTGTCTGCAGCCATGGCAAAGCAATATGAGTACCTTCGTTGTAAATCTTTGGGGAAATACCACCAAATCGAGAGTAGATGATGGCTCGGTGACCACCATCAACATTGAACAATGAAGAGCTAGCCAGCAGCGCAGCGCCACCAAGCAGAATCAGACCACCAGCGCCGGCAAACAAGCCCTTGGGCACTGGAGTGCCCCGACCGGCCTGGCCGCCTCGCTGAGCCTGCTGCTGCATGGCACGCGCCAGTTTAGCAAAGAAATCTTGGTTGTTCTGGGACATCACGATGCTTTAATACAGGCGATGAAGTCCTACAGATGAATGTGGAGCTGGGTGTAAAATGTAGTGGCGGCGTCACGTGATGTTGCGGTAAGGAAAGTATGGTGGGTGACCATAAAGTTTTTGGCATTAACCCACGGCTATAGCTTATGGTATACGCAGTGAGGCCGGATAAATTGCACGTCCGGAGAGTGTGATTGCGTACGTTCTATGGCTGCTGAATTTGGTACCACGTATAGGATTGAATAACATTCGCAGTACATTGCTTTCGCTTCTACTAGCGAGGTTTGTCTGCCCACAATAGCTAGGCTTTCTAGCAAGTCACTGGTAACGTCACATGTGGGTGTGGCCTGGCGAATTCGGTGGTAAGTCAAAGGGTAATGCAAACGGAAGCTCAGCTAGCACCCAGGATGTTTCTCATAAACTGTAGTGCCAGAATACCAGAGCTTACTAGTGTAATAAAAGAGATTCTCTGGCAGTCGCTCACACGCTGGTTCAATAAACGCGAAACGAAATCAGTACAGTAAAGGCTTTGGCGGGGTCAAGATATTCAAGATTCATGTACTAGCCAAAATTAATCACGTGACGTAAGCGCCCCACTGACTGCGGCATTTCTACCAACGCTAAAAAAAGTTTGTGACTGCTTTTTCCCTTTTGGGACGCGCTCACCACTCTTTCATGGTCAAACCCAGTAATCGCCATCCACACACAACAACCACAACCAACATGCCTGGTGTTACCGTTCGGTGAGTACCTTAATCCGTGAAGACGGAGTCTTGTTGTGAATCTGCTGAGCAAAGCGAAGCGGTTCCGCGAGCTTTGTCCAGGGATTCAGATTTTCGAAGGTTAAAGAGTTTTGCACTTGAACAAATGTATGTACTTGTTGCTTCTCCTTCCTCGACTCGTGATTCAATCACTTCTTCACAAGGGTTTGTTCAGTACTAATTTCAGAGACGTTCCTGCCCAGCAGTTCATTAACGCTTACGCTTCCTTCCTGCAGCGACAGGGTAAGCTGGAGGTTCCAGGCTACGTCGAGCTGGTCAAGACCTCTGCCGGCAACGAGCTCCCACCACAGGACGCTGAGGGCTGGTTCTACAAGCGAGCCGCCTCTGTTGCTCGACACATCTACCTGCACAAGGACATTGGTGTCGGCCGACTCAACAAGCGATACGGCAACACCATCAACCGAGGTTCCCGACCATCTCACCACAAGGATGCCTCTGGCTCCGTCAACCGACGAGTCCTGCAGGCTCTGGAGAAGATTGGTGTCCTCGAGCAGTCCAAGAACGGTGGCCGACGAATCTCCGAGAACGGTCAGCGAGATCTGGACCGAATCGCCTCCCAGACTCTTGAGACTGAGGACGACGAGTAAACTAGCCCCAAAATGCTGGTTGCTCGTTTAACCGCTGAGTCCATTCAGTGGCCCAAAACTGAGTAACGTTAACATGATTAATGTAAAAATAATTGTTTATTGCTCACCGAGCGTTGATGACATTCTGTAGTTCAATATATTGAGCACATTTTAGAATTAATACTCATGCAAGACTTAATCTGTAGCGAGCGTTGAGGATGGTGTGGCTGGATAGACTGTAGGGCGCCATGCGCGCGGAATAATAACCGTATTGTTACCTCATACACTCGATATGCTAGCGGTTTCGACTACCTGGCTCTCACCCGATACTGAGTATAGCTCAAACCTGCCGAAACGTAAGGATAACACCCACCACACACCATTGTGCCGTGTAACCGTGACACCTTTCGGAAACCAGCTGCCGGCATTTTCTGAATGCATGAAGGACACTCATCCTTCCATAGCGGCGGCATCTTCTGTGGCTTGGGCTTTCGTTTCTCATATGGTCGTTTCCACGTTTGAATCATAGTAGCAGTGATGAAGTCTGGTAAGATCTGTCTGATGACGGTTGTGTCTCGTGACTGCGGTCCTGTGTTCCCGTGTTGAAACACTCTACTGGTTAATATGTGACGTATAGTCTGAGAGGCCAGATACGTGTTTATATCTATTCATACTTGGTTAGTGAGGTCAACAGGAGACTAACCTCTTTAGTTGCCGTAAATTGCTTTTTGCGCCTCAACTGGTATCGAAGCGTAACAGCCGTCACGAAGGGGCACAGTAAGGCACACTGATGGCCATTTACTGCGTTATGCGAGCCTGGCGATCAGATGTAGCCCAGTGGTTGTGTTGTCGCAAGCTCATAAGTCCTGTGGCGGCAGGCCGGCCTCTGAGTTTGTTGGCGCCAGAAACGCGTTTGCATACAGAACCTCATCACGAGTAGTTTCATGCTAGTTTCATTAACGTTAGTATATGCTCAATACAAGGGACTGGTGCGGAGAAGGCGACTGAGTGCTAAGTGAGGCAAGCGGTCGGCCTGTCGGACCAGCACACTTCTTTGCGCCTCCTGATTCCAGCACTTCCACAGCTAACCTGTTCGCCCGTGCAAGTATTTTCACACGACACGCTATCGTATCCCATTCCAAGCAGGGAGAAAGCCGTGGCTGAGGACGAGATGGTACACACCTCATCATCAACCGTGGACTCCCTAGCATGCTTTAACTTGGTGAAGACGCTACTCTCCTTTCTCAGGCGGTGAGCATACGCATTGCAGGCACCTCTCATTAGATGGCTTGAAGAGCATCTCTCAGTTCTCCATCTGTCAGCGAGCGCCTCGCTGAGCGCCATCCTTCCGAATCCCTTGATAAAAACATCAAGAGTAGCAGCCAGTTCCCTGGCTGGTGTCTTTGCCATAGCAGTGACCGTATCAAGCGTATCGCTCCAGTCTAGAGCGGAGTTCAGATCAGTGGGAAACTCTCGACCATAAAGCAACTGAAGATACACCAGCGCATCTTTGGACATATCTCCAGTAGGCTCAACGCCAATGCGAGATCCATAGAACCTGTCGTTTTCCTCAGTGACGTTCAACAACATCATATCAAAGTCAAGCGCGGAGACATCTTCCGCACCAAGAACTTTGCAAGCGTCCACGTTAAGAGTCCAGACCCGCTGGTTACCATAGTCGCCACCAAGCTGAGCAGCGGCGAGAGTGAAAAACAGCCAAGTCGCTTTCATGGCAAGGTTGCGATAGCTGGTGCCATGTGCACGAGTCAAGGTCGCTGCGGCGCGTCAGGGTAACTCATCTCTTCGGCTACATGCAGGTGGTGGCGCGGAGTGTACCAGCTTGTACCTAAAACAGCTTCAGTTACATGTGTAGTGGCCGTGAGCTGCAATTAACAGTGCAGCGGTATTGCGGGTGTCGCTGTTCGAACGGTAGCAGTAATATGGCAGGTGATAACGCCAAAGCGGATTAACCATATCGTCACACAGGCTAATCAGTGGGTCCGTCCAGTGTATCGTGCAGTTCATAACCACAAGCAGCATTTTTAGAACCCATTTCAAGGCCTAAACAGGAGTCACTGCGCAGAATATCATTTCATTAGCCCGAGACTGAAGATCCTGCAAAATTTCAGCCTCGACGGCTTTCACCCCTTACAGCGTAATCGCACGGTAGGGGACTGAAAACACGTCAACGCGGATCAGAATGGAGAGGGAGGTAACGGAATAGGAATGATTTTCGCGCGCTGGCTCGCTGGAGATAAGAATATTAATTGAAAAAACGCGCAGAAACGCCATCTCCGCCCGCACTCCAAGTCCGGGTTACAAGTAAGTTTTGCTTACAGCAGACTGCTCGGATATCTAACCTCTTAGAACTTGGCCTACGTAAGTCCCGCTTCAACGCTTAATGTGTGCTGCGTACAGTGTACGTGCTTCCTCATTTCCCACGCCGATCCCTGCTTTAAATGACCTTGGCTATTTTCTTTTTCTGCAGAGGCTCAGTTTGGGCCCACGTGATCTGCTATTTGGATGAGCTATTTCCACTGTTTGCGCATTGACTGTCGAAAAATTTGCCATTAAAGGAAAGCAGGGTCCGTGTGCGATAGTTCGGGCGCGTCTGGGTGGAGGTGTTTCAGTATACAAGTACCGGCTGGCGGCTGAGTTGGCAATAGCAAATCTTCGATATACCAACTCGGCAACACTAAATTGCTAGCCGTTGACGGGCAATAGGGTTTTCGAGGCGAGATAGCAGGCTTATTTTTTCATAGCACTGCAATTATTTTGCTGCGATGGCTGCGATGGGGTCTACCGTCAAATTGGAGTGGGTCAGTATACGAGCGCGTCTGTCACTGTTCCGTAATCTTCTATTAGGTTGTAGTACGTCACAGTCACGTGGTTCTGCTAGTGTCCAAATCGATTAGACTCATTGCGTTCTGACGATCGCATATAGGCAGCAGATAAGGCTCAGTAGTAACGTATGCGGGCTGAACCGCCCACCAACGGCATACGCAGTGAACACAAAGAACCTGCACTGTATCAAAGCTACATGGATCTCGCTGCGATGTAAGGTGCAGCTGCAGAATGTGGTCCTGCGCAGGAGAGCAACAAGGGCACCCACCGCGTCAGCCGTAGCCTAGCAGTTAGACTGAATGGTGAGTACAAGGTTATATCGACGATATAGAACTGACTGTACAAGTAAGATTCACTCCTTGTTAGTGTTGATTGTAAGTTCAGCCACCGATCACACTCATCTGGGTCCGCGCATCGACCGCTCTAGATCGCCATCGCAAAACAAGCAACTGTACAAAGCAAGCACGCACAAAAGCACATCGGAGATCCTGGCACACATCGCATCGCCCACTGGCACATATATAAGCAGCTCATCTCCTCGACATTTTCCAAAAGTTTTTGTTTTTCTCATCAGGTTTCTGATACTAGGCTCTGTCTAGATTTGTTTTTCTTCTATACCCTTATCGTTGCTCCCCAGACTTCTCAGATTGGACACAGCGCTAGACCGGCGCTAGACATTAAGCAGCTTTCAGACCGCGGCTTTCTTAGCGACACTTGCGACTTTGCGAATTAGCGCTTCAGCCCTCGATGAACCTCCTGTTTATATTCCTCTGGGGATTCGCTGTATCCTTTTCAATCAACTACCTGTGCATCCACGCAGCACGATACGTGTTCTCACTAGACACTATCAGGCCGAGCAAGATCGTTGCGGAGAAGCAACCCGTCGACAACACCATCGATCTAAACGATACAACCATCCTACCGCGACTCTCGGGCTCGACCTACTCGCCTAAAGCTGTGCTTAGCGAGGACCTCGGCTTCTCATACAAACATCTCAACATTACGTCAAACGTGATTCAAAACTCACTAGCCCTGGGCTGGACTAGTCTAGTGACTCCCTTTGAGGAAAAATTCTGCATGGTAGAGGGTATATAGTTTAATTTATTGCTTCACAGACCTCTAAGATGCCTGACCTCTATGCCTAGTCTCTGTTTATGGGTATGCAGGGCCTCATCTCTATGTCTGACCCCACACTCATCAGCACCACACTAGCATTTACATCCCCGAGTTCTAACACTCCGCCCATCCCCTGGACCTTGTTGTGCACTCGTCATCAGCAGATCCCGCCATTCGCTCCGGAAACGTCACAACGAATACGGTAATCCGGTGATCTAGATTCGCCGTTATGGGCAGGAAAAGAGAGAGTGCGCGTCGGACTGTCAACTTAATGGAGTCGGGTTCCTCTGGCAACCGTCTAGCTCTCGTTCACTTCTACTGGTGGTACATCTGATGGCGGTTGAATCAGAGATGGTAAGCACAGATCGAAGAATCGTGCAGAAGCCCAGTTGCATTCATAGACGGTTCCTGACTCATCTGTAGCTATCAGATGGCACCCTTGGCTCGGCCGTTTCCGACAAACCACGAGCAGATCACTGCCAGACAAGGTCACGTACGGGAGTCTTTGGCAGAAAATGACGCGATTGATGGACAGAATACGGTGATCCGGATCGCTGTCCTCAGATCCTTGGAAGGTACTGAGTCAGACAGCTCGTTTACCGGTTGCGAAGAGCGAAACCTACTGAGTGGACATGGATGAAGGAAGATGGTATCTGCTATATGCTTAGTTATCGTTAGTAAGGGACTGGGTGAGGGAAGACTTTCGCTCAAAGTTGAGCATCTGGGGCTTCGCTCGGCCAATGAGCTTGTTCTTGTGGGCACTAAGCTTTGCGCTGCATGGGCTCATTATACTGTCAGTGGGGGAGGCAAAGTTTTGGCTTTGTTAGCATGGGCATGAGCGAAGCGAATGATTCACTCTCGGGGATCATTACCAGGCTATCTTTCCCTGGGTGATCACCTGGTCCGAGTTGAACCCTTAAAGCTCGGTCCGTCTCCTTACAAATCTTCTACTCACCTCATGAAAGACTTCTTCAACAACTGGGGTCCCGATGGCTGGGCCTGCTGGTGCAGTGGCTGGATATCAGAGGTCTCTGGCATCGTGGCGTTAGTGTGGTCGTGCGTGGTGTGTATGGTCCTGCAGAGAGGGTTTGAGGATATTTTATAATGCAGTGTTTGTTTACATGTATCCCAATTGGGGGTTAAGCGATCACGTGATGTACACAATGTACCAGCCGCGCGACCCACAAACGAGAGCAGTGAACGCTAACATGTACACAAATAGTGACGCGGTGACGCGGTGTGACGTAGATTTCGTTTGCGGACGTAATTGCTGCGGTACAGTCCGGACACGGGTGTTTGTTCTGTGCAGTGTTGAATCATTTCGCATGTCTTATTGAATTCACCGCTTACTTTTGCTCTATAGGTGTAGTTCTACCCACTCAAATGTCCGTTCGTGTACGTGAACTAGTCACATGCAACACCGACTCCGTTGTATTACCCGGCCCCGAAGAGTATATATAAGCTCCAGGATTCCTCTTCTATGTTTTCGCTGCACAAGATTTCCTGTACAGTCACTGCTAGAGCTGCTGGTATCCTCGACTGGTGATATGACCAAGTAAGTTTATAGCCTTCGATCTGTGCTGTGTACACAGACCTTAATTATCAACATCTAGATCTGGCCTGTTGACTTCCCGTGTGTACCTGCATACTCCACATAACCACCGCAATTCCAGTCAAAATTAATTGCACTTTGAAGCCAGCCTAAGACTCCAAGAATTTGTAGCGAGTTGTAAAATCTCGCCTTACAACTGTACGCAAAATATCCAAACTCCCCGGAGACATCTGACGTGAGCCTGCCCTGCACGATCAGCTACAGAGGCACCCGATCACGGTGCCAATAAACCACCTACAGACAAATCGAGAACGATCGATTGCCTTATCGAAGGTCGCCGAACCCGATTGACGCTGCGTGATCGACACCGTCCTAAATTTGGGCCAGAACTCTAACAATAACTGTTATACGCGCTTTCAGACCCACGCACAAATCCAGTGGCGAAGCAAATTCCGGCGCAAACTCCAGATAAGCGCAGACGGCTGCTATCAGCGAGCTGGTCATAGCTCAGCATAGCCTGTCAAGACTTCAATACGTACAGTGCTGTCGATTCTCTGCACGGAAACCAACGCGATCCCCTGCGACGGCATTTGCTGATCGAAACGTCAAGGTGATGGCCTCAAAGTGTACTCGTGCGTAGATGTCTCGCTAGGACAGTTGACCGGTGGGTATAACTGGGTTAAGGTTTGGAAGGCCTACGTCACGCCTACCGAATACAGATGTCTGTCTGACACAATGATAGCGCGCACAGTTTTTCCGCCTCAGTGTCGCTCAGGGGATGTGTCTGGTCTAAAGAGGCTAATTAAATCACTTGCGGCCCTGCCAAGCAAAGGCGCCACGTGAACCACGTGACCCCGGTTGATAGCCTACGGTATTGACATTGTTAGCGATGACCACGGGACTCGGTATTTTGACGTCTACATTGTTGACTGAGTCAGTCTCAGTCTAGCACGGCTGAGGCGGAGGTTTGGCTGTGTGCATGAGTTCTGCTGTGATAAATATAAACCAGTAGATATATATAGAATCTTCCTTCCCGCGAGGTTTTGGCATACAGCATCATATAGATTCTGGGCCAGTGAGGATATTGGCATGTTAATAAAACTCTATTGTCTCTGAAGCACCAGTGTAAGTTTAATTGCTGTAATAAAGTTGGTCGCGTATGTGGAAGGAGGTCCCAAATGTACGCAGGGGCTGCCCAAACAAACCAACTCTCCTATCACCGCCACGACTCGACACGATCCTTGCATTATAGATTCACTCATTCAGCTGAGCACCGTGGTAGAATAGACGCGGCAGAGATAGACAGCAGCATTGCACAGCGCTAGACACCAGCGCAGACACAGGGCGCCAAACCACTAGCGCCAGACAGTAAACAGATAATACACCAGACGATAACAGCAACTACAGCGCTAAAAATATCAAGATGAACAAATTCTTCAAGGAAATCCAGACGTTCATTCACTCCGTCACGACCAACGATCGGTACGCGTCTTACGAGGCGGAACACAGGAGCCACTTGAATATCCGAGGCCACCAGGCGTTCAATGAGGAGACTGCGTACCGGTCCGATGTGGACGGTGAGGGCTTCTCTCGAATGGGCATGATGCCAGAGGCCAACGTCTCGACGAGCTCGCTGGACCGTCTCAACCAGACGAACGGCCAGCGACCATACCATCCAAGCCAAAGCTCCTCATCGGTCAACCGGATTCCCTACACACCGGGCATGCGATCACAGCAGCTTGGCAATGGCCAGATCCCGCTGCAGGACTACGCGGAGGGCGTGCCACCACCGCCCTCGCCAGCAATCTCCTGGAACCGAATAGACCGATGGGTCGACGCAAACTACCCAGAGCTGTACGACCAGCTGTCATACCCTGCCACAAGCGCTGATCTCAATGAAATAGAGTCTGACTTGGACTGTTCCTTCCCGCTTGAAGTCCGAGACTCCTTCATGATCCACGACGGCCAGGAGAGGGGCGGCAAACCTACCGGTCTCATTTTCGGAATCACCCTGCTCGATTTGGAGAGCGTCATCGAGGAGTGGTCGCACTGGAAAAACACCGCAGTCAGGCTCAATGCCGCCCTGCGACAGAGCAGACTACAGCAGCAGAATCAGGCTGGCACCTCTGCGGCCGCCCCCGCCGCCTCTTGGCTCGACCGACAGGAGTCCGTGCCAGACCAGGCTATTCAGAAAGTGTACGCCCACCCTGCGTGGATTCCTCTTGCAAAGGACTGGGAGGGTAACAATATCGCCGTCGACTTGTCTCCCGGACCAAAGGGCCGATGGGGCCAGGTCATTTTGTTTGGCCGAGACTTTGACCGGAAGTACGTTGTTGCTCCTTCCTGGGCGACTTTTCTGAGCACATTTGCTGACGATCTGGAGAGTGGACAGCACTATGTCAATGACGACGTGGAGCACGGTGAGCTTATCTTCCGTGCACCAAATGGCCGACTGGTCTCTTACTTCAACGTGCTCCGGGGCCGTGTAGACAGACAACTCAGACAGGTCAGGCGCCAGGTTCACGAACAACAAAAACAGCATCGAGCTACACCGCCAATCAGCCAGCCTTCTGCGGCCGCGGCCTCGCGACGACCTGCCAGCTCCTCCCCCACCACCGCATTCCCACCAGCTAACGGTTCGCAGACGAACGTTCGAAATCTTATCTCCTCACCCAAGCCAGACGAGAACCTCATTAGCCCCGCACATAGCACGACCAACCTGCCGTCGACAGGACTGTCACGTGAGGTCAAGAAGGACGAGAGCGAAGACAAGGATGAGGACAAGAAGGACGAAGCTAAAGCAGAGGTTGACGGGAAGGCAGAGCCAGAGCAGGCCAACGGCGAGAAGCCAGCTGAGGAGGCGACCAAGGAGGAGATCAAGGCCGAGGAGCCTTTGAAGGAGCACACAGAAGAAAGTAAAGGCGAGGTCGAAAAGGTGAAGGAAGAGACTCAATCAAAAGAAGAGAAGGCGGAAGTCAAGCCCAAGGAGCATGATGACGATGAGGACGAGGTGGACCTGCTGAAGGACGAGCTCAGCGATGTTGAGATATAAGTCGACAGACGTAAGTTATTAATAAACACGAACCACTAAGCCTTCAGAATCTATGTCGATCTATTAACTATTTTATTATGGCCACTGCGTTACCACATGAACCTCTGTATCTCGGTTGGTTCATGGGCCCACGTGAAAGGATACTGTACAAAGATGTAGAAGGTGGCTGCGTTGATAAACGCATACCAGGCCCATTCTGCGTATCGTCTCCATCTAGGAGGGTTGGTTAGTATTCGCCAAAACAGGTAGGGCAGAATGTAGTATCTGGGCTCCATGAGAGGACTTGGCACAAGTACTGCTAAGGTGCAGCCGAGGTATGCTGTAAAGACGATTGTTGATGTAGAGCTGTATAGCGTAGTCAGCATAACCCACAAGGCACCATGGTAGACCGGAGCGACTGCAAACTTGAGAAATTCTGGGCCCCAAACTGGCTGAATCACTCGCCGCCACAGGTAGAACGTATAGTGTCTGTTGTCAGCCAGAAGGAATGGGTGCACCACCGTATATTTCTCGATAACACCGCAAATGACGGCGATCGAAGCGACATAGCCGGCTAGTCGGAGAGGAGAGCCGAAGTTGCCAATGACATATCGCTTGACGGTGGCTGGGGACAGCCAAAGAGGCCAAGAGAAGAAGGCAAAGAACAGCGAAAGATAGAACAGCTGTGGAAAGTTGGTACCCACCTGGTGGTTCTCCTTGTCGCCTAGAGCGATGCCGCCGTTGACTTTGAGGAACGCCAGAAATCCGAGTCCAACCAGGCCGAAGGGGATAGTTATGGAAAACGAGGTCAAGGCGGTGGTGACAAAGTCAATAATCTGGTCAAACAGGGAGACTTCTCTAGACCGGTCTCGCGTGGCTCCTTTCGCCTTTCGTGCAATGAGATAAACTGCGACAAACGCGGCCCAGACAATGTTGGTTTGTCTAAAGGTAATGCTCAAAGCGGCCAACACAGCGGCCAGCAGGTTCCCTCCAAGGGAGCCGCCAAATTTCAAGCTGGCGAGGACAAACACGGTCGACCACACGTCGGTGTAGTATAGAACTCCGTAGAACGCAACGAGAGGGAAACTGGCAACCGAGCCGAGGAGACCAGTAAGAGAAAGGAATCCAAGTAGATTCACCTGTCTCAACGACTCCACAGTACAGTCCCTGAGCTGGCCATAGAGATAGCCGAGTGCGTACAGGCCAGGAGGGGTTGTGATTTTAGGATCCCAGGTCAAAAAATCACCTCGGCAGTACTGCTGTGTCTGTGGAACATGGAATATCTCATCTAGGTACGCCTCCGGGACGTGTTTGCTGATGTAGTTGTATGCCACTACCTCTAGGGCCACCTGGGCGATCTGTAGGAGCATCGCGCACAGGGCAGCGGCTCACGTCAAGTCATCACATCACAATTCCATTTCACGCTGTGCATTTACTCCGGTTTTTCTTGACAAGTGCATTGGTTTCTGATTTGAATCGACCTGTCACTCACGTTGAAATCCAGCCGCTATTGCTATTGAAATCAAACTGGTATTTGGTCACGTGAGTCGCAGAGGTTAACTATAATGCTCTCATTCCGATGACAAGATGCGATATATGAGGACAATAGCATTCACGATAGGCCTAGCCGGCCTGTCGTTAGGTTCGAGCTTTCAATGCGACGACCCGAAGCCGTACTGTGGCTCGATGCCTGTGTACTTGACGACGGCAATCATGGCACAACGGGACGTCGGCTTCAACGACAGCATACTGGAACAGCCCATAATGGGCATCCATCTCAACAATGCGATATTTAACCCCTACGGGTACACATCCGACTCTCTCCAGACCGTCACGACGGCGCTCGGGCTTGGCTTCCGCAATGTCTACCTCGATCTGTATTGGAGCGAATCTCAGAAACAGTTCCAGCTCTGTCCCGGCGTGGTGCCTGCAAACTACACTGTGGCGACGGTTGAAACGCCCGACGGCACCTACACCTGCCAGAACAACATCACCTTGGGTTCGGTGGCGGACGCTCTGTTTTCTGAGATGGACTCCTCAGACACAGATCTCTACATCAACATCATTTATTTGCAGCTTGGCCTGCACTCACTAAACGATGCTATAAGCTCAGCCAAGTCTCCACCTGAATCGCTGTCGAGCGTGGTCAAGCATTACTTCGGGAACAGAGTGTACACACCGCCGAACCTCATTCTTGACAGGTCCCAGAACAAAACAGTGAACTCCAGCGGGCTCATCGACCCAGAAAAGGGCTATCCGACCTCGTTCGACTTTCTTGTTACGTCCAACAAGCGGACGCTAATTTCTGCATTCAATATTAGCATGCCGACATTCTCCGGCAACACCGGGTACAACCTGTCGCAGGACCAGGACATGATGTTTGTCCTAAACTCACCGCAGGCCAACAAGTACGCCTCTTTGACAACGCAGGCGTCTGTGAGCTACACAAACAACACCTCGTGCCCGCCTCTCGGCCAGCCAGTGCCAGACCCGGACGTTTTCAAAATGGTCCTCGACACAACAACGGACACTTTCACAAACGAATCGATACACCAGTACATCGGTTGCGGCTACTCTCCAATCATAAACACACCAGTATCACCGGATATACTCCTGGCTGCGACGGAGGCCGCTTTCTGGACATGGGCACCTGGCCAGCCAGCACAAAATACTTCGCAGGTAATCAAGCTGACCAATAATACCGCCAAAATCGCTGTCGCATATAGCTGTGCGACACTCACTGACGAGGGCTGGGCTCTCGCAAACTGCTACCAGCCATACTATCCGCTTTGCCGATTACCAAACTTGTCGCAGTGGGTGATCGGCGACAAGATGCTGTCATACTTTGACTCAGCGAAGGACGGAGCCTGTCCAATTGTGAATGGCCAGAAGTACTACTTTGGAACTCCAAACAACGTTCTGGAGAACATGGACGCGCGGGCAGCGGTGGAGGAACGGTTCAATTCTTCAGGAACCGTCCCACCCGTGTGGATCGATTACAACGACATCTCAACGCCGGGATGTTGGGTGCAGGGGGGACCATACGCTACCTGCCAGTATCAAGCAAGGTCGTACACGCGAAGCCAAATCCAGGATATTGGTATCGCTGGTGGTGTCGCATTCTGTCTGGTAATCATCGCTCTGCTACTTCAACTGGATCACGTGCCACTCAAGGAAGGCCAGAACAGATGGAAGCGAACAGTCAACAGGTACCCTGAGATTGACTATGAGGGTGTCCCAGCTTAACGAGCCCATGAAATTATTTATTATATTTATTTAATGCAATCAATAGCAATGGCTAGCAATGGTTAGCAATGGTTAGCAGAGTCTAGCAACTCTTCCCTCCTCATCTAATGACCTCTCCTGGTTTGTCCCATCCTTCGAGCATCTGGATGATGTCGCTTCCGAATATGCGGCTGTCTTGGACAGCGGTAGTTCTTGGTTTCCCGCAATCCTTCTTGATCGGCCAAACCTCGTAAAACTTTATGGAGCCATCGTCTGAGGCGGTACAGACACATGACCCATCTGGGGATTGAATTGCTGAAAGAATACGAACTCCATACAGGTGACAAGGGACTTGCGAGACTGTATCCCATTTTGGAATTGTGTAAACTGCTGCGTGTAATGGATTTTCTTGATCACCGAAGCCAAACGTGACTGTGATTTGCTTGTATTGGCGTGACCATATTAGTGAGGTGACTTGACCTTTGACGTTGTGTGATTCGAGTAATGTTCCGGAATGCGTATGCCATAGCCTAAGTTAGTCATGATCAATGAGGAGAGTAAGACAACCTTACGGTTCTGTCGTGTGCCCCGGCACCCGTTGCCAATAGCCCTGACGTCCACGGACAGAACGCCAATGCCTTCACAGCAGCGCGGTGGGCCATCTTATATTGAAGAACTGGGATATTCAGGTTGCTGATATTCCATATGGTAACCAAGTTATCGTTTCCACCGATGGCCATCTGTGTCAAATCGGCACTGATTGCAATACCTGAGTTAGCGATATCCAATAAGATGTAGAGAGGAATTCTAACCGCAAATTTGCTGGGTATGACACTTCATCATAGCCTCTTTCGACACGGTATAATCCAGAGCTCCGTCGTCTTGTGGCTCATGCGAGATTGTCAGTCTAAATACCGTGCCAGCCTCATCTCCGGCGAAGAGCTCGGTCGAGCTCCCCGTAAGCCATGCCAGACAGCTTATCGGCGCCGTGACGTGGATGTAAACTGCACGAATGGTTGTCGTCTTGACGCAGTAGTATGTGATTGAACCATCCTTCCGGCCAATGGCGAGCGTACCATCACTGGCGTATGCCACACAGGTAACTGCTCCGTAGCCTCTAGGTAAAGGCAGAAGTACTGATCCAGAATGCTGGCTCCAAGTGTAAACGTCGCAATCTAGGCCAACCGCAACCTCATCGCCATTCGGCGACCATGCTATGAGTGAGCAGTAAAAATCTCGCCGCAGTCCTGGTGCATTGAGCGAGTGGTAAGGGGTAAGAAATGGTATACTTTCTTTCCGCTTAGTTTCTAGAACCGGGGACGCGCTCCCCACCTTGTAGTGATCTGATACAGGTGATGAGATCTCATCGCTTTTCTCTGTAACTTGAAGCTTCTTTCCATGCTTGCTAAACTTGAGCACTCGACATGATCCTAGACCAAGCGCCGAGCCGATGGCTAACTCGTGGTCGAAGCGCCCATTGACATCTAAGCGCTCGTCGAAGTCCAGACAACGCTTGCCGGAGAGATGGTAATTGCTCAGCGACGAGCTCATTGGAATGAATCGATCGGCTATCCTGTGCTTTACCGACATGGTTCCAAAAATCTGACAATTGCTTCCAAAATTGATGGTTCCAGGTTTGGGTATAGATGTGGATGGTGAGACCGAAAGGACGAATTCGAAGTTATAATGGCGGGTGGTCACGTGACTTGAATTTGGTTGAACATGTTTCATCAAGTATTTTCTGAGGTGAACTGGTGTAAGGATTTTACAAGTTGGAATCGTTAATGTTTATGACTGTACAATGCCACTGGCAGTATATATACACATGGTTAAGATGGTTAACCTCTCGTTGGGAAGGTCTCCTTGTTAGACTGGAAGAGCAATCCGTAAGCCGACAGGAGCGTTCGGGCCTCTGGATCGACCTGGGCTGTAGTGTGAACAGTCACGTCGAAACCAAAAGTCTTTGGCCACAGTTCAAGGTTGCCCTCGAGCTCTGGGAAGAATTTGACGTCCTCATCGGACACACCGAAAGAGATGTTTCCTGATCGATCACCAGCGCCGTTAGAGATACCCTTCCAGGTCTTTGACCGCGGCAGGACGATCTCGGTGAGTGTGTTGAGGAATTGGTGCATGGGCCGTCCAGTGAGAGTGATCTTAGCACCAACTGGGATACCTGGTCGGAGACCCCAGACTGGCACATTAGTTCGCGAGTAGATAACTTTTGGCTTCATGCCAGTGATCTGCTGCAGCTGCAGCATCGCTGTGATGTTCAAGTCGGCGTTGAGCTTAGCTTCTGATGCAAACAAGTTGAGAGAAATGGCAGTAATCTCAGGAACATTAGACCAGTCTCGGACCTTGATATCCTTAGTAGCGACTGCTCGACCTCGAGGAGCTCGTAGTGGTCGGTTGACGTGAAATGGAGAGGAACCGTCCCACTCTCTCATCTTGATACCCTTCTTGTCGACAGCGCCGTGGTGGTAGTTTATCAGCAGCAGGTCAGATGCAACGGTGTTGTAGTGATGATCCCGGACTCGATCTGGAGTGACGACCAGAGGCCTAAATCCGGTGGAGGTTACTGAGCTCTTTGGCTCTAGCAGTTTTCTGTATCTCTGCGAGACTTGGGCATTTTTGAACTTGACTTCGTGGTGGACTGGCTGAACAATGGACACACCGACCTTTCCGAAGGCAGCAGACGTCGTTGAGAAGCCTCGCTTGAACATTACTGGCGGTATGTGACTTAGTCTCTCCCAATAATGAAATTTCGCTGAGAAATTTTGCGCGCAAACCTCACATCACCATCACGAGTGTCTGGGACATCTCCATAGCGCAGCGTACAGTTCGAATTGATCTGGAAAGAATCTGCTAGACAACTGCATAATCAATTTCCTTCTTCTGTTAAAGTTGGCTACCTGAAGAATCCAGTTCGCGTGACCGCTCAACGCATTGCTTTCAAAGCTTAGGCGAGATGAAATACTCTGCCCACAGATACACGGACGTGGACGAGGAGTATGACTCGCTATGGAGTGACTCAGAGGAAGAAGAGTTTCCCGTGAACCCATCTGAGTCAGAAGCAGAGACTCCGGAGGGAGACGAATCCGAAGATGAGTTCTACGAGACATCTTTCCAGCGAAGTAACCGGAGAAGAGAGACTTTGGCTGAGATGACCAGTTCTCCGCAGCGACTCGTGTCTCCCGTGGCATCCAGAGTCACGTATAAACGTATCGATACGGACTTTGAGGAAATGGATAGAATGATTGAGAGGCTTTCGACGGTGCGACTAGACATGTACCAAGAGCTTGCCCGACGCGAGGAAGAGTCCTTGAACAAGCATATTGAGGAGTTGGAGAATGCTGAAATCGCCGAGCTAGATGCTATCATGAACAGCGTGAACCTCGCCAGCTCAAAGACTGCGTCAAAGATATCCCAAATTATTGAACGGGAGGTTGCGATCCAAGAGCGGATTGAGCTTGAAAAGCGACGCAAGGAGGAAGCGATCAAGCAGGAATACGAGCGAAAACAGGAGGCACAGCGACGCGAAGAAGAGCGACAACGAAAACTAGCTGAGGAAGAAGAGGCTAGGAAGAGAGCTGAGATTGAGGCGCGAGAGGCTGCAAAGAAGGCTGCCCAAGAGCGAGCGAAGGCGGAGGCTAAGGCAAAGGCGGAAGAGGCCGCAAAGAAAGCAGCCGAACAGAAGGCACAGGCAGAGAAAGAGCAGAAAGAAGCCGAGGCGAAGGCCAAAGCAGCAGCATCGGCTCCCGGGTTCACTGACCCAGAGGTAGTCAAGGCCGAATTCCTAAAGCACAAGAAGAAGATTGCAGAAATCAAAACAGATATTCTGGCGCCAGTTGCCGAGACCAAAGAACTGAAGAGCTATTGCTTCCAGGGCAAGCGAAAGATCAAACCAAAGCTTGGACAGTTGACTCCAAGTCACCAACAAGTCAGCATCATTCTAGAGGACATTGACGGTACACTCAAAGAAGCTCAACAATTTCACCAAACTGCATACCTATGGTTACTCAATTTCTACTCCAAAGCTGCCGTCCAACAAGCCGAGACGGAAACGACAGTGGCCGCTCAGAGTGCCATGCCTTTAGGGACCCTGACGATCCAGCTAATGGTTCGGCATCCTGCCCTGGTAGACCTACTGATTGCGCGATTCGTCAAGAAAGCGCCTCAGGTGATTGGCTTTGGCTGCGCGATTGACACCGAGCAGGGCCGAGAAAATATGGGTTGGAAGAAGCGAGACGGCAAGTACGAGGACGATGCTGCCTACAGTGAGCGAATTGCTGGTATCTGTTCGTTTTGGACAGTTCTCACTCAGTCCAAGTTCAACCAGGAATCCGGCATCAAACATCCATACCCGATTTCCAACTCGTGGAAGTTTCTGGCGCGACAGCTCAACAAGGAGGCTGAACTGGTCAATAACGCGGATTTCTGCGCTGTGGCCGCTTGGTGGGACATTTGCTCGCCGCGGTTTCTGGAGGCTTACGGCAAGCAAGGACAGAAACTCTTACTGGCGGCGGCAAGCTTGTGGACAAGGGATAGAGACTTTCCTGCGGCTACGCGGTTGAAGCTGCTGGGTACAGATTGGCAGAAGTCAGGTGTGGTTGCCAAGGGTCTAAAGCCGTTGGGAAAGTGAACGCTCTCAAACATGGAGGACATAAAAGTAATAGCATTGCATATTTATCATCATCATTTCCATTGCCCCTATTGTGGAAGGCTATAAATAAACGGTAGAGACCGCATGAATACAAGTATCACAGCGTGTAATCCTCCTGGTAAAACTTGAAGTTGTTTTGCTCCGCCCAGCGTTTTGTAGAAAACACCAGCCTGTCAGCGCCAGAAGAAATAACCCAGGACCCTGACAAGTCTGACTGATCGACATCTATTAATTCGTCGACGCAATAGCATGCATTGGCGTTCACACTCAAGCCTGAGAGCCAAGACTTGAGCCGCATATTCAAGACAGGGCGATGATTATACACCAGCCCCACGGTGTGGTTGATTGTGGAGTAATTATGTTTGTCGTTCTGGGCCAGTAGCGATTCTGTATCGCTACCCTGACAGTAAACATTGTCCACTGCCACCGCCAGGTCTTCGTCTTCGTTCAGGCCCTGGCTGTATTCTTTAATGAGATGCGAGTTTCTGGAGGTGATGGTTCTCGTGACGTAGACCTCGATTTCTCCTTTAGCAAAAGCCTCGTCCAGGCCCAGGTTGTGCAGTGCGTCAATCTCCTTGACGTTTCTGATGGCCCAGAGAAGCTTCACCTCGACGCCAACATGGCGCAGGTACCGCATGATGGGGGCGCCGAAAGCGATACCCGAGCCACCAATGACAAAGAGGGCTCGCTTCATGCCATATGTGTTGAGGAGCGAGTGAGGGACCGAGTTGAACGGGCCGTAGACAGCGTACTTCTTGCGCAGCTGAATGGGGAACGTCGATTTTCGAATGATGAGTTGAAGGTTCTTCTCGTGAGGGAGAGAGGCGACGGTGTATGGATGCGATGACTGGAACCAGGTTGATATGTTCCATAGGGGTTCCGAGATTCGGATATGCGAGCCAACAAATGCTTTCGACCCCAGCAGCTTGTCCTTGGGGATGGAAATCATGTACAGCGTCGGCGAGACGTACTGCACAGGTAGCGTCATGTGCTGAGTGTTGTAGATGCGATAGAGGAGCTGCCAGACGAGACAGGCCATGGACAGCCCAGTGTAGAAGTCGGCAGACGGGTTAGCGTGGTACCACGAGAAGAGCACGCAGATCCACGACAGGGCGTAGTGGATAGTGTAGAATCTAGAGTACCACCGTCGGCGGAACGGTCTCAGGGAGGTCACAACGATAGCCAGGAACCCCAGCAAGGCGATGATGCCCAGGATGTTCTTGGGGTCCTTGAGCTTCGGAAGCTTACCTGAAAGCGTGTAGATGTAGAGGTATAGACACCCGTGAATCGTAGCTAGCAGCACGACCATCCTCGCGAGCCATTTGTGTATAGGGAGAAGCTGGAGGTAAAAGACCTCTGGAAGAGGACTGGGCCTTAGTGTCAAGAAGTAGGTCGCCGGCATCAACGCCACTGTGATCCGCCCTAGTCGCTTGACCAGGAACGTGGCATCATGATAGGTGTCTGCTACCACGTAGTACCCCAGAAGGAGGCATAGCAGCGTGATTCCTATGGTATTCTTGGTCTGTTCCCGCCTGTGATTGTACCGCTTGTTGTATTTCTTCCTGAGGGCCACCAGACCCAGTGCTATTAGTAGGAAGCAAACTGTGCTGAATGTGTAGACGCCATACTTGGCTGTGATGAGCGTCCGCTCGTGCTTAGAGGGCAGCCCAGGGACAGGCTTGATGTTCCACCAGAGCATGTTGTAATGGAGAAAAGACCATTTGTTGGATTTATCCCTGCGGTGCCGTGCGCATGCGTTATTTGGACGAAATTATCTGATCTTATTTTTAAGGTGCATCTGTACAACTCCGCAAATGGAAATGCGTTATCTGATCGGCACTCCACGTGACGAAAACGCGCGGGGCAACGGCAGCCGACGCGCCGACCCCTAGCGATCCAAGACAACACCGTCACACGCTAAATCATCGGGCCATCACTGGGATATACGTGGATATACGTGGATATACAAGGATACATCTAAGTGCCTTACATCTAAGTGCCTGGTGCCGGAATGGAAAAAGAAGAATTGTCCGAGACGGAACAGCAGCTGCTGCAGGAGTACCAGCGGCTTAGTGAGAACCTCAATACGGTAGGTGTGTGATTTGGCAATGATTACTAATAAGCTGTCGAAGTACATCGGGACGCTGGCCACGGAGCCCACGCCACAGATTCTGGACACGTTGAGGACGCTGGAAAGTAAGACGTCTCTGGTTTCCACGCTATTGAAAGCGTCCGTGTACAGCATTTTCATCCAGCAGGAGAGTCTAGAAGAGGATTTCGATGAGTCGATGACGGATGCATATTAACGTCTCAGATCCTAGAGCAAGGTTTGGAGGCTGGATCTACAGGGAACCCGACGCTAGTCTCGTGTTGCCCTATGAGAAACTGCCTCGTTGTGCTGGTACACTACCCGCTATGTTTTCACGGCAACGCGATCAATTCGGCCGTCTGTCTCACTCGAGAACGAGCAATTACGAGCAATCACCTGCAGGTCGTCGCGTATTGGTGGCGGGTCTGCATGCTCGGTGAAAATGGCAATAGGAAACCCGGATCGAGTCGGCAACGGGGAAGTGGGGTGCAGCTCAGGGGTGCTAGATGTCCCCGGAGTCTGTAAAATCCCTCTCATAAATGTCGAGCACCGTGCGTAGTGTTCAATGGCGTGTCACCAACAATTTCTCTATACATGGCGGGTAATTGACGGATAATAGTGACGGGTAACGGGAAATTAATATTATTGAGATGCGTTATTTTCATGGTGCGTCGAACAGAAAATAGTTGATCGGTCCAATTAATGTGATTCTATTTTTTCAGATTGTTGCTGGTGATGCTCCGGACGCCGGCGATGCCACCGACTCGGTGCGAATGCGTACGGCTTCTGACGGGTATCGGATGCTGAGTTTCCGTCGCCCAACAGCTGATCAGATAAAGACTGCTGAGCCAAATCCGGCGAATGACGTGGAGATCGGTCTGGTACGAGAGAATTCCCATGAGGTCATCATATATGTGTGGTAGATGAGTTTACTAAACTGGCAGAGACCAAACATTAGGCGTGACAGTGCAAGCCATTTATCAAGCAATTGACGGATTCTTTAATAATACCCTCTGATAACACCTAGTTTTTACTCACAGCACGTGTATGAACTAACCATGGTTAGCAAGGCAACGCCATTTGAATGAGTGGTCAAATATCCCCCACTGCTGTGTTTCGCGCGCAATGCGACCACTACTTCGAATAGTCCGGCTCCAGCGACCCCAGGTCTGGCGGTTTCAGAGAGCATACAGCGATGTCTTTGACAGCTACCGAGCGAAGCTAGAGCAAAAGGCCAGGGCGTGAGTAACAAATCACATGACGCAACTAACTCAGGGAAGGTGTCTCTGACATCAATGAGCTTAAGGAAAAGTTCAAAGATGTCATTGAGAAGCACAGGGTTGAGTACAACAAGATTGATCCACTGAAGGAGCTTGAACAGGTTCAATCAGGAGGCTCTAAAGAACCACGAAAGCCCTTTGAGGCCCCGCCAGTGCCCAAGGTCGAGAAAGTTCGTGACCTGGACTCGTTTGTGGACGTTTCAAAGATTGAGCTCCACGAATCCAAAGAGATTGAAATGATTTGGAAGGCCCGATTTGCCAATGTTGACCGAGCTATCTGTGGAGCCGTCAATGGAATGACATTTGCTCGAATCTACAAAAACATGCGACAGAACCCATGCTTTGTGGTTCCTTTACCGCATCTAGACCAGGGTGCCGAGCTGCACTTTGTCCAGTGGGCTACTCCAGGGCCTCATACGCTTCATTGCATGATTACCTCGCTGGCTGAGTACAAGCTTCACCAGGACTACGCCAGGCCGCACACTACCTTGATGTTCCACTCGGAATTGCTTGTGGAGAAGGATCTTGTTCTAATGAACGGTTCCGTCGAGAACGACAGTCCTGTTACTCATCAGCAGGGTATTCTGCTGTCGTTGCTGATCCAGCGGTTCTACGCTGCCAACGAGGCCACCGAGGGAGGTCGAAGGAAGGTCGACTTGCTGAGAGCCTTTACAAGCGGCTCTGAGGAATTCAACGTTGAATCTCTCATGGCCGAAGCCGAGTCCTTGGACTAGCCCAAGCGCACAAACCGCTTGTCTACCTGTATATATATCTCAATTGCCTTTGTCCTCATAAATTACACGCCCGGCGCCGGCAATCCGTTCATAGTAATTCCGACATCACGTGACCACATCATTAACTGGAACCAGCGGTTTCGGCGAGCGACTACATGTTTCCTGACAAAGGCAAAAAGATTGCGTTCCTAGGGCCGCTAGGCACCTATTCCCATCACGTGAGTTTAATCCTTTAGGTTGTTACTAACAAGGCTGCTGCTGCTGCATTTGACCGCAACGATAATGAGTATCTGCCGCAGGCGACTATTCCCGATTGCCTCGAGCGGGTGATTGATAAGACCGCGGACTATGCGATTGTGCCCTTTGAGAACTCCACCAATGGCTCGGTGATGTTTACTTTAGATTACCTACGAGATCTGTATCACAAACGTGACAGCGAGATGGGACTGGTAGCGGAGGAGTTTATCAAGATCAGTCATTGTCTAATTTCAGACGCCATGGACTTGTCACAAGTGAAGCAAGTTTACTCGCATCCTCAGGTCTGGGGCCAGGTGGACGTGTGGTATGAACAGAATCTGAAAGGCATTGAGAAGATTGACACCAGTTCTACGAGCAAGGCTGTGGAGTTAGTCAAAGGCGACCCTTCTAGTGCGGCTATTGGAGCCGGAGCCGCCAGCCTTATACACAACGTTCCCGTTCTTCAGGCAAACATATCGAACGACAGCAGTAATACTACGCGGTTTCTGGTATTTGCCCAGGAAAAGCAGGCAAAGCTATGGAAGGGCTCGGAGTACAATACGCTGCTGTCGTTCACGATTGAGCACGCACAGCCTGGAGCATTGGTGAAGGCCCTGGAGGTCTTTGCCAAACAGAATATCAATTTGACGTCGATAAACTCCAGGCCACGGGGAACGGGTGAGGATCCGTGGACCTACGTCTACTTCATCGAACTCCGTGGGCATGAGACCGATCCGGCCGTAAAGACAGCGCTGCAGGAGATGGATGAGTACTGTCTGCAAATCAGAGTCCTGGGATCATTCAAAAGGAAGTCTTGATCTAGTAACAGACAGTCTTAATCAATTAAACGGACGCAAATTAGAGTACTAGATGTAGTACTGTTTTGTGTATTTCTCGATAAATATAGTCGTATCTGCACCCGGCGACAGCGGTTTCAACGACACTGGTCAAACCTCGTCACGGCGCTTCGAGCTTAATGACCATACTTCTCAAACTGCCACTCTCTATTGTCTAGCGGACAGACTGGTCGCGACTTGACCCATTTGGAGATGCAGTGGAAGTGAAAGGCGTGGTTGCACTGACCCCAGGCGACGTTGCACTCTTCAGCGGTAGCGCCACCCTGGTTAGCCTGACACTCGATACACATTTCCATAATCAAGTTTCGGCAAATGGCACAGGTCTCGACTTGCATATCTTGTTAGTGGATTTCGTAATTTTAGATCTAGACTTACCCCAGGACCAAAACGCCACGGCGCTCCATTTCTTGACCTCGAATCTCTGCTTCTCCTTCTTTTTATCTTGTTAGTATAAACTCGACAGCGACTACTCACCGACGGCCTCAGGGACGTCCACCTCCATTACATCAGCCATGTTGTGGGTATGTGTGGTTGGGAGAACGATAAGGTCAATCCATGCAATATGAGCGCGATGAGTTTTGCCAGTATGTTGAGCAGGTGATTAGCGCGGAGGAAAATGAGGCTATAAGAACTGCTCTGAAGCCGATCAGGTCGTGTGCCGTGAAGGAACTGAGAGAAATTCGCAATGAGGCTAGGAATCGCTTGAACGCTGACCGGGATACAGCCTGGATCGCGGTTCACACTATCGCTTCTATTGTGATGGTGATGGATGGCGAGAGCCCTACAGTAGCCGACGAGGCTTTGGTCATTGGCGGTGTGCTGGTTCAGGGGTACGAGGAGCAAATTATACGAGCTATGGTCCGTCATCTTGACTCTGAACCTGTCGACGGCAGTGGTCCTCACGACCTCCTCCTGACCAGACCGCCTACTCTTCCAACAATCACCAAGGCAATTCGCCGCGTTACCGAAAATGCACTGACCATTCTCCAGGAAAATTTCGACTCAGGCTGGAGACAGCCATTGCAATTTGTCAATGGCATTGACTGGCCCGCAAGCAGGTTATGGAACTCGAGGTCCTACATTTCACGCTTCTCGAAGCGAATTGTACCTGTGGAAATTGGTGTATACACTGATACTCGCTGGGCGCAAGAATTGATGCCTCTAGGACAGTTCATACAGGACTTCATAGACCAGGACAACGGTAAAACAGGATACCTTGCGCAACACGACCTGTCGTATCAAATACCGCAGCTGAGCAACGACTTCATTGTACCTGATCTGTGCTACGTTTGCACCAATGAGCCTACATACCTTGATGGTCCAATGATCCATTTCTGGTTTGGCCCCAAGAAAACAATTACACCGCTACACTTTGACAATAACCACAACATCTTCGTCCAGGTCGTGGGCTATAAGTATGTGAGGATATATCCGAAAGGCAGCGAGGCGTACGCGGATGGAAACACAAGTACGGTAGATGTGACTTGCTCGGAACCCGGCTACCAAGACAAATTTCCTCTCTTTCCCTGGGACGACTACACAGAATGCATTCTACGGCCAGGCGACGCTCTCTATATTCCGAAAGGGGCCTGGCACTACGTTGAGAGCCTAAGTACTAGTATAAGCATAAGTTTTTGGTTCTAGTCTCAAACGTCGAAAATAACAACCCGTCCGTCAACACCAGAAGTGGAGACCTTGGTCACCCGTCCGCCAGAAACCTGGTATGGTCGCAAGGTGTTGATGGTGTTCTGGTGAATGGTTGGCAGCTCAGTTGAATCAGTCGTAGCGTCAGATCCCTTCAGGTCCAGCTGCTTGAACATGTTTAAAGCAGTAGCCTCTCGGGCCTCGGCTCGTCGAGACTCTCGAGGGTCATCAATGGACCTGGTGTGTCTCCAGCTGTTTTCGTCACCCTCAAAGACCACTGGGTGGCAGTCGTGGCCAGCAGCAATGATAGCGTTCTCAGAAACCCATGCAAGGCTTCGGAAAGGCAGGAATGAGGTGTCGACCTGGATGACAGCCCGTGGAGGCTGTTCTGGGCCGGATGGGTAGGCGACAATCACAGAAGAATCATGAGTGACGAAACCAAGGGCGTTACCAGAAGGCGAGAAAGCGACATCATGAACCCAGCCACCAGTGACATTGGTAAAGTCGCCACACAGGGTCTGGAACGGCAGTCTCTCACCCCATGGCGTAGGTGGTGGCCGCGCGTCGACTCCCTTAATGTAGCCGGAGAAAACTCGGGCATGGCCGTCGGTTGAGCCGGCGGCCAACAAAACCGAGTTGGGGTGCCAATCCACCGACAGAATCGTCGACTTGATTGGCTTCTTGATGTGCTTGGAAACCCACCAGTCATTTTCCTCCTCAAAGTAGCACACAGCGATAGCTCGGGCACCGGAACCAACGGCGAACTTCTTCTCGTCAGGTGACCATCGCACGAATGTGGCAGCACGGTTGATTCGCAGCAAAACAAGCGTAGGCTTCCAGGTTCCGTCAGCCTGAGCTTCCCAGACGAGAGCGTTTCGGTCCTGCGAACAAGTCACAATCTTGCCCGAAGCGGACACGTCGACAGAGGTGACAGTCTTGTCGTGGTCATTGAGCTTGGTGCCGAGAACCAGCTGGCCATTGCCGCCGTCGTAGTACAGCTCGACTCGGGTGTCACGGGCGACGGCCAGGAGCGATTTGTCGTCGCTGAACGAGTGGTCAGCAATGGGCTCGTGGCCCAGGGATCGCACAATTGGGGCCATGGTCACGAATAGGCTTGAGTTTCTAGTTGAAAGTTAAGTCAATTCACAACAGGAGTTTCTCTCTACCGTTGTGGGGCAGTGTTGAGATGACGACACAGTTGGGAGAGCACTTTAATCTACGCGCTAAGAACATGTGCTGGGAGTGCGGCGGCGCCGCGTTACATCACCAAATCGATTTTTAGTCCCGAGTCAGCTCGGAATGACTCAGCCTCACCAATCGGTTAAAGCTGGTCCCAATCAGAGCGAAATTTCACCACTAACAAAATGAGTAACGACTCGTACTCCACGCCACTGTCGTCGCGATACGCTTCGAAGGAGATGTCCAATCTCTTCTCGCTGCGAACTCGATACTCGACGTGGCGTGAGCTGTGGTACAACCTTGCTCTGGCCGAGAAGGAGCTTGGCATCACTGCCGTCACCGACGAGGCTCTCGCTCAGCTCAAGGATAACCTGGTGGTCACTGACGAGGATATCGCCGAGGCAACCAAGCAGGAGGCCATTGTCCGACATGATGTCATGTCCCACGTCCACGTCTACGGTCTCAAGGCCCCTGCTGCCGCCGGAATCATTCACCTCGGCGCTACCTCTTGTTTTGTCACTGACAATGCCGATTTGATCTTCCTGCGCCGGGGCCTGGACCTGCTGATCCCCAAGCTGGTCAATGTCATCAACAGACTGTCCCAGTTCGCCCTGGAGCACAAGGATCTGCCTGTTCTCGGCTGGACTCACTTCCAGCCTGCCCAGCTGACCACCGTCGGTAAGCGAGCCACTCTCTGGATCCAGGAGCTGCTCTGGGATCTGCGAAACCTCAAGCGGGCCCGTGACGACATTGGTCTGCGAGGTGTCAAGGGCACCACAGGTACACAGGCCTCTTTCCTGTCTCTGTTCAACGGTGACCACGACAAGGTCGAGCAGCTAGACGAGCGAGTCGTTGAGCTGCTTGGCTTTGACTTTGCCTACCCATGCACCGGTCAGACCTACTCCCGAAAGATTGATGTCGACGTTCTGGGACCATTGGCCTCCCTGGGTGTCACTGCCCACAAGTTTGCTACCGACATTCGACTTCTGGCCAACCTGAAGGAGATTGAGGAGCCATTTGAGTCCACTCAGATTGGATCCTCTGCCATGGCTTACAAGCGAAACCCAATGCGATCGGAACGAGTGTGTTCGCTGGCTCGACACTTGCAGTCTCTGTTCCAGGACGCTACTGCCACCGCCTCGGTGCAGTGGTTTGAGCGAACTCTGGACGACTCTGCTATCCGAAGAGTCTCTATCCCAAGCGCTTTCCTGACTGCCGATATTGTCCTGTCCACCATGCTCAACATCACCAGCGGCCTGGTCGTCTACCCTAAGGTCATTGAGCGACGAATCATGTCTGAGCTCCCATTCATGGCTACTGAGAACATAATCATGGCCATGGTCCAGAAGGGCGGTGACCGACAGCAGTGCCACGAGGAGATCCGAGTTCTTTCCCACCAGGCCTCTCGAGTCGTCAAGGTCGAGGGTAAGGACAACGACTTAATCGAGAGAGTCAAGAACACTGAGTACTTCAAGCCAATCTGGGCTGAGCTGGACCAGTTGCTGGATCCTTCTACCTTTGTTGGACGAGCCCCACAGCAGACTGAGAAGTTTGTCAACGTCACTGTCGCTAAAGCTTTGGAGCCATTCAAGCAGCACCTCTCGGATGCCGCTGTCCAGCTTTCTGTTTAAGCCCTGTAATCTAGAAATCTAACTTCTGGTTATTAAAATTCAAAAAGACACCTTCTCCAGAAACATTGCTCAGCTAGTAGAGGTATCCCACCACGTTTCCTGCCCCAGAATATACCCGCAGCAAAAGATTACAGCACCTCCTGTTCCCACATGGTCTCCCACTGTAGTACTGAGTAAGGCTCTCTCGAGTTTAACTATGATTGATCGGACGGGGAATCGTGTTTTCTCGAAGATCTGGCCGTAACCGTCAGAAGAGACTTTTGGATCGCTAAGTACTACTCGAAAGTGCGCCTTCAAAGTCACGTGACTGTCATTTTCCATTTGGTTCTGGGGTCCTATTTCTTGAGGTTAGCTTGGCCCTGCTCATGCGTGGGGTTTTTGCAGCATCTGCAAAGTTCTTTTTGGTACCTTAGTAACGAACTGCATCTGTATGATACGCTGACAACGCCGTGTCCAACTGACGGTCCAAACTGGCATGTGTTTTTCTGCATAACTATTTCATCGCATAAAAGCGTATGGCTGTCAGACGTCTATAGCAAAGGCAGGGATCAGTCTTGGTCGTTCAGGTGTGTTAACTCTGGGCATTCACCCACGTTACATTGACCCATCACCGTTGAGCCACCTCATCTCTCCCCTCTTCACGGGCTCTATCCGGACGCGGCCCGAACTGCATTGAACTTTAACATTATACGAAGATCCAGACCAGGCCGGCGCACGCACCGACTCATGTGAAACGCTGCTTGTGCATTTTAATTTCCGTGTTGGTCCGTATTGCGTGTATCCATCTGGTTTTTTTTCGACAGCTGATGAATACATAATCTAGATCCGCCGGGATAAACAAACTTGAAACTCGCCCACAGATGACAAAAGCTTAAAGTTTAGGCTCCGCCGACTGTTGGCCCGGTGGAACCGCCGGCCGCCAAGTTGTTACGTTGTTATTACGTAGTCTCCGGGTATCGGAGGAGCACTGAGGTATTACCCAGATAGAATACTTGTTGGCCGCAGGAACTAGCACCCTATATGTGCGAGAGTATATGTATTGAACACAGTGCAATGCGGCTCACAAACTACTATACCATTTAGCTTCTCACTAAGAAGCCAGTTGCCCCACACGCAAGCATCCTGCGAGGTACAGGAACCGACGCTCATAGCAGCCCCCGGTGGGCATGTGTGCACTTTTGAAACGGCCGTTTCTTCCGTCTTGGGTATAATGCGCGTTCACGTGATCTGGGCTAATGCCGACCCAGCTTGTTGGTGCCATTCTAGGCGGAAAAACAATGTGCGATGTCCAGACTCCCAATACGAGGTGTATAGACCCGTAGTGGATGCATTGCCAAGCAGTGGAGCTAGTTCATGACTATAACATTCATGTTAGCGACCGTAGCTTAGAATGAAGAATAAGAACTATTAGATGATTCCGGGTTTGCAGCCACGCAAGGCACGGCTGCCTGGTGACGGTACACAGCGGAAACCAAGCCTTTGTATGTGCACCTACGGTGCACCCTGTAACAGACGCACGTCCCTGCAATGTGAGACCCGTTTGATGCTCAGGGGCACAAGGTTATTAACTAGATAAGTACCCTTGGCGCCGCTGCCTTGACCTCAATGAGCGCTCGAGTCGTTCCAAGACTTCCAGTCGGCGGCACTGTCATGAAGAAACCTGTGAATCTTAGCATCAAGGTCACCACAGTCAACACGACAGGCAAGGTAGCTGTTGGCCCTGCTCGACCGCAGAGAGCCAGTGCTACTCCGTGCGCTGGAGTCGAGTACCCCAAGCTTCACGACTCGGTACCAAATGAATGGGGGTCCAGCATCGCCACCTCCTTGATGGAGATGACGCCTTGGGATGGTTCTGTGACCACCTGGCGAGTGTTCAAGGGCAGGTTTCTCTTGAAGCTCAGTATGTGCAAGGCCTATGTCACCAACAGAGGTATTCGAGACACACTCCTACTTCTTCTTCCCGATGAATACTACTTTGAGTACACAGGAAGGACCACTGGTCTCATCTTTCCCACATACGCAGATGTCATGGAGGATATTGAGCGGCGGTACATTTCTGAGGAACGAGACCAGTTTTACTATGCTCAGTACTTGCAGCTCGAGCCACCAGCTCTCGGGGACGCCAAGGCGAGCAGCGAGTTTTACAAGGAACACAGGAGATTAAAAATGCTGGCCAGAGTCGACGACTGGTCAGGCAAAAGGCATCTGTTTGAAAAGATGGATCCAGCAGAGAGCGAGAGCTTCAGCCAGATTCTCATGGACAACATTCATTCATACGACGACGCAGTCAAGCTGCTCATCATGGCCAGCCATTGTAAGGTGTTGGGCACAGCGACACAGCTGGTCAGACAATCAAGCAAGAGGATCCAACAGGATATTGGACGACAGGGACGGATTGGCCAGAGTTCGGCTACCTTGGTGGATAGGCATCCTACCGAAATTCTCATTTAGACACCTCAGCGCGAGGTCTAACTGCTGGGTTTCGAGCATAGCATACCCTGGAGGTTTATTTATGGGCCTAAAGCACTCGCGACAGGTTCTCATGGTCAGTAGCCAAACATAGCATTGAAGGATATTCACACATTTCAGCTACCGTATTTGCCTTTGTATTCCAATCGCCATCTGTATCGAAGCCAATCGCATTTGGACAGCTTGACCTGCATTTCTTTTGACAGCATGTATCGCGCCTTACTCAGTGTTACAGTCAAGAACCATGCCCAAAATGGCCACAACTGAGTAATATTGCCCCGGCGAAGATCATCACATTGCCCCGGCGCCCTGAGCCGTTCACCGACGTTTCCACAATGAGATTAAAACCGCATGGAGTGCAGTGTCGATCGATGGAACGCGTGGCAGATGATTTCGCGAGCGGAGAAAACCGACCCGAGCAATATTCGTGATGGGGTTGTGACGTCACTGCAAATGCGAGAGAGGCCAGATGTAAAGTTACGAAAGCTCGGTTGTTTGGTATGCTTGGTGCGTTCGGTTCATTCGGCGGTTTCGGACTTTCTCGGTAGCGCCGTAGTGTTTCGTCGTCTGCCAAATAAGCGCCTCATTGTCACAGGACTGCGCCACCCAACGAAATTCTGGCGAGAAGCCCATATCCATAATTAGAAATGTCGGAATCCTGTTGTTGTGTGATGTCCATGTGATGTTTCAGGAGGAAGGACACTAAACTTGCAATCACGGCCTGTTAAATTCCAGCCTCCCTCAGCCTCTTCCATACGGCCAGATCTTTTTCCTTCTCTTTCTCGTTCTCCACAGCCTGTGCGCCCTGGCCAGGCGAACTAAGATCTTCCCTCAGCGAGTCCGAGAACTGCGCCGCCAAGTCACGTATTCTGGTCTGAATATCCTGATTTGCGCTTCTAATGTCGGCAATCTGCAGCCTCTTTTGCTTGATCTGATCTTGCAGCAGCTGGATCAAGCTTTCCCTGGTCTGATGAGGCCTGTACTCGTTAAGCAGATGGTGCATGTTGATGAGAATGATTCGAATGTCTTCAACCTTGGGGGGAAACGAGACTGGGTTGATTGCCATTATGCCCACTAGCTCCAGGAAGTTTGCCAACAGGGATCTCAAAAGCTTCTTCAGCTCCCACATCCGGTCCTTTCCGGCCACAGTAGAATCTTCAGTATTCAGGTCGCTGTACAACTGAGTGATACCGACCTGGGATAGGGGTAGCAGCTTGTCTTCTGGCTGCCAAACATTGCCAAAGCTTCGGTATGGTGCATTCTCGGGAATCTCTGGTGGCTCAAACACGTTCAATTCCTTTGGGATTTCCTGGCCGTCTTTCTTCAGCTTCTCATACTTGGCTGCGTTCTCGGCCGTAAACTGTTTGTACAGCGCTGGCGGCTGCGGGTAGACGGATGATAGCCCGAGCATGGCGTGTGTTGATAAAGGTTAGTCCGCTCCGTCAAGGTAGGTAGGCACGCTAGTCCAGCTGACCCAAGTGTACAATCAGGTAGAAAAACAACGGAGTAGATTAGCGAGTTCAATGAATTCAAAGATCGTGGTTCAATACTCGGATAGCTAGGTCGCGTGTGTGGTGGGAGGTGGGAGTGAATCGATCAACTTACCGCGATAACCAACATGAAGAAAAAGGCCAAAAACAAAGCGAAGAAGGCCGCTAAGCAACTACAGAAGTCGAAAGACGCCGGAAACGTCCCAGATTCACCGCACAATGATCAGGCAAGCGTGAACCTCCAATTCGAGCCCACCGATACGCTCGGTAAGGCGCTTAAGTACATCATGAGCGAGGACGATGAGCACATGTCTAAAGAAGCACTGGCGGAGTGCACACAGTTTGTGAACGAACTCTTTGAAAACAAGGATGGCGTGCTGGATATCATGAAGTCCATGTATCTTAGCGCTCGAGCGTCCGTGGAGGTCAACTTTGACGAACTCTACGACAAGTATGTCGATGAGGACGGCAAGAAGGAGGTCGAACTAATGGAACATGATGAACTGGCGCAGGAACAGTTCACCCTCTCGTTCAATGAGGACCGGTATACAAACAGCTTTGTGCAGTCGATAGTCCACGACGAAATGAAGGAATACATGGACGCATGCAAATACCAGACAGCCATGAGAGAACTAGAGCTATACATGGAACCAGGTGAGCTGAGAATGTTTCTGGCTGATCTTTACTACGACATTGTGGAGCAGCAGCGGCACAATCCAACTGAGGACCCTGATCTACACAAGCTATTTGATCAATACGCGGGCAAGTCTATCCCGCAGGCCATGCTTATGAATGTGAAGGACAAGACCGACAAGGAATTCACCACAGACACCCTCAAAACCAATGCTGAACCGCTTAGTCGGGAGTTTCAAGAGGTCCACCTGGATTCGACTCTCCATGGCTGGGTAGATGCTATGCGCGAGGTTCTTCACCAGAGAAAGGCCCTTAAGGAACAGCTGTTTTGGCTCAAGCTGAAACTTGCCCAGTCGCGAGCCGAGGGCATGATCTGTGCATCCAAGTACTTGTTGGTTGACAAGAACTTTGGCGTACAGTCGGAAATCGATGCTGAGAAAGCCAAGAAGAATCTGCAGCAGAAGTTCGATATCCTCAGACAGAATTCGCTCTATGATTTTAGATGATGGCCGCTTCGAGGACCGCCGTCAGCGGTCCCATGAATTGCGGATTCTTAGAAATCACGTCAAACGCCTTGTCCAGCAGCGTCAGGTCGTCGAAGGGTATGCTATGACTGCCGATTGCTGAAAAAACATCGTTGAGAAACTCCTCAACAGCTAGGTCAGAAATGACGTGGACCTCGCTGTCAAGGGCCAGGTTTGGGTTCACGTTATACTTTGCTGCCGGATATCGCTCGTTCCGCTTTTCCCACATCAATGAGCGGAGCTCTCTGTCCCGTCTATCAGAGGAGGTAGCGTCGGGGCCAGAATCGCTAGAATCGCTTGCATTGCCCGTCAAGGTCAGAGCGTCGGCAAAGGCAAAATTGCCTAAGTCAATAAAAGACAACAGCAGCAGTCGCAGGTGCGATTTGAGATCGCTTGTGTTGTCACAGTGGGTGTAAATAATGAATTTTAGCTTCTTCACAAGGTTGGAGCTCACCAGGAGCGCCACGGCCTCGAGAAACTGCGGGAACGAAACGTAGCCCAAGTCATAACTGTCGTATAGTTTGATCAGAACTTTATGCAGATAGTGATCGGATGCAGACGCGTAGTAGATGCTTGGCAGAAATTCCGATAGGGCCCTGGTGGACACCATGGGCATGCTGAAGAAGAGCGGGAACAGCTCGTGGATGACATTGTGTACTGCTTCGTGCGGCAGGTTGGAGGGAGCTTGAGCATTCATGAGACACTTGAACTGTTCGTACAGCGCGGTTATCTCGGCCTGCTGAAGCGTAGACACTTGCTTGAAGTACTCCATTTGAGAGGAGCTGATCTTCTCCGGAACCAAGTTGCTTTCAAAAAATAGAAGGTTCTCATCGGTGACCCAGCTGGGAATCGATTTGATTATGAATTTCTCCAGCGCCGGGTGAATAGGCTGCTTGATTTTGTAAAGCGGGTGGAACGAATCATGGGCCATGGACTGCTCGCATTCTTCACAGAGATGGAACTCTGGGCACACGGAACAGGTGTACCTCACGCCTGTCATGCGGCCATCCGTAAGGGCATTGAGGCAGTGGGAGCAGTTGATCTCCTTGTGGACTGTGTTTTCTTCAATCAAGGTGTCGTGGCCAATCTTATAGAGCAAAGCGAAGAGCTTCTCGGCTTCCTCTGAGTGCGGGTTGGTGCCGGACCGAATCGACTTGAGCCGAGACTCATCGCTGGAGTTGATGAACTGGCCTACCCGTCTGTGCTGTTCACTCTGGCGGAACTTTGGCTTACGGGGATACAGCTGTGCGACCGCCAGGCACGTGAGTCCAACCGTGAGACCGATTGTTGCCTAGTTAGATCTTTGTCCGCTGTTTCTTTCCCACAATTCAGTGAAGTCTGATTCTTACCGCTCTACTCACCCATAGCTTGTTCATGCCAGCAAGATCAGTGATGTGATATCATGGGGTGGTGATGGGTGCGACCTCCCAACCAACGCATTTTTCATAGCAATATGGGTCTGGGTGTTTTGTACATTTCCGCGGTCTTTGCCAATGCGGTGAACCTGTTTCTGCAGGTTTACTTTGCGGTGATGTATTCTGACCTGGAGGCCGATTACATCAACCCCGTTGACCTCTGCAAGAGGCTCGATAACGTGAGTACGCGACCCATATCATACGTCATACGTGATGGGTCCCCAAAGCTTGTTCCTGAGTTGGCTAACTAGTTTCTGTTCCCCGACGCTGCGCTGAACCTGGTCATCGCCTTCTTCATGCTGGTGTCTGGCCAGTTTCTGTCTTTCTTCCTCAACATCCCCCTGATCCTGTACAACGGCCGAAAGTTTCTCCGAAACGAGTTCCGTCTGGATGCAACCGAGATTTTCCGAAAGGTCAACAACTACAAGGTCGAGGCCTTCGTCAAGCTGGGCTATCATCTGTTGCTCTTTTTCTACTACCTGTACAGCATGATTGTTGTGCTCGTTACTGATTAGTCCGGGCCAGCCGGACGAGGTACTTCATTACCATACCGACTGCCGTAACGAGCAGATGATAGATTATGAAATAAATTGTTCATTCTGATGAAACTGATAGTCGATGTCGATGATCCCATGATGTGGGTCGACCGCCATCGTATTAACGGTACAGAGTCGTCTCGATGTCGCCAATCCTCATAACCGGCCAAGGTTGCTGATAAATGACCAGAATCTGTACTGCACATGATGAGTGCTGGTTACACCTTGTGTGTCCCGTGGTGATAACCACCCCTGCGATCTACGTTCCTGATCTTCCGCTGTAACCGGTATCGCGCGTCCATAGAAATTAATACTTCTTGCAGCCCAGCACGTTAGCTTGTTAACCAGGTCGGCTACGTGGAGAACTGCAGCATACATGCCTCCGAATGCCGTCCACCTTCTGTCTTCGGGCTACAGTAGTCTTCAGTTATCATCAATATTAGATTCAATAGGTAATCTCCAACCGTTTGTTACGGCATACAACCATCTACAGTAAATCTGATGTACAGTTACTCATACTCGGGGTTGGCTACTATGACAACTATGCACTGACCCATGACGAGAAACATACATGCCTCAACCCTCGTATCTACTGAACCATGTTCCAGTCTGTCTACCGGGCCGTAGCGCGCCAGTATAGGAGTTCGATCTATTACATGACAAGACAAATCGTAAACTCAAAGTTATACCCTGCCTGTAATAAGCTCCCCCACTAAACCAGTTGCGGTGGCAGAGACGGTGCGCGCGGGCCAGGTAAGTGCGCGAGGTTGCCATGGAAACAAAACGTTGCGCTACGGATTGAAAAAAAGAAAACATTACGGTTGGCCTAAAAAAAGAACGATCGGCTGTTACAAGAGCGCACCAATTGTTTGCATATTTTTCCCACGCCCCTTTCACCACGACAAGCTATTCTCTCCTTGCCAACCCGCTGTCGACAGGCAGTCTTCATTTCACTTCTACACACGCAGGGTTATTGAGGTCATGAAGCTCACCACAGTTCTGTTTGGACTCCTGGCGGCCTGTTCAGTCGCTGCCCAGGAGGACGTCAGCGAGGTCTTTGCTATTGTCCAGAAGCGAGCTATTGAACGAGACGGCAACAACAACACTGCCATCGTTAGCAGCTCTGAGACCCCTACGACTTCGTCTACCTTGATTACCACCACTTCCAAGATTGTTGCTACTACCAGCACGACCAGCTCTGAGGAGGAGACTACTACAACTACCGAGTCCTCCTCAACCCAACAGCAGGCTACTTCTCAAACCACTGAAGCTCACACTACCGAGCCGGCAAAAACGTCCGCCACCAATTCGGTTGTTGTGGTCACTCAGACCACGACAAACTCTGATACCTCCTCAAATCCAACCACCACGACTACTTCCTCAACGTCGACTTCCTCTGGTGCTCTCTCCACTAACACCAACTCTTCCAAGTCCTCCGGTGGTGGCCTGAGCTCGCAGAACAAGAAGATCGTC
The DNA here is from genome assembly GCA_003705745.3 of Blastobotrys muscicola. Taxonomy (NCBI): domain Eukaryota; kingdom Fungi; phylum Ascomycota; class Dipodascomycetes; order Dipodascales; family Trichomonascaceae; genus Blastobotrys; species Blastobotrys muscicola. Next base: position 389,427 of record PPJL03000004.1, read on the forward strand.
ATCGGTGTCGTCGTCGGCGTCGGTGGCGCTATCATTCTGGCCGGTGCTGCCTTCATCGGCTGGAAGGTCTGGGGACGAGGCGGATCCACCGGTTTCGGTGGCGGACATGAAATTAAGGATACCTCTTTTGACGACAATGCTAATCCTTTTAGGCAGAACATTGACCAGTACCACAACGGTCGAGCTAACACGGCGGCTAACTTCTGATCAGCCTGACCGGCCAGAGCGAAGCGAATGGCCAGTCAGATCGTTCTACGCTCTAGCTAAAAGCATGTATAGCATATTCCCTACTAATATACGATTTCGTTTCTCGTCACATCGCCCACACCACAGCAACAATTCAATAATGCTGTGCCCAGAAAATACTCTACACTCTGACATCACGCGTCGCGATTCGCGACGGACGTGAAACAAAACACAATACTGTAATATAAGGTTACCCTTAAACACTCCCACACACCCTTAACATTTGTTCCCACCTCCCTATCCCCTCCTATAGGCTCTTGGGCGTACACCAAGCAGGGTCCTGTCCAGACCACTGCACCTCCCTATGTAACCTTTCACTCCGCGCGCGCCGTGGTCCGCTCGAGCCACCTACGGCTTGCACAGCCATTGCCTTCTCACGTGACTCTTTCATATATCGGAATACTTGTTCAAAGCTTACATAAGCCGAGACTAAAACAATCTGAAATTTTTGCGGGCAGCTGTACGTTAACACCGTCGCACCCGCAGCCCGCTTGCGTATGTATCACTTGAATCATAATCAGGCATGCCCGCGTTAGCGAGCCCTAGCCTTAACCCTTGCCCAGACTGTATGCACAAACCGTAACGCAAAACCGTATACCCTTGCCCAGACCGTACGAACGTGCCCCGATACGCTGGGGCCCACCCAAACAGGAAGCCCGTGGCCGGCGCCTCTCCCAACTCGGTGAAAACAACGTTGACTTATCCTGGTAGATCGCCGGGGACAGGCCGGTAGCCAGGCGGTCATTGAATAGGGGCTGGTCGCTCGGACTAGATTGTCCGGGCTGTGCTGCTTGTATCTGTGGCGTGTAAAGTGTAGCTAGGCGCAGTCAGCCATAGCCTGCGCTTATACTTACCCGCCAGAAACTAAGACCGTCACAGTGTCATCAAGGGCGGGTCCACCGTACGGCTACCCATCATCACGTTACAATTATCCGAACCTCAAACGGGAGATGAACGGGCACTGTTTCCATCAGTAGTGTATCAGGTACCTTCGTATCGCGTAGGTGCTAGTTTCTGGACAGCCCGTGTCAATTCAGAAGCGAGCCTGTAAAAGCACTGGATAAGCTTTCTCGGCTGTTTCAGTACTGTCTCTGTTTCCGTAATGAGTGTGCTCAAGCCACAACCAGAACACTTATGTGTCTCCATCTCTACAAGAGGATGACGTCACCTTCTTGTCTCGCTCTGTCTGCCCCTAGAGTTTCTGTCCCGTCCGTACTTGCCGCCCGAGGAGTCATGTCTGTACTTGTCTGTCCTCGGCCGACTTCTCGAGCGGTCTCGCGAGCGATCTCTCGAGCGGTACCTGCGTCGTTCTGATTTGTGTCGGTCTCTGGAACCGTCTCGTCTGTAACGGTCCCTAGAGTCGCCTCTTCTGTGACGGTCTGATCGGTCTGATCTATGACGTTCTGACCTGGATCGTTCCCTGGAACGACTCCTTTCTCTTCTTGATTCCCGTCTCGACTCCTCACGCTCGCCGGCATCGGGCGGCAACCCTAGAGCGATGTTCATAGCCTCTCGCTCCTTTCTTCGTATTTCTTCCCGCTCGCCAGCCAGCTTGTCTTCCTCTTCTTCTGGATCCTGCGCTCTATCACTCTTGTCCTCCCGGCCACTCTTGCTGTACCATGTCAAATCCTTTCCCTGCGCCCAACGCCCTGTAGGGGCCATAAGCGAGTTGCCCAGGTACCGCTCCCGCGAGACATCCTGCTTGACTTCTTCCCAGTTGAACCGCCCCCGTCCACCACGAACACTGGCTTCCTTTGATTCCTTGCCGACCAAGTCCATAACACCACTCCGGATCACTCTATATCACGCGAAGAATGCTGCGCGTATTATTCCTGTGATGAGGCCGCACTTCTCGAGGCGTGGGTAAGGGTGAAATTTCCAGACGTTATCCCGCTGACATACGACAGTTCATTAAACACAACACAATGGAGTCTGACATTAGAGACCTGATTGCTTTTCACCTGGAAACTAAAGAAGATTTCACGCCTTCGCAGTTGGCCCAGTTCCACCGACAGTCACGCAACCATAGGAGCGCAGAAGTCTGGAAGAACGTCTATTGGTATAGCGACCACCTTGAAGGCCGGGCTGAGCACTTTCTACAAGCCCTGGAAAACCCAAAAGTCCACTCAAAGGAAGAAATAACCTTATCCGAGCTGGAGGAGCAGTTTGACGGCACAGACACAAAGTCTTATCTGGAGATGTATGAACTGTACATGTTTGCCCATAGGAAGGAGAACTTGCTAAGAAAAGACTTTCATTCGTTCTGCCATGAGCATGTGCAGAGACTTATGGATCTGCTGGACCTTCCCAAAGACTGGGAGCAGTTCAAGGAAGAGCTGTGTGCTCACTTTCCAGAGAACGATGAGGTGAACTGGGCGACGCCGCTGTTGAAGAGACTGGAAAGTGTGCAGGATGCTTTTATCAATTTGGAGACGGAGTTGATGCTGTCGATGAAGAGAAGACTGTACGGATTTTCATCCTTGATTCAGAAAGCTGTCAGGCGGGACCACATTACGCTCAACGATGGTGCACTGTTATACCTCGCCGCATTTCCTCCGTATCTGAGGTATCGGCTGATGAGAGATGTTGGAATCATATACGCTCGCTGCGTCGTCAAGTCCACAGAATTCTCACAGGAGATGTTCAACGACACCGCGAGTCACGTTGACCTACAGGAACAATACTCACACGCACGGGAATGGGTAGCCCGCTTAAAAGATTTAAACGACTACGGAACCATATTCTGGAGCGCTATTCATTACTTCACAGACAGGATCATTGAGTCGGATATTAGCCTCCATGCGTGCAAGAGACAGATTAACGACATTTTGGAGGCGGACATTTGTGAAAGAGTAGACTACATTGCCACAAGGTTCAGGGAAGAGGGCTCGACAGTCACACAGGAAGACCTGGACGGATTCTACGCATTTCAAAGGATATTGAGGTCAATACACGTTAGCCAGGCTGATATCCCATTGCCGAAACTCATCAGCGTGTACAAGGAAGCTGTTAGCGACGTTATTGGATGCTATGCGCTGACTAACCGCGAAATTTTGATATGCCTGCTATACTACTTACCCACAGTCATCCGGATGGACCTGCTGAGTTTTGTCAGAGACATTTATTTCGATCTAGTGAACGAGGCAGTCCATAGCGCTGAGAGCTTCATAGTGGATGATATGTTTGAGTTTTTGGAAGACAGAGCCCGCTTTTGGGTATCACATACTGAGGTTCTCGAAGTATGGAAGGAATGGTTGTGCTTGGAAAGGAAGGACCCCGATATGACCGCTCTCCACATGATTTTGGATGGCAAGAGACCACCTGTACGTCAACGCCCATACTATCAGCTCACCATTCATGCTACTGTCGAGGCCTACAAGAAATTGTCAAGCAAACTGCGAAAGAAGGGACTAATAACGAGGAGACAGCAGTATTTGCTCATTCTGCTGCTGTTCCCAGACGAAATCAAGGACGAAGTGTTTAGAGCTCTGTGGGTCGAGAAACTTCAAGAAGGCAAGCTTACTGACTACGAGATGGAGGCACAAGAAGAGTCTTTCTTCCGGGCTTTAGAAACCATTATCAACCGACAAATCTCAGAAGACATGATCGAAAGTGCATTCAAGCGTCTAAAACTACAAGCCAGCATCGAAAAGAGCTCTATCGACCACGTGATCTACAACACGCACAGCCTGTCGACTAAAAGTCCTCTGACTGGCTGCTTCTTCTGCGGGTCCAAGAAGCACATTGATTTGAAAGACTGCGAAGATGTCCAATTGTACGTTAAAGAGGGAATTCTTGAGCTTGAAGAGTCGAACAGCGCCACGAAATTAGTAGGAGTCATTGGCACTGCGAAGTTTCCCTTCGAAAGGTTATGTATAAATGGTGAAAGTGCTGGGGGTGCGATGAGTTCGAAGGCGTTTGTGTGGTTCCTGAGGAGACATTATGACATTAGGTCGTTACCTGCTGGGACTGCCAAAAATTATAACCCTTCGAGCATCAACCACCTACTCGCGCTACTAAAATAATCTAGACACACCTGCCTAATAAAATGCTAATCGATTGGCTCAACAAGAAGTTCAAAGGTAATCAGCTGGCCGCGTTTATTGCCCTATATGAGGAGGAGACATACAACATGAGTGGAAAGCAACGATGTCGACAATTGGTTCGAGCGGTAGACGCCAGCGTCTGGCCGTTGATTCGCTACAACAATTACTACATAAACGGCGACTGGGATGCATTGAAGAAGGAATTGAGCATCATTTTCCCCGATAGCGCCTTGGTAGACCAAATGACGCTCGACTTTGGGCCCAAGTCCACAGTCGAAGTGCTCAACGCCATGGTGATTACGCTGCAGAGCACGCTGGAGGAGCATTTCTGTTCGAATTATCAAGTGTTACTGCGAGTGTTTACACTGAACTTTTACCAGCTGGCCAGGAAGCTGATTGTTCGAAACAACCTGTCACTCAAGGACAGCGTCCTGTTGTATTTGAATGCTCTTCCAGAGAACGTGCGGTATGGCATCATGAGATCCTGCCACGACATTGCGACTTACTTCATGACGAAGAAATTGACTGATTTGACCTTCGAAACCGTGCCAATGATTCCAGGTACTGCCCTGTACGACCCGGCTGAGAAGGCAGCTCTTGAGAGAAAGGCTAAGGACACGCCCTACCCATTTGACTTGCTGTGGAGCTCGATAAAGTTCTGGCAACAAACTGTCTGCAGGTACGACATATCAGTAATCCACGCTCATCAGGTCACCAAGCGATTACTGGATGGACGAGCGCCGCCATCAGAAAAAGTTCTGACCCAGCAACTCCGAGTACTTTTAGCTGAAAAAATTGCAAAAAAGGAACCACCGCCGTGCATGAACATGCGACAGATTGTTTCAAAGTATTGGAGCTTTGTTGAGATGCTGAGGACGATCGAAGTAAATCATAATCACACCCATTTCGGCAGGGTAATGGATTGCTTCAAGGAAGTTGGCTTACCAGCTGTCGAGTACTGCACAATCAGCTCCCGCCAGTTCCTATTTGCAGCACTCACATATGTTCCTGTCGTGCTGAGAATCGACATCCTGCAGACACCGACTGGGATTGAAATCGTCAAAGATCTGGCCAACTACACCACAGAGGAGAAGGAGGACTATGTTCATCCGAAAATGGACCACATCCAATATGTTTTCGACTTTCTGGAGAGAAGAATGATCTTCTACGTCTCCGGTCCCGCTCTCGCCGGTCACGTTGCAAAATTCAAGGAGAACCCAGTTCCAAAGTTGCAGGAATTGATGACAGCCTTTGAAAACATCAATGGCCTTAACGCCGCGAAGAAAGCCACTGATAGCCCCGCCAACAGAAGAGGAATTCATTCATTGATCACTTCTTTCCAAGCAGTGCTTCAGGAGCTTGGCGGAGTACCCCAGATCGAGCACATGATGCAGATTCTGCCATATTTCGAAGACAAGATAAGAGATGAGGCCATGCGAGCTATTTGGGTAGTGCGATCAAGCGACGACCACAAAGTAGCGTTTGTTGACCTCTTTTTCGGCATGCTCACAATTATGGAGCAGCGATTTGTTTTCGACGACCAAATTTCTCGGGCGCGAGAGAGGGCCCAATTGGAAGCGTATGCGGAATCGTGTGGGTCATATCGACAGGTTTTGAGCCAGCTGCTGCATTTCCAAAAGATTGTTGGAACCCCTGAGCAGAAAGACGATAACGCCTACCAGAATGCGCTGGTTGTTCCAGCAAATGGTGATCCTTATTCCCCCCTCTGTAGCTGCAGCTTCTGTGGCATGTCTGATCATAACATCATAAGGCTGTGTCCCCTCTGGAATGAGATGAGAGAGGCTTACGATCTGACTCTCGAAGAAGGCTCTGCAAGACCGCACATTTCAGGGCAGATTCCTGGGCACCCAATAAGTAAACTGACGAAAGAGTATGACTATGTCGCCGATCCAGAACGGCGTGGACTCTTGTTCTCCAAGATCTTCATGACGTATGTCAGATTGTTTCTAGACGTCCGGAACTTACCGTTAGCGTAATTGTTCAAGTTGACGGTTGTTAGGTATGTAGGCATGCAATACAAGATTTGCAGTTCAGTGCGGCTTGAACGTTGCCATCCACCATGTTTCGATCGTTGATTCTGCGGTCAGCCCGAGCTCCAGTCAGCCGGGCTCTCTGTGCACGACCTACCAGATCATTTCACAATTCGAGGGTATGGCTTAACGGTTCTGGTGCGCTTGCCTCCAATAACAACTCGCCAGAGCAGCCTCAAGAGAAGCCTCGCTACCGGCTGACATTCACTTGCAACAAGTGCGACAGCAATTCTTCTCACGAGATTTCAAAGCAAGCATATCACCATGGAACAGTGCTTGTTCAGTGTCCGGGCTGTGAGAACAGGCACTTGATCGCGGATCATTTGAAGGTGAGTATCGAGGCGAGCAGCGCTGTGGGCGCACGGATTAGCTAACATAGATCTTTTCCGACAAGAGAATCACGCTAGAGGACATTTTGGCTGCGAAAGGACAGACGATGGAGAAGAGATCAATCGGAGATACCATCAAACTGCATGGAGACCTGGAGTGGGAAGAGATGCCGGAGGGCCTCAAGAGCAAGACTATCAAGCTGGATCAGCTCAAGCAGAAGGAGTAGGTCGAGCACCATAAGCTAGTGAATTATTTATAAGCATCTATGTATATATCAAGTCAATATCTGTAAACAATTCAAATCAGCCTTTGTTAGCGAGCTCTCGCAACGGGATGTCAGATTTCTTCCATTTTATGATCACTGTGAATCATACGGCACTTCCTATATATTTATTCGTAATGGTGTGATTTCATCATTATCCCCCAGTGTACTTACCGTTGGTTGTGGAGAGGAACGAAAAAAAAATTGGTCTTATATAGTCGAGAACCCTAGCCCTAGCCCTACAACTTCAACGCCAAGTTACAGTGTAACAAGACACATAATTGTTGGCATGGCGACGATGAGATGGTCTCGAAGGTAAGCCAGATAGCAGCGCACAGCGGGGCGATTCATGCTCTGGAGTACAACTGTACGGGCCATTATGTGCTTTCAGGTGGTCAGGACAAGAAGATTCACCTCTGGAACCTGAGCACGGGAAACCGAGTTCAGTCGTATCTGAATCACTCATATGAGGTTCTAGATATCACTGTGGCACGTGATGATTCGCGGTTTGCCAGCTGCGGTGGTGATAGGGCTGTATTCCTTTGGGACGTGGAGACAGCCAAGACGTTAGCCCGGTTCACGGATCATAGTGCAAAGGTCAACACCGTTGCTTTTAATGAAGACGGCCAGGTCCTTGCTTCAGGCTCGTTTGACGCCAGTGTCAAACTGTGGGATTGCCGGGCCAGAGCTCAGTACAAGCCTCTACAGACTTTGCGAGAAGCTAAGGACAGTGTGACTGCTGTTTGTATCAATGGCGTTCGACTGACGACGGGGTCAGCCGATGGAATAGTACGGAGCTACGACATGAGGACAGGCGCGCTAGTGAGCGATGTGGTTGGCTATGCAGTCACCTCGGTGTCAGTTTCTGGCGACAATATCTTGGTCTCATCTCTGGACCACGCTATTCGACTGTTTGACAGGCAGAATGGCTCGCTGTTACAGGAATACAAAGGGCACAGCAACAAGGAGTTTCGTCTAAAGTCGGTCTTTGCAAAAAACGAAGCCTGGGTGCTCAGTCCCTCAGAGGATGGCATGGTGTACGTTTGGGACACAATGAGTGGGGAGATTACTCAGAAAATCAAAGTCAACCCATGGGTGAACGAGGGCGAGGCGGTTGGTTTTGCCGTGGCGGTGAATCCGAAACAAGACACGCATTTGGTGGCGTCAACCTTAGATGGGAAAATAGACTCTTATGCGTAAGAAAAAATCACATAGCATAGTGGAGTAAACAGAGTGAAGGGCTAGGGTAAACGCGTCGACGACGCGAGGCGCGTCTCGCCACGCGTTTGCCAAAATTCCAATTCACACATCATTCACCAGTCACAATGAACTACGACGGAGAGAGCGGCGGATTTGTAAGCCAGGGCCGAAGCAGTCAGCCCAAGAGCAACTTTGGCGAAGAGACTAGGTCGGTCCGACCCTTCACAATCAAGCAGATTCTCAGCTCCACAGAGCCAACCGCTGGCGGAGCTCCACACATTGACGACAAGCCTGTTGGTCGGATCAAAGTTGTGGGTGTTGTCCGAAACAAAGTTGTTGAATCTACAGTGGTGTCTTACAGGGTAGAAGATGGAACCGGCACTCTGGACCTGAAGCAGTACATTTCAAAAAACGTTGATGATGAAGACGAAAACATGGACGACACAGAGGGTCCAGGCAGTGATGTTGTGCTTGGACAGTACGCAGTTGTTGTCGGAACTCTCAAGGTGTTCAACAATAGACGAACAGTCACTACGCATTTGATCAAGCCTACCGATGTCAACCACGCCATTGTTCACCAGGCCGAAGCAATTTATAACCATCTATCTAACACAAAGCCACTCAAGGCTGATTCCGCAGATGCCAACGACAGTCTGTTTGTGGGCGGCAATGAAGAGGCTGTCGACCTCCAGACAAAGATTCTCAATATGATTGCCAACAATCCAGACAAACAGCACGGTATTTCTACAAGCCAGCTCGCTCAGAAGCTCGGAGTCTCTAGGAGCGACATTGAGCACTACACAGAGATGATGAGAGGCCAGGGAAGCATTTATGACGATGGAGAGGACAATTGGTTTTCGCTAGACTAGACCAAGGTATATATAATATTTTCGGGAAACGGTGGTTTTGAAGCCTGCACTGTATAAATCTAAACTATGGTCGCTGTAGGAGGCGCTTCGGCACGGTAGCACCAAAAAAGACTTCCCAGAGGTCTGCAACGTCCACAATCTCTCCGCCGCCCTTGCCTTTATGCACCATTTTACCCAGCGACTTTTCCAGCTGCCTGGAGTTGGATACTTCCAGGTCCTGGTCAGTCACTTTACCTTCCACGCTCTTGGACACCACTGCAAGCCGTTTCTTAGCACTCAGCCGGCAAATTGAGTCCTCGACTGTTCCAGCCATAGTGAACATCCACACAGTCGTTTCACGTGTCTGCCCAATTCGATGGATTCGCGATATAGCCTGAACCTCGATGGCAGTGTTGATCAACGGCTCACACAGGTATACGTGGGTCGCATTCACCAAAGTCAATCCGGATCTAAGTTAGCCACATCCACACAATTGCCTATCTGGGACTGATACTCACGATTGAGACTTTGCATGGAGCAAAAAACAAGCCACACTGGGATCTTTCTTGAACAATTCCATATGCTGGTTGACCGTGGCAAAATTGATTTTCGCGGCATGTAATGCAATGGCTAGCAGCTCCAGCATGTCGCTCCACTGCGAAAATATAACCACCTGGGTTGTTTCGTCGTTCTCTCGCAGCCACAATACATGGCTCACAATGAAGTCAATCTTGGATCCATACCGAGGCCTACCGTCAATCAATCGCATGATATCGCTGACGGCATTTTGACTGAAATCGTCATAGATTCCACCAGTCTTGACCACACCAGTCTTGACCACACCAGCCTTGATAGCGTCTCCACTGGTCTTGACTTCAACATCCTTGGCTCGATAGGTGAAATGGTACATCTCGTCACGACGAAGAAATTGCTTGCAGATTGGACAGGACCCCCGCATATGCCACCACTCTTTGAGACAATGCTCACAGAACTCATGGCCACATACAGTCCACAAGCCAACTGTGAATGTGTTTTGACAAATCACACAGGGCTTATCGGTCTCGACAGAAGCCAACTCAGCCTGCTGGGCTACCTTCAGATTGTCTAGGTATCGCTGACGGCCTTTTTGCTGATTGATTTTTGTCAAGATTGAATCTTCTTCGACAACTTTCTTTGCAATAAGCTTATCAGGGTCCCCAGAGCCTGTGTCAATCTCTGCCACATTGTCAGAAATATCCTGAAGCTGCTTGAAGTACTCCACTCGGTCATTGAACACATCACTAAAGAGCGAGGCCTCTTTTCTGAGAGCGGTCAGCTGCTTGACCTGGGCCTTGTAAATAGCATCGCACTTCTCGTAGACAGCGTCGATCATTTGCTTCTCTAGTTGCTCCCTCATGCTGTGCTTCGCCTCCTTCTTCATTGCACTGCCAACCCTTTTGGAGTCGTTCAGAATACTTCGCAGAGATTTCAACACACTACCTGGCTTGATCGGCCTCACCGCCTCTCTTGTCTTTTCCAGCTCAATCTGAGTCTCAGACTTTTCCTCCTCTGCCACCTCGGCCTTCTGCTTCTTTCGTTTTTTGGGCTTGGACTGGTCATTCTCTGTGCTCAGTGGATTTGCAATAGACGTGATTGCCTCAGCTCGGTCCGAGACAAGATTGTGAAAGACATCCATGTACCAGAATGCGTATTCCTGAGCATCCAGACTCTCGGCATACTCCTCGCCGTCCGGATCTGCATCTTGTTCAACAACCGGTTTAGTCAGGAATTCAATCAGCTTTTCACGCCAGTCGTCTACAACCTCTGACTGTGTATTGATCTCCAGAGCGGTCTGCGTAAAGCGCTCCAGAATACGACGAGATTCAAGACCAACAGATAAGTCCGCCCGCTCTTCGGGCGATATCGTGGCGTCGTCCAGAACAACAAACTTTTGGTGCTTGGCCTTTCTGGAAATTTTTGCAATGGAATGCCGGACCCGTGTCAGCGTCTCCTGCAGAATTTCCTGTCGAACAACCTCAGCCTTTTCGTAAAACTCCTTCTCCAGCCTCTGATGCTCGGCTTCCTCAGGCGTCAGATCCCTGTCCTCCTCCTTCACTGGTTCTTTGACCTTATCCTGGCTTCCCGGATCTGGCTTGTTGTACAACTGGAAATGAGCACAGCCGATGAAGAAGTAACATCGATGGAGAATCTCTAGCCAGGAATTGAGTCTCTGTTTTCGTGCCTTGGCTTCTTCTTCTTTCTTCTTGTGGTTAGGATCCTCGTTTGGCGGCTCTCCGTTCTCCTCGCCTTCATCTTTTATTTCAGCTTGGTCCTCTTTTGCCTCACCGATCTCACCCATCTGAACGTCCCCGTCGTTACCTTCCCGTTTGGTAGCCTCCTGATCAATTGCCTCAACCTTTGCGCTTCCGGCTTCAACTTGCGTTCTGATGTTGTCAACCACAGTCTCAATTTCAGTCATCGCCTGCATCCAGATTTCCAAGGCCTCAGCCGGCCGCTTTTGTTTCTCTCGTAGCTGCCCTCGCTCCAGCTGCGAAACGTAGTACTTCCTCTGGTCAATCAAAAGTGTACTGGTGGTCTGCTCGTACATTGCGTCAAGAATATCCGACATGGTACGCAAATCACGACCGCCCAAAGCTCTTCGGTTGGACTGGCCGACAGTGGCGTGACAGCAAGCCTGCCGCAACCGAACCAACCAGGCAGACAACTTGGCAGCCTCGTCGCCATAGCTTGAAAGACCCTCCGCAGGAGCGCCGCCCTGCTCATCTAGCCCGCAATCCCTGAGGAACTCTTTGTAGAGATGATGGTAATTGTTGTCCTCAATTTTGTTAAAGGGAAGGGACACATGAACTCGTCTCTGAGGTGGAACCTGTAAGTCCTTCTCAACCATGCACATTGTGTGCCGTATACCAATCTGTCTGAACAGGCGATCGAATTCTGAAGGTATTTGTAATAGCTGACGCCAAGGTCTGAGTGCGGCGAACGGATAAAGTCGCAAGAATATGAGGAGTCCTTGCAAGTCGTCCATTTTCTGCGTAATCGGAGTTCCTGTCACGGCCCAGGCGTGCACACGAGGTATAATTTTTGCTACTTGAGCCGTGTTTGATACCGGCGTAGCCACCATCTGTGCTTCGTCCAAGATCACGCGCCAGAACTGTATTTGAACTAAAGGTGACAGCTGCGTGTGCGACTTTTCAAGCTTCTCCTGCCGGAATTTGCTAGCACGGGCCGTGGGGTTGTAGAGAGCGAAATGAATCTCTGGACCAATATCCCTGTACGTAGTAATAACGACATCATACTTTGCTAGGTCTGACGCTGTAGCCGGGAACATTGTATCCTCCTTTTTCCGGCCCCAGTATCTCACCACAGAAAGACTTGGTGCGTGACGAGCAATCTCAGAATGCCACTGTGAGGCGATAGATGCAGGGCTGATGATAAGCGTAGCTTTCGACTTTAGCACCATACGCTCGAGATGGGTATCGTAGACGGAGTGGTGTTGTTCGTCATCATGATTGGGCCGCTTGTTGAGCAAAATCATCGCAATGATCTCCACTGTCTTTCCCAGGCCCATTTCCTCAGCTAGTAAGCCCTGGCCACCAACTTGCCCATCCACGGCCAGTGACTCTCTCTCCAGATCCATCACCTTTCTGAGGGTCTCCTCGTCACACACGGCACCAGTGAAACCATTTGCATAGTAAGGCTCACCTTGAATCGTAACCTTATTCCAACCGAGAGGTGGAAACGAGTCTTTCCTGTGGTCGACAACAGCCCCATTTTGAATGTCTTTTCCCTCCTTCTGCAGACACCATCTCAGAGTTCTCCGCTGATATGGAAGCAAAACACATTCAAGTCCCGGCACTTCTACCTCGTCACACTCAATGTCGTCTTTCGGCTCCGAAATCAGATGGTAGAACTCCTCAATTGTTACCAGCGGTTTAAGCCTGCTTGATGGGGTTTGGAAAGTCGGATTGGACAGTAAGTGAGAAAATGCTGCTCTTAGACGATGATTTTCAGCTGTTCCTAATAGCGTAGGCTGTGTGCCTGTCTGGATACCCAAAGAAAAGAGCAGTCGGCCGCTAACATTTACACCGTCTACCTGCAAGATTAGTGTCGGTCCCCGTACTCTCAGATTTGACTGTTTATTACCAGTCATCTTCATCATCAGCACCATCTGTTTGTTGAGCTCAGGGTCCTCAACATGAAGCGTACAAAACACCTTCTTCTGAGGAACGACTTTGACCTTTGTGCGCTTTCGTTTAAGTGCCACCACTTCTTCGTCGTTCTGCAACAACTCCTTGCCCACAATCACGCTAAATGTGTCGGTGCATTTTGGATCCCGGGCCAAAGTAATGGGAACCTCGCCTGCCCAGCTCTCCAGCGGGGAATCAAGTGGAAATGACAGCGGGACGTCGGCGCTGAAAAGCTCCACAGCTTCAGGCATCTCCTCGGTCGACTTAACCGGAGGAACATACCCAAACAACGCCGCCAGAATAGCGACGTCCACAGCGCTGACCCGAGCCTTCTCATCAACGTCCATTATTAATGCGGAGTGAAGTGGATTTCTTTTGCCACTGTGCGGCTGAAGTGAAATTTCTTATCGCGCGCGCGACGTTGCGAGTCACGTGTTGTACATTTCTCGACGAACTCTTCTACGCACAACAGGTATGAAAAATGAATGTGTATAATTTGCTAATTAGGTCAAGGAAGTTGTATAACCGCTGGGTGGCGACGGATTTAACCGCTGGGTGCTAATCCGTCGCCACCACCGGATCCGCCTCCATTATGGTTGCCTCCACCAGAGTTGCCTCCGTCTAAGCCTGAACTAGGCATCGCAGTAGGCTTACAACGCGAACCGCCTCTGCCGCCTCCTGATCCGGAAGTTGTGGTGGGCCCTGCAGCAGCGGCAGTAGTGGTTGGGACCGTGACAAAAGTAGTAGTAGTGGGCACAGTCAAAATGGTAGTAGTTGGGAGGGCAGTTGTGGTTGGAACAATAACAAAAGTGGTGGTTGATGGCAATGGAGTAGTTGAGCCGTCGCCGCCATTGTCAAGCTCTGGAGGTGGGGTTATAGTTGGTGTTATAGTTGGCGTGGGGGTTGGCACGGGGGTGTCATCGTCACCCTCGTCCTGACGAGCAAGGAGGACACTAGGGGTTGGTGCTGCCTTAGCCAGAGCACTCAGTGCTAGGAGTAAAATCGGGACAGCTGTAGTCTTCATGTTGTTTGTTCAATGAGTGCTGTATTACCGTGATGCAAAGCTGATCCGTTTGATGATGTGAAGAATGCTAATCAATGCTAAATGGCTAGGAGAAGAGAATTCGGGGAAGATCGAGAATTCTACGAATTATATATCCGGAGCCGCGTAAGCTGTGCAGCCATGCTATGCGCCCGCATATTATGCTTGATCGATGGTCACGTGAGCGGGCAGCGGCCGTCTTATATCCGGAAAGTTCGTGTGCGCCGTTGCCAAGCAGCCCTGCATAAAATAAAACGGTGTATAAAGACGGTGAGATCTAGCGACAAGTTCAAATTAGGCGCGGTCGTCAGATTTACAAGACAAGCTTTCTGTCGAGACTGCCCATCTCATTCTATTCTTGATGTGCTTGCCGTCGTGTTTCGGTCGGCAAACAACTGATTGGCTCAATAGGCAGGGTAAATACGCCTGCACCAACCGGGCAAGGTGGTCACAGATTACGACGCCCTCGGTTCCACACCTAAATGCGAGCAGGGAGGCGACGCGTCAGCCTGCATATCGGGTGCTGATTACCGAAGCCCCGGAGCACATTAAACTTAGTCTGAGACCCACAGTGATCGATGAGATAAAATGGACTCAGTAACAACGTTTAAAGTTATGGTCACGTGAGGGTTGAAGCTATTGACCCCAGAATCGCAGGATGCCTGTATGCAGGTGAACGAGGTATGCGCAGTTGCGTGCATCCGTGGTGCATGGCCGTACGTTCGTCGCGAGTTACAATAATAATACGCATGTCAAGACCTTGAACGTCTGACGATCTTTGGTCAGAGATTGAAACTGCTTGCATTAATAGTTCTTACTAAAGAGACGCCAGCGCCTCGAGGGTCACTCAGATGGTAGCTGGAGGCTGAGTTGGCAGCGTAGCTTTAGCCAGAGCTGGGACAGACACTGGCGGAGTTGGGACGGCTGGCACGGCTGGAGCAGAGACTGGCAGTGATGGGACTCCAGTTGGGACAGAGACCGGGGCTCCTGGGACGGAGACCGGTGGCTTTGGAAGCCCGCCTGGTAGGGAAACAGGCGGAGTTGGGAGTCCGCCTGGAATTGACACCGGTGGCTTAGGAGGGCCACCTGGAAGAGAGACGGGTGGAGTTGGGAGGCCACCAGGGACAGAGATTGGAAGAGATGGCAGTCCACCTGGAACCGACACCGGCAGAGACGGGACACCACCTGGAACAGAAACTGGCAGGGTGGGCAATCCTCCAGGAACTGAAACTGGAAGAGACGGGACACCGCCTGGAACTGACAACGGCAGAGATGGAACTCCTCCCGGAGCGGAAACAGGCAGTGATGGAGCCCCAGGAACAGCTGGTAACGAAGGAGCGGCCGGCAGTGATGGAGCGGCCGGCAGTGATGGAGAGCCTGGTAGTTTTGGAGCGCCTGGCGAGGATGAAGTGTCGGAGCCTTCACCGCCCAACACTGGGGCAGCAGCAGAGAGTCCTGTGAGGGCCAACAAACTGAAGAATTGCATTTTTGTGTGGTGAACTCAACTGAATCCAGGTCCTTTTATAGCTAGAATTCAGAAAAGATGGCTCAGGTCCCGATCTAAGAGTTCGGTGAATGACGTAGGATCATCTCGGTGGCTAGATCGGTTCCATTGTGTCGGGTTTGATTCAGGTTTTTGAACGGGTGTACGTATGGCTTGCTGACATAACTCGACTATACAGGGTATACAGCTGGTGGTATTCAGAATTCTGTATTGTTAGTTGAACTGCAACGGTACTAAATTAGTCGTGTGGAGAAGCAGGAACAAAATAACGGAAATATAAAACTTTGGCGCGCGCGTCATTGATCGTCCCTTATCGGTGTCCAGGTCCGGATCATGTGCGCTATCGGTGGGCCAGAGCCGTGATTAATCACGGATTTTACTGTTTATCATAAGTTATAACGTGATTGCAGATCCAGCGTTTGCACGTGTGTACCGTTGGTCAGGTCGAGGCAACGTACGACCCAGTTAGTTGTTCACGCAAATGAGGGGAGCTGGAGGCCGTCAATGGGAATCCAGCTGAAAACAGTGAAGCAACCTAGTGCTACGGTCAACAAAGGCATTGTTCCAACACGTCATAATCAGCCCAACCACCATAAGTTGTTTGGTCCCTGACGCAGATCGCCAGATCGGTGCGGTCGTGATAGTCCATGGTGTCTTTCCAGAAGTCTTATCGGATACGACCCTGGCCATCCGAATGAGGCTCTTTGCTTCATGTTCCTGGTTCAGCCAGTTTCCACCACACTGCTACAAGATGGTCTTTCTCCTTCACAGATTGAATGAAGTACTACTGAGTGTCACACATTTCTACGCGCAGTGTAAGGCTACTCGTGCCATTGAGCCAAGCGATGACTATTGTGACGCGGGATCCCTTGGGCTGGTCAACAATCAAATGGCGGGCACACACAGCTCGCCTGATAATTGGGTTGATCAATTTTCTGGTGCGATGACAATCACAACGGCAGCGCACAATAGCACCAGCCACAGGAGAATTCCAGGGCGCCTTTCAAGAACTTTTGGTCACAAATGCACCTGTTCAAGGAATAGGGCATCTAATCTCTGATTTCGCTACAGCCACCCGAATACCACCCACACACTTACACAAAGCAATGACTTTACATCCGGACCGACTTGACACAATACGCATCATGCAAGTCTCACCCCAAGTCCCGGCCACAAATTTTGCCCAGCATGACTTGACCAAGCAGCGCGGATACCCGTGCTGACAAGTGGCTCTCCCAGTTACATGCACGGTGAATCGGAGTTCCGATTTTGAGGACCTCAGAAAATTGACCTATATTCCATCACACATTGAGCACATAGCAATTGAGTGGCCCTCTTCTCCACCCTCGCTATTACCTGTGCGCTAGCCAGCCTCGCTAATTCCATTACTAAGCCCCTTCCTACACGTGCATTGTCACATCCGATTCGCTCCTTCCCTGCATCCCTCGTATGTATACGACCTAGCGGACTTAGTAAGCACGAGGCTACTGACTGCTAAGCGTACAGTAAAGGAGTATTAAACACTCCTCGGTACTCTGGCTAGCCCGCTTCGCTCGTATGCCCGTCTCATACCGTATGCACGTAACAATACTGTCACCCCAACCTATGCGAACCCATGTGTTGACCTAACCCTGACCCTAAAATTTCAGACCCCTGACGCCAAGGGTCATCGACGCGATCCGATCCTACAACATATAATTCTGGCCTCGCGTCTTATTCTTCGCGCACCAACAGAATGAGTTCCTCGGCTGAACAGGAAAAGGACAGGCTTAAGGTGCGGTACGACCCCACCAAGGCCAAGGACCTGAAAGCCGATGAGTTTGGCGGTCCGCTGGGCAACTCCGCCATGATGATTGGCTTCCCGTTGCTTATGTGGTACATGTTTGTGTGCTACAAATACAACGACTGTCAGTTCATGACCCCGCTCGAGGGCGAGGCGTTTGTTGACTTTGTCAAGCGACTGGCTGGCCTGGCCTACGAAGGCGCCTATCCTACCCGAGAGGCCTGGGCTATTGAATGGGGATTCCTCATCCTCCAGGCCATCTTCTACGTTACGCTGCCAGGTATCTGGACCAAGGGTCTGCCAGTTCCCCACCTGGGCAATGTCTGTCTGCCATACTACTGCAACGCCGTCTGGTCCCTGTACACCTCCACCGTCGTTGCCTTGGTTCTGCACTACTACGACATTTTTGCCTTGGAAACCATCATTGACCGGTTCGGAGAGATTATGACCGTGACCATTATCTCTGGTTTCGCCATCTCGTTCTGGGTCTACTTTCAGGCCAAGTACGACAAGACTGACGTGCGAATGACTGGCAACTTCATCTACGACTTTTTCATGGGCGCTCCACTGTACCCACGAATTGGTCTACTTGATCTGAAAATGTTCTTCGAGGTTCGACTTCCATGGTTCACCCTGTACTTCCTGTCGCTGGCCGCGTGCCTAAAGCAGTACAAGGAGTATGGCTACGTGAGCAACCAGGTTCTGTTCGGCTTGTACGGAACCTGGCTGTACGCGAACGCCTGTGCCAAGGGTGAGGAGCTGATCTGCCCATCATGGGACATGTTTTACGAGAAGTTCGGCTTTATGCTGATTTTCTGGAACATTTCTGGTGTTCCATTCACCTACTGTTACAACACCCTGTACCTGTCCTCTCGAGACCCAATCGAGTACCAGTGGTCTACCGGTTACAACGTGTTTCTGTGGATCCTTATTTCCGTCGCCTACTACTTCTTTGACACCGTCAACGGCCAGAAGAACTCGTTCCGACAGAAACTGCAGGGCAACTGGAAGCCACGAAAGACTTTCCCACAGCTGCCATACACCGTCCTGGAGAACCCAACCTATATCAAGTGCAAGAACGGTGGCACTCTGCTGACTGGTGGTTGGTTCAAGTATGCCCGAAAGCTGAACTACACTGGTGACTTCACCCAGAACCTGTGCTGGGCTCTAGTCACCGGATTCGTCTCGCCTCTGCCATACTTCTACCCATTTTTCTTCTTCTTCATGATTCTGCACCGAACCAGCCGAGACTTTGAGAAGTGCAAGGAGAAGTACGGCGAGGACTGGGAGGAGTACAAGAGGCAGTGTCCTTACATCTTTATTCCTTACGTCTTCTAAGTGACGGCTGAGAAAAGCGAAGCCGACACGGAGACACGACGTTCACGGCCTAGACCTAGACGATCCCCACGAATAATGACATGATAGCCATAATGATAGGGCTCTAATTTAACACTTGGCAATCGTTTAATCGATAGATTTGATGTTAGTACATACAATAAGTTCGCAACCTCAGAAACGTCAAGACTTCGGCCAAGGCTAACTCTTCTGTCTCTTCTTTGCTCGGTCCCAAACCGAAGCGGTCTTTCGTTTTGTGCTCTGCTTGATGTTGTCGTTCTTTTTGTTGAAACCCCAGTCCTCGCCAAAAAATGTGTTTTCCAGGGCATTCCTCTGTCGTTGCTTCGCCGCCCTCTTTTCCTGCTTCTTGGACAGTCCCGGTAGACGAGTATAGTTTTCTTCCTCGTACCTCTGAATCTCTGCCTGCTTCTTTCTGTCGGACTCTGTTCGCTCGCCTCCTCGACCTTGATCCAAGATTGTACTTCCAATGGATGGCTCGGCAACTGGAGCCAACGACGTGGACGACAGGTACTCGTCCATGACAGCATTTCGCTTGTTTCGTGGTCGCTCGTCGGGGTTCTTGAATGGGTTGACTGCGGAGATTTTTGGCGCAACGTACTTTCCGGACTTTTCCTTCTCGTCTTCTTTGGAGTCCACAAGACCCCTTGGATTTGGCTTGTAGTTGAGAGCATCATCATCAGAATCACTGTCTTCTGCCGCTGCCGTCTGCTCCTCTTGCTTCTGTGCCTTCAAGTTGGCTCGCAGAACCTTCTCAAGCTGATAAGAAATCTTTGATTCAAGGCCCTTCACTCCCTTCTCTAACGTAACTCGCTGGGTAATAGTACCTTCAACAGCCTTCTGTCTAATCTTTTCTGCCTCCTTGTTGGTGGCTCGCTCTATATGGCTCGCAGTGATAAGCGCCAGGTTGTGTAGATATGAGAGTAATGCATGGTTTTTGAGTGACAGAAGCGACACGCCGTCACGGGAGGCCGTAATCATCTCCTCAGTGACTAATCGTTCATCTTCAATGAGCTTATTCAGCGAATCCACTGCCGAGGATATCGATTCTAATGCAGCGTCCATTGATTTATAGAGTGCTCTTGAACTCTGGTGATGAGCTTGATATTTTTTTGTGCCCGAACCCTGACCCTAACCCGGAAAATTTTGATAAGAATTTTTTGCAGATAGCACACAGCTATACATTACGCATCAGAATGGTAAGTATTAACAGTGGAATAATGGGTGACAACATGAGGGTGGACAGCTGGAGGTGTACAGGTTATCTGGCCTAGGTCATACTTTGTCGTTCTTGCTCGTTGCTTGAGTTCAGGGAGATTTAAGTGACTGCACAGCATCAGTATCAACATTCACACTGTGGGGCCATCTTCTGGTTATTCTTGCTGATAGTCAGCTTTCTAACACAGCCTCAAAACGAGTACATTGAACAACACATTAAACAGCATGGTCGACGGCTGGATTATGAGGAACGAAAACGGAAGCGAGAGGCCCGAGAGGGACACAAGATCTCCAAGGATGCCCAGAACCTGCGTGGTTTCAAGGCTAAGATGTTCGCTAAGAAACGATATGCCGAGAAGGTTGCCATGCGAAAGAAGATCAAGCAGCACGAAGAGTCCAAGGTTAATGGACCGGCCGCCAAGGAAGACCCCAACGAGGCTCTGCCAACCTATTTGCTTGACCGTCAGAATCAGAACTCCGCCAAGGCTCTATCAACTTCCATCAAGCAGAAGCGACTGGAGAAGGCAGACAAATTCAGCGTGCCACTGCCAAAGGTCCGAGGTATTTCTGAGGAGGAGATGTTTAAGGTTATCAAGACAGGAAAGAGCAAGACCAAGTCATGGAAGCGAATGATCACTAAGCACACATTTGTTGGAGAGGGGTTCACTCGACGGCCCGTTAAGTTGGAGCGAATCATTCGACCTTCGGCACTGCGTCAGAAGAAGGCTAATGTTACTCATCCAGAACTTGGTGTCACTGTATCGCTGCCAATTCTGTCAGTGAAGAAGAACCCACAGAGCCCAATGTACACACAGCTTGGTGTATTGACCAAGGGTACTGTCATTGAGGTCAATGTTAGTGAACTTGGTCTGGTTACCGCTGGAGGAAAGGTCGTTTGGGGTAAATACGCTCAGATCACTAACGAGCCGGATAGAGATGGATGTGTCAACGCTCTGCTGTTGGTTTAGAATTGTTATCTAACGTTATAATCAATCATGTTTTTTAATCATTTTGGGTAGAGTTTTTCGGCGCCCTGTGCTTGGTCATGATGGTGCCGGCTGAGTGGCTATTCGTAGATGTAAATGTCTACAACACCTTCTGTTTCACATGGTCACCCGCTGTGGTAGTAGGAGAGGCTCTCTCAAGCTTAGCTCTTGTTGATCAGATGGGGGACCGTGTTTTCTTGAGCCCGGATCTGGCCGTGGACGGTGGATTAATGCTCAATCGCGATCGCGTTCGAAGCTGAGGACCGAAAAATAATTTATTAGACAAATCACAGGGCCAATTTCTATGCGAGTGGTCGTATGCTCAAGCACTTTCGCTTGGTTAAGTCAAAAAAAAAAAATAAGCCGTACCAGGCCTAGATACCTATATGCTTGTTGGCGTCCCCCAAAAGCTCAGAAACTGTGATTGGCTCATGTCAGATCCTGAAAGGCAAGAACAGCAATAATCAAAGTCAGCATAACGTTTACGTCCGATTCGCATCCGTATATTCCTGCCTATTGAACCGGTCTATAGCGGTCGTTACTGTATTGAAATTTGAGGCTTGCAATTGTCCAAGACGATGCAGCCAAACGTCCTCTGCGTATTCCTGGTGAATGCCACACGAGGAAGCCTATGCGAGCTTTCGCTTGTAAGCTGAGTGGCCTTGCACACTGACCGTTCACTGCGATTCCAAGTACAGGTCACGTGCCGCACGTGACGGTGAAGTTGACACTACGCGCTCATGTCCCAGCTGTGACAAACACAAATTTTGTACACCTCGACGCCAGGAGACTTGTCGACGTATCACAAACACAATCGGGATGTCCACTGCCTCGTACTATGAAGCTGTAGGGCTATTAGCCGCGAACGATTCCATGGACTCACGTGATCCGATTCCGCTGGGGACAACGGAAGCTTCAGCGGCTAACACGAATGGCAGCGGGGCGGCGGGCTCCGCCGGCGGCACCGCCGCGGCTCCGACTAAAGCACAGGCCAGTGCCACGAGTAGCAATGGAGGCAACTCGTCATCCAACTTGAAAGAATATGAATATGCCTATGAAAACACGACAGCCTCTGGGACAGCCTTCGCGCAAACTCCCAACGCAAATTTGACCTTGCCACACAACATGCCTAAGGCACCAAAGAAGGGTCTTGAAAGTCCCAAACTCGACCTGGAAGCGCTCACGGATATCGACACGTTCCAATATCCTCCGCCAGAGCCCGAGGGTTACAGCGATAATGTGTACCCGCAGCATCCATATTTGTCGCATTCACCACCCTCCAGCGCGGTAAACGCGACCTTCAATTATGCAGGACAAGGGCATGGTGTTGGGCACCCCATGCCCAGCCACGTCAGTCACGCTGCCACAGCTTCGTCTGTGCTCAACCACGCTGCTCCCGCGGCCTACCAGGCAGCTTCTTTCCCCGTTGCCAATGGAACCAGCACCCCTTCTCAGGCAGTTGCCCAGACTCCTATAGCCAAGGACGTCCGAGCCAGCACGCCCACCGTGGCCAGCTCGACGCCCAAGCCCGTGCCAAATACGCGTCAGTCCAACTACTCGCCAGGCCAGTTCAAGTCGGAGGACTGTCCAATCTGCGGGCGAAACTTTAAGGGACCAAAGGCCAGCACGCACAAGCAGCAGCATATCCGACGGTTACATCCGCAGGACTATATACCGAAGCGTGGCGGTAAGAAGCGGTTGGCGGATGATTCGCCTGACATGAGCAGCGCCCAGCGATCGCTGTACACGTCGTTGGCACACGCCGCATCTGAAAGCAGGCCATACTAATGCTCGGGCACTGTGAAGAAGGGAGAGGTACGTGGTAACGCACCACGTTGACTAGATATTTATTATTCTGCCTGTCGCGTAGCGACTACAGAAGCCAGCGAGTCTGGTAGTGCCTGCTGTCTGAACAGATCAGCCACCAGGAACAATGTACGCACTAATCCGATCTTCAACTCCGTATGGAGTTTGACTATGTTTGTGTAGCGTAAAGGCCCGATATGGTGCGCCATGCCCAGAATGATTGTTTGATTTACAATGTATCACCACATTTAGGAAAACCCGGCGCCGTGCATATCTTAGGTACATTTCATCACAGTACCTGAAATAGTCTGCGGTATTTGTTCATGACTAATTTCTGAGTTGCATTATGTCTCGTCGGTATCCTTGTCTTGAAAGTTGGTGTGCAGAGAATGCTATATTGTATTCCTTGGCGCACGCGCACACCTTAAAGAGTCTCAAACGCGCGACGTTTCTTGTGACGTCAACTCCGGCCGCCGGATTGTTTCGCTGTCGCTGTCACGCGTGTGTACCTTAGCTATGTATAGCATCACAAACCGCATTAGACAATACATTGCATACTTCATTCGGCAGGAATGTAACTAATACTAACCGGTTGGCATGACGAAATTGACTCAGGGGTAGTGGGCCCGTCAGACCCTTGAAGATCTAAGGCGTCGACAACAGTGGCGATTGACAGCAATAACGTCATGACAGACGGCCGCTTCAGGTGAAAAACTGACGTCCTATTTCGGCTTGAACCTAAAATTTAGACATTTAATTATGTTTATGCAGCCACCTTATCGGGACGACACCCCTGAGACTGCCACTGTCCTGTTACTACGGGGTCTACCCCGACCGTTATGTACTTGCCCGTGTCTGGTATGTACCCCGGAAAGAAAAGCAAGGTGCGGCTGAAAGGACCACAGAAAATAGCGCGCGCCAGTACCCAGTTGTAGCCATACAGCGCTGTTTGTCGCACTGAGACTTTGTCAGACTACATGTCACTGGGTGAAAAGAAATGACGTTTCGTGTGTTTCGAGTTACCCGCCCGCGAGACCCGCGGGTACCCCACCCCCACCTCGGAGACACTGCCCTTGTTGCAGTCTCACATGGTTCCTCTTGCATGTGATTTCCCCTGTATTATTACCGCCCAGGAATAAATATCCGGTACTTCGCTGTCAAATGTCACTGGAGCTAGAGATGAAAAACCCGCAACTGATCCTACACTCGGCGTCCACGGTCATATTCGGCCTGTCGTTTATAGCAATCATCACACACGAGGAGCCCATCACCAAAAGCTATGGCACCTATTATCAGTTTCTGACCATTCTCGGTCTTATTGGCACCATCGTACAGCACTCCCTGGGCCTGCTATCCATTCTACTCAAGTCGGAGCTGCTCGGAAGGCTCAAAGGCTACGTGAGCGTTGTCACCACCCCGCTAGAGGTGGTCATCACCCTCATGTACTGGTCGTTGCGGGTTATCGACACGAACCTAATTATCGACCCGAACCTGGCTATCCTGCCGCCGCTGCCGCTGGACCTGTCCATCCACCTGTTTCCGGCGATCATGGGCACGATCGACGTGCTGTACTTCACCAAGTGGCGCGTGTCGCTCTTTGGCGGAGCTTGCGCCTTTGCCTCGCTCTCGCTAGCATACTGGTGGTGGATCCACAGGACGTACTCCTACAACAACTTCTTCCCCTACCCGGTGCTTGACATTCTGTCCGAGGAGCAGCGGGCGACGCTGTTTGTGCTTAATGCGCTTGTTGGAACGGGATCGTTTGCGAGCGTCAAGCAATTCCAGCAAAGGGTGCAGGGCGCTCCAAAGCAAAAGTCACACTAACGCATGCATATACAAACCGAACTTATCTCATTCACAATTACGCGTAGTTTCAGAGCATCGTCTGGCTTTGACTGCCAATCTATCCACGCATTATATATGCTCGATCCTCATCTATCGTGTCGAATAATGAACCTTTCCATCAAGCGATCTCAAGGTCTTTGCGGCAGTCTCTGGCGTCAGATCTCGCTGTGGCATGCCCAGCATCTCGAATCCAACCAAAAACTTCTTGACTGTAGCCGACCGCAGCAGCGGTGGGTAGAAATGCAGATGCAGGTGGGCGTTTTCGTCGTCCGCATTGTTCGTGCCTGCCTGGTGAAGACCCATTGAGTACGGGAATGACGTCTCAAACAGGTTGTCGTATCGGATAGTGACCTCGGACAGGATCTCAGCGAGGTGTCGCGACTCTTCCGCGCTCAGCTTGTTGACATTGGCAATCTTTCGCTTGCTGACCACCATAACCTCGAATGGCCACGTCGCCCAGAATGGCACTAGCGCCAGAAACGAGGCGTTCTCAGCGACAATTCTGTTGTCAGATTCAGTCTTGCTCTTGATCAGCTCTTGCTTCACGTAGTCCTCCAACAGACCGCTTCCGTGCTTTGCGGCGTACTCTGCCAGCGCCTCGCCCTCCACAGCAGGCTCATCTGGCACAACACTGGTCGTCCAGGCTTGACCGTGTGGATGTGGATTGGAACAGCCCATAGCGGCTCCTTTGTTTTCAAAGATCTGACAGTATGCAATCTCCTTGTCCTCCACAGCATTGGTGTACACAGTCTTCCAAACCTTGACAACCTCCTCAATCTGCTCCACAGTCATCTGTGCCAGGGTCAAATCGTGTCTTGGACTGAAGCAAATCACATGACACTTGCCCGTGACCTGGACAGCCTGAAAGAGGTCCTCCGTCGCGTCTTCGCTCTTGGGTGTATCTGCCTCGGACTTCACAGCCGCGTAGTCATTTGGGAACACAAACGTTGACTCGTATTTGGGGTTCTGCTGGCCCTGCATTCGCTTGTTACCGGGACACAGGTAGCACTTGTCGTCGTACTGAGGTCGCTTCTCGCCAGAGTTTGATTCCTGGGCGCCTTGCCATGGCCTCTGCGTTCGGTGAGGAGAACACAGAACCCAAGCCTTTCGTAGCGGGTTGTATCGCTTGTGTGCTTCTGTCCACGTGACCATTTGGTTAGTTATGAAGAGTGTGAGATTAATGCAGATCAGTGATTTATAGACTTGGCCCCCACGAGACAGCCCCCCACGGACCCCCATGCACGTTCTCACCGGCGCCATAAGTAGTCATAGACATGAAACGGACTAGACGTCCAGAGTAGGGTTTTAAGTATTAAATTAAGACATGTGCTATATAACCGCTAGCTGCAGTAGAGGTCACTTCGCATGCGCTTGCAGTGCCTTAAACTGGCATCAGGTTGATCTTGTCACAACCGTACTTGGTCTGGTCGTCCTTGGAGAAGATGATGATTGGAGCTGGCATTGGCATCTCCTGGTACTTCATGAAGCAAGAGTACCATTCGGACTTTCCGTTCCAAGTAAGCTCGCTGTTGTCGCCCATCTTGAACTTGCCATCGCCCTTCTTCATGCCGAAGTACATAACGCTCAAGCCACCAGAGTGGTCCATGACATCAGCGTACATCTTTGGGGCATCATCAGACATTCTGAATTCCATCTGGTCGTCATCCAACATCTTGAACATCTTCTCCTGAGGCTCGTGCATGGAGCTCATGGCGTAGAACATAAAGTGCTTCTCACCCATGATTGGCATACCGCCGACAAACATACCGTCAGCCATGGTATTTGGAGCGGAGATTCGCAAGTTAAAGTCGCTGGCAGACTGGCCACGAGAGCCACCCTGCTTGAGGTCGAATGGGCAGGAAGCCAGGGCAGTAGCAGTCAGAGCGAGGAGAGTAAACTTCATTTTCGTGGTGCTGAACTGTTCAACCTCTGGGGTTTATATAGCACATGTTTATGTCCGAGTCCTTGTATGTGTGCGTAGTGATCGCTCGAGACAGTATACTGCATGATTTGCCTGCGTTGCTAGACAGTACTCAGGGTCGGTTCCGTATTGGGCCATGTGAGATGCTGCCTCAATTGCGCCAGAGGAGGACGAATGGCGTGATGGGTTGAATATATAAGAGGCCATTCCCCAAGTGATGAAACGTCGAGTCACTGGCATTCGTCAAGAGTGGCCCTCTAGGAAACCGGCTATCAACTGCCATCAACAACAAGAATAAGGACCGCAACAAGAACCACAGATAAGCTAAATATAGCCTTAGCCGACGACACACTACCGCTGCTAGCCGAAAGCTGTCTCAAGTAATTGCTGGAGCAATGTACTCATCGCGCTGATCCTGGGGTAATGCGCGCAGGCTCAACGCTGATGTGCGTACAGATAAACAACGATTTGCAACGATTTTCAAGAGATAAGAACCCAAGCGACAATGGAGTGACCCGCAATTCCTCCACAACGGACAGTCTGTTTGATACAAACAGGTGGCGGATGGCACTCCGTGGTGGACGGCTGTCTTGGGGGTGAGACGTGACGTAAACCAGCTCAGCAGGCCCTGGCGAGCGATACGACAGTTGGGCACGCAAAGTGATACTCCGCCACGGCAAATCAGCTGAGCGACACGATTAACGCGAGCGCTTAGATAATACCGCCAGTGGTACGTGGAGAGATCAGTTCTCGGGCCGTGAGGATACGAAACTCCGTGGCCAGCGGACGTACATGGCAATCAGCAGGGATAGAGTCACGGTATCAGGTAACCGGGAAGAGCTGGGGGCGGCAGTATCGTAGCCGACACCAAGTCATGAGGACTGGAGCAATAGACGGTAATATGTGGTGTGTCTATCTATATGCTAGCAAAGGCACCTGACACCCGTATGAATTAATGTGTACTCATGTGCATGCGTCTTTGTACCTGCAGGCTGAGCCGCACATGCTCATCGCGATCATCAATTTAATTTCCCGTCGACCTGAAGCTACGCAGCGGGGACTGACAAGGCGGAATTCATTTGCTGAGATTGTCTTTTCGATGACATACACTGTACGTAGCTTTGATTTGCCCCACATCAAACTATGAACCGCCTTCCAGTGGAGGTCATAGAGCTCATCATCCGGTACCTGCCGGTAATCAACATCTTTCGAATCGCCCGTGTATGCTGTTCATTCCTGAGAGCGTGCAAACATCATCTTCAAGGTAAGTTCCGACTTGAGATTCAGTGCAAAGATGGTCGCAGCCCCGAATGGTTCATCGGAACACATCGCATATACAAAGCGCCACGCCCAGAAACATTTGCATATCTACTGGAGAGGGACATTCTTTCTCACCGTAGTCTGATCGCCAATACCACGCACATCATCGTCAGTATGGAGGACGAACCTGATTCAAATGCGCGCATGCTAATGATTGCCCTGCTCAACAGAGTAGCAAAGCATCAGATGCCGACAATCGAGTTTAAAGGGCTCAATATGGGCTTATCAGATGTCCTTTATAACAACCTCGCCAAGTACAGCAATTTCACCACTGGCCTCTCGTTCGAATTTTGTAATGCGGGAATTGTGTGGGGACGAGTTCTACCATTGGGGACGAAGGTAAAGACGCTAGACATTATCTATGCGGATCCCCATTGTGATCACGAGAATTTGCTTGACTTTATGATTCAGCGCTTCTGCAGTGATGTAAGCAAGGTGGAGGAGCTGACCTTGAGCGCGTCAAACACGGATGGGTACTTCACTCACTGCTGTTTTCGGAAATTTCTGGAGAGCTTTCCCAGTCTGAAGAGAATTCACGTTCATCACATCAGAATCAAATATGCGCCAGAAAACGCCTGGGACTGGCTTCCTCCCGTTGAAAAGAAGCATACTTTGCCTTGTGATGGGCACGAAGCCACTTATGACGATTTTCAGGTGGTGCCCCGCCCGCCGCCGGATCCACTACTCGGCTTGTATAGGTCCGAAGAAACTTATCCTTAATGTATCAAACAAACAATACCTTTTATAAATAGCTGTGCTAATGTTATTAGATGCGACTAATCATACGCCTCAGACGGGTTAGTGCTTGGACTTGAACTGGTCCTCAGTGACACCGGCACCCATGGCAGCGGTAGAGGTAACACCACCAGTAATTGTCCTCAGAATGTTGTCAATGTACTCGGCACCGGACCACTTCTGGTGCTTGACAACGTCAACGCCGTTGGCAATCTCCTGGTTCTGGACGTACTGGCCGTAGGCGTGCATACCAGTCTTAGCGTAGTTCTTGGCGAAGGTGTTGGAGGCCAGAGCGTTGGTGTGCAGACCAGCCAGGGTGATAAACTGCCAAACGTAGCCGAGTTTGGCCAGACGCTCAATGTAGGTTCGCTGGTCATCTGCAGACATGGCACTGGACCAGTTGAAGGATGGAGACAAGTTGTAGGCGAGCCACTGGTGTGGGTGGGCATCCTTGATACCCTTGGCGAACTCAGCAGCCTGCTTGTAGTCGGGCAGCTTAGACTCCATCCAGATCAGATCAGCGTATGGAGCGTAGGCTCGGCCTCGGTTGATGGCGCAGACAGTGCCACCGTTGTATCGGTAGTATCCTTCTCGGACTCGGGCAGCGTCCCAGTCGAAGTAGACATCCTTGCCGAGCAGCTGCTTGGCGATGACTCGAGCCTTAGCGTTAGAAGTGTTGGTCAGTGGGCCGACCTTGGCAGTGAACTCCTTAATGAGAGCATCCTTGTTGCCGTAGGAGCCAGCCTTGATCTCGTCAATGACAGCCTCGTGGAAGAGCTTAAGACCGGCCTTGGCGACCCAGTCATCCTCAACCTTCTGCAGAGCAGCGCCCTGAACACCTCTGTCCTCGGCCTCAACCATGACGTCAACCAGTGGTGGAAGGTTTGGGTTGGTAGCACCGACAATGAAGTAGTGGTCCCGGTAGTCAATGGTGGAGGTGATGAGGGTGGCAGCCTCAGAGTCAGTTCGGGCAATAGCCAGTAGGTCAGAGCCGAAAATGTCAGCAGCAGCTCGAATGGCAATCAGTCGGTTAATGTGCTCCTGGATTGGGACCAGGACTTTACCGGCCATGTGTCCACACTTCTTGGTACCTGGCATCTGGTCCTCGATGTGAATTCCGGCGGCGCCTCGCTCAATGAACATCTTAGTGAGCTTGACGATGGCGGAAAGACCACCGTGACCAGTGTCAGCGTCGGCAATGATTGGTCGCAGGTAGTCGACCTGCTTGAGTTTGGCCCGCTCGGCTGGAGAGACGGAGAGTCTGTCTTCTCGCTGCTTTCGGTCGTGGAACAGCTGGGCAAACCACAGCTGCTCAACTTTGTTTGGAACAGTGTCCATTGGGTAGTCTGCAAGATCTGGAGAAGGCTCGTTCGAGGTTGAAGCAGTGGAGGAAGACTGCCAGCCGGAAACGTAGATGGAGTCGAGGAACTCAGCCATCTGGGTGACCTGAACAGGGTCGAGAGCACCGTAGGTGAAAGAGGCGGTCTTGTTTTTGTCGTGCTCCTGCAGCAGCTTGTAGAGCTTCTGGGCCTGGATAGAGGAAGCGTGGGTTGGGTTCAAGGTGCCTCGCTTTTTGGCAATATCAGAAGCTGGGTACACACGCTTGGTGTGCTTCCATCTTGGCTGCGACCACCACTCCTCGAGGGCTTTGATCTCGGCTTGGAACTGCTGTTCTTCAGACATTGTGAGCGTAATCGTGGGCGGAGGGAACGATTAGTGTAAAGTCCTTGTGATGGGTCCTTGTGAGTCCTTGCGATGGATCTTATCAGATCAATTAGTAGTACTGGTTGTGGTGACCTGTACTTGACTCAGCGCTTAGTGTCAATTTAGTAGTGGGAAAACAAAGGCTTTTATATTGCTGACGCCCGAGGTCCCAATCCCAATGACTCAAGTGGGTGCATGTAAATCCGGGGAAATTGCTTCCGAGGTTCCCCTCGCCCTGCGTTCTGAGGATTTCGGGGACAGAAATTACGCTGGGACGATCGTGCACATCAGTAAACTACTCTATTAGGTTCTCTACGTCAAGTAGGGGTTTCTCAATTATCTAACACTGAATTTTCCATGTCTACCTCGGTTCTTCTCGAGCATGCACAAGTCACGCCTGTATGCATTCGGCAGGTTATCGGCTGGGGCACGACTTTTTCCCGGGATCGGCCCAGGGCAGGGGCTCGGAGCCGAGTCGGACGAGCGTCATGGACAAACCTCAATTCTACGAGTTTTTCAGTAAATGTCGTAGGTTTTGTTCGGATATTACTCCAAAACCTCGAATAAATACCACTAGCTACTCATTCTGCTGTAAACTCTGCCACGTAGCCTGAATTCAATTACTGCCACACACCCTTCTGGTCCGCGTACTTTTCGCGCGAGAACAATTCGGAACTTTGCTAGTCACGTGCACATCACGTGATGCGCGGCTCAAACTGTGCAAGCGACCTTGCAGGGTGCAGTCGAGGCGGGGTGTTTCGGCCGAGCGCTGAGCATATAGCCTGAATTGAGTCAGATTCGAACCATAGTCATCATTAATTGACCTCGGCCTATTGGAGCAGAGCTATTTCCATCGGCAAGCATCTACGAACGGCATGCATATGTCATCTTACGCGCCTCTGTGCCGACCACCGGGAGTTTGTCCGAGACGGAACAAGCGATGAGACGATGTGCAAGATTCGATAAGCCGTGATATCCGGGGTACGGGCGAAGGGAGGAGCGCGTGATGAGCTGGGCGGGCGGACTAGCTGGAGCAGCGGAGAGAACTAGCTGTTAGTAGACTACAGTGCTATTTTAGACCGGCCGCCGGCGGACGAGCGGCCAAGTATAGTTCAAAGGGCGGGGTGGCCGAGTGTCGGAGGTGTGGATGGGGTGGTCGGAGGGGGTGGGGTTGACTCGACGTGTATTTCAGTACTTGGATCCGTTAGGTTCCACGTAACTTTCTAGTGTGCCGCGGGACTACCTAATCAGGTAAACGGCGATGGACGATCGACTATGAGGCAGTCCTTGTGGTGTTATATGATCTACAATGAGTCAGATTAGGCCCTCGTGTGATTATAGATCATTGTAGTGTTTATCGATGACTGATGTAGTTGCCACTTGGGGATTGATGAGCTGATCGATTTTGAGCCGCATGCAATATCACGTGACTTCAACGGTCCTCAATTCGCCAAAGAAGCCAGAGCAATTATGAGGTGGATGCGAGTAGAGATGTACATAATTGTTAGACATTAGAGGGGCCAACTTTCTATTAGTGGAGTCTCACGTAGAGGTGGGTGATTACATTTTCCTCAGGAGTGCTGCATGCATTGTTTGACATTGAAACGACGCACACGCACACACGCAGGAACGTCAACAAGATGGCTGATAACGTTTGACCAGGGTACTTGGATGAGGTATGGGCGTTGGATCTCTGCGGTCAAAATTTTCTACGGCGAACCGCCCGCCGTCCGCAGCAGTCCACCTCCCCACCGAACCCATCTAGTGTACCTCATTCGGAACGGAAGCGGGCCGCACGCCGACGCCGCTGGGGTCCATATCCCCGTCATGGTGAAAATTACGGACCAGGGTACAGTGAAGACTCTGGACCGTATATGCGGCATGGTCGCCCTCCACTTTCCGCCGCCGCCTGTTAATCGGGCAACGTGTTGTTTTGACGTTTGTTAACATGAACAAGCCCTTACAGTTAGACGCGGTGAATGACCGGATCAACAAAAAGCTTATCAACAAGAGCATCAAGATCAACCAACAGCGGATCTTTGACACTTTCCAGACCGTGGAGGACTTTTTTCAGTTCGATCAGCTCTCACATGTTCCCTTGAAGGCTTTCCCGAGTGCCCGGGAATGGTACGAAGACTTCTATGCAAGGGCCAAGCTTAGTGTTCTCGGCGGCTGGGACAGGTGCAATATTGATGACCGTGTGGTTGATATTGTCTACACCTGGGACTATCAAGGACTGTTGAGACTCGATAATGGCATCACGCTACTTGAGCTGACGTTTGTTCGTCAAACCGGCGAGTGCACTGCCATTCTTCAAAGCAAGCTGGCTGAGCCCGAGAAGGTCCGGAAGCTGGCAAAGATTCTGGATCCGGACAGCTATCTTGACCTCAAGTGTCTGACTGTCGATCACCTGGCGCGGAAAGCACTCCATCTGTTCCGGTGTGTCTGGTTCTACAGACACGGGGTCCGGCATTTGCAGCGACTTATACCCCGGGAACTGGCGATACCAGAGAGAGAGTACAGCAACTCGTTTGAGTACTTTCGAAAAATGGAGCTGATGGTCTGGAAGGACTACGCGGACGAAATCTCGCACTTGATGCGGAAGATGGCCAGAATTACCAGCCCAGAGTTCTCAAAGCTGCGATACCGCGAACAGGCAGAATACCTACGAGAGGTCACCGCCGCTAGCCAGGCGGCCCAGAAAAGAAATGAAAACATCTTTGCTGATTACTTCAAGCTGCAGATTCAGCGAGGGCACCAGATGATGGGCAGCCTCAACCCAAAGTACACTACCGACCAGCAAATCACTCTCAAAAAGGGAAAGTCCCTGTCCTGGGCGACTCTCAACGACCGAACTAACGCCATTCAGGACGAGCTCACAAAGCAAACTAGACACTACAACGTGACCGCGAAGAAATTTACCCCGAGCAGCCCGAGCAGAAGGTAAGACCTCTCGGGTCTCATGCCGGCTGATTCGGCAATACCTCGGCAAACCCCGCCTGATCCTGTCTGACGGGGTCCAACAAGCTCGCTTAATTTCGCTCGCTTCCGTCAAAGTCCGAACTACTAGTAAAAAGACTTTATTTAATTTCTAATGGATATCAGGTACTTCTTATGTCCCCTAACCCACCGCTACGCACAGACCTGCACCTGTATGAACCAAAACTATCAGGCACCGTCTCACTACTAGACAAGTTATTTATAGTCTTGAACCGACCACATCGTACATGTATACTGTCGACCTACAATCAAAACTAAGTCCAACTCAACTTTAGCTATTGATCTGAACTGCTGTTGACCTAAACGTACCTGGATGCTTCCCCCGCATCTAAAGGTGGTCCCGCATCCCGCCACATCACGTGACTTGAAACTATTACCTCGTGCTGGTGACGTAATCGTTCCCAATTAGGAAGGCGTACCGTAATATACGCGCAAATCCCACAGCAACCAAACCCATCGCCAATTTCTCTTGATGTCATACCCCTTGCTTACACCAGATAGCTGTGAATACTAGGCCGTACGGTACTGGGAGCTCGGAAAAGCTGGAAAACATCGGACAGCATCGTACAG
Organism: Blastobotrys muscicola; assembly: GCA_003705745.3. Taxonomy (NCBI): domain Eukaryota; kingdom Fungi; phylum Ascomycota; class Dipodascomycetes; order Dipodascales; family Trichomonascaceae; genus Blastobotrys; species Blastobotrys muscicola. The sequence continues at coordinate 423,384 of PPJL03000004.1, forward strand.
ATTTTTGTGAGTCAGTTTGTGAGCGATTTTGGTCACCACAGGGTGAGTAAGCCAGTTCAGTGAGACAACATGGTGTGTGATGTCATTGTCGTCATAGGCCGGACGAGTTCACTGGTTGTAACTTGGCGGCGCTTAAGCGAGAGAAGGCTAGAGGGCGTGAGCGGAGGTCGCGGTACTTGTTCAAGAAGAAGATGAGGATGAATACGGACTTATATATCTGGTGGGGTTTGGGTTGGTGATGTCATTGGTGATGGTGGTGATAGATCGCGTCGCAATCACCGTTAACACCAGACACGCTCTTTAGACACCACTCGCCGTTCACTTCACTCTTTACAAGACCTAACATAGACTAGAATTGCAGACGCGTGAACCCTTGCAGCGGGTAAAGTCGGGCTTATTTTTGTCAGGGATCAGGATAGTCCAGAACGCGACAAGATACGCGATAAAGGAATACCAAAAGCCGAGGATCCGTTCAGGCAAGAAGAATAAGCTTCTACTACATCAAAAGAAATAACAAAACGCTCGCTTCACTCGCCCGCCATGGCAACCATCAAAATGCCCATTAAAGAAGAAGAGCAAGTCAAACCACGGTCCACGTTCGACCTCGAACCAAACCCGTTTGAGAAGAGTTTCGCCGGGAAGGATACGCCCGAAGAAAAACCGCAGACTACCAACGCCCGGCGAATGCCACTGCTTCCGCCTGTTGCGTCTATGACATCACCGGCCAGCTTGATTGCAGCAACCCCAGGTTGGATGAGCTCGCTCAGAGAGGGCCCTCTCTCACCAGCACTACTACAAGGCCCGCAAGGCAACCCCACTAACCCGGGGAACGTAATTACGCCTACGGGCAACGGGCTTTTTGCAATACGACCAGGCCTGACACCCGGTGGCTCTGGAACAATGTTCCCGACCCCTGGCCCCGTCACGGCGCAGATTTTGGGTCTTACAACAGACGCCAACTCCGAGATCAAGGACGCAACAGCCCAAGCAACGGCGGCGGCAACTGCCGCCAAAATTCCGGCTGTTGCAGCTCCAGCTCCGCCGGCGCCGCCGGCGCCGCTGCCGACGACCGCCGCCCCAGTACCTGTCAGCAGCGCCTTCCAGCTGTTGCAGCCGGCCACAGTGCCCATCACCTCAGTCGGGCCCATTCACGTGATCCCATCGACGTCTGACCCAGTAATGCCCAGACGTGACACGCGAAAGTCATCGCGAAACAGCAAGAAACGAGCCAAGGATGAAGAGTCCTCCGACGAGAGCGACGATGAAAATAAACGGTCAAGGAACGATAATGACGAGAAGCGGAAGAGCTTTTTGGAAAGAAACAGAATTGCGGCCTTGAAGTGTCGACAGAGAAAGAAACAGTGGCTGGCAAACCTCCAGTCCCGTGTAGACTTTTTCACCGCGGAAAACGAGACCCTTCGAACCGAAGTGAACGCACTTCGGGCGCAGATTAGCGGACTGAAGACAATAGTCATGAACCACAAGGACTGCCCTGGAATTCCCCAAGAAACACTTTCAGCGCTATTGGGCGAGGTCATAGTACAAGCCGTGCCAGGCGGCGCTCCTATCGCACAGGTGGTTCCGGCCGTCGCTAGGGCGCCCTCTCTTGCAGGTCAAGTGATGTCCGTTCCAGTTCCTAGCGGTCCTGTCGGTGCTCCTGTCCCAATTGGTGCTCAAGTGGTGGCCCCTGCCGTCGCAGCTGCTCCAGTTCAATTGCCAGGCCAGCCGCTATCGCAAGTTCCACTCATGCAGGACCAAGGCCAGCCTGGCTATAGGACAGTGTGGCCTGCCCAGTAGGGAAAAGTGTAATTTTGCATCTCAGATGTTGTACTAACTTATATATTTAACTTATTCATGAGACGATCACGTGATGCTTGCTTGGTTCGTAAGGTATGTGAACAGTAGGGTGCCTGCGTTGGTTGGGACATGTCCTCGTCAGACTCAGATGTGGGCCCTTCGCTTCCAGACGCCAGGCCGGCAAAGAGGCGCAAGACAGTGGCTAACGCCGAACTACACTTGAGCAGGCTACCAAACTTTTCTCAATATGTGCAGTCTTTTGCCCACGCAAATAGGCTTACTGTTGTCAGGTGCCAAAGCGATGGATTTGTGGTAACTGGCGACGACGCAGGCTATATAAAGCTGTGGAAGAAGCTTTCTGCCGACGCTGAGAGTAAGATTGAGTTTGTGAAACAGTTCAAGGCTCACGAGAGCGTGTACGACGCAGTGTTTAGTCCTGACGGCGAGCTTCTGGCGACGATTGGGCGGGATCAGACAGTGAAAGTCTTTGATGTAGTCAATTGCGACATGACGGGCATAATAGAATTGGACAGTGTTCCAGGGGCTATTTCATTTGTGGGATCAGACAGGATTGCTGTTGGTTTGAGGGAGGAGATTCACATTTATTCCACAACTGGAGACAAGCAGACCGTGATAAGCAGGCACAAGGTCGAGGTTACGCTGATTGAATACAACAAACGGTTCGATTGTATTCTCTCCATTGACGCGGGAGGAATGATTGAGTATTGGAGCGAGAAGCCTGTCCAAGGGTTGTTTGAGCTGAAGAGCTCCACGGGCCTGTATGAGTACAAAAAGACCAAAACAACACCGATATCGCTGACAATCAATCAGAGCGGGAAGCGCTTTGCTGTTATGTCGAACATTGGCAAGATTGTTGTGTTTGACTTTTTGAGTGGAAAGAAGCTGAAAGAATATGACGAGACCTTAGATGCCACCACAGAAATGCAGCAAGCGAGAACCGCTTCCTGGATTCCCGAAGAAGCTGAATTTGCCAAGAGAGTTGCGCTCGAGAAGCAAATGATGCAAACCAAAAGCATAGGAACAGCCCGCCGTCTGGTGTTCGACGCCTCTGGAAACTATCTGTTGTACGCGAGCGTACTTGGAGTGAAAATGGTGAACCTCAAGAGTAATGCTGTCGTCACAATATTTGGACAGGATGACGATGCAGTTAGGTTTCTGAACCTGGCTCTGTACCAAGGCGCTCCTAGCAAAAAGAAGCTAACTATGGACATGGCAGTCTCAGAGAACGCGTTAGTCAAAAGTTCTCAGGTATACGATCCTGTGCTGTTCTGCACTGGGTTCAGCAGGCCGCGAGTGTATTTGTTCGCCCGCTTCGAGGGAACTCTTGCTGACGTTCGGCATAAGCGAAACCTTCACCAAGACGTTTCGACTAGATCGCAAGTTCAGGCTAAAGAGAAGGCCAAAGCTAATGTTTCGTCCTCTGAAGTCACTCTACACACGTCACTGGGTGACATTACCATGAGACTTTTCCCAGACGCCGCACCAAAGGCTGTCGAGAACTTTTCAACGCTATGCTCGAGAGGCTACTACGACAATGTAATTTTCCACCGAGTCATCAAGAAGTTCATGATACAGACAGGTGACCCCAAAGGCGACGGTACAGGCGGTGACAGTATTTGGGGCAAGAATTTTGAAGACGAGTTCAGCCCTCTGCTGAGGCACGACAAGCCGTTCATGGTGTCAATGGCCAATGCAGGAAAGAATACGAACGGTTCTCAGTTCTTCATCACAACGATTCCTACACCCTGGCTTGACGACAAGCACACAGTTTTTGGGCAGGTTGTGAGGGGTATGGAGGTGGTGAGAAAAATTGAGTTACTACCGACGCAGAAGGAAGATAAACCCGAGCAGCCTCCCTACATCATCTCGACCACTATCATCACTGATAGGTAAAGACGATCCATACAAGTTCAGAAGTGTCAGGATCAACGACCCATTTCCCAATGTAGGCTTAGCCGCACCATGTGCGGCTGCATATGTGCGGGAAGAGCATGTGCATGTAGATAGGACTAATACTGAAGGAAGCAGTGGCATATCTAGATCTTAACTCCGATGCTGTGCACGCTGGGTTTTCAGGCATTGTGACATGGTCATCACGAGCTTTTACCGCTTCGGGTGTAACCTAACCCAGAGATGACGATGTCTGTCCCACATGATCTAGCAACACAACATGAGTTCAGAGCCAGGGCCCAGCGCACCGGGACCAATGCTAGCCGACCATGGACTGAGAGGCACCAGAAGGGATAGCATACATTCGATAGAGGTGGAAATGAACCGCGATTCGATGCCCAGGAGACAGAAGCGCCGTCGAAAGTATAAGGTTAAGGGCATGGCTAAAGCGTCTCTGTCGGCGCTTTCAGACGAAGAAGAAGAGGAATCGGGCCAGATAGATACGCTTATAGAGCACCAGAGAGGCTTCTTTCTACTTGGGTATCCATTCTTCTCATCCAACACCATGTTACCGCTGGATCCCCCCTCGTGGTCCACCGTAGACGGTAAGGGGATCTATGGCCAGGCCAAGGACTATCTACCTGATATTGACTGGGAATGGAAATGGAAGCGTTGGTACGTGGACATGTCTCAGGATGTTGACGATCAGGGCTGGACCTACTCGTGGCGGTTTGGCAGTGAAAGATGGCATGGTAGTCATATTTGGTTTCACTCGTTTGTCAGGAAGCGGTCCTGGATTCGCCTGAGGACAAGGACGGAGGAGTCAGATATCGCACGAGTCGAATTCCCACATGTTGGCAGTGAAAGAGGAAGCTACGAGGTTTCATTACTGGACGAGAGCGAGATACCAGAGGAAGTACACGCCTTTGTGCAACAGTTGAAGGACTGCCGACTAGATCGTGAAAGGACCCAGTTGGTTATAGGTAAACTGGAGGGTTGTGAACCCGACTTTGTTAAATCCATGGTGACATATGTGAGTACGAGCGAACAAGCTGAGAAGGACAATTATGAGAAAGGAAGCTAACATAGATTGACGATATTCTTCACACATTCCAATACCACGACTCTCACAGCAAGCTGCAAGTGCAGGCTTCCAAGCTGATAGAAGACAGACCAAACGAAGCGGCCAGCAGGTTTCTGGCGGCACTAGAGTCGCACAACGGAAATCACAGGTCGTGATTCCATCCATTCATTGTATATTTATTAGCATAGCGAGCGCGTCTCAATAAAAAGTTCATTAATCTACATAAATACTGCTTTTGTTTATCGGGCCTCGAATTGGACTATGTTAGTATGAGTTCGGCAACTGATCATCAAAGCCTGGAGAGTTAAAGCTATCGCTTGTAACTGAAACAAGCCCTGAAAAGTCGAACATCTCATGGCCTTACAGCCTCAGATCAAATCAGTATGAGCTTGATAAGCTTACTAATCGATAAGAACCACTTTCCACCACGTTTTGGCGAGTTACAGCCACAAATTCGCAGCTTAACTCCCTCTGTACTCACTCATTCTCCTTGTCCTCTCTTTGTAAAGGACTCTGTGACCGCACTCCTTACATCGCACTGTATCAGCCTTGTTGAGGGTAATCTTGGTGGCACAGTTAGCGCAGATGTACTTGACGCCGTAGTTCTTGTACACGTTCATACCGCTGGCGGCAGCGCTCAGCGAAGCGGCCGAGGTCGAAGGAACGAAAGAGTCTTTGGATGCCATCGTGGTATTTTATGCAAAGGTTGGCGGATCAACAGATGGTGGTGATGAAAATTTCGGTTGGGAGAAGACCACACTAATGCTACGATGGGCCGGTAAGGTTCGAATACGAAGGTTAGCTGTTGGGAGTCGCACGGTCAGGGTTTACAGTACTGTTGAAACTAATGCTAGTAGTACTGAGCCTGCTAAAGAGGCTAGTCTATTAGCTGCGGAGGCCAACCAACCTGAGCCCCGACCGGCGGAACAACTGGACCTAGAACCAAATGACCTAAACGACCACACATACTTCTACCGGAGGATGCTGAATAGCTTGCTAGTATCACAAGGACTGGAGCCCCGGCCATTGACCACGAACGGTAAAGGAAAGACTCAACTAGCGCACCCACGGATGATGCGACAGATTTCCTCGGTACTATACCTGTTGAAGGGCCTGAAATACCAGACATCACAGGGCACAGTTGAAAATCTGCTATACGACCGGAAAACAAACGCAAAAATCCCTCCGTACCCAGCGAGCTGGACGAAGGAGAATCTCATCACCTATATACAAGCGCTCACCAAAGAAACGTATCTTGACAGAGCGCTATCGTCGCCAGGAATCGGCCTGGTGACCAGCATTTTGCATGATCTACTACGACACAACAACCCACTGACACGCCGGCATCTGAGTATCGAAGCGTTCAACACTGGCATAGCATACTTTCTGAGAACACGGGACCTCAAATCCGCTCGAGAGCTTTTCAACCAGGTTCCTCTGAGTGACCTCAATTATGACACTAACACATTCAATATTCTCTTTCTCTCGGTCAGACACCGCTTCACGGAAGGCTACACCTGGAACGAGTCACCGCTGCATTTCATTTCTAGACATCTCAAGCTCATGCGCAGATACAGCATACCCTGCAACAACGACACGTGGAATATAATACTGATGAGTGCCCCAGGAGGCTCAGCTAAGGCCTCTGTTTTGCGAGCCATGAGTCAGCAAAACGTACCGCTGTCCACGCGAGGTATGGCCGCCGTGGTTAAAGATCTGGTCGATGTTTTGGGTCCGGACCATGCTATGCTGTATTTGACCCATCAGAAGAAGTACACGGTCTCCATTGAAAGCGTCAACATTATCGTCCAGAGGCTGCTGCAGCAGAAAGAGCTTGTGCGGGCGTGGAAGTATCTGATGTTTGCGGCAAAGTCGTCTAGGATGAATACTGCGACTCTGAATATCATATTGGAGGAGCTCGCAAAGGACGGTCAAGTTCAGGCAATGATTGGGGTTCTTGGTGCCCTGCAATGGAAGACCAAAGTGAATTCGCGGACGTATAGTTATGTTCTGGAGGGTATTCTCAAGAGGCCATACTCTCCCGGGCAGATGGAACTGTTCAAGTGGGCTTACAGCGGCCTGGTGAGTTCTGGCGTTCAGAGCGATAAAAAGATCAGATACTGGCTAAAGATGGCCAAAAATAAGAATGAGTTTCACACAGGCAACTCGCTCATCCTTTCATTCATTCCGGACGACGCAAAGAAATGGAAAGACCTCACCCGGAGATTAAGATGGCAAGATGAGCCCACAGCGGAGTGTGCAGAGCTCCAGCAAATGCTAGAGCCGCAACCAGAGGTGAAATCGCAGCAAGAATGGAAACAGTTTCTGAAACAAAGGCGAGAAAAGCGTCTTGAGAAAAGGCGTGTCGAAGAGCAAGACTTTCGTCGCAAGGCCGCTGCTCGAGGTGCCTCTGAGAGGTTTGTCCAGGATCTGATAGAGTACGGTGTGGTGGAGAAGACAAAGTAAAGCGAGGGGAAACTAAATTGCATACAGACATTCCGAATACTAATGACTTACGATGTAAATAAACCCGGATCATGTACATAATAGAGATCTGACAGAGTATGATTCTAGCGGATGTAGCTATGTTATGTATGAGATGTGTGGTGATTGCTGTGGTGTGCTTGAGAAAGAGCTTGAAAGACTTTGTGGTCTTTTAGTTACCCAGTCCCCTGACCAGCTCGCTCTGCAGCGACTTCTCCTGGGACACATCGGTCAACTTTGCGACTGACCGCAAATCGCCCACGATATCTCTGGTCTTTCCAAAGTAAACCTCGTTCAGCACCGATCTCAGTTTTGACTCAATCTCCTCCACCAGGGTGCCAACATTGGCAATGTGAGAAGCTGGGTCGTCAACCGGGAGTTCTCGCTCGGTCTGCCGAGTCAGGTTTCCACTCAATGCCAGAGATCCGAGGTTCTTTGACTTGCTCTGGAGGTCTAGAATGACTGTAGATGTGATTTTGTAAGTGGCCTGTCGTCGGCCGTTGTTGATAACCTCGAACACGTGGATAGAGTCCCACACGCCATCGCCGGCATCGGAATCTTTCTTCAGCAGCACCACACCTGCGAATCCGTCACTCTGGTCCCACAGGTACACACTGGAGATACCGCCCTCGTAGTACAGGTCCCTGTAGATATCAAAGGAGTCGTTGGCTAGAATCTCCAGCTTTCGCAGGTCAGCACTGGGCTCAGGGCCGTCACTGATAGCCGGCTCGTACTCGCCGCTCCAGGGACTTCGGTAACTGTCGCCATCTCGGTTGTAGTCGCAGGTGAGGTACTTCTTTTGAGTCTTTCTACAGGTCTTGACCCCTAACGGCTGGTCAACGGAGGAGAGCAGGTCTTCCGCCAGACCAGGGTTCAGCTTGCACAGGGCATTGACATTGGCCCCAATGTTTCGCGGGTCCAGTCGTCGAAGGAGGTCGAGTGAAGCGTCGAAGGGGTCCTCCATGGCTAGTGTAGACGCTAGAGGGCGCGCTGGGCAGTACAATACACCACATCCAGCGTCTGCACACAGGTTGCTGCTGCTACCACGTCGTAGAACTACACATTATACATGACTATAAGCCTGTCTCCGTTCAATCTCAGGCTCTTCAATTGCCTCAATAGCTTTAAAGTAGCAAGTCTCTATAGATTGGGTAAGCGTTGCCAGCCCTCTGGCGCACCGGGACACAGTCAGAAATGCCCTACGAATCCCTTCCGTACCTTTGCTGCCAATACCCCCAGCTCACCAGAAACAACTCTCTTATTGAACACAACTCTTGACTTCATTTAACGATATATCCCAAATCCTGCACAATCTAGGAACAAACCAATCTAAGTAGATCGCCGATCCTCACGTGACCTGCCATAAGGAGCAAAACAATACCCCGCGATAAGGACCGATAATCGATAACATTGCGCACACAAGGAACATGAGATGGGCCGTACTGGGTCTAGTAGGCGGCGTGGCTGCCAACATTCATCAAGCGGGGACATGTGCTATGTACGGTAGCGTGAGTATAACCTTGCAGTGTCGAGACTAACAAGTGTGGCAAAAAAGGCCTATTTGGATCCGAACTACCTTGCCCAGAGCAAGTTAAGGCTAGAGAGCCCGATACCGAGACTAGGAATTTGCTGGTGGAAGTTTGTGGCGATAACTATGCCAGCGGTAACGTCTGCTGCGACATTACGCAGGTCCAGAACCTACAGAAGAATCTCAAGAAGGCCGAGAGTCTAATAGCCTCGTGTCCCGCTTGTAAGGAGAATTTCTTCCAGTTCTTTTGCAAATTTACCTGTTCGCCTGACCAGAGTTTATTTGTTAATGTCACTGAGACGGCGGTTTCGAGGTCAAAGAAAGATATCGTCACGGAGCTAGATCATTATGTGGACCCGGACTTTGCCAGCGTATTTTACGACTCTTGCAAAGATGTCAAGTTTTCGGCGACGAACGGTTATGCCATGGATCTGATTGGCGGCGGGGCAAAAGACTACAAGGCTTTTCTGAAGTTCATGGGCGACGAGAAACCTCTACTCGGTGGCTCTCCCTTCCAAATGAACTTTCCCTGGGACGATACCCCGAAAGAGATTGTGAGATCAAATCAGAAGGTGTACAAGTGCAATGATGAAGACCCGCACTTCAGGTGTGCCTGTGCTGACTGTCCAGAATCGTGTCCAGAGTTGAAGCGACTAAGCCCACCTGGCAGCTGTCACGTGGGCAAGCTGCCTTGCTTTTCGTTTTCTGTCATCATGGTGTATCTTGGAGTGATACTGGCCGCAGGGGGTGCTTATTATGGATTCAAAGCGTACAAGTACTTTTCCACGAGAAGCGAGGAGAGCAGGCGGCTACTCTACGAGGAGGAAAGCGATGAAGAGGATGATTACTACGAGTACCGACGAAAGTTCTTTGCAGATGCAAATCACGTGCGAGCTCCGTATCCGCTGAATACGAAGCTACAAGGCTGGCTCTCGAAGCTGGCGTATTTTTGCGCCGTTTACCCCGGAATTGTGATAGGATCGACGTTGCTGATTGTGTTTGTGCTGTCTCTTGGAATACTGAGGGCGCAGCTTGAGACGAATCCCGTGAGACTGTGGGTGAGTCCTACCTCGCCTGAGTTTGTCGAGAAGCAGTTTTACGATGACAACTTCGGCCCGTTCTACCGAACGCAACAGATTTACCTCGTTTCCGATGAGAAGCCTGTGATGGAATATGATGTGCTCAAATGGTGGTTCGGCGTGGAAAAGAGAGTCAGCGAACTAAAGACGCTCTCTGGCGTGGCGTTGGACGATATTTGCTTCAAGCCTCTAGATCCTGACAGTGCCTGTGTCGTGGAGTCTTTTACACAATATTACGGAGGTGTCTCGGAAGCCTTTCCCACAAACTGGCAGCAAAGCCTTAAGGAATGCACCAACAGTCCTGTCTCGTGTCTGCCTCCTTTCCAGCAACCCTTAAAGAAAGAACTGCTGTTTGGAGGGTACCAGAACGAAGATGTGCTTACTTCAAAAGCGCTGGTGGTAACTTGGGTGGTCAACAACTATCAAGACGAGGGATACACAGATCGTGCCATTGAATGGGAGCAGGAGCTAGAGCGCCTGCTGCTGGCGGTCCAGCTTGAAGCTGAGTCTAAAGGTTTGAGACTGAGCTTCAACACTGAAATGTCGCTGGAGAAAGAACTGAACAAGTCAAGCAACACAGACGCAAAGATCGTCGTCCTGTCCTACTTGTTTATGTTTCTATACGCCAGTGTTGCCCTTGGCGGGGTAATTCCTGGCATTGGACGACACAGCTTGGTGCGATCAAAATTTTCACTAGCGCTGTTTGGAATATTCGTTGTGTTACTGTCAGTGGTCGCGTCTGTCGGCGTATGTTCCTTCCTGGGAATCAAGGCCACTTTGATTATCGCCGAGGTGATTCCGTTCCTGGTACTGGCAGTTGGTGTGGACAATATCTTTTTGCTCACTCATGAGCTGGAGAACATGACCCTATCCTACCCCAATGAGTCTGTGGAAGAGAGAATTTCGCGGGCCGTGGGCTCAATTGGGCCTAGTATTCTGCTTTCAACTTCTTGCGAGTTTGTGGCCTTTGCCTTGGGTGCCTCCGTCGCTATGCCTGCCGTCAGGAACTTTGCCATCTACTCAGCGGGTGCCGTGCTCGCCAATTCGCTGCTTCAGCTTACTGTCTTTGTCTCGGCATTGACACTGGATCAGAAGCGAATGGAGGAGGGCAGATACGACTGCGCCCCGTTTCTGAAGGCACCAGGAAAATACTCACGAGACTCATACTCTTCCGTTAGTACCCGAGCCTTTGGTGATTTGGCAAAGTTCAGCGAGCCGCTACTTTCAAAGACCATCAGACGGTACTACGCACCTTACCTGTTGAGGCCGACGGTTAAAAAGCTTGTCGTGGCTATTTTCGCTGCTTGGGTCGCGATATCAGTGGCTTTGCTTCCAGCAGTGGAACTAGGTCTCGATCAGCGATTGGCAGTTCCCTCCGATTCGTATCTGGTTGATTACTTTGACGACCTCTATGCGTACTTCAACACCGGACCACCAGTCTACTTTGTGACTACAGATGTCAACGTGACGGATCGAGCTGGCCAACAGAAACTCTGTGGAAGGTTCACCACCTGTGACAAGTTCTCTTTGGTCAACATCATAGAGCAGGAAAGGAAGCGTCCAGACGTCTCTTATATCATAGATCCCGCCACCAGCTGGTTAGACGACTTTTTGCAGTGGCTCAACCCGTCGCTAGACCAGTGCTGCCGATACAAGAAAGGCACAGATGAGTTCTGTGCTCCCAACGCTCCGTCCAGGCGATGTGACGTCTGCTACGCTGACAAGCCTTATGATTCTCGGATGACTGGGTTCCCAGAGGGAGAGGAGTTTATCACCTTGTTCAAGCAGTGGATCGCGTCGCCTTCCGATCCCTGCCCTCTTGGCGGGAAGGCCCCGTACTCGTCCAGCATCAGCCATGCAGGTAACCTCATCAAGTCGTCTGTGTTCAGATCATCTCATATTCCGTTGAAGTCTCAAAGTGACTTCATCGAGGCCTACGCAAGCGCTAGGCGAATCGCCCGTGACGTTACACAAGCAACGGGCGTCGATACCTTTGCATACTCCAACTTTTACATTTTCTTTGCACAGTACTCTACTATTGTGGGAGACACTGTGAGACTGCTGGGCACTGCCCTGAGCGTGATGTTGGCTCTGTGCATACTGCTGTTGGGCTCTCTCAGAACAGCATTTGTGGTCACCATGGTCGTCACATGCATCATTGTGAACATCGCTGGAGTGATGGCAGTTTCTGGCATCAGTTTGAATGCGCTGTCTCTGGTTAATCTCGTCATTTGCGTTGGAATTGGCGTGGAGTTCTGCGTGCACGTGGCTAGAGCGTTTACTTTCACACCAAAAGTAACCACGTCAGGCCTCATTGGTGCCTCGCGATCAACACGAGCTTTGAACGCATTAGTCGGTGTGGGAGGCTCGGTGTTTGGCGGCATTGCGTGCACTAAACTTATTGGAGTCCTCGTGCTGGCATTCACGCGATCTAAAATCTTTGAGGTCTACTACTTCCGCATGTGGCTGTCTTTGGTATTGATTGCTACTACACACAGCTTCATACTGCTGCCAGTCCTGCTGAGCGTAATTGGAGGCGCTGGCTACATCCTGAGCTCAGAGGACAACCTACCCAGCGACTTGGTCAGCCGGCTCTACGATAACGAAAGCGTGGGCTTTGACAGCGACGACGAATAACGACCTATTTATGTACTAATTTGATGCTTTACTTTTCTGAAACTACATATATGATTACCGTTAAAATACATCACGTGACCAAACCGTTTGGTCACGTGAGACGTACAATTCGGCATCTGCATCTCGCTGAAATCTATCGGCAATGATCCACGAACTGAAAGTACCCAGGACGTCGATATCCACGAGTACAGACGCGCTCAAATGGAGTAAAGATGGACGTATCGCGCTAGCTTCAGGCAGCGTTGTCACGATACTAGTGAGTAGTTCCACACGAGCGCTGTTGTCTAATACAGAGCCCTTCGGCATCCAAAAGCCTGGAAGAGCCCGCCAGAGCAGATGAACTATATGATTTGACCACAACGACATCTATTGAGGACGTGGATCACTACATTACGCGCTATGCCTTGAGAGAAGATGAGGAGCACTCAATTGGCGCTACTACAGCTGAAATCATTGTCGTTGACATCGAATGGTCTCCAAGCGGTCTGACAGAGATGCGAGAGAGTTACCTTTGTGTTCTCACTACAAGGAATGAAGTACTGGTATATGAACCGCGAGGGAACCCCAATCTGGGAAAATGGCATCTCAAGTATTACATGAACCCCATCCTGGTGGACTTTTTGAACTTTCAGTCACCACTGAAGGACGAGCAGGTGGTTCAGAGCAGAATTCACGCAATCACATGGTCGGATGCCTGTGCCTTAGACAAATTCAAGTGGGGCACGTCATTTCTCGTCGTGGGCACAGAAGGTGGATGTGTCGCTGTTGTCCAGGTCTACTCAAACACTTTTGAGGAACAGCTGAAGTTCAAGCAAATAACGCAAGTGGGCAAAGAATGGGTTACGCATGTGTGTTTGTCGCCGTGGGTTCAGAGCGGAACGAAGTTTCGGGCCCTGTTGGCTGTCGCACAGCACAACAATCAGGTTACTGTTCTGGCTCTGGACTATGACTCAGAAACAAATGAAGTCAGTTTCGGAGAATCAAGCGGTATTCTACAACCCTCCCGTTTTGCCGTGTCGACATTGGCGTGGCTCAAGACTGCACGTGGTTTCGTACTATGCGCTAACCGAACAGCCCACCTTCACGTATTCCATTTTGGCCAGCCCACATCAACGGTGACTTCTGCTCACGCAATTCCTACAAACTTCGCCTCCACATGCTCTGGTCTTGCCATGTTTTCAGATCAAAGTGTCGCGAGAATAGCGGCACTGTCATGTCGCGGCCAGGTCTTCAGTTGCGACTTCGACCTGGAATCGTCCCAGCTGACTGATTCGACTGCCTCGGAAAACATCATCTCGCCTTTCGTCATAAAAAAGTGCAAGAGTGTTGCTGCAGCGGCATCAGCAGCCCCCTCGGCGGCCCCAGCGCTTATGAACGGGGTGCCGCTGACATCAGGCAACGTCAACATTGACTTCAGCTGTTTTGGAGTCATTGTTCATTCACAGGGGACATACCTCGCTGTCGCCTACGGACTGCATCAGGCCGAAAAGCTGAGGTTTCCAATCAACTCCGAGCAGAACCGAAGAATAGGCCTGCTTCCGATCAATCCTGGCCAGGGCATGCCGGTGCCTACTCATATTCTGGAGGGCTCGGCTGCTTCTACTTGGTGGGCTACAAAGGCTCTCATCAAGGCTGCCAACAAATCTGATCGAGATGACTACTTTTTAAAAATCAAACAGGGACTTACTTACTCGCTGCCAGAGAGCGTGCATGAAGGAGATGGGGACCTTTCACAAAAACTAACCCGAGTTCTGTTCAACAATTCGCGATACGATACATTGAGATTGCTGGATCACCTCGAGACGCTGGGCGAGGCAGGAAAGAACTCAGGCACGGCTTTTGAAGAGATCCAGAGGGCGCTGGCTGTGTGCGTTTTGACTTTCGTGAAACAACACCCAGAGCTGGAAATTGCCGAGCTGGATCAAGCAGTGCTGCAGGCTTACAATGCTTTCGTTTCAGATGACCTGAAATACAGGCCCGAGGGCCCTAACGTGTTCCCCGTGGTGATCAGAGAAACACCTAATGGCCCCATCTCGGAGCTGTTCGACATGTCCGATCACACTTCTCTTGACTCCATCACATCGGTCGAAAACCACACCTGGCGACGGTGCTCCGTCAGTTTACTGCCTTTGACAAACGTTAATGTCCTCACTTGTGGAGGCTGTCTGAGAAAGGTCGTCAAAGTTGACGAGCTCAGTGGTGTCGGCGAACTGGTAAAGACGATTCTGCAAACCGTTGACGCATGCGTTTACTGTGGAGGACGTTTCTACAGAAGGTACTAACTTATTAATACATTAATCATTACACATTATGGCTATTCTTCCTTCTAAATAGGTTCTTCATTCTTCGTGCGGCCTTATGCTTTGAGGTTTTGCCGCTTGCGCGAATTCTTGAGAAGGACTCATTGAAATGCTTGATGGGCTCATTGCACACGTCCGAGAACATGTTCTTCCACTCCCTGATCTTGTTGCTGTAGCTCCATTGTGTCATGATCGACACAAAAGCAGAGGACACCAGCAGCGGGACAGAGAGGCTGTCGCTCATTGGGTTCAAATAGATAATGTCGTATGCAATCGTTGCGTCTGAATTGGGTATATGCTTGGCCTGTGCAAGCACTCGCTTAGATCCTCCAACGGGCACCTGTCCACCCAGCTGAAGAATTTGATCCTTTGTCCATTGGAACCATGTGGGGATGTCATTGTAGGTGCCATGGCCATTGAAATGCATGTAGGTTGAACAGAATGGTCTGTTTCGTTGAAGCTGGAACAAGACCTCTCCGCAGGTTCCATAGGGACTCATTGAGCTGACACTAGTGTGCAGCGTTTCATCCAGCGAGATCCAGCTAGAGAATACTCTGCTTTTAGCGCCCATGGCCACGCGGATAGATCCAATGCGATTACCTGTAACGGCGTCCTGGATGTACCATTTCGTGGCGCCAACGTTCTTCTTCCAACGTCGCTCGGTGAACATGTAGACGCATCGGCCAAACTCATCAAATACCTTGACGGTATGTCTATCCTCGGATTTAAGTCGCAGCTTTTCGGTAGATGAGGTGTTGGAAAGACCAGACACCAAAACAGGTGGAGACTTTAAGCGCCGGGGTGGAGGGACCGTTTCCCCTTGCATTTTCTTGTGAAGCTTGTGCCCAGCGACGGCAATTGAAACAACAGAAGCAACGCCGGCCATAGCGGAGCAAACTGCAAGCGCAGTGCCAGCGGTGGGTGTAGCCATGATGGATGATGATGAAATAAATGGGGGCGATAATATACAATAGGTGCCGCCCATCGTGCGGCTGATCACGTGCCATCAGATAAGGATATATGCGATGATATGCATGCACGGGCCACGCCTGCAAGCTTAGCGGGCGATTCTCTCATTAGATTTTGTTGGCAGGTCAGACTTAAGGTAGTAGACCGGCCTGTGCTGTTTACTCCTTTGCGGCTATAGGCTCTGTACTCCGGGCCTCTTCATCTGCTTGCTTATTGTGATGTTTCTCATCATACGACTCGTCTGGCAAGTGAGGAACGCTGGACCGCTGCGGCCAGTAAGTCATCCAAGCCTCGGTGACATCGAATCCTGTCAAGTCCACCACAAAGTCGCCCGGCCTGTAACGTCCCTCTAAAGAATTAGTTGGGTCATGCAATGAACATAGGGCTCTATTGTGTAAGAGAGCAGTGTGATGCTGGAGGTCTAGTCTGTTTCTAATCATGCAATCAATCAAGGCATCACGTGCCTGTCGTGGAAACTCGTCTCCATATTTATTCCAACGCTCAATAAAGTCTTTTGAGAATTTGGTGTTCTTCACAAAGAACGAGGCGTCTAAGAGTCCTTGAGGAGATTGCGCGAGGACGAGATCTGTCTGGTTAGTTTCGCCTGGAAACATCACCCCTTCCTTGTACTGAAGCTCCGTGTCTAGTAGTGGTAGCCCATAGAGGGTGTTGTCATTGAGGTTCTGCTGATCGAGGAGGTCTTGGAGGGAATAGTCGTGGTTCATGATGATTGCGTCAGTAGTGAGCCACCAGAACCACTTTGCCTGACTGTGCTGGCGCATTGCATACTTGAGAGCAGAGATTTTGGTCCACTCGTCGCTGCGAAACCACTGGTAGAAGGGGTCGTCCGTCACGTTGACCACCTGGTGGACGTATCCGTGCATGTGGGTGTAACTGAATCTGTTTTCCATAACCATGGCGAGATGATCTGGGGCAATGTTTTTCTCGTCAAAGGCCGTGACAATGACGAAGTCGCTGGGCTCGGCGTTGAACTCTGTGAACGGTTCCGGTGCTGAATACTCGCCCTCTATTGTCGAAACCAGCTGCGCCAGCATATTTTGAATCCGCTGTGTTCGCGAGTATGTCTGTCTCTGGTCTACCGAGTGAACCGCGGCTAGTCTGCTACCAAACACAGACATGCTCATGAGAGATGTGAGGCCTAGCAACAGTATGAGGACCGCCTTCACGTCCTGGAAGCTGGCAATCAGGCCCGCGACACACTGGCGAAAGCGGCTAGGTATCATTGTTTATCAGCTAATACACAGAACTGGGTATGCTTTAATTGCTGTGAAATACCGTACGAATGCTGTCCAAATGCTGCCCTAATGCTGGCCCATCAGCAATGCCAGGAGACAAGGATGCCAGGAGCGATGGAGTAACACACGGCCCTATACACGAGCCATTATAGAAAATCTTGGCGCAGCAGTGCATACTTACGTATAAGGTTACACGCGGTTACATAGTCTGCCATCACGTCGCAGGGACCAGGGCGCAATCAAGCCCACTTTGAAACCTGCTCGCTTCTGCAACATTGCACTCAATTACACACTGCTAAATACTATTGTACTGGCCCTCAGCCTGGCATTTTACTCGTCTCTGGAGCTTCCGGTATGAAGGGGGATCTACGCACGCGATGCATGTGAACGGACTCCGCGTACAGATCGGTACAACCGCCGTACTCCGCATTGTCAGAAGCTTAGCTGATTCAGAGAAAACTCGGAAAACGCATATCGGCTGCAATCGGACTACCGGCATTTGTCCGACGTACTGAAACGTGCCGTATCGGTCGCATCTGCCATGACAGCAAACGCCGTACAGATCAAATCTCGACATTGTTACCTTGACCCATCGTATATCCGTTAGAAGTACCTACACGTGCTGTTGACGTGCTGTTGTACGCGTACCGTATAGTTAAGCCCCTAGAGACTAATTATAGATGTTGTGCCGTCATTATGCATACCAGCACCCTGGACGCGTCACGCGACCACGGTACGTTGCTCCGGTTGGACGCTCGGAAAAAGTTAAAGTGGGATACCTAACTTCATCTGATAACCGCGGTTAAGCTAAATATAGTCCAGTCCAACATCTCCGCCACACAGCGGAATGAGGTCACCAAGCCTTCAAGCCTCGCTTAAAATAATCCGGCTATTCCGAGACCTTGGCGACCCCGGAACTCTGACCGGACTGCTGTGGTCTGCATAACATGTCTGTCCGTTCGCTGTTTATAATGCTGTCTGTGTGCCAAGTAGTCGGCGCTGATCCGTGAACGGCTAAGTTCTTGGCCAGTTACGGCTGCTCCGGCCCCGGATTGTGCGGATAGAGTTCCAGGTCTTGACAGAATTCGAAATCGGGGGGAATGTCACCTCGAATTCCTCAAACTCAAATAAGCGTTCCAAAACACACCCACGGTAGACGAAAATGGGATTTGCAATGGTCCCGGAATCAACATAAAGTTGATAAACTGCGTGGCAGGCCAGATGCAGTACATCAGCGCAATCGTTGGCAGGTACCGTTGCTTTAGCTTCTCTATCACCGCAGCCTTGTCCCCTCCCTCCATAACAATTGTCGTGTACGTAAAGAAACCCGCGAGTGATAGTGGCGAGAAACACAGCTGGTCTGTCAATACTCGCCTCAACGTCGACAAAAACTTGTTGTGCTCGTCAAATGAACTGTTCAGAAAAGCGTACCACGGCGACTGAAAGAACGATAGAATGAAACCCCATATCGTAAACAATGTCAGTCGCCGGAAATGAAACACCTCTGGTTTGGACACTGGCGGAATAACCGGCGTGACGACCTCCTCGTCCAGCCCCAGCTCTAGCAAGTCGTCGTCCTCGTCCAAAATAATGCGCCTTGGTCGGCCCTTCTCGATAATGTACTTGACGAACAATCCACCCTCTTCTTCTCGGGGAACAAAAGCCATCATCGACGTCAGTGTCTGTGCTAACGTGTCTGCTAGGCCATACAGCAAAATGTTTGTAACCATCATGGTTAGCAGCGCTCGGTCGGCGTACATCTCTCGAAATCTCATAGTCAGTCTGATGAGAAACGCTCCATAGAGACAAATCATAATCCAGTTCAGTATGGGAATCCGTAGTATCCGATATTGCGTCAAAAAGTCAACAACCATCTCCCGGCATTGTTTTAGTTTAGATGTGATAAAGTCTTGTTAGTAACAACTCAAGGCATAGCAGACTCCACATTAATATAGCTTATCGATGCATCTGCGGCTAACCTTAACGGTATAGCAACCCTTATTTGCTCATCTCCACCCATCATACAGCTGCTTCGAGCTTCACCTGTCTCTACTCACACATGGGCTCATCCTCTTCAAACCTCACATTGCTCGACCCTCGAGCCAATACGTCTGGCCCTCGTAACTCCACCATTGCCACTATTGCCGTTACAGAGGCATTGCGATAAGAAGTCCCACTAGGGTTAGGTTTGCGATAAGGCACGTGACGTATCCCACCGAATCACGAGTCGAAAGTGAGGGCCCAGCCCTAAAGCTTACAAGCTGCACCACGTGACCCGAAAACTTCCTAATTTGTCGTATCCTCCCAACGTGACTGCGTTGCTCGCACCCAGGAAGACACTCACAAAAGTTCCAGTAATCAATCACCACCAACACACAACATGCTGATTCCAAAGGAGGAGCGAAAGAAGATCCACTTGTACCTGTTCAAGGAGGGCGTTGCCATCGCCAAGAAGGACTACAACCTCGAGAAGCACGAGGACATTGGCGTCAAGAACCTGTACGTCATTAAGGCCCTGCAATCTCTGACCTCCAAGGGCTACGTTAAGACCCAGTTCTCATGGCAATACTACTACTACACTCTGACCGACTCCGGTGTTGAGTACCTGCGAGAATGGCTGCACCTGCCAACCTCCATCGTTCCAGACACTCACGTTAAGCAGACTCGAGCCCAGCTGCCAGGTGGCCGACCACAGGGTGAGCGACGACAGCGAAACTTCGACTCTGAGGGTGGATACCGACGACGAAACGACAAGGAGTCCGCCCCAGGCGAGTTTGCTCCTCAGTTTAACCAGTAAGCGTACCGCGGGACTATGGTCTAGTGGAGCGTTGTCAGCACTGGTTCGCCGAAGGATTAAATGACACGGGAACTGGCGCTGGAAAATAACATGAAAACGTATACGTATGTTAATAAAACTTCTGCGAGAAGCGGAGGATATTTTGCACGACATTCAATCATTAGGAGACTAAGCAGCAAAAGAAGCCTATAGCGAGTGCTGTGCTCTTCGGAGTAATCCAGTATATCGTCTTGGTATTTGAGGGCTGCTGAAGTTTATCTCTCCGTAATTGGCGCCCATCAATGCTTGTGTTCATAATTCCAGAAACTGGGTCGTGTCACGCCGGAAAGAAACAGATGTGATTCCGGGGAATGAAACTGCAGATCCAGCATAGTTGACGCGTCAACCGGTAGCAAGGGTATCGCGTGCCAGCGGGTAATATAAGTAATGCAAGGTACTTGGGTGAGACCACACGTGGGGATTAGTTGGTCTAGGCCGATGCACACGTCGTGTGCACGGCTATCCTCATCGAGCTATGTCCGCTGATTTCCGGTTTCAGAACCTGTGATGGAGGTGATGTGCTACCCCCACAAGCTTCCATGTAGTTGTGCCAGTGAGATATGCCGCTTAGCCGGTGGTCAGACGTGAACTGTCAGGCCTAAAGATGATGTCATTGACTGAGGGTACTGTGCATGTTCATCATCAGGGATGCAATTCTTCCAAGTCCGCACTTCTTGCCGTTTAGTGGTCGGGGAGAGTCTGAGTTCCGTGACGCGCATCCCGCGCTCTCACCCTGATGCAACTGCATGCGTTGGCGTGCGTTTCTGAACAAGGAGGGCCAAACGCAGCCGTGCATAACTTGCATACCCACTGTCTGACGGCCCAGCTGAAGTACAAACCTGAAGACCGTAGTGCGTCATACGTCATCGACGGCCTCGGCTTTGCCTAATTGGTCGAAAATCCATTAAATCCGCTTAGTCAGATTTATGTGATTTGAAAAATTGGCATGTGATAATTACGTCCGCAGCTGGCTAGCTGCCGGCTGGGGTCGGTATTCATATGTGACATTAAGTTGGGGCGCGGACTCGGGTGTGAGTCAGATTGCCTATTTCATAATGTGCGAACACCGTGGACCCCGTAATTGTGTAAATCGATCTAAAATTAACGGGATTTGCCGAGCATTCCCGTATATGCAGACACAGTTGGCGCCGCACTAACAAAATGTCGATTAGCGAAAAATAATTTTGTCCTGCCACAATGATAGTGTAGACTTGATCCACTATTGCATTTGCATTTCAGAGCTCTCCACTAAAAATAAAACAAATAACTTGGCTGGGAAAGCTGCTGGCGATCGGGTTTCTGAGGTCGGAGGCTAGGTCGGAGGTTTGCTTTTCTTTGGTCGGTGAACACAGCTTGCTCACCGCCCCCGCTACCCCTTAGCTAGCCAAAACGCGTGACACGCGCAATCTAGCAGCACCCGTTTACAGTACGTGATTAAGATTTCTGGCGCCGCGCGCGCCAAGCGAAAGTAGTTAATCTACCAGCTACAAATGACCGCGCCGCTGTTATTAGTAGACAGCGGAGGGCTCGTACGTTTTTTTGCAAATCTCATGCAAGCTGTACAGCCGTCTACTACGCTACAGGTTGCGGGCCCGCTACAAGCGCGCGGGCAATACTTACTCGAAATAGCATGAACCACCCCCTAGATCTGCATTCCGAGCTCCGATTTGTGCTCACCGTGCAAGGTTGTCTATATTTAGCAGACCCACTCAGTCTCCAGCAATATGTCGCGACATTTCACGCGTGAAACTGGCTGCAGGCGTTCAGGCACAGGCCGCCACCCTAACCCTGGGACCGCACCCCCAACGCCTTCCGTATTGAGGCGTTGGGGGTTTCACGATGAGTGACCGCCTCACGCTGCTGCGCTTCTCCGCTTTTGTGCATCCCACCCAATGTGATGATGCATGCGGCCGCGACCGTTTCTGCCGTTGACACGGCTGAACGACGGTCGACTCAGCCATTTTGAATTTGTCATTTTGTCGTTGAAAATCAGTGAAACCTTTCATTAGCAGAGGCGTACGGGCGTTTATTGGTGCCGCCGATTGCCGACTGCCGATTGCCGACGAAAGCTTGTTTGTTTGGAGCATACTGGGGCCGGCGGAATGACTTTGAAACCATATTGACCACTGAATTTTGAAATACTTTTTCACTGCCGTGATACAGCCACACTGCAGGAACGAACTCTATGTGACACATGCGTGATCTGCTCTGCCGGGAGGGACTTAATTCAACTGATAGGCCCGGCGCATATGCCGGAAGTTCAAATTTAGGGCCCACGATCGTGCATTTAGCACGTGACCGTATTTGAGAAACAGTTTTAGAAACAGGAGTATTGTCTAGAAGGGGAATTGCTGATACAATGACAGCCGAGGCCAGTAGGAAAACACCACAGAGGCCAGAAACATGGGCAGTAATGGCACTGAAACACAATCAAACTAAACGGTAGTCAAATTCAAAAGCAATCTATATAAATTTGGGCGGCAGAGTTAATGTTCACTCGAGCGCTGGCACGCTCGTGCCGTGTTGTCTATAAATATTGTGTGGTGCCCCCAACTTCGGATACAACGCTGCAGCTCGACGCGCTATCCCAACACCATCTTTGTTCTATTTTTACACACACCACTAACAGTAATACTAACCACCACACCAGCACTTTTCATACACACAAAATGGGACGACGTAAGATTGCCATTCAGCCTTTGACTGACGAGAGGAATAGATCAGTGTGAGTATGCCAGCTATGCATGGCGAACCCGTGGAACCATGGGCGGTTAAAGCTGCTGGTTAGCGGGTAGTAAGCCGGTACTGGGCATTGAATTGAGAAGTGCATGTATGATGACATGAACTTTGGGGGCTTTGGGGGCTCCGTTTCATTTCACGGGATATGCTAACAAGAACATTCCTAAAACGGAAGACTGGACTCTTCAAGAAGGCACACGAGCTAGCGGTGCTGTGTCAAGTTGACATTGCCGTCATCATCATTGGTACCAACAAGAAGTCGTTTGACTTTTCATCGTGCGGAACAAAGAACATAATTGCAAAGTTCGAGAGTGTAAGTACAGCCGGCAGTGCAGCACAGCCCTAACGTAGACTACTCCGCATGAATCCAAGGGCCCTGAGGACTTTTACGAAAAGGGCGGCTCGTCTCGGGGGGCAAAGAATGACACTGATGACGAGGAAGATGAGGAAAAATCAGACATTTCAGAGTCGCCGCCACCAAAACCAAGAACGAGGAAGCATTCACGTCAAGCCTCTCAGGCTCACATGACTCCTCAGATGCAGCAAAGAACACCCCAATCCATGGCTAACCGGACGCCGCCTGTCCAGCATCAGCACACTCCACAGATACAGCAGACACAGCAAATGCAACAGGCACAAATGCAGCAACAGCAGATGCAGCAGGGACAATACACAGCATACCCTCCCCTTTATCACCAGCTGCAACAGCAGCAGCAACAACAACAGTTTATGGGACACCAGCGGCGTGGATCCACGCCGATAGAACCCGAGTATCAGATGCCGGTTAACCGTAAGGTCCAGTATCATGTTCCGGCGCGTTCCCAGTCGGTAGACATTTCTAGAAAGCAAGAACAGTATCAGCATCCCCTGGCAAACGTGACTGATGCCTCGCTGATAGCCAAGTACGCTCTCTCTCCCAAAGTTCCGCCTCCAAACATGGGGAACGCGGCACTGAGGCCAAAGCTTAAGGTGCAGATTCCGCTCGGCGAGTCTGGCGAGTCAATTTCGTCTGCAGACAAGTCCAAGCCGGCTTCGGACGACGCTCAGAGCTCGGCTGGCCCCAAACCAGACTTGCACAAGCGAGCAGGCTCCAGTTCCGGCGGACATTCCACCCCGCAGCCGCTTTCTGGTGGGCAGCAGGTTCCTGGCGGACCTGCTAGCGCTGGGTGGAGTTCTTCATTGTTGTTGCCACCTCCTAGTCCGTCTTCGTACATGACTGGTCAGCAGGCAACACAGAGCACTTCGGGCCCCGGAAATCCGTTTGTGAGGCCGCCCTTGATGGGTGGGCTGGGTAACGGAGAGCAGACACCATTATCGGCGGCCCTTCCAAGCAAGTACGTTACGGATCTGCTGCCGTCACCTTCGCACTTTTATGGCTCGGAATGGTCAATGAATTTTGGGCCGTTTTCGGCGCAGGCCTCGGGACCTAGCACAGCGTCAGCGGCGGGCAATATAGGCATGGGTATATCGCTAGGGTCGAGGTCGCATCTAGCGTCCGATATGCTACCGTCGCCCTTGCAGTTTAGCACACCAGTCGTTGCATCCAGTTCACACCAGGGCGAAAAAAGAGAAACAGACGGGCACTCGAGCTCGCCTAAACGTGTAAAGCTAGAGGACAAGTAGGCCATTTTGTATTTATAGTTATTTATTCTAATTGCCGAGCAGGCGGGAGATTACTGGTTTGATTACCGCTTACTCGGTGGGAATCCTAAAAATAGCACCGTTGCGCAAAATGAGCGCGTACAGCAGCCTCAGTCCCTGCGGCCCTTACCCCCACGATTTTGACGTAAGGCTAGAGTGAGGAGAATTCAATTGAGCTTACATTTGAATACATGTAAACTATTCCCCGTAATCTTCTACCATTTTAGGTCGTTTGAGCGAGATCAACCCAGCAACCAGGCAAAGGAGCTCGGTCGGTATCCGTGACAATCAGGGCTCGACTGCTTGATATGTTGCCAAAACTGCAGATAGCATCACATAAACTTCTTACAATTGCGAGCGATTTACCGCAGCTAATCCACTCTTTGTGACCGCAAGACACTGCCTGGCGAAGAAGAAAGCACCCGCTGCACGAGACGAGGAAAGTTGTGGGGTCGCGCTGTTCACGACTAAACTTTAATGGTTAATCGAGCACGCTACCTGGCCGTTTCACGTCCTCAATCAATTTCCATACTGCCGCGGTGAACTTGGCAGCCATATAGCGTTAAATCCCTTATACGGAGCATACAATGAGAACAAAGGAAGTTCTTCAACTGGAATACTAATCAAACAAAGTCGCCGTTCCACGACAATCGCAAGAAAATAATACCTCAGTGTACCGCACATTGTTCTGTACGATCTAGCGGTTACGCTAACACGTCATGTTCTACGGAAGTGGGTGCATTAGTAAGTGCGCGTTCACCGTGTGAATGTATCTCCCACCATGAATCATGGTCACGATGCCTTCCTGGAGCCATGGTTGGAGCTGCCTGAACCCGTCCACCAGGCGGTAATTGCCAACACGGCTCAGACAAAAGTTTGGCACGACTTTTTCTACGGAATTCTCAAGGCCTGTATGGTGTTTGGTGAAGACTTCCAGTTAAGCTACCGCTCGGACTGGGTGCTCAGTGAGACGGGCTATACGGTCAAGACGGATCTAGGCATTGCGTTGGTTCTCATTCAGGTCGATAAACTCGAAGACAGTATAATGCTGGAATCTTTGGAGCGAATAAGACGACCGGCCCATGTTCCAATTTACGGAATACTCACCACCGGACCACAAACAAAGTGGTACAAATATGAAGGTGAATTCTGGCACGTGGTCTCATCAGAAACAGGCACAGCAGAGGACACTGCTAAGGCGCTGTTTGGGATTTTGTTGGAGAGTTGGTGCGCTTGGTATAGAGTGCAAGACGAAATTGTCCAAGATTTGCGAGGAGCAAAGTCACGACAACAAGCGTCGGCATCATTCGAGGCTCTCAGTAAAAAGTATATTTATACAGAGTAGCTTTGAGCCTAGGGCGTGTTCTATTGTTTCTGTATGCTGAGCTTGTGTTCATTAATTGGCAGGGCCACGATTCAGTATAGAGGTGGATATAAAGATGGTGACAACACGTTGGTATGTATGATGATAATATTGCTTTGCTTCAGATGCATCGGACATCGTTCTCATTGATGGTAACTAACCAAGTGCGCTGTAACAAATGAGTTAGCCTCACGCGGCTTCTCATTAGGGCCCAACCCTAGTCTCTAAAATACCGTCCCAATCAAATTATAGTGAACGTGCTCAAAACTACTGAGAAGTTGGGAGTTCCCGATTAGGAAAGTCCCGGGAGAGGCACGCAAACACGTAGTGGTGAAGTAACTCTTTTCAACACCAGCACACAAGCAACTTCAACATGAAGCTCAACATTGCTTACCCCGCCAATGGCACACAGAAACTAATTGAAATCGACGACGAGCACCGAGTGCGAGTCTTTTACGACAAGCGAATGGGCCAGGAGGTTGAGGGAGACTCCGTTGGCGACGAGTTCAAGGGTTACATTTTCAAGATCACTGGAGGTAACGACAAGCAGGGTTTCCCAATGAAGCAGGGTGTTCTGCACCCAACTCGAGTCCGACTCCTGCTGTCCAAGGGCCACTCTTGCTACCGACCACGACGAACTGGTGAGCGAAAGAGAAAGTCTGTCCGAGGTTGCATTGTCGGACCAGATCTCGCCGTTCTCTCCCTGGTTGTTGTTAAGCAGGGTGACAACGAGATTGCCGGTCTCACCGACACCTCCGTTGCCAAGCGACTGGGTCCAAAGCGAGCCAACCACATCCGAAAGTTCTTCGGTCTGACCAAGGAGGACGACGTCCGAAAGTTCGTCATCCGACGAGAGGTCACCAAGGGCGACAAGACCTACACCAAGGCTCCAAAGATCCAGCGACTTGTCACTCCTCAGGTTCTGCAGCGAAAGCGACACCTCAAGTCCCTGAAGCTCAAGAACGCTCAGGCCCAGAAGGACGCTGCCGCCGAGTACGCTCAGCTGCTGGCCAAGCGAGTTGCCGAGAAGAAGGCTACCAAGGTCGCCGAGAAGAAGCGAAGGGCCTCTTCCCTGCGAGCTTAAACCACTTCCTTATTGGAGTGGCTTAAAAAGCTATCATGAAGGGGAGCGAACGTTGACGGGATGTAAAGTTATATATAAAAGTGCCCAAAAGTAATGACATGACGGGCCACTGCAGTGGTCTGATTCTTTTTGCATCTCGAACCCTGGTAGCAAATACATCTACATGAGTTGACTTTACTTGTAGCGCTTGTGATTCGTGTTTCTTTTCATCTTGAGTTTAACTATCAGTTGCCTATGACCATGTTCTCTTTACTCAGCTGGCTTCGAACTCATGTTAAAATTCGCTCGCTGGCTCATAGTTTAAAGGAGTCCATGAGATCAGAAGGTGGATACGCCGTAAACTGGGTGAGTTCTGTGAGGCGTGAATTGAACGACGATTTATCACAGGCGGCTACGGTCGCCGCCCTCTGAGTCCATACCCGCTTTCATATTCTTGGCCAACCTCCTGCTCTTGCAGGTGCCACATGCCGAAGCAGTCGCAGGGTTTGGAGACATGCAATATTGGCAGTATTTAGTCACTATTTTCGGCATCAGGTCATCGTACTGGGGAGTAGAAGGACGTCAGCGCGCTTGCTCTGTTTACCAGGCGGTCGGCTAGCCTTATTCGGCTAGCCTCTGACCGCATTGAGCTGGCATACGTATTGTATACTAAAGCCGCTGAACTAACGCTTGCCAGAAACCAGTATGTCGGCCTTGAACGAGAGATGCGTCGATCGAGGCTGCACGCTGCATGGGCCCTCAGAATCAATTCTGGAGAAGTAAGCAAAAGTCCAGCGCTGTACAGACAAGCATCATCTCCAATTTACTGACCGAATGCAGAAGTTTGTTCGGCCATTTCCGGTAAGGATAACCGCAGCATTGACTGTTCGCTGTCGAGTTCTGCAACTCATCCTGTGTAATCGCCGCCTCGCTAGATGTGGTGATCGAGCTCGGCACTGAATACCCATGAAGGATAACGTGCCCCGTTCACCAACCAATACCTCGGCGAGCGAACTAAGCCGAGCACGGGCAGACCCCAGGTCCTTATCTACATCGGCTATTGCGTCTATTGCCGAAACGCATGTCACACGTGATTGTACCTTCCAGTCATGTGACCCGATTCATTATGAACGCGTTTCTGAGAGACACACAGGGCCAATCTAACACACGGTCAAATCCGTGATCAGACGTAGATGAAACTCACGATCCACCAATCTAATTCATTTTCTAGCCCACAGCTGAGCACCACTGACCAACCACCAACCAGACGGCAGTCCTTGACTGTGTGGTACCCCGGTCGCCCGTGCATGCCTCGACCCGTGCCCCAATTCGCCAGCTGTACCCCATTTAACATTAAGCAATTATCCACCTACGTCTTTCCTCTGCGGCTTTCAACGGTCGCCACCACCAAGCAGTAATACAATACGGCGGCCCGAAGCGGATCCGACCCGTATCAGGAGTGGATGCTTAATCCACTTGGCTTTATTCGCCACGGACCTGCGTATCATTGCATGCACTGGTCACCGATGCATGACCGTTAGATCGGCAGCTGTGAGCGAGCGAGACTGTGAACGAAATGGCTGCCAGTGTATATTCATCAAAAGAGCTGACTAGAACTCTTTAGAGACAATCTTTCTTACTTCTATTGTAAAATTCTACCAGCTTATTGCCTACTTGAATCGATCTGGTTAACCCCGTACTATGACATCATCCCTATTACCACCACTTGGCAACACTGCGACCCACTGCCACGCGTACCGGGCATCTCCTTGCCCAATAGAACGCACTCAATTGTAGCACAAGGGAAAAAATACTAGCAACAGCAACAACATGTATTATGTCATCACGTGACACGCGGCGCATCTGACACAGGTGATCCAAAAATATCGAGGTAACCATCTTCTCTAGTATATAATACCTTCACACAACTTTGGTATTGATTTGCGACAACCCTTGATTGTGGTTTACAGTAGTCAATAAGAGGACTTGCAAGAAACTAATCACACATATTCACTACAAGTATGGGACACGACGATTTGCCCGCTTTTCCTACCCCAGGAGAAGCCTTTACCAATGGAACTCCGCTTCCACGACGAGAACACCACAACAGCATGCCATCTGGAATGTATCCACCTTCCAATGGATACCATCTTCACCGGCACAATACTGATGGCTATGATTACGGCCGGTACAGCGGCTATCCACCACCACAAGGCCACCAGCACCACAATTCTTACTCAGGTCCTGCCAATACCTACTACTACCAGCCGCCACCAAGCAGTTCTAGTGGAGTCAGCCCTAGGATGCACTCCACTAGTCCCAGGATGCACGCTACCAGTCCACGAACTGGCCCTGAATCGGGGCTCCGACAGATGTTCAACGCTGTGGACAAGAACGGAAACGGTGTTTTGAGTGAGGGCGAGCTGTGTTCTGCGTTGCTAAATGGTGACAAGACCAAGTTCAACAAGGAGACCGTCCGGCTCATGATCAAGATGTTTGATCAGGACAAGGATGGAGCCATCAACTACGAGGAGTTCAAGAGCCTGTGGAACTACCTTCGAGACTGGCGAAAGATTTTTGACAAGTTTGACAAGGATCACAGCGCCTCCATTACGTACGACGAGTACGTTCGGGCCCTGCACTCGTTTAGATACAACTTGTCAGAGCAGTGTATGAAGCACTTGTTTACGGTTTACTCTCACGGAGACAGGCACGGCCGAGCCATGTCGTTTGACATGTTTGTGCAGAGCTGTATCAACCTGAGACGAACGACGGATAGTTTCAAAAAGTTCGACTCGGATAGGGACGGAATTATCAGTATCGGATTTGAGCATTTTCTGTTGGAGGTTACCGCCCTGAGATAAGCGGACGACACGATGCTAGCGCGAAAACTTTGATTCTGCATCTAATAACACATGGCGAAATAACGCGACTCGATGTTAATTGTATTACTAATGGTTCGGATATAAGGTTGACATAATGACTAACGACACATTGATTTGACAAGACTTCAGACTGACGCGCTTGATAATGATTGGTGATATTGACTGCGTAGTGAGTGCTTCTTTCATGACATACATACAATGCTAGGTGTTTAAGTTCGTCCTGGACCGGCAGCCAGTCGGCCGTGGTCATCAGCAGGCTTTGGCTTATTCTGAAAGATCTCATCAAGCTTCTCGATAATCTCTGGAGTCAGCTTGGCCAAAACCTCGTAGGCTTTGAGGTTCTGGTCGATCTGCTCTGGCTTGGAGGCGCCAATGATAACAGTCGAGACAGCCTTGTTGTGGAGAGCCCAAGCCAGGGCGAGTGGAGCCAACTCGAACCCCAGTTCATTGGCGTAGTCCCGGAACTTTCGAACCTGTTCATGCTTTTCAGGCGCGCCTGGCGTCTTGAAAGCGAAGGCGGCCATGAGCTTGACGAAATCGTCATTTTCGACGTTCTTCTCAGAAAATCGCGAGTCCTTTGGAATGGCGTCGATGTACTTGCCCGTCAGGACACCAGCGGCCAGTGGGGAGAATGCAGTGATGCCGTAGTTGTACAGCTTAATGACTGGAGCGAGCTCGCCCTCGACGAAACTTCGCTCAATCAAGTTGTGTGGTGGCTGATCGGCAATTGGCGCAATCAGGTTGAACTTGGTAGCAATGTGGTGAGCGTGCTCAATTTCAAAGGCAGACCACATGGAGGTACCCCAGTAGTGGGCCTTGCCATTGTTAATGAGCTGAGTGAAACCTCGAACAATTTCCTCCATTGGAGTGTACTTGTCTGGTCGGTGAGCAAAGATCACGTCGACGTAATCAAGCTGTAGTCGCTTGAGAGAGGCGTCGGTGCCCTCAATGATGTGCTTTCGAGACAGTCCTCGGTTGTTGACGTTTGGAGAACCCCAGAAGATTTTCGTGGAGACCACAAAGTCGGTTCGGGGCCACTTCAACTTGGCAATAACATCGCCAAGGAATTGTTCAGCCTCGCCGTATCCGTACTCCTCAGCAGTGTCGAAATAGTTGATTCCGGCCTTGAAGGCCCGGTCAAAAACCGACACTGCCTGCTCCTGCTCAAGCTTGCTCTTACCGCCTAGTGTGATCCAGGTTCCCAGAGAAATGGACGAAACTCGCAGGCCGGAGTTGCCCAGAAATCGGTACTCGTTGTTTGGGACGCTCATGTTTTGCTTAGAATGAATTGATAGTGATAAACCACTGCAGCAATGCTCTTATATAGCTGTCGCTGTCTCAATCGGTATGACGCCATCGACCCCTCCGTTGACCCCACGTACGGCTGAGCTTGGCTTGCGCGCTGGATAGATTTCCTAGGAAGGTTGATATCGGGCCGACTTGCACGTAGTGCCTGCGTGTGCTCGGCATTTGGTGAGTGTTTGTGAGTCACGGGCGGTCATTCTTACAGGGAATCTTCAGGCACATTAAACTCTAAACTTAGTGCATACCGCGGGACCGATTGTAATCACGTAATTCATGTATAGCGGCATGCAAAGCCGGTGGAGGGTGCGCGGCATGGAGAGATGGTGCATTCTATTGGTTGATTGAGCGGTTTCAGAGGTTGGCATTACGTGTTGGCCACACTGTAATGCCTTGAGCTAGCGAATCGAGTCCCCGCGATTGGCTGGCTATCCCGCGTGGTGGGGGCGGGGTACGTACAATAGCCAATGGCGGCCACTGAGATAACCATAGGTTATTTATATTCTCCGGCGATGTGGCCGGTTGTGTTTCGAGCATTGTGCTGGTCGGGGTTCAGACGGATCAGTTGGTGTCTGGTCGTTTAGTGGGTGCCCGGTCGCTCAATGGGTAGCGCGGTCAGATGGGCGTGAGAGCGAGTAGCCAGGCAAGATCTCATCGCCGTTGTAGAGATAACCAAGGCGAACGTGGCCTGACCCAAATTTTGTGGTCTCCTATAACATCACTGGGGCCAGTTCAAGACGGTGTGCGTTGCGGTTAACTTGGCGTCTGACGCTCGCATTGGTGTTCTGTTGTATAGCTGAGGGCCTCTCAGTCTTGAATGTGGGCCGCTCATCGTACTGCTCAGAACAGAGTAGACGGGCAACTCGAAGCGCTAGGAGCTTGTTCGCTTGAACGGTCATGGTGAGTGTATGGATCTCTCCGCAGTGGTAGAGCACACAGCAGTTGGTGTGGCCTGTATAAAACTACTCAATTGACTGCATCACACAATCGCTGACCCCACAATCGTGATTGCGCGCGGCAGGCAAGCAAGCTTCGATCCTCAACTCCACATGATGACATCACTCACGACCCCTCAATTCTCCTCTACACCAATTATGAGGACTTGAACTTTTGTTAAAGCTTCGATCTGATAATACGCGCAACTAAGACACCTGCATTGGTTACTGCCAAGCCATCTCATCACTGGTGATCGATTGAATGTCTGCAAGGCGTCCCTCACGTGGTACATGAAAGCAGATAAGCAGGCGTCTCGTGCACGAATTCTCCTAATTGAGCTTGTAACGTTACCCGTGGCGCCATTCTCGTTACCGTATCGTCAACACCGCCAGGGTTGCTGTCCGGTCCAAGCTTCAGGTTTAATTGCTATAGGATCGACATCCCCTCTCACCGTGGCCCTCAATCCACCCGCTACTGAGCTCAATTGACGTCAATTGACGTCAGTTGTTGGCAATTACAAACACGGGCCCGTGTTCTAAATTTACCTGTCTGGGTCTGTCTCAATTCGTGTCTCTGTGTACGTACGCCCGCAGCAGCCAAAAACGGAGCTAAGCTTCTGGTGCAGCCAGTATTATTTGCCCTGCTGATTGCTATGATTCAGGTCTCCGTGCCGTGGGGCGTCCAAAAACTATAAAAGGATACGGATTTGCCCTGTTCCTCATCAATCAAAATGGGCCTCTCTGATCTCTTCAACAAGCACGACAACGACTACGACCAGGTTTACAACCGAAACGAAAAGCCAAAGTTCAGCCAGGAGCTTCTCGCCGGTGCCGTCTCCTTTGCCGCCGCTAAGAAGTACGAGGACCACGAGCGAAAGGAGGGAAAGGACATTAAGCACGGATTCTCCAAGGAGCTGCTCGCTGGCATTGTCGGCGGTGAGGTTGACAAGCTGTGGCAGCGACACGATATTGGCAACGACTACAACAAGGAACAGGTCAAGCAGCAGGCCATCCAGAAGTTCGAGCAGCACTACTAGGTAACTCTACCTAGAAGCAATCTATACATCAGTGTAACTACAGTATCGACTATATAAGAATTGACCATCTCTTCGGATCATTATGTCGACTCGTAGTCTAGAATTGCGTGATCTGTGTAAGCGCTCGCGTTCGCGCCGGAAAACACATTCGCATGAAGGAACGCCACTGCACAGGGGCGGCCAGTGACTCACTTCTCAGTTCACCTTTGGCGTTAGCTGCGTTTCGATAGTTCTCTGAGGCTGGACGCAATCGAATGCTAAAAATTAGGCTGAGTTAGCTAGCAAATTCCATGCGCGAGAAAGTGGCCCGTTACGAAGTGGAACGATACGATAAATTTAATTGAGCACTAATCGGGCAGTATACACCCGTAGGAAGTGCATTGGTAGCCACTTTGTGTCGGTTCACGTCTAATAATATAAATTTTGACCTTGACATGAACCTGGCGCGCGAAGCGAGAATCATTCTGTGACACATCTAGCAAACTAATTGGTCCAGAGTCATGCATTTACTGGAATTACAGCTTCCATCAATGCTAAGCCCCAGGCGTTACGAAGAATGCATGCACTTGCACCTATTTGTTCACCGACCCGTGAATTTGATCGCCGACCCCTTGATCTCGGGCACTGAAAAGCACCTGTTATAAATCAGACTGATTGTTTCACCCAGCAGAGCAAGAAACATTGGATCGCCTACTGATGGACCTTCATGAGAATCAGTGTCGATACACGGGACGATCAGAGCTTGATTGTAGCACTGTAACCTACAGGCATCTTACGCATCTACTGCAGCGTCCACAAAGTAGCACGTCGGAATTCCGACATCAGAAAACCACCATTGAACCATCGACGACCATTCCAATAGCTAATTATAGGCCAGACAACACTCATACAACTGTCGCAAGGCTAAGACACTATCCAAATTTCCGGTACGCTCGGAAGAACGTACGTATTCGTTTTCGGTACAGATGACGCTATGAACACAACCAATTGCCCATAGGCACACAGCGTACAAAGCAGCAGATCTCCGCTGCATAGCTGCCCATAGCAGAAAGCTTGTGTATCGCGCTGGCTGGACCCTGGATGCCATTTTTGGACGCTTTGGGTGAGAGCTTGGGAGATCTCTCATACTGAGAAATACGCACGCTGCATCAAGGCGGATCACAGCAACTTGCTACCACATTCATCCAACCTACCACACACTAACCACAATGTCACTCAACGGATTCCAGGACCAGATCTTCGCTACCATCAACAAGTTTGACAAGGAGCTCGAGAAGTACCCGGCCCTCAAGCGGTTCGAAGAAAAGACTTGTAAGTACCCCTCAGCGCTAAGCGCCAACCAGATAAGCTAACAATAGCAATTCCTAAGGTCTACACCTCGGCGGGATTTATGGGAATCTATGTCTTTCTGATCTTCATCAACATTGGAGGCATTGGTCAATTGCTTGCCAACTTTGCCGCCCTTGTTGTCCCAGGTTACTACTCTCTAGTGGCCCTTGAGACCACCTCGACCAATGACGACACTCATTACCTGACCTATTGGGTCGTCTACGCCGCCTTCACTGTCATTGAGTTCTGGTCTAAGCAGATTCTCTACTGGGTGCCATTCTACTGGCTGTTCAAGACCATCTTTTTCCTTTACCTCGGTCTGCCAAACATGAACGGATCGCGATACATCTACACCAACTTCCTGCGACCGTTCTCTGTTAACTTCCTCGGCATCGGCAGCCACGGCTCCTCCTCCTCTCTGAGAGAGAAGCTCTCGCACGCTACTGAAGGTCACGACGACGTTGCTTCCATCATCTCCGAGGCTACCTCCACTGGCGTCCACGTCCACCCAACCCACTAAGCAACCCTGCGACCATCATCCAAACTGGTCGGTCATCCAGCACGTGCTGGACAGCTGACAACACACACACTAGGAAGCGATCGACTCGCTACAGAGCAGGCTCTACGCTAAATTGCGAATAATCCTAGTCATTGCCATATCTATGTAGAAATTTACCCGGTGTCTAATTTCCATTCAGTCCGAGCTCTGGTTCTACGTCACCCTACCCCCTTGCTAAGCACCGCCACCATCTACACAGATCGAAGGCCTCGCCTCGGTCACGCGATGTGCGCACAGACGTTATCCTGACTAGAAACCCTAACCCTCAGCATGAGCCCTAACCTTAACCGCATCATCACGTGACTGACAAATTTCAACGTCAAACTAGCAAACGGCGACCAATATCTAGAAATGAATCTCGGACTACGAGTGCGGCCACACACGCTGCTCAAGCCAACTGGCGTTCGGTTTGCATCGAACGGACCACGAATTCAACTCCAACACCTGGGCGTCTCTGTCGGTAGGTACTGTTTGGATGAAATTTGCTAACGAGATCTATATGTGCACCCGTCGAGTAAAAACATGCCTAGCTGGTTTTCCAGCCCACGACTACGATTCCGAGGGGTGCTGAGAAGACTCAACATGCTGCTACAAAACACTGCTATGATTGGCCAGTTTCGACTCAAGAGTAAAATCACACCGAGGTTCCAGGAATGGCGAACACTTGCTATGGAGAACTACGAGCAGACCAACGCTGCCTTTGCACGAAACAGTCTTGACAGCATGAAGAGTGAACTGAGCATATGGGTGTATGAAGCCCTGAAGAACCGAAGATCCACCATCCCAAGCGACACTAGGCTAGACTGGAAGGTCCTAAAATGGAACAGCCAGCCAAAGGTTATGTGTATTCAGCCAATGATGTTGCCAGACACCCCACTCCACCACATTATGCTGGTTTATCGGATGGATACTAAGCAGCGTCTGGTCAAGATTGGCAAAGCAGACGCCGAGGCTCAGAAG
The DNA here is from genome assembly GCA_003705745.3 of Blastobotrys muscicola. Taxonomy (NCBI): domain Eukaryota; kingdom Fungi; phylum Ascomycota; class Dipodascomycetes; order Dipodascales; family Trichomonascaceae; genus Blastobotrys; species Blastobotrys muscicola. The sequence continues at coordinate 459,078 of PPJL03000004.1, forward strand.
ATCGACCGGGACGTTATTGACTACGTCGCGTACATCTTTGATGCCTCTAAAAAGCCGTCTGACGTGATTTTGGCCGGGTCCCTATTTGAGACCCCTCTGACAGGCAACAAACCAAACCCGCTAACCGCTGACATGTCCGAGAAGGTTATGATGTTGAGCATGAAGGAGAAGGGCGACATCTTCCGGGCGCCACCAAAGAGCATCTCGCAAGAGTAATTGTAAATATGTATATACTTGAATAACTAAAGTTTTAGAACCTCAATTGCGTATCCTATCTATAGCGTCCACCCATTTGTGCACAAAATTATATATAAGTGTGTGCGCTTGCATGCATATAAAGCTCATCTCCCATCTTGTCCTCTCCACACCACTTAACGCGACATCGGATAAGTATCAAGGTTATCAAATTCGATCTCGTATTCATCAAATAATGAGTGCCCTGGATGATTTCATGATTGATGATGAAGCGCAGTTCACCGCCTCCCCTGAACCGATGGTTATGCGTCTTAGCGCCGATGCCATGGGCCAGGATCTTGTCATGCAGAGTGCCGAATTGAGCAACCCCTGCGATGCCAGCGTTGACAACGACATGAATAACGTCAGCGCGGCAGGCATGTCTTGTGAGAGGCCGCAGAAAGCTGCCTCCGGTCACGCTGCAGGGCTCATTTCATGCCTGCCAGATCAAAGGTAATCGATCGATCTTTGATGCAGACTAACAAAAGACGGAATATCGTTGCCAAAAGGGGTGCTGTCTTCACCTTAATGGTTACCGGCGAGTCCGGCTTAGGTGAGTGGTCCTGAATATCAGACATTAAGAGACATCTAACGATCTAGGAAAGACCACGTTTATCAATACCTTGTTTGGCGATAAGTTTAAAGATACCAGCAAGCCCCGAACCCTGTTTAGACCGGCGCTAGAGCAGGATGAGTTTTACGCCAAAACCACCAAAATTGACATCAAGGAAACCTGTTATGGAGAGAATGGATTCAACGTCAACTTTACTGTTATTGATACCCCCGGCTTCGGCGACTATACCAACAACAACAATTCCTGGGTCCCCATTGTGAACTACATTGATGAACAGCACCAGATGTACATGCTCGCTGAGGAACAGCCCGATAGATCCAAGATGGTTGATACCCGAGTCCACGCCTGCTTGTATTTTATTCGACCATCAGGTCACTCATTGTTGCCGTTAGATATCAAGGTTATGAAGGAGCTGTCAACTCGAGTCAACCTGATTCCCGTTTTGGCCAAGGCTGATTCATTTACCCTGGACGACAGGGCCGCGTTTCAAAACGCTATCCGACAAGCCATCCGAGACAATGACATCCGAGTGTACCACCCCACCAGTTACGAAGATGGCAAGGATGACGAAACTATGCACATGCCATTTGCCATTATCAGCTCCGAGCATAAGTACGAGGTCTCCAAAGGCAAGGTGGTCCGAGCGCGAAAGTACCCCTGGGGATACGCTGAGATCGAAAACGAGGTGCACTGTGACTTCCTCAAGCTTCGGCGAGTGCTCATGAGCAAATATATGTTGGACTTAGTTGAATCGACTGTCGACAGGCATTACCAGGCTTATCGGCGTGTGGCGATGGAACAGCGAATCCGGCATGCACAGGCCCAGCATCACATGCAGGAGCAGACGCAACTCGTGCATCGAGACGTTGAACCAGGGTCTGCTCCGAGCAGCGAGAACGATGACCTCAAAGACTCGGAGAAGAGTACTAACATATCTCCGGAGGGCGGAATTGACACCTTGCAAAGTATCTGGAAGTTTGGTAAAGAGTTCCTACAGGAGGGAATGCTGGAGCACGACCCTTTGTATGCGGAGAAGAAGAAACAGGCCAATGCGCGATTTGATTTGATTGTCACCTTTCAGGAGAAGAAGTTTGAGCAGTGGAGGTTTGAACTCAAATCCAAGCAGGACGAATACAACGCAGAGCTGGAGGCTCTCCATGGCGAGTGAGTATTTCGGGGACAGAGCTGCAAGAATGAGCAGGGTTCAGCTGATTCGATGACGGAGGCCGAGCCGGTCTAGACAATTGCTAATTTTAGAATCATGAAGCTTCAGGGGGAAATCGACATGTTTGAGTACCATGTCAAGCACCACGCTCTCCACCAGCATGACTCTGACAACGGCGAGAGTAAGATTTCGAGCCGGTCCGGCCGATATGCAATCCGACGATGATGCGCCAGGATATGAGGACATCGGACCCCACAGTGTTTCACGACATATGCAGGTGACTTGCCTAGGCAAGAGGTGTGAACATTACCGACAAGCAGGCTAAGCGGTGTGGTTTGGGGCGACGCAACGTTAATTGTTAGCGCCCATCACCGTTCGGGCAAAAGGAATGTTGTTTTAAATGGCTGTACAGCTAGCTAGATAATTGCAATTATTAAATGGTAAAATATTTTCAGTAATGCAAGGCAGGCGTTGAGGCGTGGTACCTTTACTCCGCCAGCTGTGGACGGCAGATCATTGTTTAGAAGATGTGTGAGGGAAAAAAATTTGAAGCCTAGCAATATCGCTCGTATCACGTCAGACGGCCCACTCTCTGTGCATTGTACTTCAGTTTTAGCGCAGTCATGGGCTGCTAGCCGTACACGGACTTTTGCCCCAGTGCCGGAAGGGGACAATACGAGATAATCTGATGACGCCGCTTCGGAAATTTTGCTCCGTGGTGGGTATGTTTATCCTGGGCTTGCTTGGGTTTGCTTGGTGGCCAATGGGGTTAGCCAATTGGATCGAGCATATGCAATCTGCAGCAGGGGTCCAAACTCACAGCGAGGTTGGCTCCGGTGCTTGCTTAAACTTAACAGTGCAAGATAGAATGTAGAACGATGGGCTGTTTACGGTAGCAATGTTTTGTCTTGACCGCTTTGACTCGGCTACGTAAAACTTGTTCCAAAGAGTCTAACACAGGATCTACATGTCTCCACGAAAATTTAAAGGAGGGTTCCCTACCCCGCTACTTAAATTGTGGTGGGTGACCACGGGATACTACCCGTTTTGGTAAACGAGTGGGCAATCAGGTTGGAGGAGAGGTCCGTATCAGCTTCGGAATAGCGCCACCGCAGAATCTGGGTTAGGGTTTGTGATTTTTATTTGTTTTTCTTTTTTTCAAAAATTCAAAAATTTAAAGTGGTGTGTGGTGGGAGGAAAGGCGAGAGGGAAACGCGCTGGGAGACGCGAACGCGCGCTTTGACAACAACACGAAAAAAGCAAAATACTTCAGGTAGTTTGTTTTAGTGGGGATGCTTTTTTTAGTTTATTTTTCTGGGGTTTTTTTCCCTGGTTTTTTGTGGGAAAAGCAATCCATGAGTATATATACTTTGGACTGGGCTAGAGCATTGTACTGAGAGAATTGCGTTTCAGACAAACGCTGTGCAACATGTCAAGCACCGGAATACTGCAAAACTCCAATTCGACGTCGACCATTGCGTCTATCGCGACGCCGAGTATGTCTAATTCGTCGTCAGCGACTTCCATCTCCAATATTCCGCCCTACTATGGCGGTGAAGACTATATTCCGCCACTTCCCAAGTCACGGCCGCGGGTGATCACGACTCTGTGGGAAGACGAGGGCACCTTGTGCTTCCAGGTTGAAGCCAAGGGCGTGTCCGTCGCACGGCGTGAGGACAATGATATGATCAATGGCACTAAGCTGCTCAACGTCGCCGGCATGACGCGGGGCAAGCGGGACGGCATTCTCAAGACAGAGCGTGTCCGACATGTGGTGAAGGTTGGCGCTATGCATCTCAAGGGAGTCTGGATTCCCTTTGAACGAGCGCTGGCATTCGCTGATAAGAACAATATCACAGATCTGCTCTACCCGCTGTTTGTCCCAGACATTAAGACGCTATTGTACAACCCGCCTAGCGATCCGGCATACAGAGATCAGACCTACATCTATGACACTTACAGACCCTCCGGGTCAGCCTCTCCAAACAGTCCACAGGTTCCCCAGCCCACACATCCAACTCACACTACCCATGTAGCTCACACAGCACCCCTCACGAATCACGTCCATGCTCACACACCACACATGCTAGCCACGCCCCAGAGCCAATCCCCGCAGACCACCGCGTCAAGCCAAATCACATCACCAACGTCGCCCCCAGGCGGGATCCAGCCGGGCATACAGATGCTGCCAGTACACATGGAAGCCATCCAGCCGATGCCAGTGCCACCGGCGTACCAGATGTACTACCAATACCCAATCGCCTACGACCAGTACCAGGCGCTGCCACCGCTACAGATCCAGGATCGAGAAAGATACTACGACGACGTCGACCGGCCCCCAATAAAGCGGGCGAAAAGTAACCACTAACCGATATATTGCATGTACAGGGGTCTGCTGTCTCAGAGGGATGGGCGCGTATGCAAGCCGCGCCGACACTGCAGGCCCTCGCAGAGAAAAGAACTTCCCGTCACTTCTTAGCATATCGCACTTTATCACCGTTCTTTGCAAGCCAATTTCACGCTGTTTGCAAGCTAAATCTACACACACCCCTCCCCCAACAGTGACACATCATGTCCATCGCTAAAATAATTTCCGCGATGACAGCCGGGTAACATCGGAGAACCGGCTCCGTGACCGTTACCACTGTAAGCACCCAGGCGAGCATAACGCCCTAGCTTTTGCCAGCTACCTGTTTAATTGGAATAGCCAGGCTAAGTCCGCTAACGCGGAGGGGCACCAGCCCTGTGGATGGCTATGCAATATGAGGAAATCGCTTATGCACCTGGCATATAATTGGGGTATTTTCAACCTCGCATACATAATTCTATGTATTTTACATGATATATATTAATCGTCACATGGCTGTCACCCGCCACGATCAGAGGATCGTACAATCAGTCATGAGTCGGTTAGAAATGTCGTGGAATAATATGAGACTCAGTACTCAAACGGTTGTGACTTGTCGATTGTGCGTGTCACGTGCCAAAATACTTTGTGCAATAACTGCCATCGACTCATGCGATACAGTGCATAAACACATTATAACTGACAGGACAAGCGCTTGCCCGCATCTCATCACTAACATAACATGTGCTCATTAACCCCAACTCTCTACATAATCTCCACGTATCTGCTTCTAGCACTCTTTCGTGCCGTCTTTTTGCCTGTGGTTCCTGCGTTGGCAAGCAGGTCATCTAGGCCACCTCCAGTCAGATTTGTCCGGCTGCCGCTGGGCTTCATGGCAGACCCAGGACGGCTAGGCGGAAGAGATCCACCGGGTGGGCCACCCATGCTTGGAGGGGCACTCGATGGGCCTGGGGCGCTCGGGGGTAAACTGGGGGAGCCTGAGGGCGGAGCAGAAGGCGGTCCTGCGGGTGACAGGGCGGGCTTGGGCGTGGCTGATGCAGATTTTGGCGGCGGCGCGACTGCACTAGCCGCATTGTCCTCTGGCGGCGCATCGGGGTTGATCCATCGCTTGAGATCGGGGTCATAGTAGAACTTATTTTCGTTGCCCATCTTGATCTGCACAGCCTTTGGCTTCGTCTCTGCGCCCTTTTTGAACCATCCGCCAAACCAACCTCGCTTATCAACACCGGCCGGGTCGGCCTTGGGCTCGGGCTTCTTCTCCTCCTTTGCCGGTTTATCGTCCGCATCTTCTAAAACCTTCTTCTTCGCATTAGCGAATCCCAGGTCCTCAACGTCCTCTTCCTCCTCGGGGATGGCCGTAGCCTGCAGCGTCGCGGCGGAGGCAGGGCGGCCAAACGTTGGCGGCGCTAGCGGAGACATGTACGAAGATGTGTAATCCTGCGGCTCATCGTCGGCCTCCGCAAAGTCAGTAGTCTCGGATCGGTAGCCGTAAGACGGTGGCTCGTAGGCCGGTTCGGGCGCTGGTGCAGGCACCTCTAACGGCTGCGTCGGCTGGGCCGGGTGGGCAGGCGGTGGCTGATGCTGCACAGGCTCTGGGTGACCAAGCTCTTCCGGCTTCTGATAAACCGCACCATAGTATGGATTGTAGCCGCTGAAAGCCGAATCTGCCTTGGACACGTCTGAGTCTCGTCTCTCAGAAGCAGGGGTGTATCCGCTGTACGCGCTAGGGGCGTAAGCATTCGCGCCCGAAGTTCCAGCGGATGGTGCATAAGAATTAGCTGGAGCGGCAGGCGCGGTCGAAGGCGCGCTTGGAGCGTAAGAACTGACAGGCGCATAGGCTGAGTATGCTGGTTTATCGCCAACAGGAAGGGCTGGCGCACTCACTGGAGCAACAGGGGCCATCGGCGCGTACGGGTTCTTCCTTCCGACGACGCTCGGCGAGTTCTGGTGCGACAGGACACCCGGAGGTGGCGTGGCCCTGCTCAGTCTTTCCGGACTTCGCGAAGGCTTCTCACTTCCCGGCCTCGAGATACCACCAGCCATCGCGGCGCTGTATGAGTCGTCGAAGCGGCTGATACCCACAATGCTAGATGATCGGGATGCAGATCGACTAATTGGCTCGTACGGCGACACACGGCCATTGTGCATATCGTTGATTGAGGTCTTTCGGACATGCGGGTGAGCGTGGCCAGGGTGGTACACAGGCGAAGACGTAGGATGTGGAGCACCGCCATAGCCAAAGTCGTTGTAAGATTGGGTTCGGTTGAGCTCGCCATAAGGCGCAGAATTTGGTGCGTTCCCGTAGCCATTGTATCCGTACTGACCGCCAGAATTTGGCTGAGAGCTTGTCTGGCCTCCAGAGTTCGGTGGGTCGTACGGCGAACCCTGTGAATACATTGCATGCGCCCCACCGTTAGTCAAGTCAGCGGAGGAAGTATTTCTCGACAACGCAAAGTCTTTAGAACCGCCTTGCCGACGCTTGAACACACCACCGCTGCTACTGTCCTTATCTGACCCTGCAGGCTCGTCGTCGTCACCGGCAACAAATCTGTTGAAACTGCTCACCCACAGTTTATCAAGCTTAGATTTGCCAAGCTTGCTACCAAACCAACCGCCACTGCTACTACTCTCATCCAGGCTTGAAATTCGCTCGTGGAGCGACTCAACTTGCTCCAAAAATTCGCGACTGTACCGAATGCTGTTGGTCTTACCACTAGTAGCTTTGACAAAGGCCATAATACTATCGTTTCGTTTCTGCGCATCGCTTAGACAGCCTCGGTCCAGAAGCTCAGCAGCCTCAGCCAGCTTGTACAGAAGCAGATGTGGAAAGAAAGTCATATTCGGCAGACTGTGCTCAGTAGCATGACCCAGGGCAATGAATTCAAAGATCTCACTAGCCAGAATAGAGTCCAAATCTCGGCCCACTCCGGCACCAGAAAACTTTCCATCGGCGCCAAGCAGAGTGATCCCTGGAAGCTCTTCGCTCGTAGAACCAAACGAGACAACGTTTCCACTAAGAAGAATGCTATGTTAGCTTGATTTCTCCAATAGAACCCGATTCAAATATTCTTTCCAGGGGCATATGTACTCACCAAGTGTGCGCTGCTTCAACGTAGCCATTCAACAGCAATGCCTTTGCCAGTCCCAGCAGAGCTTCTTTGGTTTTGATCGACGGGTTACTAATAATCGTCGACACCAGATACCTCCAGTTGGACAAAGTGTGCTGGACATCCACTGGCGATGGCAGTCCATTTGGTTTCGGCAACAAGTCCGACACTATGTTAGACAAATCATCATGTAAATTAGAACACTCACCCGCCTCCTGACCAGCGCCAGAAAATACTCTGTAGATCAACGCCAAACTTTTGTTGCCACCATGCTCAACTCTCAACACTTCTTCACGCGTAAATTCAGCGACAACGCTGTTCCAGTGAGCTGGGCTCAACGAGCTAGCGATGACCATGGCGTGACCCCAGAGTCTTTTCTCAAGGGCCTTTCGCAGCGCGCCTTCTCGGTTGCCATTCTCAATCTCCGTCAACAAGACCTTGAGCTCTTCGGGACCGAACCGCGCACCGGCAAACTGGTCGTGGACACTCGAGCCTCGTCGGTGGCCACGCTGACTCTTGTAGATGTCGGTAGCAGACGTGAAGTTGGACAGGTCCTCAGCATTACTGGCGGCGAGGGGCGCAGCTCCTGGAACCAGAACATCCCGAATCTCTTGCAAACTCTCAGTGATCGTGGAAGAGATGGGTTTATCGGACTTCTTCAGCAGAATTCGCAAAACCTTCCATAGAACAACCTTGTGGTCGAACCGCAGCTTGGAAATTTCGTCGCCGCCAGCCAGCACTTTGGTGTACTCGGTCTCCAGGCTCTGCACCTTTTCGTCCATCCACTTCTCGAGCTCTTTCTTCTTAGACTTGATCGGTCCTTTAGCGTTAAGTAGTGGACCTGGGAACTTGACGAACTGCTCGTCGCTCTGCAAGATCTTGGCTGTAGCGACCACCTTGACCTCCATTCCCGGACCCACAGCACTGCCGTAGGCGATAGCTGGTGGAACCACCACAACAGCTTTGGCGCCTGGACACCAGTTGAAAATAGGGAACTGTCGTCGAAGGAGAGCCTCATTGTCGACCGGTCTCTCGAACGTAGCTTGTCGAGAGAGGTTCAAGGAGGCTGGCATGCTGGGAGTCATGGCGGGGCTCTGAAAGTGAGAGGCGTATTGGCCTGGTCTGCCCCTTGGTGGAGACGACTGTGACGACGGAGAGTATTTGATATCTCCGGGCAGGTCTCCATACGAGGTGGACGGGGCAAGCGGTTTCTTGTGAATAGCACCAGCTGGCTGAAGAACTCTGCCCTGCGACGGAGTTTGTCCGGGAAGAGCATAAGGCGAACCAGTGGGCTGAGCCGGGGTAGGTGGTCCGTAAGGGTTCATCTGGGCTGGCGTAGGAGCAGCCGAATAGTTGTACGGAGATGATTGGTATGCCGAGGGAGTCACCGTGGTGGACGTTCCACGAGTGGCTGCAGAGCCACCAGCTGAAGAGGGCACGCTGGCAGGCTGAGCCAGCGGAGTGTACAGGTTATAAGGTGAGCCCACAGACGACCTTGGAGTTGGCTTGGGCTCCTGAGCAGGGGCATAGGGATTGTGAGACACAATATTGAGCGACCTGTAGCTGGCAGGCGACAGACTTCGGGTGGAGCCGCCTTCGGAAGAGTTTCGCGAGTGGGTATATCGGCTTGGTGGCGGCTGTGACTGCGGCATGTAGTTTGTCGGCGGCGGAACAGCGGCCTGGTTCAAGTCGTAGGTGCTAGGAGTCTTTCTAGGCGGTGGCCGTCGCGCAGGCAGCGGAAGCTCTTCAAAAAATGACTTTTTGGCGGTGACAGACTTGCCCTGTGGTGGCGGACCACCACCTCCAAGCGGCGGCGCACTAGGAGCCTGGCCTATACCGGGGGCCTGACCGTACACAGATGTGTATGGTGTCTGCTGGAAAGTGGTGGATGCCGTCCGCCTGACTGGCTGTCGAACAATACCTGTCGGCAAGTCGAAACCTGTGCTGGCAGTAGATTCATTGATGTAGCTCTTGGTTGACGCTGTGCTCTTAGCGGAAGCAGTGACCGCAGTACTGGCAGTGCCCTTGTTATAAGTAGGGATGATCTGCTGGTATGGCGTGTATGGCGATGCGAGTGGCTGATGCTGTGCTGTGGTGAATGAAGAAACGCTTGGGATGGCAGGAGTAGAGTAACTTGAAGTTAGACTGGGTGGGTTGACATGCTGAGGCTGAGATGAAGTCACGCTGACATTGTCTTGCTCCAGCTCAGCATCGTCATCCAGAAAGTCATCATCCATATCCAAAAATGCAAGAGATTGAGACAAGTCTTTTTCCTCCTTCTTCGTAGGCACGGGTTCCTGGGTGATAAGTTTATCGAATTCGTTATTGTCACTGTCGTTAAAGAGCGTTGAGTCGTTCTCTGGTTGTTCTTGTATCGGCGCCGGAGTCAGGTTCGAGAAAAAGTTGTCTTCACCCTGTTTTTCAAACACAGACGGCACTCTGCTGTGCGAGCTGTTGAGAGATGCATTTCGTTTGATCGTGCTCACATTGTCAAAGAAGGACTCTTCGGCGCCAGGTTCAGCGGTCGGCTCAGAAGGCTCTTCCTTTGCCTCTGGCTCTTTAGGTGAGATACTTTGGTCAAAGAACGAGCTGTTGGCTCCGAAAGCATCGTCTGTTGAGTTGCCGAAAGGATTGCCCTCATCCGCTTCAATGTCTGATGCATTCACTGTGTCTGTCTTTATCCATGATACATCCGCAGATGTGTCAAATGGGTTGGAGTCAAGGTTGTGGCCAGAAAGCTCGGGCTCTTGGGGTTTGGACTCCTCTCTCACTGGCTCCTTTGCCAAATAGCCGCCCTTCTCTGGAGCCAAAAAGTCGTCGTCACCAGACCCAGGTAAAAGCTCATCCACCTGAGACTGCGTTTCAGCTTGAGTGGGCTCTGGCGCCAAAAAGTCGTCATTACCAGAATCAGGAAACAAGTCGTCCACTTGGCTTTTGACCTCTTCAACTTGAGAGGGCCCCTCGTCCTTCTGTGGCGCCAGAAACTCGTCCCCCTCAGAGGCGGGGAACAGATCGTCGACAGCAGCCTCTTCTCTCTGAATTGGTTCTTCCTTCTCAGTAGGTGCCTCCAGAACAGGCTCTGGCTCTGGAACCACTGACTCTGGAATATGCTCAGACTCCTCAGAAAGCTTCAACCCAGACCCATGCAATTCAGATTGAAGATCATTGGTTGCCTCATCAACCGTCTCCGCATCTCCTGTCATCCCTGGTTCGATCTGCGATGCCTCGAACACGACTTCCTGGGGCTCAGCCTCTAGGACTGGCTCAGTAACAAAGGCTCCAGGCTCCTCTACAGGCTCCCCAACTTCGGGTGCTCCAGTAAGCTCTTCAATTGATGTCGCCTCAGGCTCAATCTCTCGTTCTTCTTCGACTGGCTCTGGCTGAACTGGCTCTGTCTCTTGGGCCTCCTTTTCAGGCAAAACAGGGTCTTCAGATACTTCATTGGTGGTGTCTTCAAGGCCGTGATCCGGTATGCTTCTCAAATCCAAGCCATTTAGTTTGTTCTCCAGCTCCACAACCGCCTCACTGGTAACTTCTACACACTCCCTAACTTCCTCGGGTAGCTCTGCACTCTTCCCAGCGGCTATACTCTCCTCCAATTCACGCCGGCTGGGCCGCTTGTGCGGATGCCAGCTATAATCTTCCATCTCCTGTATTAGCCCCGCCTCTAAGCGCCTGAACGCCGCCTAACCACAGCGACGCCAACTGTACTCACACAGCGTGATCTGATGAAATCTAGTGCTTCCACAACTACCAGCACTTCAGCCAAACTGTTTTGCTCTGATCAAATGTTGTGCTGGCGTGGTATTAGTGAGTTGTCGGTTAGCGAGTCGGTTCGCGCACGGGTAAATTCACGTGACCGCACAATGTTTTTCAGGTGATTTGGCCGACAGCAATCCAATTATATGGAATCAGTATAAAACACTATATAATAAAAGCGGCGAACTACCATTGTCCCGAAAAGTCGTCAGCCTTGCTACGTGCTACGTGGCAACTCGTGGGGTTAGGGTTTACCGACAAAGAGGATGCTAGTCATTTGCCGGGTTCTAGTATGATGTGATGGATGACTAGTTCCTGATGCCGTACGTTGGATGAGAACAAGGTGATGGCCAGTAAATAGTGTTGACAGGAGAGAATGTAACTTTTGTTAGCAATTAAAGTTCAGCCGCGTGCAGTGAGGCTTGAATGTAATTGTCTTGGCTATTCGAAGCTTGGTACACATATGTGGGGTATATTGTGATGGAGAGCAGTAGTTCATTCCGGATAATAACAGATACCGTAAAGGATAACCATTCAAATTCAATGGGAGGAGAAGTTTGGCGCTACCATTGCGGAGATCAGCAGCTAACTGTTTGGGTAAGCATATTAAAGATCTACCTACAGGGATTGACACAATGTCCGGTGGCGGAGAACAAGGGTGACAGCTAGTGTAAGGTTTTCTCGATTCTGATCACTCTACGCCCGGAATCAATGAGGTATGCTGTTATGGACCCGGTTCTTGACCGGGACGATGTGACTCGCGATGAAATCGCCCACTGTGCTCTTGAGATCATCAAAGTGGCTTACCCATCCGCCAGAGGATTCATTCTTGAGAGCAATTATCTCATCTCCAAACCGCTGGGCAAGAAAGCCAAGATTGATCTAGTGGTTCTGACTAATGAACTATGGAAGTCACACCGTGAGAGGGTCGTGTGTTTAGTTCAGTTCAGCAAGGCGCGGTGGCCCTCGATGGAGGCTGAGAAACTCAGGAACAAGCTTCAGAGGCGGGCGAGAGACTTTGTGAACTGTGCGTTTGTGTGGATCATGTTCAGAAACGAGGTGAAGGTATTTGTTCACGAGGAGGGTGTATTGTTAGAGGCGGGGTATGCAGTGATTGGGTTGAGTTCATTACTGTTCTAAAGTGTTGATTAGATGAGTGATAAAAGTTTGATTCTGGAGCTGAAACCAGGTAGCATATCAAGTAGTGTTGACGCCGCCATGAATCTCGACCAGTATATTCTCGCGAATATTCGCTCCCAGGTGCTGGGTGGTGATCCACTCATCGCCTTTCCAAATAGCCTTACGCGCGCTGAAACTTTTTGAAAATTAATCGATAGCTATAGCCATCGCATCCAACCCAGCATCAACCCAGCATACACACACACAAGCAATGGGCCGACAGAACAAGGGCCCTAAAGGAAAACAGAATCTCGCACCCGAGCACGAGCGGTTCCTATCGTGCTGTTCGGACATTTCCCTCGAGCTCATCAACTCTCTACAAACCAACAAAGATGTTAACCTAAACGGCCTGGTTGGACGGCTCAGCAAGCACTACAAGCTCAAATCTCAGCCCAGACTGACAGATATCATCTCCAGCATACCGGATCAATACAAAAAGTACCTGCTACCGAAGCTGAAGGCCAAGCCAGTGCGAACGGCCAGTGGTATCGCCGTTGTGGCCGTCATGTGCAAGCCCCATCGATGTCCACACATTGCTTACACTGGTAACATCTGCGTGTACTGTCCCGGTGGCCCTGATTCGGATTTCGAGTACTCCACGCAGTCCTACACTGGTTACGAGCCCACGTCCATGCGGGCAATCAGAGCACGGTATGATCCCTACGAGCAGGCGCGGGGACGAATCGAGCAGTTGAGACAGCTCGGACACAGCATTGACAAGGTCGAATATATCATCATGGGCGGTACGTTTATGAGTCTGTCGCAAAACTACAGAGAGACTTTTATCGCCAACCTTCACAACGCGCTTTCCGGCCACACCACTGAGGATGTGGACGAGTCTGTGGCTCTGTCCCAGCAGTCGCTGACAAAGTGTGTAGGCATTACCATCGAGACGCGACCAGATTACTGCACTGAGACGCACCTGAGTGATATGCTGAGGTACGGCTGCACGCGGCTGGAGATTGGTGTCCAGTCAGTGTACGAAGACGTGGCCCGAGACACCAACCGAGGCCACACAGTCAAGGCTGTGTGCCACACATTTGCATTGGCTAAAGACGCCGGATACAAGGTTGTCAGTCACATGATGCCTGACTTGCCCAACGTCGGCATGGAGCGTGATCTGGATCAGTTCAGAGAGTACTTCGAGAACCCTGCATTCAGAACAGATGGCCTGAAACTGTACCCCACGCTGGTAATTCGTGGAACCGGTCTGTACGAGCTGTGGAAGAACGGCCTGTACAAATCATACAACGCCAATGCATTGATTGATCTGGTTGCCAGAATTCTGGCGCTGGTTCCCCCGTGGACGCGAATCTACCGTGTCCAGCGAGACATTCCCATGCCGCTAGTCACCGCCGGTGTCGAGAATGGTAACCTGCGAGAGCTGGCCCTGTCGCGAATGAAGGATTTCGGAACGACCTGTCGAGATGTTCGAGCGCGAGAGGTGGGTATCCAGGAGGTTCACCACAAGGTTCACCCAGACCAAGTCGAGCTCATCAGACGAGACTACACTGCCAACGGCGGATGGGAGACCTTCCTTTCTTACGAAGACCCCAAGCAGGACATTCTGATTGGTTTGCTTCGACTACGAATGTGCTCAGAAAAGACTACATACAGACCAGAGCTGACTGCTCAAAGGACATCCTTGGTGCGAGAGCTGCACGTTTATGGGTCCGTTGTTCCACTGCATAGCAGAGATCCGCGAAAATTCCAGCACCAGGGCTTTGGTACCTTGCTGATGGAGGAGGCCGAAAGGATTGCCCGGGATGAGCATGGTAGCCAGAAGATCAGTGTCATTAGTGGTGTCGGTGTGAGGAACTACTATGCAAAGCTGGGCTACGAGCTGGATGGACCGTACATGTCCAAGATGCTCTATTAGCCGCGCACGTTTGCTACGAGTTGACTTCAAATACTAACAATTGTATTCCCATAAGGTGTTAGGTAATGCTGAACTACAATAAATAATGCAATGCTGGCTGTGATCAACAGCTGACAGAAACCACCTCGTTCTTGAAAGAACCATCCTTTTTCTGCTTTACCACCGTGGCCGACAGGTACTCTCCCCGGACACAAGCCGAGTCCATGCCCCGCGAGTACTTTCGAATGTTGAGGCCTCGGCTGGCAATGTGGCCGTAAAAGACGACAGTTCTCAGCTCCTGGGGCAGTCGCTCCTGGGCCTCGTTCCACTTCTCCTCCCATGGAATGCCGTCCTTGTCGTCTGTCCACTCCTCGAATGTCGGCGGGTAGATGGTTCTGATGTTCATGGCGACCGCCGGGGACTGGTCCTTGAGGTTGAGTACGTTCCACATGAGCCCAGCGTGGACGGCGACAGCGTAGGACTTGTCCTCTGCGATTCGGCCCAGGTCCATGATAGCCGGGCACTTGGACAGATATCTGATATGCTTTGGTTTGAGTTTTCTGAGGAACTGTTCGTCTTTTCCCTCAGCGTCCAGAACGTGGTCGCCGAACTTGCCATTAAGAGAAAGCGGCAGAGAGAGTTTGTGCAGCTTTGCGTATGAGACGAGGGTTTCGTCCTCGTGGTTGCCTCGGACACAGGCGGCGTCCAGGTCCATAGCGTATTCCAAAACCTTCATGGAATCAGGACCCTTGGTGATGAAGTCACCGAGTAGTAGTAAGTGGTCCTTGTCCTTGTCGTAGTCCAGCTTCTTCAGGAGCTTCTTGAACTCGTCGTACATGCCGTGGACGTCGCCGACGATGACTAGCCTGGATCCGTCGCTGTAGTCTGGGATGTATTCCCGGTCGATAGTCTGGAGATGCACCATATCGGGGACATGGATAAAGTCTGGTTCGAAGGGGATGAGAGTGACCAGACCTAGGAGAAAGACGACAAAGAGAGTGACGCTGAGTATTAGCTTGCGAGAGACTCTCTCTGCTTGGGCTTCGTCCAGCAAGGGCTCTTGATCATCATGTGGTTGGGTGTGCTTTGATCCGGCCTGATCAGTCGAGGGGAGGCCGGAATAGGTCCCGTAGTCGGGCATTTTCTTCTCGTGTGTCGACAGCTTGATTCAAAGAGACAAAATAAGTCTGATGTCAACGAGCGAACAGACGGTACTTATTTCATCCCCGTGATACCCAGTTGAGACACGCTGAAGTAAACACTGCCAATCGGAATCGCACGTGCTGTGGTGATGGGTGGATCTGTGCGCGTCCAATCAACTTTAACACTGTAGGTCTGTGACACGCAGAAATGACGTAGAAACTCGGCTGTGGCGAATAACAACAGACTATAAGGAAATGTGTCCTTAGGCCGGTGTTTGATTTCGATTCTGCCCACACGGGGAAAACTTGTGACTGCGCGCCACTCAGGGGAACTGGTCACACGAGCTGGTGATCACGATTATTAAACAGGCATCGCGATGATTTCAGTCGTGTGATACATATACAGTCCATGCCGTGATTTCACTCGCCTACATCCAGTAGTTCGTTGTATAGGCTTCTTAAGTCTTGGATTTGTAGACCACTGATATTAAACTTGGTCCCCCACCTGCCCACCAAAATTAATGTGTCTGCGGATTGACATATTTTTACGCGACCGAGACATGCGGGTAGCTGCATTGACGAGTATAATCACGGCCCGTGCGGGAAACGTGGCTGACCACACAGCGGCCATAGGCTGTGTAGAATATTGACGTCATAGGAACTTTTAGTGGTCACAAAGAGCTAATAGGTCAAGGCCGAGCTCCTGACTGAGGGTCTGTGCCGCCATCTTTACAAAGGCAATAAACTGCCTTCGAATTCTGGATTTGACAATGGCCAGGAGCCGCAGCGTGGACGGCAAAGGATGCTCAAGCAGCACAAAGGGCTCTACCTAACAGTGTTGGCCGATTGACTGGATTTGTGCCTTGAAGGGATCCGAAATGTAGCTCTCATTCCGTCCTGGCGGTCATAATTGTGAGAGGTGCAATGCTGGTAAGTATAGTCACCTGTATATCCTAAGAAATCGAAATCTCGGGCTCATGAACCTCTTATAAGAGTTTAGACGTTACGCCCGACGTCGATCTCAGCGATCATCCCGCAAGAACCGCAAGGTGATATCACCAATAGCTCCAGCCTTGCTATTCCCACCCCTGTCCACCGGTGCAACGGTAGCGTTATTAGATGCAATGTCTCAGCGGCTTTGTGGGGTATATTAATATGCAGGGGAATCCTCGTCTCTAGAAAAACTTTGAAAACAAAGCCCCTTCAACACCTACAAGGTAACAGTCAAGAGTTCGTTGACAGCCGCTGATCAGTCTAACATACTGGCACACACCTAACCTTCCTGTCGACCCTGAAGAATACCTCACCGACAGTTAAGTCCGCAACTCCGTCGCATGCAAGCGTCCCTACATGGCTGCGTAGCCCGTCGTGCCTTGTCCTGAGCCCCTAACTGGCTGCTTGATATCAGCTAGGCGTAAGCAGGCGCTAAGCTTGACTTTTGTGAGATCACCACCTCGAGCGTCACGTGCCTCTAAATGGTTCAATGTCAGCATGTATACACGGGAATTAAAACGGCGCCGGGCGAAATCGCGGACATTTTTGTTTTGCCGGTGTATTTTTCTGCACAAATGTTCTATACATGAGCTCACACATACAGACATGTGGCGTAGTGTTGTAGCGCTAGCCCACCGGTTACACACTTGGTATAGTCAACATTACTCTAGTTGTAATACTGAGGAACAAAACAGTGAAAGAAACGAGCAATTGGCTCCGAAATTGGCCACCGCTGGAAGAATTCCCTTACCTTGGACCACGTGAACAGGTCACGTGCCCTTATGACGTAATTTGAGGTTTAGTCAAAGACTGAGCTAGAGGCTTTAGAGACAGCGAGAGAGCAGCGGTATTTAATAGCAGTAGTGGTACTGGTTTTTGAAAATTCGGAGAGCGCCCTTGTTTAAATGCGTGCGGGTGTCGCTGGCTCGACGCATAATGACCTTACATATGTGAAACGTAATTTTGAGCACGGCCGACATAGACCCACGCCCAATTACCAGAAGCAATCACACATCACTACAGCGCAGCCCGACACGCCCAAGAGCGGAGCCAGTGGATTCAGCTGAGGACGAATAAACTAACGACAGCAGTAAACAGCCCAGTGACGTCATCCCAAATAGGTTTACCAGGTCACGGGACCAGACACGCAAGCACCTGAGTTTCTACACGCACACTGATATCTACGCACTGATACAAGAACAACACCAGATTTAACATACGGACTACGACACAGAATCGGACTTGCTGGCAAAATGTCCGACGATATGATTGACTGGGCCACGTACGAGCAGATTCTTGCCATGGACGACGACGACGGCGATTTCAGTACGGGCATCATTATCAACTACTTTGAACAAGCCGAATCGACCTTCACGGAAATGGACGCGGAGCTTAAAGAAGAGAACCTCGAGAAGCTGTCTGAGCTTGGCCACTTCCTCAAGGGCTCCTCAGCAGCGCTGGGGCTGTCGTGGCTACAACACACGTGCGAAAAGATACAACATGTTGGTACAAGCAGGGACGAGACGGGCCTAACTGATGTCACAAAAGAGGAGGCGCTCGAGAAGATACAGGCGCTGCTCGTTCAAGTCAGAGATGAGTATGCAAAAACGAAGGCCTACCTCCAAGAGCAGAACCCGAATCTGAATCCCTAGGGCACCCTTAGAGCCGCGAGTTCTTGTACACAGCTTGCAGGCCTCGAACAACGGGCCGAACAACGGGCCACGCACGGCCACGGGCACACTCCGCGGTGAGTGTGCGGTGTAAATAGCATACGTAGCCAAGGTATTCCGGGCACCGACACCGACTAGGACGACATGGCAGGCGCCGATATTTAATGTGCAACATGTGCTACAGCAATGCTAGAGTACATAATCAATAACTAACTTCACCAAAAATTCGGCACCAGGAGCAACCCAGAAGCGACAGCTACTGGCCGTGACTTTCCCCAGTACTGCTGGCTAGTACCAAAAAACCTACTGGTCATGTCAGTAGCCCGCTACCGGCCAGAGCCAAACCAATGGTAACCCGCAGTCAGCTGACAGCAAGAAATTGCGGCTGGGAAATAAGCCAGGCTTGATGATACTAACCATAGGGAAAATATTGAACCGCACGGGGCTAGCATGTCAACCACGCTTCGCCCTCACTTCGTTCAACTCTTCCACAGTCTCAGCATATAGATCCATTTCCGCCTTGGTGCAGCCCAGCCTCTTCGTCCTGAGGTCGAAGTCAGGATCAACCATTTCGCCAAGATGCCGGTCCTCCAGAAATTTAATCGATTCCATACCCTTGGGCATATATTCTTGAACAACCTTGCCGCTCACATAGTCAGGGTTATACTTATACTCCTTGCCATAGCCAATGTCCTTCATTAGCTTTGTAGGCGCATTGCGTAGATGCACAGGTACCACCGCAGCAGCAGCGCCAGGTTCGCTACGTAGCATATCCTTCACCTTATTGTACGCTCGGTAAACCTGGACCGATTTCGGCGCACGGGCAAGCTTTACTGCACAATGGGCAAGTATACAGTCTGCTTCGGGCATGCCCAGTTGTTGAGTAGCCTGAAAAGTTGCCACAGCAAAGGGAAGACAGCTGTCGTCCAAAACTCCGACATCCTCGCTTGCCATGCGCACCATTCTTCGTGCTATATATAGCGGATCCTCTCCGGATTCAAGCATTCGGCCGAGATAGAACAAGGCGGCATCTGCGTCGGAGCCGCGAATGGACTTGTGCAGCGCAGAAATAGTGTCATAATGCGAGTCACCTACTCGGTCGTAGAGCATATGCGTGCGTCGCAATGTACTTTTGATGGATTCTTTGTCAATCCTGAGCTTGCCCTCTGTCTCCTGGGCCGCATGAAGTGCCATCTCGAGCACGTTGAGCGCTATACGACCGTCACCGTCGGCAACATCGGCGAGATACTCTATCGTTTCTGACGGGAAGTCAAAATTCTCTAGGCCGTCGTTTTCGCGATTTGTGTTGATGATTGTAACAGCTCGCTTGATAATCTTCTCGCAGTCTTTTGCACACAGCTTTTGCAGGACAATCACCCGGCATCGCGATATCAGGGCACCATTGAGGCGAAACGATGGGTTTTCTGTGGTGGCGCCAATTCTTGTTAGCTGCGCTTACCCTCCTGACGTGTGCGACAGTTGGAGTTGGCATACTTACAATGTAATCTCTCCCTTCTCCACGGAGGGCACTAAGTTAGATGCTTCTCAACACTAGTACTCACAAAAAATGTCCTGCTGCGCTCTGTTGAACCGGTGAATCTCGTCCAGGAACAATATCGTTCTCCGCTTTAACAGTCTCAGTTCATTCCTGGCCTCCGCAAATACCTTTTTGCACTCGGCTATACCGTCAGAGGTGGCTGAGAGCTCCACGAACCGTGATTTCGTAGTTTGTGCCAGAATCTGATTAGTAAGCAGGTCCAATCAGCTTCCATTCTCGTGCCCAGCTACTCACCCTAGCCAGTGATGTCTTTCCAACCTGAATTAGCATTGCCCGATATACTGGCGAAGAGTTCCACTGTAGATCAATCCACATCACCCTCCACTTTGGCTAACATGTCTCGGCATCGCTTCGTGTACTCACCCCGCTAGGCCCCCACAATATAATGGACGGAAACGAATCATTATTGATGAATCTCCTCAGAATTCCATTCTCCCCTACCAAATCACTCTGGCCCATGAAATCATCAAGCGTGTTAGGCCTGACTTGTTCCGCCAATGGCGCTGTCGACAATTTCTCTTTCTTTCTTGGCTCCTGCCTCGGCTCCTCATATGTACGCTTCAGTGCAGGAGAGTCAATTGATCTGTAGGTGTCAATCACCTCCAAGTCTGGGTTTCTGGTTGGCGTGTTGCCCTGCATAGGAGTTGCCGCCAAGGACTGGGGCTTCCTGAATATCTCGGGGACTATGCCATTTACCGACTCGTCAGGACATCCTCTATCCAAATGCTGATTAATTGTATACACGGACGCTTTCTTGTTGCATATCGGGCAATGAATCTCTTCAGTCGCGTCCATGGTATTATTAACAGGACGCGCTCATCACCACCACCTATCTCAACGACAGCCCCATATTATTTGAGGCCACATTAGGTCCACGGGAATAGGACTCATGTCCAGGTATCGAGAGCTCACACCACCAGGGTTTCTGCCCGCGGTATTCCCTGGCCCAGGTGGCCGTGAACCCCACGACAATGTGTCCCCAACTCAAGAGGTCACCCTGACTGCGTGGACTCACAAGCGAGAAGCTTCTTCTGAGGATGTCATTATGGATATGGCGCTGTTGCCAGGGTCCAGGGAAGGCGATGTGGCGGAGGTTAGAGGTGAAAATAGCACGAAAAAGCTGTATTTCATCGTGAAGCGCATGACGGAAGAGCAGAGAAAGGCATTGCCTAATGTACAGATTTCGATTTTGAATGGAAACTTGGTGGAATTAT
This sequence comes from Blastobotrys muscicola, assembly GCA_003705745.3. NCBI lineage: Eukaryota > Fungi > Ascomycota > Dipodascomycetes > Dipodascales > Trichomonascaceae > Blastobotrys > Blastobotrys muscicola. The sequence goes on from PPJL03000004.1 coordinate 479,899, forward strand.
TGGAGTTGACGCCCAGAAGTAAAGTTAGGGTGAAGCTGGTAAGTACAGCACGGGTAGCGTTGAGACCGCCAGTCAGTGATATGCTTATGGTCATAACAGCTCTCACAGTTTGCTCAGAACTCTCTCAGAACTAACAAGATTGAAAAGGACGCCGTCGCTGCAGACCAGGTCGAGCTGCACTTCAAAGACGTTTACCTGACCCGAGCAGACATGTGGAGAATGTCGACCGAGTTCACAAACCAGTGCTTGCACTCCAGCCAGCGTTTAGTCTATTGCGCTGCCTTGCAAGCGTCGGTTCACGACATTTATCGATACGGCCGTAAAGTGTTTTCAGCATACATTGGTCCGAAAACCAAATTCATATATCGGTCCGAGTCCGCGCGAGCCATCTATTTCATTCAAATGTCTGCAGAGATGTGGTATTTTGAAGAGAACGGCGAGGTCATGTTCAACAAGCTGGTAAACTCGTTTCTTCCTCAAGTGTTTAAACGCTGGCGACAGCAAGGAGCTAATCACGTTGTGACAATTGTACTTTTTACGAGTGTGGACCTTTCTGGGCAGCGTTCGTCTAAGCATGGCGAGAAACCGAGAAACACCAGGGACTATTTTCGTGTGGTTGTGGACCAGGAGCATATCAATAGATGGAGCGACATCATGGCGACTTTGCGTTCTGAATTCTCACGTTTTGCGCGTGATGTTCTTTACAGACGAGAGGACGGAAAGATCGAGGGACAAATTACATCTGCAGTCAAAGGTAACCTTGTGGAAGCCATCAGCATGGCGACTGCGCTCATCACCAGCAAATTTCGTGATCGAGATCTGCGCCAAACTAACGCTCAAATCGTCATTGTTACGCCAGGATCAGGAATATTTGACGTGGACTACGATTTGCTGTACCAGACGAGTATAAAGTTGCTATCCATTGAAATCAGTATCGACTTGGTCTGTCTGAGTCGTCCGCCACTCCACGTTACACCACTGTTCCGTTATAAGGACGCAAAAGGAAAGGTTGTGAATTGCATTCCAAGTTGGCTAGACATCTCATTTTGGAACAACGCCGACAGGTACGCCAAACAGTGGATACCACGTTGTAAGATCCACGAAATTCAGATGATGGGTGTCATGGAGACAGGGGTGACTGCGATTAGTATTGACTACCTTCCTCGCGAGACCAAGCTACGCACAATGGGGCAGATAATGGATAAGTATGACAACGAAGTGTTTGAATCCAAAACCAGCTTGGCTGAGAAGAAGTGGGTGGCCGAAGCTGTTTCCAGCGGTGAAAAGCTGGCTCAGCTCCGACCACGGACGTCCTCTGCAGAGTTGTCGAAAAAGAACAATGCTGTCGCTGAGAGCACCTTTACGATAGCTGGCGCTGCGATTATCTCAAACCCGGGGACGCAGACCAGCAATACGTCAAGCACCCTTCTCACAAATGCCATGATGACAAGCAGCAAGCCTACCAGAATGTCGGCCTTGTCTACTCTGCTGTCTCTAGGAGCTGGCAATGCTGCTGTCAGCCGAAATACCAAACCTGCACCTTTTTCGGCGCCGAATTCGCCCAGAGTTGATTACGTCAAGAAGTTACGAGGAGTCTCGGAAGACAGAACAAATGAGGCTTCGCTTCGGCTGCAGGCACATCTAGCAGGAACCTTCAAAGATAGCCAAGATCCAGTTCCTATTAGACCAAACCTGGGCTCGCGCCAGTCTTCCAATGCCACTACCAGTACATGGAAAGCTGAACCCAGCAGTACGCGAAGTAAGGAGCACGCTTCTCCGCAGAATGTGGCGCCGCTACCTGTGGACAAGACCGCCAAAGAGAGCGGCGACATTGATATGAACAACTACATTTGGGCTACCATATCCAACCCATCCAACATGCCACCAGATGCTGTTATGAACATCTCCAACTACGGCCGGTGGAGATACGTGTTCCCTCGTGGAGCTAAGCGGCGAGCAGTCAAGTGGCGTTCGCTAAAATCCCCAGCGTCTCTGCCGCTTTGCACAGAGCTCTTTCCGTCAGTGCGTGAATTCGAAGAAGATTATACGGTACAGCCATATGACGTCACGCTGGATGCAGACCAGGAGAATCTCATGACTCCAGGAGAGCTGCTTGGCGAACTGGTGGGATTGCGTCTGTGTATGGGGTTTCAGATTGTGGTTGGCGAGAAGGTCAGTAAGGTGGAGAGCCGTCAAATTGGAGGCAACCCGGCGCTGATTGTTCAAGCCATTCCAAAAGATTTCCGCGGAGTGAGAATCTACATGACACGAAGCAACCAAATCCACCGACTGGCTTGCGACCAATTTGGTCAAATCAGCGTGCTTCTGTATACCAATCGAAAGCTCGACATGCCCTATGATTCGCCGTCGTACATGCCAATGGTGAGGACTAAGTATGAGGATAATTATGAGCCAGCGACGGGCGACTACTTCGACTTTAGCAGAATTAGAAGCGTGAACTGGAATGTGACTGACCAGCAGATGGCTGGCTTTGAGGGCATGACAACCGAGGAGAACACAAACTTGTTCTCTATACGGTTTGTTCTGATTCCCGTTGAGCATCCAAAAGTGGCGAGCGAGACAAAAGACAAGACCGCAAAGACCCCGGAAGAAATTCGACTGGATGGAGTCAAGAGAATCGTCAACCACATCCACAAGGGTAGGTTCCTGTCAGCCGAAGACAAGGCGAGACAGAGGAAGCACAAGGAGTTTGTACCGGACCTTAAGATTTACAATACTGAAGAGGAGCTTCCCGACTTTCTGGTTGGATTGCTGGCCAAGTCACAGAATGCCATGGGCGAGGATCCTGCAGTGCTGTTACGAAAACGCAAGGATTCGTTATTCAGCAAAGAGACATTCACTCGCTCTATTAAGCTCAATCAACTGGCGGCGGAAATGCAGGGCGAGAAGGGTATACAGCTGAGCGACAGAAGGTGGCACTGGCGAACACACAGGCACTGTTTTATTGGCCAGGAGTTTGTGGCGTGGATGCTGACCAATTTCAAGGACATTGAGACCCCTGAGGATGCTGTGGTCTACGGCAACGAGCTCATGGCAGCCGGGCTTTTTCACCACGTCGATAACCGACATCAGTTCCTAGACGGACACTACTTCTATCAAATGAATCCAGATTACGTTCAGTCTTCAGACAAGGCGGGATGGTTTAGTAAACGGAACTCTGACGACAAGTCGCCCGGTCTCTCGTCGTCTGCTTCCTTCACCCAGCCCAGCACGCCCGTGATGAACCCAGTCGGCTCCATCAACAAGTCGACTCGAGTGAGGTCTTCGAGCTCCTTAACTGAACTGGTGTACACTCATTCTCGCAAGACGTCAGGCGGCATCAGCGCGATTGACGAGGACGAGGTCTCAGATGATAAGTCAATCAGAAGCTCGACGGTTGCTTCGCCACAAGAGGCCTCGCCTTTTGACAAGGACGAGCCTATGCCTCAGGCGCTCATCAGCCGGGCAATATTCTTTGACATTGACCCCAATAAGCAGTCTAAGCGACATGAGTACTTGACCATACATGTGGATCGTGTCCACAGCCCGGAAAACGCCTTTCACCTGCGTCTGGAGTGGGTGGATGCTACGCCCAAGCTAATTGAGGATGCCATCGTCAAGATCAGCAAAATCGGCGACAGCTACGGCCTCAGGCTCGTGCAAGTGCCTATTGACGAAATCACTAGTTTGCAGAGCGTGAACCCGTTTAGCTCACTGATTCGAATCGACTTCTGTGTGTATCCCGCGCCAGAACTCGAGGAGTCGCTTGATCCCAGCAGAGGCAACCCGCTGTACTACCAGAAGTATGTTCTCAGAAAGCTCGGTTTCGTGGTTGACACGGTTAGCTCCGAGTCACTTATAAGGAAAGAGCTGGAAATCAGCTACTCGTGGGGAAAACCCAAGTACAAGTACAACCAGTACATACACAAGTCGGGTGTGGTGATTGCGCAGATTGTGGACGAGCATTTTGTGCTCATGACCAACTCGCTGCACATATCTCGATCCTCTAGAGCCAAGGGAGCACCAAAGGACAAAACTCAGCTGCACATGCACGTTAACTTGCCGAAGCAGAAGCAGAGGGACGAGACTCTGCACGCAGAAAAGATTGTGCGGCAGTTCAGGGATCTCTGCAACGACCGCGAGCTGCTGCAAGCCGTGTTTTCTGAGGCGAAGGTCGAATGGGTGGCCAGGAGGCGAGGAAGCATCGCCACGAGTTACAATGAGGGCTACAGCGATTCTTCAGGCTCCTCTACGCCGTTGATGTCGAGGTCGGCAATTTTCGGAGAGGCGAAGTAGTTCGCGAGTTTTGCATGAAAATGTATTTATACGATGTACGATATGAAAGACATTCTAACTGTGTATTTGCTGTTTTAGTCTGTTACGGCACGTGCTAGTTGAGTCTCTGGTAAATCTTCAACACATCAGCCAAAACACCAGCAGCGGTGACCTCGGCGCCGGCGCCAGCACCCTGAATGATGAGAGGGTTAGTGTATCGCTCAGTTTGGATGGCGATGACGTTATCGGATCCCTTGAGAGAGGCAAATGGGTGGGAGGCGTCGTACTTCTGCAGACCGACCTTGACAGATGGCTCGCCAGAGAGATCAATGCTACCGACGAATCGCAGGACCTTATTTTCAGTCTCTGCCTCCTTTCGCAGCTTATCGATCTCTCCGTCGTACAGTGGGAGCTTCTCTAGGAACTCAGTAACCTCAACAACGCCCTCTAGCTGCTTTGGAATCAAGCTGTCGACTGGGAAGGAAGTTGCAGACTGAACCTTGTGACCAGAGAGTCGAGAGAGGATGGTCACCTTTCGGGCAACATCCAAACCATTCAGGTCTTCTCGTGGGTCTGGTTCAGTGTAGCCCAGATCCTTAGCCTTGAAGACAATCTCAGAAAATGGCTTGTCAGAGCCTCCAACCTTTGAGAATTCGTTCAGGCAGTAACTGAGAGAACCAGAGACGATACCCTCGACCTTAACAACCTTGTCGCCGGTGGCAACGAGATCATTGAGAGTGCCAATGACAGGCAGACCAGCGCCGACTGTGGCCTCGTGGTACACCAAGCCACCCTTGGCGCCGAAAATGGCGTTCCACAGCTCAATTCCGCTGGAGAAAGCCTTCTTGTTTGGAGTGGCGATAGAAATGTTGTTTTCAACAAACTTTGGGTAGAAGTTGGCGATTTGTTCGTTAGAAGTGTTGTCAACCAGGATAACTGGGTTTGGAGACTTGGACAGGAAGGACAGAGTCTCATCCAGGGAGAGAGCTGGAACAGAGCTGGCAGACTCCCAATTGTCCAAGTTCAATGGAGAGTAGTCGTTGGAGATGACAGTTTTTGTGGATCGAGAGATCAAGATGACGTTGAGCTGGGCCTTAACAGCGCTCAATTGACGGAGAAAGGCTCCTCCGACAAGACCAGTTCCTTGTTAGCCAGTCCATCCAAGCCAGCACGAGCGCAGCGAGCCGCGGGAATCTCTTCTAAGCTCATAATTCACCGCACAATCCCGTCATAATAGCGCTGAACACTCGTAGACGCTTCACCGTAAAGGCTAATCGGTGAAATTATAGCCGAGTAATCCAGGCGCACTCACCGATAATTGCAACGTTCACCACCATAATGTGTATTGTAGTAGTCCAAGACAGTCGGAAATAGTCATCGGTCTCCTACCGATACCGGAGGTTGCGTGCGTGCGGCTCGAAATTATAGGTGGTTTGCGGCTGGATCCACAAGGTCGTAGAGATATTATCGTGACGTCAGAGTCAGAAGTCGAACCAGCCAAGTATCTGTCAGGTTGGACAAGTGAGGGATTTAATAGAGGAGAGGAGCTGAGCGTAATAGATATAAGGACAGTGCAAGAGACAGGCAAACCATCACAAGATGAATGGAATTGTACGATATCTGAAGGAGCTGCCTGGTAAGGTCAATGCCTTGAAGACGTCCAAGGAACTTGCTTTGATTGTCACAGGCAATGAATCAGCCGATATGGACTCATGCGTGTCTGCAATTGTTGGCGCTTACTTCCTACACAAGGCAATTGAGCAGGACGTGGCTAAGTTGAAGATCAAGGCGACTGTCCTTCCACTGATCAATTTGCCGGACGACAATGACCTGAGGATCAGGACGGATATTAACTTTTTGTTTACGAAGCTGGGAATTCCACTTTCCAGTTTGCTGTACACCAAGGATCTAGAGGGGCTGAACCAGCCCAGCGCATTTCTTGTGGACCACAATAGTCTGGACGACCGGCTGAGGAAACGTTTTGACAAGGTTGTGGGCGTCATTGACCACCACGCGGACGAAAATCAATACCATGCGTCAATTGAGGAAGCAGGCGGCCCTAGAATTGTTGCCAAATCTGGCAGTTGCAGCAGTTTGGTACTCAACTACTGGCGACAGTATTTCAAGCTGGAAGAGAGTCCGTTGAATGAAAGGGCCGTTTTTGAGCTCCTCCTGGGAGCCCTTATGCAGGATACGAGCAACATGCGATCCAAGGTGGAAGAGCACGACACCAAGGCGTACGAGACGCTCACTGAGCTGTACAAGAGCACTGATAAAACCTGCATCCAGGCTACTGAGGTACAGCCCTCCATGGCAAATTTCTGTTCGGCCTTCTTCGCAGAACTGGACGAGAAGAAGAAGAATATCGACGGAATGCCGCTGAAGGATGTCTTCAAGAAAGACTACAAGGAGTGGAGTGGGGTAACTGCCTCGGGCCGGAAGGGGCTGCTCGGAATCAGCTCCACCGTTCGGTCAGCTGAGTGGTTCGTGGAGGAGCACCACCCACACACAGCACAGGAAATTGGCGAGTTCGCCGAAAGCAAGAACCTAGACGTTTTCATAGTCTTGACCTCATTCCGGGACATAAAGCACAAGCGACAGCAGATCATTTGGACCAGAGATGAAGATTATGCGCAATTGATTGAACAGTATGTGCAGACTTATGAACAATTCAAGCTCAAGAGGATTGACGTCATCAATACTGAGCAGATTAGAACATACAGACAGAAGGACGCAAAGCAGACCCGGAAGCAGGTGGCTCCGTGTGTGCGGGAAGCTCTCTTCCCGACTGCGAACGGGTTTGCCCAGTTGTAGTTACAACTTCATAATGAAAATGATGCAACCTCATCAATATTCACCGGACTTTACTTCGTTCGGGCCAGCCTCTCCAACAAGCCGACCCTCCACTTTCCAAACAGCCGGCCGTTACCGGGCAGTGCCAAGTTGCTCTCGTCTAGATGGTCTATCAGGCTGGACAAGACCTTATTGGGCACTGTGATGTTCTCCACTTCACCTCTCGTTTTCTGCAGCTGGGCGAAGTCGCTTTTTTCTGTGCTGTAGAAGATTTTGAATCCGTTCTGGGGGCGCGAGGAGTGCGTGTTTGTGTATTGGATGTCTGCGTTGAACACCCACATCTTGTTAGTAGTGAACTTAGTGCTGGATGTTCTAAAGGACTCACCAGCAAATTCTTCTCCTCTGATTCCACTCGGAAGGTGTAAATTGCGTGCGCATCAATCAGCTCAGACAGCGTTGACGACACGAAAATGTATGGCGGATACGACTGCGGTCTAGTTAGCTCTTTCACATGGAAAAACTCACAAGTTTGAATCCGAAATTCTAATGTTCCACTTCCAGACTTTGAGGGCCCCATCCTGAACCAGTCCCAGGCTGGACCTGCACTTGCAGCAAACCTCTTTCCCGGCAGTTGCGTCCAAATCTGTTTCGGAAAACAAAAAGTACGAGGTTCCCACTAGCACGCTTCCTGGACTGGGAACGAACGTTGTCTGTGCGTAGGACTCGTTGAATTTGTTGCTGCCATCGCTCGGCTTGTGGCAGTGCCAGAAATCCATCATTTCTGCCCAATGCTCCGAGGGCATGTCCTTGAAGGTTTTCAGCTTAATTGAGTTTGCGAGCTCAACATCGCAGCTTTGACAGCGCAATTTGAGATAGGAGGAGACCGATTTTAGGCTGGCGGTTTCCTTGGTAAGGTCGGCAGCGCTCCATGGAACAACCGTTTTTGAGTCCAGAAACGAGAGACTTCTTGTTTCTTCGAGCAAGTTAGGCGACGCAGGTATACGCAGGGATATCGTGGTAGTCTGGTCGCTTATGGGGATACTACTACTGGCTACAGTAACGCTAGTCTCTACTGGTAGGACAAATGACTCGCTCTGGTCGCCGTAGTGTACAATTGCTGTGTGGGTGTCTCTAAACGAGAGTTTGTGTATATTTTCGGGGGCTTGGATAGAGATTGATATACTTTTGATCCGGGCCAGGTACTCGCACACGAAGTTTATCATTGTAGTGAGTGAGTGTAACCTCAGAGTGAGGCGCGCACAGCACCTCGGGCTTCGCTCAGTATCCCAACATGAAAAGGTCCCAGTCTGGAGGCGCGTCAACAGCGTTTTGTTGCATCGATTAATACAAGCCGGACTAATGGTGAGCCCCCACATTATGCCTTTACTAACAAGTCCACGTTCACGGCGCTGAATGTCTACGAGGAGGATCTGATACACGATGCTGAACAACATACGCGGGAGCTGCAGGTACGTTGCGCGATGCGTGAGAGACTAACATAGCTGGAAGAAGCCTTCCGGGTGTTCCAGAAAGCGCTGGGGTTCCAACAGCAGAGGAAGGTAGACGAGGCGCATGAGGAATATGAGCGGTTGTTTAATATTGAGATCCTGAGGTTGGATCAGGTGAGTACCGTCGCGGAATGTGGTCCACGTGAACACTCGCATACCGGCTGATGCATTGGCTGAGAACTAACCCAGGAAACCGGGCTTCCTCCCGCAGCTGAAAAACTCAAATACCTTGCATTCAAGAACCACGGTCTGCTCTTGCTCATGGAGCTAGAAGGCGAAATCATGTCCATCGAGCAAGACGACCTGAACGAACGTGTAGAAGACATTATTCAGGACTTTGCAGAGGCATTGATTTACGACGACCAGGATCTTGAGTTCCTAGAGCTCCTGTGCTGTCTTGCCGTTCCTCTTGGATACCCTAGAGTTGGTCGTCTGGCGCTGGAAACCATCCTTAGCACCGACTCGCGCTCGTCCGACCTCTTCGAGAGTTTAGTGAACGGGGAGATCTTGAGCCCGCAAGAGTACAGCTTTCTTCTGAGCTTCCGGAAACTTCTTGAAGACTTGGGTGACGATCATACACTCGAGTCGGTGCCGATATACGCCAAACTGAAAGATATGCATATCAACCCAGCATTTGCTGTTACCACACACGATTTTAGGTGGTTGACGGATAGGATACCCCGGCCCGAAAATCTCAATGCATACCTGGAGAAAGAGGGCGAAAAGCTCGTCAATGTCACGATTGGCGGCAAAGACTGGCTGTCGATATCGCAGGCGCTACAGGACGTGCTGGCTGGTCTAGTAAAGTCCAAGCGAAAGTTTCTCTACGACGACATGTACAGCTTTTGCCCGCAGCCTATCAACGTGGTCAAGTTTGTTCTTCCTCACGGTGACGATGCGCAGCTGCTCATTCAGCCAGTGGAGTCGGCCACTCCTGAAGAGGTGCCCGAGGAGCCTGTGGTCACAGAAGTCGTCGAAGAGGTTGTGGAAGACGAAAACAAAAAGAAACGGCGGAAATCTGAGGTCGACGAGGGAGCCAAAAACCGGTCGAGCAAGCGGTTCAGAGGTCGCGGTGAGGGCTCTCTCGAGAATGTGGACATGACGGAGGACGAAGATTTTTTTGAAAATGTGCGAGGATTTCTGCTGCTCGTTGACTGCAAGTTCGACTCAATCATGCCTAATTTCAGCGGAACGACTTGCGAGCCTGGCGACCAGTATATTATCGACTTCAAGCTTATTCTACAGAGCTGGGATGACGAGCAAGCTGAGATTTATCTAAGAGGTGAGTCTTTCAAGAAGAAAGACTTGGGCCAACCGCTCATGCAGCTGCTTGACTTTGCAGCTCTGGGCAACTCAGAAATCATCAAGCCGCCGGAAACAACGTCCACAAGAGAAGTCGAAAAGTTTATTTACAACATCAACACGGGTAGTTTTCACTTCCAGGAGGTCAGGCAGGAGCTCGTCTACTCGCTCTTACGCCAAACAAAGCATCATTCTCCATTGCTCAACGACATTTGGTCCGCAACGCTGCTAGAAAATGTGAGACGTCTCATTGAGAACTGCGAGCCGCTCATTTACGCCAGGGCAAAGGAACTTTTGTTTTCTCAACAGTCCGACAAAGTCCTGTTTTTCATCGGCATTTCCGAAGGCATCTACGAACTTTTTGTTGACCATCTTCTGTCTCTGGAAAAGACTTCGCGCGCGAAGTCCAACAAGTCGAGAGGCAGCAAGGACCTGGAAGTAAGCCAAGGTGCATGTAAAGTGCGGATTTCTCGGTGGAAGGGCATCATTAGCGATCTCATGAGTATGGCAGAGGCTCTAGAAGAGACAGAGATAGTGCAGGTCATCAAGCTACGCCATGAATGGGCCACGATATTCTCAGGCCAGGTTTATGGCGATCACCCTGACGATAACATTGCAGCATTCGAGGCTTTCGAGCAGTCATTGATATCTACTGGTAACGTGCACCTGCAGATCGAAAACGCCAACTATCAAAACATACCGTCCATGCAAATAGATGCTGTTCACACGCAAATTTCGAAATTTCGGGCGGCTGCGATTTTTGCAAAGGCTTTTGACATCAACAGCAGTGATGACGACCAGGATAAAGACTACAATCGAATTCAGACGCTTGAGTCGATTCTCATGCCCGAAGAGCAGGCCGAGAAGATCCCAGAACACGAGGCCATTGCCCAGTTTCTCTCTGCTGCCTCTCACGAATTCAGGTTCCGTCTTTGGTTCCTTCTCTTGGATGCATACAAGTCAAGTGGCGAGCAGCAAAAATCTTTCGACGGCTATCTGCGTATACTACAGTCAAGCATAGCAGAGCTTGTCGGCGAGTCATACGAGAAGAATGGCGAGAACGAGCGGGTGACCATGCTCCTCAGGTCTCTGAGAATGTCTTGGGAGATTAGCAAGCACTTGCTGGAGATGATTACTAAGGACGGTAACCTGATGAGTAAGTTGTCACAAGAGAGAAGAAGAGAAGTCCTGGAGTCTATCATCAGCCTAATTCGTGTGCTGCATACCTACGTTCTATTTGATGACGCCATCATTTCCAACATTATCCAGGCACCGTCACACCCATCTTGGGAGAGGGCCACTAAGCAAATCAAAGAAACGATTGTGCGATGCTGGTGCATGTTCTATTTATTCTACAAGGCCAATCTTTCGGAGGACGAAAAGACGCCTGAAACCAGAAATGACATTTTGAGCATCATTCACGAAGAGCTGGGCACCCGAGCGTACTGTGGCATGGCTGACGGTGTATTTTTGGATCTATGTCTTCGTGAGATGGCTACTATGGACTGGGAGGGCTCACAGACGGATATGCTTCAGTGTCTGCATTGTCGGTACGAGCTCATGCTGGGTAGCGAAGACTTTACGCCGTACGACCATCATACTACGCACGGCGAACTTGACAAGCCTGCTGCACTACTTCTATGCAAGTTCATGATGAACATGATCCTGCGCAAGAAGAACCTGTCGCAACTACTGTTGAGGACGGATATCAAGTCCTGTCTCGATCAGTTTTACGACGCTCTTGGGACACCTGACCCCAAAATTCTTGCTATCGGTCAGAACACTGCCTTGTTGGACAACTATCTCGACAAGTACTTGACGCAAAAGTTTCTTGCTGACTCCCTCAAGGGAAACCTCGAGCTTTCTTTTGTTTCATGTTCCAACGAGATGGTCAAAGTCGGCCGTGGTGGGCTGTACTACACACTTGGCCTGGCCCAGTTTTCCTCGTACAAGCACCGAAAACGGACGCAGGGCAAGACAGAAGACTTGGAGAAGGCGATCAAGTTCTTCAAGTACGACCTTGCTTGCAACACCAACCGGTTCGAGTCATGGCTTGGGCTATCTCAGGCATACGATCAAATGGCTGAAGACGACCTGCTGTGGAGTTCAGAAAAAATAAACAGTGCTGAACTTCGCAAGCAACCAGCGGATCACCAGCGGAAATCTTTACTTGCTTGTTGTATGGCGGCCAACATCTACTTGAGGACATTCAACGAGACTGACGACAGCCGGCTGTTGGCCCGATTGCCAAACTACTCTCAGTTAGCTGCCACGCTTTGGTCATATTTTGCGAAAATTCTCTACGGAGCTGCGCAATCACCAATGAATATGGAAGCTCTTGCAGATCATACGAATGAGCGATTCTTGTTCCGTGACGATGTGGTTTTCAGGAAAAAGCAGACGTCACAGCTCAAAAAGGCGACAGTCTTCAGGGTCATGGACACTTCTCTCAAGATTGCCATCAAGGCGAACCCAGATGAGTGGAACAACTACTACCTTCGAGCGAAGGTGATGCACAAGATGAAGATCGAGCCCGACGCGGTTATCAGGACGCTGCAGAAGGCGATTAGTCTAGTGCCAGAGAAGGCCGGCGGCGGCAGTGCGCACAATGACTTCGTTCTTGAGCCTCAGTACAAGCTGGTTTCTATTGTGTATAAGTACGTGCGGAGCGGTCTCATCACAGTGGCGACAGGAACAGCTGCCCTTGGCAAAGATTGCGATCAGGAGAATGTTTTGCGGCTCGTGGCCAAAGGATACTTTCAAGCTGAGGCTGAGTTCTTTGCTACTTGTGTCTCATCGTTGTTGAAACTGCGAGCAGTTGACAAGAAAAAGTGGCACCACAGGCCGACGTACCGATTGGCGACCATCTATAACGAGATTTTCGGCGACAAGCTCAAGGCCAAGGAAGAACTTTGCGGTTTCTTTTCACTAAAGACAGGCAACAAGAACCCAGTGCAGATTTGGAAACTGGACCTTGAGCGCGAAGGCCGGCATTTCGACTACATTTTCCAGTACTACATGTACTTTGTGGAGCTGCTCCGGGACACCAAAGACACCACTGCATTTGCAACGCTGGCCAAAAAGTTGCGACGATTCACTTCCGGCATGACGAAGCACCAGGAAGCTTGGGAGCACACGTGCAGTCTAGCAGCCATCACCGTGAAAGACATTTTGCGGGTTCCTGTCCGGTTCAGCGACTCGATTATCCCGAGCTTCATCTATGAGCAGTTTGACGCAAACGCTACCAAGCTACTGGCCGAGGCAGAAAAGTACGAGGAGGCTACTCTTCCGCCTATCTACCAGGCATTGTACTACGCCACGGAAATGAGACGGCTCAACAATGGCTTTGGGTCCACTGCAGCTCTCGACGATCTCTACGTCTCCATTTATCTACTTGTATACCAGGACTTTGTCGACAAGCAGCAGCCAGCCAACGGTGCGCCTGTGCAGAGCGGCTTAGAGCATGAACCTGCCACGCCAGCCAAGATTTCCATTCACGATTTGCTGTCCCCCGAGCCAATGAAGTCACCAGCGACGCCAACGAAGGACACGCCTGTCCAGCCCAAAACACGGGTTACTCGACGAGATATCATTCTGAGGGCGACAGCTCTCATGAAGGCGGTAGTCACCAAGCTGCCGAGCACTGACAGCTCCAAGATGGTAATCCAGCCATTTCACAGATTCGAAGGCCGGCAGTCTGTCGAGAGACACTCTACGGGTGAGAGCACCGTCTACTCAACGCCGAGACAGATCATGGCTACTCCAGAATTTGTACCTCCACCAGGCTACCCTCAGCTTGGCCAGTTCCCTCAGTTTGCGCATGTTCTGTCAGGACACCCCATGCAGCTAGCTTACCCGGTGATGGCGTACCCTCACGGTCCGCATACGCCTATTCAGCTGGCCCAGCCTGGTCAGCGTCAATCAAGCCAGCCCCCTAATCATTTCCATGTTCCTCAGGGTCATCAGCCGCAATTTCAGACGCCCCAAAATCCTCATCACAGTCTATATTCTCATCAACCCCACGCCACCCAGACAGCGCTTCACACTCCCCATCAACCTAACCAATCACCTCAACAACCCAACCCTGACACGACTCCAATCAAGGTAGAATCCATGATGGAATAACTACAACTACGCATAGCATGTATAAAAAGCATTAGCATTACCAAAAACGTAGACATAAATAAGTGTTGGAATAGAGTCCATGGGCATCAAATCTCCCGCCAGTCCTCTGGAGCACCTCTGCTGGTAGTAGGCTCCTTACTCAATGTCGCCAGCCTCAAAGCCTCCTTCTTGAGTATCTCGTTGGACATTCGTCTCTCTGGCGATATCAGCTCCTCGAAAGGCAAATTGGCAAATTCCTTGCCAGACATCTCGCCATTCAACAGCCTTGACCGCAGCGGAATCTTTGGGTTCCTTAGCGCTGTCCTCAGCTGTCGATATGTGATTTTGTACTCCGAATCAACCTTTCTGTGGCGATCAAAGATAGCTTCCTCAATCTCCTTGGCGACCTCAGACGCCCGGCGCTTGCATTCATCATTGTCCTCGGTGGCGTCAGACTCCTTCACCATAGAAGCGGGACAGCCCTCATGAAGCGCATGTTCTAAGTTGATCCTGACTGATATTCGAAGCTGGTTAGTAACATTCGCTAATACCAAACTCACCTTTTCCTCCTCCTCAAGCGATAAGCCCTTGCTTTTCTCCGCGTCTACCGAACTGCGTCGGTGCTTGATGGGCGAAACTGATGCTTTGCGTACACGTGGCATTACTTATTACTACTATACACGATAAAAGACGCTATGTGGCCAGTACGTGAATGTCGAGTGAGATCGTTGCTGTTAGTCGCATCGCATATCGCTGTGCGGCGAAACGATAAGCAAAAAGAAAATAGTCCCTGTGATGGAATGGGTACGAGCGCACGTGACTAAATCACGTGATTAAATCATCAAGTATCACGTGACTCGCCTCACACGTGACTTGTCCCATTGAAATTTTGTCAAACAAACTGTACGATAACTGAGTATTCGCCATGCCTCGAGGACGAATGCCCATCAGCGCTAAGCGGGTGGCACGTGCACACCCGCCCGCTGCATTTGTTCCTAAGCCACAGCTAGAGAGGAAGCCAGTTGAGGCCGTTAAGAAACAATGGACCACGCGGGAACCATCCAACTCTCAGCGAATCTTTGACAAGCTGCAGGAATCCATTCAGAACAACGAACCACATTTCCAAGTTGGTGGACGGCAGGTTTTCTTTCCCCAGGCCAAAGTCATTCTTCTGCGGCCAAGCGCCAAACACACGCCATACCAGGCAAAGTTCATTGTTCCACGAAACTTCAACAAGCTGGATCTCCGAGACTACCTTTACCATGTCTACAATCTGCGAGCATTGAACGTCACAACACAGCTTCTGTGGTCGCGATGGGCACGTGACGGTCCAGGCCGACCGAGGTACAGGACTCCACAAATCAAGAAGATGACTATAGAAATGTCAGATCCATTTATATGGCCAGAGCCAGTCAAGGAGGAGGTCAAGGACAAGGAGTACAAGATTGCTTTCTTCAACGAGCTCAAGAAATACACAGAGGACGCCGAGAGGCAGGGTTCCGACAAGCTGAAGCCACCGAAGTCGTTCGGCGGTATCGTTGGACCATACGTGCCTGCGCCAGAACCTTTCGTGCCAAAGAAGCTGAAGCGACAGCTGTTGAACAAGAAGAAGGTTGCAGAGCACCAGGTGAGCCATGCCGAGAAGGTCGAACTGGCAAAGAAGTATCTGGGACTGTAGACAGTCAGAACTTCAAGGACATACGATTGGAGGAGTGTACATAATCATGATCATTAAAATGCTATATCATACAGTAGTTAGTGCTGAGGTAGATGGTGTATGCGATACTTCAAGGTTAGCCCATCCTGAGTCCCCTATAACTCATGCTACCCTTACTCTTCAATCTTCCAGTGTCCTTGGGACTCTCTGTTCGCGAGGGCAGGTCGAGTGGACATGGGCCCGTAACGTAATCATCAACGTTATCCATCAAGTCTCTGTGCAGCTGTTCCAGCTCCAGAAAACGTCTTGAAAGTGTTCGGTAGTCTTCCTTTAGCCTGTTGTATGGGCCGTAGGTTGACCTCTCGTACTCCTCCATAATCCTTGCCTTGATGACGCCTCTGTTGTCCTCCGAAGAGCTCAGCTTGTCAGCGTCTTCCTGCAATCTCACAAGCCTTTGCCAGCTGTCGGCCTCGCGTTGCTTTGAGTCCGTTTCGAGTTGGGTGTAGTCGAGCTTGAGTGCATTGTAGTCTTGAAGCAGCTTGTCGAGCCTTCCCTGAAGTTTCTGGACGTCTTCAGTGGTAGGAGGGGCTGGTCCATCAGCAGCAGGCTCGACGTTTTCAATTGATGTCCTTTTCTGAAGAATGGCGTTCTTTTCAGAGATTTCTGTAAACCGGAGCTCCAGCTTCGTGATTTTCTCCTCCTGTGCGAGGAGCGACTGGGTCAGGGCAGCAATTTCCTTGTGTAGCTCGCTGATCTTGATCCGTTGCTCTTCGATCTCCTTGGTGGCCGTTGTGTTTTTCATTTTAAAGTCCTTATTGACCTGAAGTAGATGCGTCTCGTACTTTTGACGACTCTCCCGCGTGCTTTTCAGCAGGTCCTGTGAGTTCTTGAGCTCAGTGTGCAGTTTGGTATTCTCCTTCTTGAGGGTGTCGTTTGCAAGGTACAGAGCTTCAGCACCTTCCTCATTGATCGTCCTTTCCCGCAGCAGATCCTTCATTTTCTTGAACCTGTATTGCGTGTGCTGCTCAATAAACATAACAATGTCCAGTTCGTTCTTCATGAGCATGAGCTCACGCTGATAATACTCCACCTTGGCTTCTAGTTCGCTCTTTTCTGGCGCCAGCGTCTTCTCAGAAACAGTGTTGAGCTTTGGCGCAGAAGGTTTCAGCCTGGGCGACTGCGACCCTCCGGTAACAGACTCCATCAGCTGTTGGGACAGCGACATTCGACGTCCGTCGGTCAATGCAGAGGTCGGTGTGATTGGGGACGGTTCCGGGTTCAGAAATGTCTGAACAGGCAGTAAGGCAGGGCTTCTGCCAGGGGCCGGAATGAAACCTGGCGACGTCTGAGATCTTGGGTTGAGCCTCGAAACCAGTCGGCTCTGGTGGGAATGCATGGATGAAGACATGGAGGCGCTTTCGTTGAGATCGAGTGCCTCAGGAATGGCGCCTATGGACTCGTGTTGCTCTGATGTCGTGGGTTTGCTGTATAATCTCACGTGATCGTTCAGAAGAGAGCCAATGTTACCTTTAGGGGAGAGCACCATCGAGCTCATGAGGGGGGATGCTGGCGTGTTTGGAGAGGAGCCTCCCTCTGTGTTGAGATTTCGTTTGAAGGCGGCCGACAAGTCATAGTCAACTTCAATGGTATCGAAAGGCTTGAAGAACTCGTTGAAGGGCTTCTCTGGTTTGTCGAATGGCTTTTGATTACGCAAGTCGTACACGGAGTTTCGTAAATTTTGCCTTGTAGCAGGTAATGTCTCACTGCTGAAACTCTCTGCACCCTCGGGATGCGGTACCTTGGCGTCTCTGAATCCTAAACAGTAAGATGAAATATCTGCTGCAGATTCGCCAATGAGGGTAAGTCTTGAAGTGTCAGTCAGCTCCTGTTCTGCAGTGTATTTGAACAGGTCTGGATGCAGCAGGCGTCGCTCAATGAGGGCTCTTGAGCTTGTGAAAATGTCGTGCTCAGACCAAAAGTCGGAGAAGGATCGGGTATATTTGGCCTTGACGAGATAATCATCTGGCTTTCGAATAAATTCCATCAGGTTGCAGGGAAACAGGCCATACAGGAAGCCAAACAATGGCTCAATAGTGGGTTTCTTCTTAGAGTCTGTGGTGTGGAATGTATCCCAGTCACCAGTCGGCGGAGGCATGAACTCGTCTGGTCGCCAGCAAGCTAAACGTCCGTAGATCGCAAACAACTCTGGGAGTGAATCGCCCACACTGAGGTACATGTGAGGCAGAATCATTGCTAGAATCGACACTGCCTGAGAAAGCACTCGCGGACACGAGTCGCGTTGCAAACACTTGTAGATATTGTCCAGCAATGGGGTATTTTTGATCTGCCACAAGTACACTGACTGCATGGAGACGTACATTGAAAACAGCGTAAGTGTCGCCATCCGTGTCTCGGCCACAATGAACCTCTCGTTGACCTTGTTCATGAAATCCGTAGCGGCTGAGGTTCCGTACACCAACAGCAGGTCCTTCGAGTTCTGCTTTATGAACCGTTGTCTCTCCACGTCTTTAATAGTACCCTGGCTTGGTAGGTGAGAGAACCAATCCGTCTTGGCTGGGTCCAGGTGAATCTGAAAGAGCCAGTCTGCGAATTTGGACGCGTTCTCTTTTCGTAGTGAGTACGACTTTGTCTCTTGCTGGTCGGTGTTGTAGAGCATGACGCCCAGGATGAATTCCCGCGAGAGCCTGACGACCTCATTGTTCTGACCGGCAGAATTCAGAGCTGGGTTCACATAGTATCCGAACCAGTACTTTAGGTTGTCAAAGTTGACCAGAAAATGCTGCAATTCCTGAAGATATGTCAAGAACAAGACCTCATTCTTTGTAGACTTAGCATGTTCGCGGTGAATCTTCACAAGCTCCTCGTGTAGCTTAGCCGACTCATTGGGCTCAGTGTCCCAGTTCTGTTTGCCATAGGCTGAGATGGCACTCTCACATTCGCTCTTTTCACCTTTTCCCACAAATAGCGCCTCTAGTGATTTTGATAGTGCTTTGAGACTAGTTAGTGTTTGCAGTGCTGGAGATACTCACGTCATGGGGACTCACGTCCGGTGAAAATTATGTCAATGCTCTTCTGATGCTAGTGCCATTGTGATCAGATGCGTATTACCCGGTTGTGACGTCAGCGCGTTACCTCGCCTACCATGAGCACCTGCCAGTAGCCTACCCTGAGCGAAGCGAACGGTAACGAGTCGAGCTTACAACTCGTATGACTTGTCCTATGGTCGCTTATGACGCTATTAGTTCTACTGGACCCTCACTGTATACGATTCTACGCGGCCGATTTAAATATTAACTACTATCATCTTATGATTATCATAGGCGACCGAGGAAGGCACGGCGGCGAAGAACGAGGGGAATCAAGGCTATTTATACTTGCGGGAATGCAACAGAGCTGTCGTCGTATTGCAGGACCTGTGTTGCGTGCGCTTCGTCTCACACAATCGCCAATGCGACGGCGGTGTCATGCGTAGATAACCAATAAATAGCCGCTGTAAACCCAATTGCCGAAAGGTACAATTAGTCACGGCCAACTCACTGTCCAGTCACCGAATCAGTTTCGTGCGGCCGCTGTATATGTGTGGTGGTGAGACACAAACGCTAGCATGCACAACACACTGCTTGACGTGCTGAAGGCCGTGGACTCGGTTCCATACCCAGACGAGCCTGCCTTTGCTTCGTTGGGCAACTCCTTCAACTTCCTGTCCCACGACGGCGTGTCCATTGGCCGAATACCAGCCCAAGTTGCGGATCAGCTCATTAAAGATGTCCACAACGGCGTGACCTCGGCGTTCGTTATCGATAAGCGACACAAGACGGTGACCGTCAACAAGGAACTGAAGACTCCAGAGGCCAGGACCAAAGCAATTGGCGAGCTGATGAACCACTGGAGAGAGATTGACGCCTTTAGTGTGCTGCGGGGGTGGCGAAACGAGAGGTATGTCATCTACAAGCCCTCCCACGTGCCATACTTCTTTATGGAGAGATCCGGAGCCTGTCTGTTTGGTGTACTGACCCTGGGTGTTCACGTCGTTGGATTCGTGCCAGCGGATGAGGAGGAGGACACTCCAGTCAAGTTCTGGATCCCGCGAAGGTCGTTTGACAAGCCAACTTATCCGGGAATGCTGGATAACACCGTCGCTGGTGGCGTCGGCTACCCGTACTCGGTGAACGAGACCGTGATTAAAGAGTGTCAAGAGGAAGCAGGATTGGACGAGGAGTACATTGTGTCGCACATTACCCCTGCCGGTGCCGTTACTTACTCGTTCCTGAACGTTGTGGATGGTATCGGTCTATTTCAGCCGGAGATTGAGTACGTTTTCGACCTTGTCCTCGAGAAAGATGTGATTCCACAGGTCACCGATGGCGAAGTCCACGAATTCCTGCTGATGGACTTTGAGGAGGTCATGATTGAGCTCAAGAAGGGCACGTTCAAGTACAACTGCGCTCTGGTCATGATTGACTTCTTCATCAGACGGGGCTTTATCACTCAGGAGAATGAGGAGGACTATGTGGAGCTGCAGTTCAGGTGTCACAGGAAGCTGGAGTATCCTCTCTCGTGACTGACTCGAGATAGTTCCCTCTCTAATATATAACGTCCTAAAGACTCTAATCTAGATATAATGCATTTACGGTCGGTACCGCTTCATCATGCACCCGCTAATAACGGTGTCATAAAACTAGCAGAATTAGTGAAGCAGACTCGAGCGCATCAGCAGTCTGCCCACATCTTCATGCCCAAAACAGCCCGATTCAGAACGACGCCGTTACCGCACCACACCGTTTCCCACTCAGTGCATTCCATTACTAATACAAGATACACTCGGAGTATTGGCCGACTCGCTGGCGCTGGAATTCGCACCGAAACCGCTCCGAGATCGGCACTCGCTTATCGACGGGACCTGCCGCGCGCTCATCTACCCCGGAAAGTATATAAGCCTGCTGAATCTTCCACCATGCCACAGCAAGAACCATGGCCGAACACAAGTATACTCATGGACACCACGCCTCTGTTCTGCGATCTCACAGTTGGCGAAACGTCGCCAACTCAATGGGCTTCCTGATCCCATACTTCAAGCCGGACTCTACCGTCCTGGACATCGGCTGCGGCCCGGGCACCATCACTGTGGACTTGGCCCAGTACGTCCCCAATGGGTCTGTGCTTGGCATTGAGTACACTGACGTCACACTTACTCAGTGTCGTGAATTGGCTAAGGAGAAGGGCGCCAACAATGTGACTTTTGCCACTGGCGATATCCACAAGCTACCATTCGACGACAATTCCTTCGACATTGTCATGGCCCACCAGGTTTTGCAACACATTAGAGACCCCGTTCAGGCGCTGAAGGAGATGGCTCGAGTGTCTAAGCGGGTTGTTGCTGTGCGAGATTCGGACTTCAAGGGCTTTACGTGGTACCCAGAAGTTCCTGGCCTCATTGATGCTCACCAGTTCTACCGGAAGCTAGCCAGCGCAAACGGTGGTGATCCAGATATTGGCAGGAAGTTCAAGGAAGTTGCCCGTAAGGCGGGCTATGATTCCGAGAAAGTCACCTTTAGCTCCACGTCCTGGTGTTATGCCACCCAAAGAGAAATCGATTGGTGGAGCGACCTTTGGGCCGAGAGGTTTCTGAAATCCAACATTTACGAGACCGCGTTATCCAAGAAAATGGCAACTCCGGATGAACTGCAGAAATACTCTGATGCCTACAGAGCCTGGGGGAGAGAGCAGGACGCCTACACGACCGTACCCAGCGGTGAATTGATATACTTGAAATAACCAGACCTGGCCTCATGTTTTTAAATAATGTACACCCTCTAATGCGTCCATGCATTTTTTAAACTTTGTTCTAAAAGTGTCCTCTATGGCACTTTGCTGTACGAGTGGCTGTTCGCTCAATATTACTTGGAGAAATGCAGCTCAATCTTCATCAGCTGTCTGGCCTGCACCTCAGCGACGCTCAGACCTGGCGAACCGTAGGTCAGAGGTGAGAAGTAGTAAAAGCAGGCTCCGAGGGCACCCAAAATGGCACCGGTCAGAATAGCTAACTTGACATTGTTGTACTTGCTGTTTGGCTTGGCCTTCTCGATGAGAGCATCATCGTCAAACTCGCCAAACAGCAGATCAAAGATACCACCACACAGCAAAGCAGCGGCGAGGTGTGCTGGCAAGTAGTGGTGCAAGAACAGCTGTCGTCCCATAAGGAAGAATGGGAAGTAGTGAGCAATCCAGCCAATGAAGAAGAAGGCCAACGAGTTGTAGACCTTAGACCGCGAGGCGCTGTTGAGTGGGTGGACGTTTCGTCGTCGGGTCAGCTGATCCGCAGCCATGATGCCGACAAAGACTGCAATCATGGAGATCTCCAGCCACCAACCGACAAAGTTACCGTGGAAGTAGATCTGAGACTTGTCGGCATCCTTGGTCCAGAAAGAGACACCTCGTACCAGGAATGGCCACGTGATGGGCTCGGATGCGTACGGGTGAGACGAGGTCAGCGCGTTGTTCTGAACAAACATGGCCAGCTGGAGTTCAAGGTATTTCTTGAGGAAGGACATTCGCTTTCGCTCTTTTGGCTGGAAGTTGAGTCGTTCTGGGTCAGTGAGACCGACAATGCTGTCAAAGAACCAGGTGTTGCTCATTTCGGCCGAATTCTTGTTACCGTTGATCTCAAACTGTCCAAAGCCCCACTCGGGCAGTGGGCTTCCCTGCGTCCACATGGCAACCCTGGTAGGACCGTGAATCAGCTTGAACAGGCCACCCTTGGTCTTGAGAATGTCCCGGGAGCCACTGTTCATTTTCAGCTCAAACAAGGTCTCGTTGTATCGGTCGCCCTTGGCGTCCTCCATGGAAACAGTGGTGAACTCTTGGTTCGTTGGGAAGAAAGGCGATGCAACGTCGTGGGTGAGCAGCATAGTATCGGTCTCAACGTGTCGAAGTCGAATCATGGATCCGCCAAAGACTGGGTGGCCCTCCCGCGAGTCGACTGGGTAGTCGGAAGCGGGAAGAATCTGCCAGTTGTTGTTTGGGTCCTCGACAGTGTAACCAGTGACCTGCTGGCCCTGGGACGAAATTCGGCCGTCGTCGTATCGCAGAGGGTACCGCGCAGCGTGCGAGTGCAGGAGAGCAGTGGTGTCCTTGTGCTTGAGGGTGACAATGTCGTAGTAGTTGATCTGTCGTGCCTCTCGCGCCAGAGGGCTGTCGCCCAGGGTCTCCTGGAACTCTGGCGACATGAAACTGTCGCCTGGACCAGACTTGTTCAGCACTGCAAAGTGGATGTAGAACCACAATAGGAACAGGTTGAACGGGACAATAATCAGACCAAAGAGCCGCGCCGCAAAGTGCTTGCCGAACGCCTGCAGGGTCAGGCCCTTCTTGTAGTCGAGCAGCTCCCACAGATCAATGAGAACGGCAGCGCCAACAGTCAGAAAGGTAAAGACGCCGACAAACTTGGTGCTGATGACGCAGGACAGCGAGACACCGGTGGCTAGCAGCCAGGTCCACCACTTGGCGGTGAAGGCCTCTTTGCGGACCTTTGAGAACCGAACGTAGGAGTAGAATGACAGTGCGACAAAGACGATGAGAGTAGCGTCCAACAAGATCAGTCGAGTCTCAGCAATGTGCGCATTGTCAAAGAGAATCAGAGAAGATCCAATCACACACGCATACACGGAGAAACCGGCCTCCTGTAGCGTTTTGAACACAATTGGCACCGTAATCGCGCCGAGCGTGGCGGACAGGCTTCGGTAGGCCAAGTAGGGAACCTTGTTGGTGATGTAGGAGTCCCCAATATTCTCAAATTTGAAGGATCCATCGTAGCCCACCAGATAGCCAACAGCGGCGATGAGCAGCTTGGCGAACGGCGGGTGCAAATCAAAGAAATAGGTTCGTTCAAGGTAGTAAGAAGCAAACTTTCCGAAGTGGACTTCGTCGAAAACAACCTCGTCGGGGTGGTTCAGCAGGTAGAACCGCGAAATGAAAGAAAGCAGTGTAACGACAAGACCGGCGTAGCGGTAACTGGAGCTCTGGGCAATTGGCTTGTAGGCCGTGCCCCGCGGGACGGTTGAGTCGTGTGCGCTGCCCAGCTGCGCACTGCTCTTCTTCTTGCTCACGTTTCGCTGTCGTGTGTCTCCCATGGAGAATGCCAGGTGTTCTGGAGTGGAAGCGTCAGTGAGCTGTCCTTGGGAGTTCCTAACCCACGTGGGGCTGAAACGACAGCCGCGAAGGGTGGACCCTGACGTAATTGTTAGAGGCTGGCAATGTAGGGGCCTGTGTGGGGATAATACTTTTATTGCTAGGCTTTGTATTTTTCTGGTACGTGATGTCATGTATATGTAAAGCTATAGCCAGGATCTGCCGCAAGTCGTGCGGCCGGCTTGGCTGTTTCAGTTTATATTAATATCAATTAACGTTGTAGTACGATCAATGACGGGCTTCCGACGTGGATGCAGGCCCGGGATGAGTGAAGAATTGCCTCATTTTGAAAGTCCGCGTCCTCGCTGCGTAGCTATGCAAGCTATAACGCGCACCCTAATCTGGTTAGAACAATCAAAATCGAACAGGGTCTTAGTTTAAACAGGGTATATAAATACTGGCTTCCCCCTATCTTTTTGACTTTCTCACTCTCATTAGCGCTCTAGCACCTCATCTCTTCGTGCTTGGTCGGTCAACAAGGTCTGACGCGTCCACGTGATCACCACCTCATCTCATAATTTGATCCACCCGTTCAAACTGCAGATGCTCGGAATTCGCCAGGCGCTGGCCAGACGGGCCTTTACGTCGCCAATCGCACAGATGAGGCACATCACTAGCACGGCCAAGTCTGCCGCTAAGCCCAGCGCCGCCGTGAAGCAGGAGTTCAAGCCCTCCTACACGGTGAAGGCCAAACCGGCCGCCACCGCCGCCACAGAAGCACCTGCTCCCACATCCTACTCCACGGTCAATCCTACTGCCGCCAAAGCGAAGCCAACTTCATACGAGACCACCAAGTTTGTGGAGTCGGACGAATGGACATCGTTCGACGACACGCCTTCATCACACGAATCGAACGGAGTCGAGAACTGGTCGAAAAGTTTTGCCGGTCTGGGAAATGAGGCTTTCCCAAAGGAAGTTGCTGATGTCCTGCTGGCCCCGCTTGACAACGAAGACATTGAGATCACGCCGGACGGGCTGCTGTTTCTGCCTGAGATCAAGTACAGACGAATGCTGAATAAGGCGTTCGGACCTGGCGGTTGGGGATTGGCTCCACGATCGCAGACTCAGGTCACACCAAAGTCCGTGTCCCGAGAGTACGGACTGATCTGTTACGGACGACTGGTCGCCGTGGCCCGAGGTGAGCAGACATACTTCTCGCCAAGCGGTATTGCGACGTCGATTGAAGGCTGCAAGAGTAACGCTTTAATGCGATGCTGCAAGGACCTGGGTATTGCCTCGGAGCTATGGGACCCGCGGTTCATCAGAGAGTTCAAGAAAAAATACTGCGACGAAAAGTTTTTTGAAAAGAAGAAGCGAATGGTCTGGAAGCGAAAGGACAGCGCTTGGGAGTACCCTTACAAATAGCACCCCGGTAGAGTGCCTAGATAGATGTATATAATACCATAATGTATATACCAATAACTTATTCTCATAACACGCATCAAGACCAGGTGAACCAGCCCTTTGCAGGCTCGAGGTCCTCCTTTTTGACAACGTCAAACTCGAGCTCGCTAGGGGTCGCACTTCGAGTCGACCTGAGAGAGGCGTCAGACGACTTTTTGTGTAGCTCTGGTTCTCGCTTGTGTAGTTCCGACTCCTGAGGCTCGTCCTCAATGTTCTTCTGGTGAAGATCAATGTTCGAAACCAGTTCCAGCAGTTTCTTCTTCTGGTCGTTCAGGTAGCTCAGCTTGTCCTGTTTGTCGGTGATAGTTGGTGGAATAATGTTCTTGCCGGCGTTGGTCGCTCCGTATAGAGATGCAATCAGAGAGGCGCCCTTTCCTAGGACGTCAGAGGCAGGCTGTCTGAACCGTGAAAACAGCATATCAGAGTAAGATGCAGACATGAAGCCAGTGGTGGTGGCCTCGGACTCTTGCGCCAGCTGCTGCTGACGAATCTCGTCCTCTTCTTCCCTCTTAACATCGTCGTACGGCTTGAACGGCCGGCCAAAGAGGACGCTGGAAATGTACTCCTTGAGGAAGTAGGACGCCCGGTCGAGATATTCGACGCCCATGGCCTTCGCATTGTCGTGAGCCGTGCCAATGAAGTCATCGACTTCCTGCTCGTGCTTCTGCAGGAACGGCTGCACATGCAGCAGATAAATCTGTGTAGCGCCTTGCCACTGGGGTAGCACCAGCCAAAGCATAAATAGGAACCGGAACAGTTCGTATAGAGGCAAAGCGCTGAGAATGACGCCCAGATACGATTCGACGGTAAGCTGGATGGCGATTACGACCCAGTACATGAGCCATGGCTTGATAAGCGTAATATCGTCATTCTGAAGGGCTTTGTAGGAGGCAAACACTGGGAAGGCGAACGACGCCACCGAGCTAGGTTAGTTGTGAACGATAACTAGCAACAAAGTGCCCCTAAAAACCGCCAAAAATTCTGTATCCTAGAGGTCTGGCCGCCCTCGGATCAGTTGCTCGCTGCATTGTAATCCATATCCAGCATTTACTCACCTCAAAAGTCGAAATAGAAATTGAAACATGTTAACCTCGTCCGTGATGATCTAGCGCCCACCACTCAATAAATATGAAGGAAGCTGCGCAGTTGCCACTGAATCACACTGAATCAACCTGATCCAACTGCCACAAACGTTATCCGCTTGGTACTGTACTGTGAGTCGATTGCTGTTGCTGGATCCAGCTGTAGTGAACTGTGCTCAAATGTACCTAAACGTGTCTGTAGGTAAATCGCAGCCGATGTCAAATAAATAGCGCCCAATACTAACCTAGCGAAAACTCAGTATATGTCTGGGGCCGCCTGTGAGTATAGAGATCAAGTGATGCTATCAGTGGGATGTCCGGGGCTTATCGGCCGTGGGCAAGGGCTTATCGGGGCGCGTAATCAGTACCCGTGACTTACCTGTTTCGGAGAAGTGCATATATTCTCGTACCAGCCAAGTTACCGTTGGTCCCCTAGTGAATTGGGTTTAAAATTAGATGCCCAGAGTCTCATACAACATGTGTAACATTCTAATCCCTATCAAATACCATGGTTCGTCTGAGTCACGTGCGACTGTATCATATGCCCGTTCTGTAGCCGTAGAGTCAGCGTGACGCAGTCATGTATGTTTATAGATGTGGCGTATTATGTGTTTAGCGGGGAATATCGATCTTGGTCTCATAGGCTGCAGATTATAATGCAACATTTCGCCTCTCGACCGAATCGCGAAATGAGCCGCAGACACGAACGCGTCGACGCGTTCACCTCACCCATGCACAGGGCTTGTTAGTACAGATTATTCAGAATGGACGACATATTAGATTCTTACGAGATCCAGGACGAGCCCGTGATTACACACTCTCAAGATCTCGGTGGACTAGGCCTGGACGAGGAAGTTGTGGTGAAGGCCCGTCGAACGCATGTCAAGCTAGACGAAGAGCGGTTTCTAGGGCCAGACGGTGTCCCCGCTTTTCGAAAGAATGTCCAGGGAAAGATCAGGTTCAAAGGCAGGGGACACGAGAGCGGTGACCTGGCTAGGCTACTACAGGCGTACCAGATGTGGGCTCACAATTTGTTCCCGAAAGCCAATTTTAGTGATTTCATGCAAATCACTCGAAAGCTGGGAACCACCAAGACCATGCGAATGTACAGGAGACAGTGGATTGATGAAGAGAAGAATCCAAAATCAGTTTTTGATGACGCAGATGACGTGGTGGAGATTCCGGATCCAAGTTCACAGCAGAGTCGCACAGAGTCTGGTGATCCGATAACACCAGTTGAGGCGGAGAAGAAGTCAAGTAATGATCTGGACGAGTCACTCTTCTTTGATGCAGATGACGACGACATCTATGAGGTCGCACCTGGAACAAAGCCGACAGCCGAGGAGGAGGCTGAAACTAGTATATGGGACACGATTGCCAGCAATGCTATGGGTAGTGCACGAAAGGTTCCACCGTTAAGGGAGGATACTGAGGATATCGTTGTGGAGAGCAGTACAGCCCGTGAAGCGAACGATGAAGAGCAGGCTATGTTGGACGCTATGGAGGAGGATCAGATGGCAGAGATGGGATTCTAGCGGGATAAATGTGACTGTCTGTTACTAAATACTCGGTCCACACTGGGTCGGTCCACACTGGATCTGAATGTACAAGTTCTTTTCCGGGACAGATTGCAGGTAATGTGAACGACGCGACGCGATCCTGATGGACTTTCGACGGCTCTAGTGTACCGGTCCATGCTAAACCTTCAGTGCCCTGTCTCCAGCAGGGTAAGCACAGCCTGAAGGTTCACAGATGTCCTTTGTTCTCTTCGGACCAAGGACTTCAGCTCACCGGGGCGCAAACATAATGCATGAATAGACCAACGATTCGATAGATATCTATTCCACGGTATTCTCTTGGTGACTACTCCAGCCTGGCCCCGGACACTCGTAGTCCCAGGACCCATCGAGAGCACTGTACTTTAACGCATGCAGCCACAGTTCGGTGGCTTCAGGGTCCGCATGCAGCTCAATGTTGCATTCGAGACACCTTCCGACCGTTTTTTTGACCGTTCTGCTCTGCTGGAATTCCTTGTACAGTCGTCTAGCAGTCTCCTCGTCCGATCCTCGTGTCAGAAGCGTCAACCTCTGGCAATGCACATTCGTGTAGTCCGGGTCATTCGCGATAGGAAACCCAAGCACCGCGAGATGCTTTCTAATCTGATGCATACGTCCTGTGAGAGGAAAGCACCTCACAACGCTATATCCGTTCTTGTACGACACTCTTTCGAAGCGGGTACTGGCTTCACGCGAGTTCACTAGTGAGCTCCAGAACGCACTAAACGGCAGTTTGGCGCTGAAATCAAAGAGTTCGTGATTGCATTCTGTCATTTCGGGAAACTCACCCTTTACCTTTGCCAGGTACTCTTTTTTAACTTGTCGTTCGCGGATTACCTTCCCTAGATCACTAGCCGCTCTGCTCGAAGTGCACATAAGCAGCAGCCCAGAGGTGAGCCTGTCGAGTCTGTGCGCTGGATGCACATCCAATCCAGTCTGTTCAAAGATGATACGGGTCAGAGAATTGAGCTTGTACATCCCCGCTGGGTGAACAGGGACTCCAGACGGTTTGTTCACCACTAACACATCTCCTTGCCTGGCAACAATCGTCAATTTGAAATCAGGCACCGGCGGTTCGTGCCAATGTGTTTCGTATTGTAGTATATCGCCAGACTTTACCACCTCTTCCAATAGGCTGTGTGTACTAATGACATGTTCGCCAGCTCTAGTCCCTCTACCGCGAATCAAGGAAACCTTTCCAGCCTCAACAGCTTTCAGATGCTGTTCAGAGGTTTGCGCTTTGAATTCAGCAGATAAAACATCTAGTACGGGCCGTCCAAACCAACGTGCTTTGCAGGGGACGCTGCTCAGGTGGACATATGGTGCGATTTTTCTCAGGCCGTGTTCAAGGTTCATCCCAGCAGAGCGCAGAGACTCATCAGTACTCTTGACTGTCTACGGCCCTTATAAAGAACCTCATTATCATATTAGTTTACCTGTACATCTATTACATTTTGGTGTAGAATCTAACTCCCGTTAGTAGTAGCACGAGAGCTTGCCTGACTCTATCAAAGTAGCTCAGACTAGCCACACTCTCGTTATGGCAGTCGCTCTTGTTCAGCTGATTGATTCACCTCTCCTGGTAAATCCTGTTCATATCAATGTATGTAATCAGCTCTCCAACAATGTCCACTGTCTCCTGTGGGCTGGCGATCCAGACGGTGCATGCAGCCTGTCGGGCCTTGAAGTCGTTGGCACCAATAGAAGCAAACTGATCGCCAACGTGAAGGGTCTGCGAACCGGTAATGTCGCCCAAAAACCTCTGCAGACTCATGACACCCAGTCGCTTGTCACCAATGTCGACCCAGACATCGCTTCCACCGTTGAAGGCGCAGAACTGGATTCGCTTAGCCACCTCTGACACCTCAATGATCTTCTGAGCGTTCAACACGACCTCCTCCAGCTCCTCCCGGCACATCTTTCGTCCGGGCTGTGGCACCAGGCCAACACCTCTGGACTTTCGGATGATGTCTGCTGGAAGAGACATCTTTCGCTTAGTGGACTCGAGAATCATCTCGGCGAGATCCAGCAGTTTCTTGATATCTTCCTCCTTCCATTGAGTCTCTGGCAGAACCCATTCTTCAGGCTCAATCCAGTTGAGCTGGCCAGTAGTGTTGTCGAGTCTAAACAGAAAGTTGGACTCACCGCCCATGACGAGCAGGTTCCCCTTCTGCTCCTGTGTGAGAAATTCAGAGTCCATTATGGCGTCGATCAAGCCCTGCAGCCGCCCCACATACTTCTCACCGGTCTTCTCTGAGTATCCGGCAGCGGTGACGATACCAACGTAGATGTTTCGTTTGAGCAGCTCCAGCAGCTTTGGAATCACTGGGTTGCTGGAATCCAGTGACATTCCGTCGTCGTACAACGTAACATCTCCATCGAAGGTGACAAGCTTCACCTGATGCTTTCCACCGCCAAGCTCCATCGCCTGGGCAGTGTTTAGAATGTACCGAATGTCATTGAAACTAGGGGAAACAAGTCGTCGGCTGGAGATGGATCGCTTCTCGTCCTGGACGTAGAATGCTCGCTCCAGGGGTAGCTTGGTGAAGAAGACACCGACAGAGGGGACCAGCTGCTTGAGTCTGCTCAGTTCGTAGTTGCCAGTGGTCTGGTAGTAGATCTGGTTCTCAATGAGCTTCTCCACGTCAAAGAAGATCTCGGCGTATCGTCGTCGGGCTTCTGAGCAGCTCTTGGAGTCGTCTCCGATCCGGAAGCTGTTGGAAGCTCCGGCGTTGAGCACAAATGGGCCCTATGTTAGCAATCAGTCTAAGCAAATCAATCCGAGATCACGGAAGTCCGATCTAGCTTCACCATACCATCTAGGCCGTCAAGTCTCAATCGCATGATTTCACAAGTTCAATCCACTCGATCGATGTCCCTTGTTCAGTACTCACCGCAAGCAATGCCTTGACCCACTCAATAAACTCATCCCGTCGGTGGGACTTGAGGGCGTCTTTGTTAGCTCATCGCGTCTTCAATCACCTACATTCAACTCGATATCTGCGTTAGTTCATTCTTCTACTAATAGCTTAGTCGCATATCTATCAGCGCTTGTTATTTGAGCTACTCACCTGGTGGTCATTTTGTATGAGGACAGGAGGGAGTTGTCCCTTTATATATTGATCCGTCGTGCGGCTGTGTCGGATCTCGCCGCGGGTATCCCGACGCCGGAAAGCACAGACGCACGCACGACAGTGCACGGTGACGGCACGTTGTGTTTTACGTACGACATTAGTCATTTGAACAACTTGATGAGATCTAGACTCGGCTAATGCGACACCGGCACTAGGCATATGTCTCTTGCACCATGCCATTTGCCCTTTTTCTTCACCACTACTTTACTAGTAGATTAGCTTACTTCCAATGCCCTGTATGGGTAGTGCTCTGTATGACGTTATGATTACATGATCTATTTGAACGGCTTAACCAGGTCTCCTAGCTCGTCCAGGGTCTGGGACAACGGCCGTCGGTGGACCACCTCCCAAAATCCCTGTCGCTGGCCCTGCTCGACCTGCACTATGTCTCCGCTGCTTCGCTTCTGGGCCAGCGCCAGGTCGTTGTATGCCTCGAAACCACCAGACCACTTGAGGACGCCCAGAATGGCACCGACGGCAATAGCGCCTCCAAACACCCGCGGGACGGTACCATAGGTGGCACCCATGATACCACCAGCAGCGGCACCACCCCAGACAGCGTTCCAGGCGGACTCTTTCTCATTCAGGTTAGCGGACACAGCTTCCACGAAGGTGTAGGCAGTTCCGACGGAGGCTAAGTTAGTGGGAACCAAAAACCGTGTAAGTGAGCATTGTTTGATATTGTCAAGTCATTTCACCACCGTTGATTAGCTCTGTCGTCGCTATTAGAGTCCTTTATTTTCCCAATGAACCTATAAAGAATCCCATTCAATCATTCAAGGTTGATCTGCTCTTTCCATGATACCGATTCTTCTCTTCGCCCTCTCGACCCCCTCGCGTCACCCTCAGCCACAAAAGTACTCACCGTAAAGCCAAACATTTCTAGAATGCTTGAGGATAGAACCAACAGCGGTCCTCTCTGGGCCAAGCGAGGCCTTCATGGCAGCGACAAACACACCAACGCCGCCAGAGTAGAACGCGGCCTTGGACACCTCGGCCAGGGTATCTCGTGGCACAAACTGCCCATATTGCGCAATGTGCAGTTTAGGGTATCGCACACCGCTTGTGCTTTCCTGTGTAGCCATATTGCAAGACTAACTAGAAGTGTGTGTCTCGATGATTTTTCGTGCGCGCTGGGCCAATCAGAGGTTGGGAATTACTTACCTCACTATCGCGCCTGGGGTAGAATGGGAGATTCTGACAGTTAGGTTGATTTTTTTAATCTTTTCATATGGCAAATGTCTACAATCATTAAACATTCTATGAGCATAGGACATAATCTAGAGTCACGTGATCCTCTTACTAACTGTGTTTCGTATATCAGTACCTATGGCAGGAGCCGTGAGAGTCTAAGAGAGAGATCAATTCATATAGACTTCCACATGTTGCAATTAGGTTATGATTGCGCTCAAGGTGTCGAGACGATTACTCTGCACGTCAATGCTAGGGTTAGGTTTGACCCGCGCCAGAAAAATCTGTCAAACAAGATATGCATAAGCGCATCAAAAAGAGAAACAACAGAACGACAGGAGGCAAAAAGAGAGCCCTACGGGGGGCTTGAACCCCCAACCTTGTGATGACTTGTATTCTTGAGATCAAGACGTATAAGAGTCACACGCTCTACCGATTGAGCTAGCAAGGCCGTTGAATTTCGGGGGATTGGGATCAGTATTTGACTGTGAAAGTGGCCAAGTAGAAATTTTGAAAGAGGCGGTTTCTCTGCTTACGTAGGCAATTCAGGATCTTGAAAGTGTTGCAGAGTGCGACAGTGAGCTGTCTGTCATTCACGTAGATTCGACGACGCCATCGCCAACCCATAACCACCAAGCATCAGAAAATCATTCTCAGTTATATTCTCCTAATACCCCTCCCGGTCTCGGTAATAGTTATCCGGCTCTTGTCACTGAGTCAACCGTTGAACGTTATATGTTGACCGTTATCTGTCGATCACGTGCTAGTCACCTGACCGAGCGATAACCGACAGATAACGCGCTTAGAGTTCGCGATAACTAATCTCCCCACATGAAGGTACTTCCATTCGTTTGCCTGCTTGCGCGAGTGCTAGCAGAGGGTAGCTCCGATCTCTTCAAACAGGAGCTTAGAAACCTGACCTGGGGCGATGTGAACTTCCTTCACACTACAGATACGCACGGGTGGCTGCCTGGCCACATTCAAGAGCCTCAGTACAGCGCTGACTGGGGTCACTATGTGTCTTTTCTGAGCCATATGAGAGCCCAGGCTGATAAGCGTGGCGTCGATTTGCTTGTGGTGGACACAGGCGACCGTCACGATGGCAATGGACTGAGCGATGCCACCAAGGTAGATGGTGAAATCAGTCAGCAGATCTTTATGGAAGTTGACTTTGACATCATCACGATTGGCAACCATGAACTCTACAAGGGACAGATCACTCAACAAGAGTACGATTTATTGGTTCCACACTACGGAGAGAAGTATGTCGCCTCGAACGTTGAGATCCTAGTTGATGGAGAATGGAAGGACGTGGGCAACAAATACAGACGGTTCACCACCAAGAACCAGAAGCTAGATGTCGTTGCATTTGGATTCTTGTTCGACTTCACGGGCAACTCCAAGAACGACACCCGGGTGACGTTTGTCAGCGAGGAGGTCAAGAAGGACTGGTTCCAGAACACCATTCGAGAGGATGTCGACCTGTTTGTGCTGGCCGGCCACACACCAGTAAGGTTCAATAGAGAGTTCAACATTGTGGTTGAGGAAATTAGAAAGGTGCATCCCACCGTACCAATTCAGGCCCTGGGCGGTCATACCCATATTAGAGACTACACGATTCTAGACGAGTACGCCACGGCGCTGGAAAGTGGACGATTCCTGGAGACCGTTGGCTGGGCCAGCGTGAAAACGGATCAGGTTGCGTTTTCGAGAAGTTATATTGACTTTAATCTGCACTCGCTTACTTGGCACTCACACACTAGCCTCGACGATTTCCACACTGAGGAGGGCAAAAATATCTCTCAGTCTATCCACGACTACCGGAACGAGCTCAACTTGAACGAGCGGCTGGGTTGCATTCCGCAGACTTACTACACCAATAGAGCCAAGTACCCCGGAAAGGACAATTTGTACTCGGTGATTGAAGAGAAGATTCTCCCACTATTGAAGGGTACCGAGGAAGACACTGCTGATAGAATTACACTTCCCCGATTCATCATTACAAACACTGGATCCATTCGGTACGATTTGCTCAAGGGACCCTTCACTGTCGACTCGGGCTATATTGTCTCGCCATTCGTCAACACGTGGCTGTACGTTCCAAACGTCCCTATCAACGAAGCAAACAAGATTTTGCCGCTTCTCAACCGACGAGACAGAATTCTGACGGTCGACTTCTCTGACTTGGGTCTGCCTTGCGCACATGGTCTCACGGCTGAGGAGTATCACGCCAATTATGAGACCGGCGACCAGAACGCTCAGTTCGATCAGGAGGTTTTCTCTCTCGAAGATAAGCCATCTCTAGGGTACGTGACTTACGACGATGCTGGACATGACGGAGACGACACAGTGCACACTCCATACAAGAACTACTTCATCCCTAATGCTATCCAGGCAAACCACAACATTGAGGAGGAAACTGAGGTGGTTGATGTGATCTTCTATGACTTCATGCTTCCATTCATGAACCTGGTTTTCGAGCAGCTTGGGTTGGACGTGCAGCCAAAACACTATGGCGGCAAGTCTGTGATTGGCCTGTTGCCGGAGTACTTTTCGACTACGGCTTTTGACTGCTCCTCCTGAGTGCGGCAGTCTTTATCTCTATACATCTATAGACACACTTCTATATTTCAATCTGTTGTAATGCTCAAACACGACAGTTCGAGATTTGCAGAACGATGATATCCTCGGCACCCTGTGCGGTCAGCTGGTCCATCACTTCGGCAATTTTGCTCTTTTCCACCATGCTGCTGACAGAAACGTACTCATCTCCATCCAGCGGCGACACAGTTGCCGCTCTTCGACCTGGAGTAATCTGTAGCAGGTCCTTGGTCTTGGCTCGTGGAGCATTGTACGTGCACAGGACGTACTTGGACGCAGCGAGCACACCACTGATTCGCGAGATCAGCTTCTCAGCCATCTCCTTGTCGCTGGCACTCAGGTTCTTGGATCCAATCAGGTGGGCAGAGGTCGTCAGGACGGTCTCAATCG
This sequence comes from Blastobotrys muscicola, assembly GCA_003705745.3. Lineage (NCBI taxonomy): Eukaryota > Fungi > Ascomycota > Dipodascomycetes > Dipodascales > Trichomonascaceae > Blastobotrys > Blastobotrys muscicola. The sequence continues at coordinate 515,104 of PPJL03000004.1, forward strand.
GTTTCAAGCCAGCAGCCCGCATCGTCTCACCGCTTTCAACCAGATCGACAATAGCATCAGCAACACCAAGGGCCACAGCGGCCTCCACGCTGCCGCCGACGTATTTAATGTTGGTGGTCAGCTTGTCCTTTGGCTTTCCTTCGACATTGGCAAAGAACTCAGCAGCCAAGTGAGTGAACGACGTCACAATGTTCTTGCCAACCAACTGCTTCACATCCTTGATCTCGCCATTAGCAGGGACTTGAACTTGCAGCTTGCACTTGCCGAAATTCAGGTCCAACAGGTCGTCAACATCGACCTGCGACTCTCGAACCTGGTCAATGCCAGTGATACCTAGGGCACACCGACCTTCGCCGACGAACCGAGGAATATCAGCGGCTGGCAGAAACACCAAAGCTACTGGCATATTTGTGGAAATCGCGATATCGAGTCGGCTGCTTCGGTGGAATTGAATGTCGGCACCGCTAAGGAGCTGGAGAGCCCGCTCGTTGAGCCGGCCCTTCTTGGGCACGGCGAATAGAAGTTTGTCGGTCAGGTGGTTAACGAGGTCCATGTTAGTAGTTTGTAGTAATGAATGATTAGAGTGCTATTTCTCGTCGGCCTATATTAATGAGTCAGTTCCTAGCCCACGCGCCGTACATGATGCGGCGCCCACGGTTTTTGTTGGAAATATGACGTTGTGAGTCATGTGACCTGAGACGAAGTCATGTGACACAGGTCGAAGTGGCTCGAAGCTATGAGAGCATTCTGGAAGGATGAAGAAGAATTGCCACCGCCACCCAGAACGAATATAAATAAGGCTCGGAAAGCCCTTAGTTAAGTGTGTATCAATAATTGAGATTTGCGAATATAAGTTACAAGAACAACAACCTATCTAAGAACAGTCATGAGTGAAATCACTGATGGTATTGGGAGCGGAGCCGCACCCCATGGATCACAAATCCAACAGTTTTTCCGACGCGCGTCACGTCACACACGTTCTTTGCATCAACGTCTGGATAGGAAAGCGGGGAAGCACGTGTTCTTTAGTTTGGATGACAGTTTATCAAAGAGAAGCGGGGCTGGTATTCAGTTTGAATGATGGGCCAACAATTTGACGCATCTGGCCGACTGCAGCCGAGGCAGGGTCTCCGAGAATGGGGTGCGTCTGTTAGAGAACATATCGCATGTACACTGTCACTCACTATACGGAAAACTGCTCCAGTTCAATGTCTTCGTACGAGTTAGCAATTAATCCTTCTTCTAACGGTGATTCCGAAGGGAGTTCTTGATTCTTCGATCTTAAGTTTCTGAGCCGAAATAATAAATTTATAGCGATTGAAAACCCGTGAGGTGCCAGTTTTCTCGCCTTACTGACCGCTCTAATTCAAAGATATAGTTAATTTAAAAAAATTGCATGCACACATCGCTGACTCTGGCCGACCCAAATCGATCTGGTTGCCTGCCGGTGTACGATGCATACAATGAACGTATACCCTCAACAATGCATCAGATTATCATTTCCACTCAATTTTATCAACTTATAGCTAAGGCAGTATCTTTTTGAGCGACTGATCCGATTGGATTTTCAATGTCATGCGAATGTGATACCGTGGTTGTGAACCAGCCTCCTTGTGTTCTATACCATTCCAACTGACACACCGTAATACTCTCTTTCAATCGCCAGGATTACATAGAATTGATGATTACTGTAAGTTTTTTGGGTACCTGCTGTTATATCTGTAGAAGACAACTAACGTGAACCCGTCAGATGCGGTCCTTACGCCATACGTTAAGCAAATATTATCCGTTGAAAATTTATACCTAAGTAGTTACTCGTGGTATCGTTACCATGAATGTCAACCGCATATGATATCCCAGTGCTCCAGTTCCAACATCGCTACACGTTGTAACGGTTAGATCATTATACTGGTATGGTCACGTGGTAACTCCCAACTCCGCCGCACACCACCACCAAATTCGCAAAATTAGTGAAAACTGTGACTGCTTTTTCCTAATTGGGAAGAAAGGCCATCATGAGAAAAATAGCCACTCACCCAGACTTGTCTATCCACTAGCACAGCACATATCAAACAAAATGGTGAGTGTTACGGGCGCTGCGAGTGCTGTAGAATGAACGAGGCGAATAAAGCGACAAAGCAACAACGACTGAAATTTCAAGCGACATTTCTGCGCCGGTTCTGATTGTTTTCGACACGCTGAGACTGGTTTGAGTCCATGATATCAAGAGCGACAAAGATGTGACAAGTGAACGCAACACAAGATCGTGATGAAACAACCTCTGCTAAGAATACAATGAAACGAGAAGCTTGCAGGCTGATCAAGAGGTACAACGACTCTGATCCAACACTATAAACTTCAATATCCAACATTTGTCAGGCCTTGTGCAAAGTCCCGTCGTGAATCTAGTCAGGTCGTGATGCTTTGCAGCCAGAAATTTTGTGCGCAACAGTCCCTTGCGCTCATAAACAAAACTAACTCAGGACACAAAAACCCCAGTTAAGCTTGCCAAGGTCATCAAGGTTCTCGGCCGAACCGGTTCCCGAGGTGGTGTTACCCAGGTCCGAGTTGAGTTCATCGACGACACTTCCCGATCTATTGTCCGAAACGTCAAGGGCCCAGTCCGAGAGGATGACATCCTGTGCCTCATGGAGTCTGAGCGAGAGGCTCGACGACTGCGATAAGCCTCTTTATGTTTAATTTATAAAAGTGTACATGAATTGACTCGCAACAAAATGACCCAACCATTTGATTTCATTTCTGGCGTAGCTGATTTCTCATCACTCCATTCTGGTGCAAGCACCCATGCATTAATGCAATCTATAATACATACAAAATGGCAAATAAATTAAGTCGTTTCTGGCGTTTGTGAAGTCCTGGGCTTACTCTTCAGGGGATCGCTCCTTGACCCAAAACTTGAGGAGCAAGTCAGCATACCTCTGCATTTCCTCGACTGAGACTGCGAGCCTAAAGTCCGTCAGCAGCAGGAACTGTAGTTCGAGATGGTTGAGCTCCTCGACGGGCAGACCGCCCACTTTCGCGTACCGTGAATTTTTGTAGAAAATGTCTGAAAAGAATTTGGATGCAACTGTGACTCCAGCAATGATAAGACGATGAATGTTGTAGCTGTCCATGACGAAGAGCTGACCCTCTTGGGCGCCTTCGATGGACAGCGCATCGCCAGAGTTGGCCCGCTGCGCTATTCGGTCAAAGTACACCAGCAGCGAGATGAAGACTTCGTTCGTGGTCGGGCAGTACTTGAGGATTCGCGTGAGATATGCATGCAAAGAGATGGCCGGGATGTTTCTACCGTGGAATGCAAGGACATTAGCGCGGACACCCTCTGGTGCCTGCGTCTGTTGTTGATGAGGGTAGGAGTGGAGGGCGTCGTTGGCGTCAATGATTTTCTGAAGCAGCGCCGTCAGCATGAGGAGAACGTCAGGGATCGGGTGTTTAGCAATGTCCAGGTGGTCCGGGCTGTGTTCCGGTTCCGCCTCGGGTTCGTCCATGTCATGATCTTCTTTGAACGGTTCTTCCACTGAGAGATTGGTCGTTGGTTGGGGCGGCGGTGGCACAAAGGAATGCTGGTAGGACGATGAAAAGAACCTTGGATCCGAGGAAACGTAAGACGAGGCGACGGAACCGTGAGGCGAGCTGATTGGATACGGGAGCGTGACCGGGTCGCTCTGAGATGCTTGTAGTTTGGACGTTAGTAGAGACGTTCTCGTCTCTGTATGCGGTGACTGCGGCTGGAATAGAGATGGGGAAGGAAGGGTTGTCACCGACGAACGGTGAAACGAGGACGGGTACCCTGAGAAGCTCCCCCTGTTGATAGAGGGCAACACCGCCGACGCCGATTTGTATGAGCTCGAGACGGAGCTGGGCTCGTTAGTATGAGGCGCAAACTGCGAGGTTGACCCTGGAGAGAAATAGGATGAGGTGAGCGAGGTACCTGGCGGGTTGAACGATGCGCCGGACGTGTGTCGCTGGTGATAAACATGCTGAGAGTACTGGGAGAATTTGAAGGGCTGTTGCTGGTCGTCAGTTGAGGAAGGATAGGGCAGACGCATCGGGGCCACCGAGCTCTGGAAGGGGATACCAATGGGTTTGGCATGCTGTGAGTTTTCGAGCTGGCGGGTGAAGGCCTGTTGGGACAGCTGCTGCTGTTGGAGGTACTGGTACTGTAATGTTCTTTGACCATTTTGGTCTGTAGCGTTTTCGTCCTGCATTAGTTTGTTCGTCGAGACGTCAGTTGAAGCGAGACTGTTCTACACTTCCACTGTTATCGTTGAGTGTGTCGTGTAAGACCAAGTGAGACCTCTAGATAAGGCGTCAAATGTCAGTTCAGCGACACCGGGCAAAGGGACCGAGACGAGATTAATAAGCGTCGTGCTATGCTGAATTTCCCGCAGTGATTCGATATGCTGAGCCCGGGCAGGTCAGGCGTTACACAGCCGGTTCGGGACAGATTCGGAGATAGGCGAGAAACCGGGTTGTGGCGCTCTGGTGAATCCCGGATTACACAGTATCTCTTTCCGCCTGTGTCTGCACCTCCCTATCCTGTCTGATCCGCTCCGTGTCCGCTCGTCGCCAAAGCGAGATCTAACTGCCATCCTGGCACGCGCTGTCCAGCCACGTGACGCGTAGCGACCACGTGCGTGTACTTACCACCATTTCACCAGACGCTGGCCATGTCCTGGGATTTAATGTAAATATGCGAGAATCGAGTGGCTGAGTGGAGCCGTGGCTTGTTGTGGTGGGTCTTGGTCTGTAGAAGGGCCAATTGGGATCAATTGGATGTCATCGTGAGGTCAGGTCAGCGCGCGATGGTCTGCCGCCATCAACGCGAGCCAGCTCAGCGCGGAGCAATGGACCCCTGTTCGCGGGGTACGTAATGCTTTCTGTGTCTGTGGTATGGTCTGGTATTGATTGTTACAACTTGTGCCATATCGCCCCGTAAACCTCAGCACACTAATGTATATTCCAGTCCTTATCTAGCTTGTCTGTACTTGTCTCATCCGGCCGTTGTACACAGTCATTGTTCAGTACCAGGGCCTGTGACAGGTACGCTGTCAGATCTGTAGTGTGAGGAAGCAGCCCTTTATAACAAACTTTAAATCTCTCAGTCGGTGCCGCGGTGGCGCATGTCCATACAGGAAGTGATAGCGAGCGTCTGTGCTCAGACATTATTGTATAGTTATAATAATAGAGTGGGGGGCTGCGCCGAGGAACCTGTAACCTTAACCTTAATAGAGACGTGTGCATCCTGATTGGTGCACAGAGTTGAGTTACGCAGGGATTTAATACTGTCGCTGCCAGAGGAGCCAGCGGGACCTGCATCCGGGCGCTTGAATTAGTACCGCTATTATCCGGAGTACTATAGTACGGCAGTATCATGTGAGAGACACGTGATCAATTGTTAACGTATAGGAGTTATAGTATAACATTGATACCTATATAGCAATAGCAGCCCATGTACATGCGGGTTTGCCAGATGACTGTATCAGGCGGTCAGGTTCTACGGTTCTGTGCTTGACGGTATCCAATATGACGAAATACAATAATATCAATTGCATATTCAGTATCAAACCTTATGGCCTGTTTTTGCCCTGTAATCGGCGGAATACCGGGAAAGCCGGACCGTATATATGCGTCAAAACAAGTGTCCTTACCGATAAGATAAGACACAAAGGTGTTGGTGAGTAACCACCCACCACTTCGCGCCACTGAAAATCTCACGCCTTACAAAGACATGTCGAGAGCGTCCAAAGTCACGTTTGCCCTCACGTCGGTGCTGAGTGTCGCCACGGTGATTGGCGTGTACCAGCTGCAGAAAGAGGAGCGGGAGGCACTCCACCAGGGCCCAATCAAAGACCGAGAGCGAATGAGGCTGAAGCAGGAGGCGAAACAGAAGGAGACCGAGCTGACCCAGGTTCAGAAGAACAGACAGCTGGAGTATGAGCTGCAGAAGGTCAGATTAGAGGAATATTCCAAGGTCCAGAGTGTTACGGGGCCCAGTGCTAGTGGTGAGAAAAGCGAGTAATCTGATCGGTAGACACTCATGGCACACACTTCAAAAAACTGTACAGCATAACCGGCCTAGAGCGCATGGATGTAAATATAACGATGGAATGAATAGCATTGTACTTAGAGCGTACACCCCAGCTCTTGCAAAGAGCCTGCCATTCATTATGGCGGCAAGAATGACTCGATCCTCATCAGCTGGACCCAGACTGCGAGTTGGACGTCTGTTTTATGTCTGCTTCCCGTTTGCCGCGAACATCACTTTACGAGCGGTAATGCTAATGCTAGACCCTTTAACCTAACCTCTATCTGATCGATAAGGGCTATACCCTAAATGTGTGCGGCTCCTCCCACCCACTCACACCATCTTCTGTGTGACGTGTTCCCAAATATGTGTCGTGCTGAGATGCACCCGCCGAGCTCCCAAGTCACATGACCGCGCACACATAGAGACACAGCCAATTTTCAGAGTCCCTCAGCACAACAACACTAATCAGCAATGGCTCAGCGACTCACCTACCGACGAAGGAACCCATGTAAGTACGATTCGACAGAAAGAAAAGCGACGACAAAATAGACCATGCGACATGTCAGGACGATATATTGATTTCGCCTTAACTACACCGACGACTGACGCAACAACCGATGTTTGACAAACTCAACATGATTCTCGCAATACTGTACAGTGAACTCGACTTCAATCACTCGTTTCTTAGCATGCGATACCCGTTATTACGATCCGTGATTCAAACTTTTCGGCTGAATGTCAATATAGCTGGTCTTTTCAACTCGCTGGTCTTGCCGCCCTAAGTTTCCCTACTAACTCAGACAACACTCGATCCAACCGAGTCAAGGTCTCTAAGACCCCAGGTGGAAAGCTCACCTACCTGCACGTTAAGAAGCCAGGCACTCGACCAAAGTGCGGTGACTGTGGCATCACCCTCCCAGGTCTGCCAGCCCTGCGACCACGAGAGCTTGCCAACGTTTCCAAGCCAACCAAGACCGTCCAGCGAGCTTACGGTGGCTCCGTTTGCGGCGAGTGTGTCAAGAACAAGGTTGTCCGAGCTTTCCTGATTGAGGAGCAGAAGATCGTCAAGCGAGTCCTGAAGGATGCTACCGAGAAGGCTGCTGCCGCTGAGAAGCCAAAGAAGGCCAAGAAATAAACTTTTGCACTAGCTACAAAAAACATAAGCGTGTGTTGAGTTTGTTCGGTGGGCACCCAGGGTGTGTGCTCGCTAGTCTAGACTCTAGTCATGACCAAAATAATGTATTCTTTACAAACTGCAAACGACGTAGTTTACATTTATGAAGACTGATTCTCCTGCCAGATTTCTGGCCCTACCCTCTTTGAAGTGCAGCTAGAAAATTAACCGCCATCAACTGCGTAAAGTCATGGTTCAACTACAATGTCACTCGTTCAACTATCGACCTGTCCACGTGACCAGGGTTAGGTCGATGATCTTACTCCAGCCACGATTAGCCTACTCTCCAATTATATGATTCCTCGCCTCATGGCTATCAGTGGCTCTCCATATCGGCCATTCCGCCCGGATTAATTGACCAGTGGGGACAAGCCCCACTCAGGCACAACGGCGCCCTTGGCTAGCGCTAAAACCGATTCCTAAGAACCCGCGACGTCACTTTGAACACAACCTTACGCAAGTCGCGGCAATCGCTGGTTACTGGATATGTCAATATGTGTGCTGCCTGTATCTGGTTTCTGAACTGGTGAACCAGTCGTGGGTGCTTGACCCTTGACGTCGATGCTTTTATCGACTTGCGCCGGCTGCCGTATACCCACGCGGCTTCGATAAAGCCTATAACATGGACCTAGCTCGCTGATATCCGCAGACTAACCAAGCATGAAACTCACTTTCACACTACTCGCTGGAATTGCCGCTGCTTCTTCACTGCGTGAGACGCTCAAGGTCACCAAAATCCTCTCCTGTGGTGCACAGCATATCGACAAAGCTCTTGACGTATTCAGAGAAAGTCAAACGGTGGAAAATTTCGCCGCTGTTGACGACGCGCTCATCTCTCTACAAGGAGCGTTTGGCAAAGCTTCGTCCGCTCTCAACAAGCTCAGGCAGATGAACAATGCCGACTCGGTGGCTTTTCTCAGCAAGTTTGAAGATTACTATGTTGACGGACTCATCAACGTTGCCTATGAATGGAATGACCGGTGGAGCGCTCTGCTGAAAGTTGGAAATGGAACGCAGATGGCTCTACGCGCTGGGGAGTTTCAAAACATCGTTGACACCTACAAAGCTGGTATCCACCAGGCACTTTCTGAGACAGAAAAGACTGTGTTTGAGGATGACATTGCTCCTCTCTGTCATGCCGCTCATGCACTGGTTCTAAAAACCTCACCTTAAAGCAAACTGTACTATTTAATGATGCATATACTCAATCGCTGGCGGCGCGCCACAAACAACGTAACGCCAGAAAGAAACAGTGACTAGCCGGTGCCCAGACAATCGTGGCCTACGAATCCTTGTTACAGTCCTGATGTTAATGGCTTCGTGCTGAAATGAATAGCACGTATACGTAACATGCAAGCGAGCTGGTGAGATATGTATTGCAACGCGCATTTCTAAGCATTACTCAATGTTTATCTGTCGGTATGATAACATAAGTCTGGTGATCGGCTAAGGTATCTGGCGTGGTAAGATGGGTCGATTCGAAGCAAGCAAATACATACATGCGGACGTCAGCGGTCGTTGATTGTCAGTGCCACGAGCAAATAATTTTTTTTGCAAAGCCGTGAAAGGACGTCGTAAGTAGAAAACACCGAATGTCTTGGAATTTCCCTCTTGGCTTTTCATAAAATATGTCTACGCGTATATATTGACGTATATGACGCACGGACAACAATTGAGGTATAACCTCGCTCCACCGCGTTGGTACCAACTCAACGTACTAGCTTGGTGACTACTTATGTTGACCATCATCCAGGGAATTGGCCTTCAACCCACCTGAAAGATGATTCAGATATGCTTGAGCTTCGAACAGAGCTGTAGGAGAGCTAGGCGAGCATATACTGTGCATGTGATCACTTGAGATGTGCAAGATGCAGGGCCTATTTGCTTGTAAGAGGCAGACCTGGAGCAATGAGTTTGCCCAGTGACTGCTGCTACTAGGCGAAGACTATCGCACACATGAATAGGCCCTCAGTTGTCAAATAAACCGGCCTGGCCGGGCTATACAGAATATCCAATAGATGACCAATCACCGCCTAAGCATAGCTCTACCCCGTAGTTGAGGTCTCTGACGTCATCACATCCCTCAAACGCCGTACCTTATTTCCGTATCACTGTGTGTCACTGTGGCTGTTGTCTGACTGTGCATGATAACGCTTATCGAGTGCGCGCTTAGTCACCATGACTGGGACCAAAAAAAATTTGAAAATATAAACGCTACCAAGCTCACCAAACCAACAACACTAAGCTTTCGGATTAAGAAGGGCTTAGTCTTATTTATCGATTTTGGCAACGGCAGGAACAGGTATAGATTCACTAGATTGCATTAAAATGTCCATTAGAACTCAGGTGAGTACTCTGGAGCGAACCAGGATCGAGTAGGCAGTGGCCGTGAAGTTTGGGAGGCCACTTAGGGCGAAAGTGACGATTAACACTGAAGGATTTCGTGTGAGCGCTCATCTCGGCGCTTGGCTGCGGATCAGAGCTGGCAGGATTAGATATAATAGGCAGGATCACTGCCTGGATCTCATAGGCGATAACTGCTCACCTCACTTGCACTTACTAACTCAGTTTGAAAACTCCAACGAAGTCGGAGTCTTCTCCAAACTCACCAACTCATACTGTCTCGTTGCCGTCGGAGGCTCAGAGAACTTTTACAGTGCATTCGAGAGTCAGCTCGATGGTACCATCCCAATTTGCCGAACTACTATCGCTGGCTGCCGAATTGTCGGCCGAATGGTTGCCGGAAACAGACGAGGTTTGCTTGTCCCAATGAACACTACCGATCAGGAGCTACAACACCTGCGAAACACCCTTCCAGAAAGCGTCAGAATACAGCGAATCGAGGAGCGATTATCTGCTCTAGGAAACGTCATCTGCTGCAACGATTACGTCGCCCTGGTGCACCCAGATATCGAGCGAGAGACTGAAGAGATCATTGCTGACGTCCTCGGAGTCGAGGTGTTCCGACAGACTGTGGCCGGCCAGGTCCTGGTTGGTACTTACGCTTCCATCACAAACAAGGGTGGTCTCGTCCACCCACAGACTTCGATTCAGGATCAGGAGGAGTTGTCTTCTCTGCTGCAGATTCCTCTGGTTGCTGGTTCAGTCAACCGAGGTTCCGCTGCCATTGGCGGTGGTATCGTTGCTAACGACTGGCTGAGTGTTGTTGGCCTGGATACTACTGCTCCTGAGTTGAGTGTTCTTGAGAGTATATTCGGCCTGAACGAGTCTGCCCCAGAGCAGGACGTTCTGATCGAGCATTACTACTAAACTAAAAATTAAGAGCACGACCAATGTTAATTGTTTATTTGACTGCAGCTTAGCTGCAGTTGTACATAGTCTAATGCACTGTTTATGAGTTTGCCACATTGAAGGTCTGGCACAGCCACTGTCATATGACTTTTCTCGCTTCAGAACCACGCGTTATAGGCCCTGTGTCGCATTCGGCAAGCCGCATACACAGCCGCAGTTATCGCCACCACATGACTAAGCACGCCCATTATGCTTACATAATACAGGATATGGGAGGAGATGACATGTGAGATGTTCAAGACTCCTTAACCCCAGATGGATGATTTTGGGTATGTCTATTTCTATGAATTGACTAATGCAGTATAAACCGACGAGCCAGCTCAATCCGAGCCAGAGCTCTGGGCCGGCTGGCTTCGTACGCCGCCGCCAGAGACGAAGAACAAAGTGACTTGAAGCGACTAGCTAGTGTCTTGTCCGTCAACGCTGTGAATGGTTCACACGATAAGTCCAAGCTGCCAATGGTGGGTTCTACATGATAGGAAGGTCTAATTTAGTCCAGCAAGGAACTGGAAGTACTTATGGCGCTTGCCTCTAGCGCCGGCGACGTGGCGTCCCAGGGTCAAGCCGACCTATTGATCAAGCAACTTGGCGTGTACCTCATTGAGGCGCCTACGCAGCTGCTGACAAATTCTCCTGTGGTCCGAAGAATTGAGACGTCACCCTGGCAGGCGCTTACGCGGGTTTTGACTGGCGCTGTGGTGGTCCTGGGCTTTAAGTTTCCCTCATTGCTCGGGGAGACTAAGGAGCTTGTTGACCGCTATTTGAGCACTTTGGAGCACGTTTGGATCAGTGGCACGAAGCGAGAAGCCCTTGATGAAGTAATTCCGTGTATGTTTTCTTTCCAGGGCTTTCTGGAAGCGATGGAGGTGCACACCCCAGTGATGCAGAAGGACGATGGTTTCCTGCTACACTTGGTTCAACGAGTCAATACAATTATTGATGAGTCGTTCTTGTTGCATGCGGAGACTTTCGTGTCGATCGTCAAGAGGAATCAGGGCGAGGTCTCCTCGAAGTTGTGGGTCCACTCGTTCTACAAGGTTGAGCAGCCAGGCTCGATTCTGATCTCGTACTTCCAGTGCAGATTCCTGAGAGCAGTTGCTCTAACATTCGCTCCAAACCAGGCCACTACCGAAGACACATCCGTGGCAGGCTGCTTTCTGCAATTGGCCGAAGGACGCGTCGCTGGCCAGAAAGAAGTTCACGGAGCTGTTCCACCTCCGGCTCTGACGAATCAGCGACGAGCCCTGCTTGCTGTGATCCATGAAATTGCCACGTCCAAGATTGCCATTATTGACCAGGACGCTGACTATATTCAGATTGCTTCAGAGGGCAAAGCCGAACTGGCGTTCAGCATCAAAAGCCTGTCTTTGGAAGTTATTTCAGCGGCTCTTTACTATGCGCCATCGCAAGCAGAGGGCTTCGAGCTTATTCAGCACTCCTTGACGAGCGAGACTGTCATGGCCAACTACGAACTGAACCTGACAGTTGCCAAGTTGGCTGCTATGCTTTCGTTGCAGGATGAGGCAGTGCAACCATTTGTCGTCAAGCAGATTCCATCATTGGTGCTGTATGACTTCATGGACAAGCAGTCAGTCAAGGATATTGTCTCTATTCTCACAAGAGGAATCAAGTCTTCTTCACAGGACCTGATCGTCAGCGTTATTTACACTCTGCTAAACCTGCTGACGCCGGAAATCGAGGCGACGGGAACCTCACTTCGAGGCAAGAGATCACGAACTTTCAACACGCTGGAAAAGATGCTCAACGGTGAGGCCAACGGTGAAGTCAACGGGAACGCTACAGACGGTCAAGAAAGACAGTCGGAGCTTTATGAAAACGTTGTCACTGCTTTGGTCGCTATTGCCGCAACTTATGAGGACAAGGACATTTCTGTTTTGACCACTACGGTGCTGCTGCAAAAATTGAACACCGTGAACCGACGATTAGACTTTAAAGTTCTTATTGGTCTTTCTGAGCTGGCCGTGTTTTTGTCTGAGCGAGAGTTTAGACTGGTTTTGAAGAGCTACGTTGCTGCGGAGGTGACCGCCATCAAAACTCGAGAGGAGACTTTACATCAAGTGGTGAGTAAAGAACAAGCGCCAATAGCAGCGATTTGTTTCCAGCGTTTCGTCGCGTACACTACCCCATTTCCTTACTAACCTAGATTCTGGAGGCCCGATCGAAAATCTCGAAGGAACTCACTCGGGAGCACAAGCTGTACGATGTCTACTTGAGCGAGCTTCTGACTTCAATTGTGAGCAAGGGCGATGTGCAAGAGCTCGAGCACCACCGATCGCATCTTGAGATCTCTGTCACTGCTAGCGAGATTGCCAGATACCTGAAGCCTTTGGCCTTGCTTCTCCCGAAGACTTCGAAACCGCGTTACGTGACTAGAGACTCGGAGATCAACACCTTGTTCCGAAATGCTTGGTACAACATGGTTGTTCACGGGTTCTCCAAGACATCTGACATTGCTGTTGCTCACATGCGAGAGCTGGAAATCATCGCCAGAAACACCCCTCCGCTGGTCAACGAAGAACTTTCCAACAAGGTCGAGTCAGACTTGGAGCTGAACACTGTCCTTCGGCGAGGCTCTTCAAACAGCAACGTGTCGAACCAACGGGAGATCATGGGCGGAATCTTCTCTTTGCACAACTTTGAGTTCAGAAATATTCCCTACCCCAAGCTGATGTTTTTATCTGCTACCGTCTTGCTTGAGTCTCTTCGTGCCAGCACTGGAAACTGCTCCATGATTTTGCAGTACTTTGGTGACCCAAGCTTCAGAACAGGCGACACGGCCAAGTACATGACTAACATTGCGACTGAGGTCACCAAGTCATACATCAAGCATGTGATCCAGGGTTCAGAGGCCGTCTTTACAATCGACAACGTGGCCCTGCAGCTGAAAGAGGTGCTGGTCTTGTGCTGCCACAGAGCCAAGTCCATTAGAAACATTGCATTCACGTGCGCTGATCTCCTCATCAAGGACATACCGTCTGCCCTGTGCCGACAGGCCAGTTTGTTCGCTCTTTTGGATTTGTTGACACTACTGTGGACCAGTTGCCTGGATGCCCTGACTGATGAGTACGAGCCACGAGCCGTCTTTGAAGGGTCGCGATCTGCCATTCGACTTGAACTGTCTGATTCGTACAGTTATAGACAGGAGACGCTCAAGCTTCTATTCGGTAAGGCCAAGACCTGGGTGCAGCAGGTGATGGCGTTCATGAATTTTGACATCAAGAGTTTGCTCACGACTTACCTCGCCACTACAGAAGGCGAGTATAGGTCCATGAGCCACGTTTCTCTGGGATGCACATTTGCGCTCGAAATGGGTGGTGTCATTTCTAAAGGAGATGGTGAACTGTCCACTCTATCCACATCTCATCCAATTATGACAGACTCTTCTGCTGGCTTCCTGTCGCAGTACATTTGGCGAACGGAGTTTAACGGTAGCAAGACTCCTGTTGGAGTTGACAAAGCGGCCGACGTCAAGGGAAGACTGGAAGCCATTCTGTCTGACACGCACAAGACTGCTAGTGCCTCTTTCGACGAGATTAGAGACCTTCTCTTCAAAGCTTCGTCTATGCTCACCAACCGTCACGAGAGCGCCTACATTGCTCGAATCGTCGTGATGATTCCCTTCAAGGTGTTCACTGTCCGATCAATTCAGCTTGGTATCTCCCTGTGGTTGTGGGTTTTGAATGAAATCCCTGCTCTGAAGCCCGCTATTCTAAGTCAGGTTGCCCACGAGTGGGAACGTTCTGTCAAGAACAAGCTTGGACTGTATTCACGGAAATACGACGAGGCCTTGCCAGAGTATGGTCGAATGGAGTACGCGCCGTCCAACAAGGCTGAAATTGCCCATGCGAGTGCTGTTGCCGAGCGAACTTTCGCTGTTCACTCCAACCTAATTCGATTTTTGTCCAGCGCCTTCCATGCCACCAACTATGAGTCTCGACACATTCTCAAAATTGCTACCAGGTGTCTCAACATTGCACTCTCAGGTTTGTCTAAAGTGGGCTCTCACCACCCTGTTGCTCGGTCTGTGCGGTTTGAACTGATCAAGTTTGGATTTGATGTTTCCAATGCGCACATCCAGCTACCGAGCAAAGTGCTGGACAGACTCAGGCATCGTCTTGTTGACGCAGCCCTCAGCTGGTTCGATCAGTCTGCCCATTGGCCCTTTGGTGGTAATAGACTCAAGCTGCGAAGCGATGTCTTGCTTCTTCAGGAGATTCTTGAAAGCATCCAGAAATTGGACTTTAGCAAGAGCAAGTTTGCTCACGGATCTGAGAAGCGGGAGCTGCTTACGCTTTTCCTGAACGATGAGCTATGCAGGATGCGTGCCTGGTTGGATCCTCTCAACAAGCAGAGCAATGGAACGGAGACTATCGAGAACTGCGGCGAGTCGCGACAATTGCACTATGGCGGTAACCCTATTACTCTTACTGGCACTCATGTTCACGACGCTTGGAAGATTAAGCCCTCGCTGGCGGTGCATTTGGTTGAGCGATACAAGGCTTCTGAGGACACGCTTCAGAACTTGGTTTCCGTTGACCCAGCCAAGGTGGTCCACGTTGCCGAGGCTCTCAAGTACTACTTAGGGTCTCAGGCTACTGGCGCCGGAAAACGATTCTTGCTATACTGGGCCGCCACCGGACCTGTTGAGTCCATCAACCTGTTTTTGCCACATCACGGCGGAGATTCGCTCATTCTGCAGTACGCGATGCGATCTCTCGAGAGTCACGACGTCAACATTACTTTCTTCTACGTGCCTCAAATTGTGCAGTCGCTGCGATACGACGATGCGTTGTACGTGGAGAGGTACATTTTGGAGACGGCAAAGATCAGCCAACTGTTCTCTCACCAAATTATCTGGAATATCTTGGCCAACTCTTATAAGGACGAGGACTCTACTATTCCAGATCCACTGAAGCCAACGCTTGATCGAGTTGTGGACAGTATGGTTAAGTCTTTCGACGAGGCCGAGAGAGAATTTTACGAGCGGGAGTTCAAGTTCTTTGACAAGGTCACCTCCATCTCCGGAAAGCTCAAGCCATTCATTAAGAAGACGAAGGCGGAAAAGAAGATGAAGATCGACGAGGAAATCGACAAGATCAAGGTCGATGTGGGTGTTTATCTTCCTTCCAACCCTGACGGAACTGTTATTGACATTGACAGAAAGTCCGGCAAGCCTCTCCAGTCCCATGCTAAGGCGCCTTTCTTGGCAACTTTCAAGATTCGACGACCAATCAAAGTCATTGAAGACGAGGAAGAAGTGGTGGATGCCGTCAAGACCCAGGACGTCTGGCAGAGTGCTATTTTTAAAGTTGGAGACGATTGCAGACAGGATGTTCTCGCCTTGCAGATTATTGCCGTGTTCCGAAGTATCTTCAAACACTCGGGGCTGGATCTTTACGTGTTCCCCTACCGAGTCACTGCTACTGCCCCCGGCTGTGGTGTTATCGATGTGCTGCCGAACGCCATTTCTCGAGACATGCTGGGACGAGAGGCTGTCAACGGCTTGTACGAGTACTTCATTACCCGACACGGAGGTGAAGACTCCATTGCTTTCCAGCGGGCTCGAAACAACTTTGTCAAGAGTTTGGCCGCTTACTCTGTTATTTCCTACCTGATCCAGTTTAAGGACCGACACAATGGTAACATCATGTACGACAACGAGGGCCACATTCTGCACATTGATTTTGGATTCTGTTTCGACATTGTGCCTGGTGGTGTCAAGTTTGAGGCCGCTCCTTTCAAACTCACCCACGAAATGGTTCTCGTCATGGGCGGATCCACCAACACTCAGGCTTACAGATGGTTCGAGGAGCTCTGTGTCAAGGCCTTCCTTGCTAGTCGACCACACGCCGAAACAATCATTCAGATGGTTCTGCCAATGCTCGACTCTGGCCTTCCTTGCTTTAAGGGTGAGCAGACCATCAGAAAGTTGCGAGCCCGGTTTGTGCTGGACAAGACTGACCGACAGGCTGCCAACCACTTCCGGTCTCTCATCAAGAAGTCCGTCGAGAGTATCTACACCAAAGGTTACGACGAGTTCCAGCGACTCACAAACGGAATCCCCTATTAGTTTGACTTTCATAGTATTTAAACCCAATGGACATAATTATTTGTTTGCTATCGCACGGAGGGCCGTGATCCGTCCCTTAGGACCAGCGGAACGGAAGCACGCCAAGTCGTAGGCCTCCGATGGAGAGCCGATTTGGACTGGGGTAGCTGCAAGGTAGTAATATATGATCCGTAGAGGGGCTGAACTCCGACATGCTCCGGCAATTTCTCCGGCAGGTTCAAAAGATGGGGTTTGCCTGAACTAGTGGATCCCTTTGCGTTCGTTTGCGTGCGGGGCCTTAATTAAACTGCTATATGCCCTGCTACTGTGCTTTTTTGGCTCCCGTGATACATGGAAATCATATCTGGACATGCCATATTCACAGCCTCTAACCCCCCACATGTCTATGCATTTTACAAAAATAAGTCCTGCGCGATGATGCTGCAGTGTAGCTTGCCAAGTAGTATCCGTGCGGCGTGCGGTAACTTAATGTGATCTGCGACAGATTACCAGAGAGGGATACCGTGAGGGGGCCGGAATTGCGACGTGAACGTGGATTGTGCAGTGGGGAAAAGAGTGGGAGAGAAGAGGGACGATGGTGAAGTGTTTAAACGCAATGGCGAGCTGAGTCGTCTGGCGAATGCAAGCGGTTCAACATTTCAGGCAACAAATACCCAGCTCGCAGATGGCCAACGGGTATGACAGATCTGACAAGTTGCTGTGACGACCCCCATTCTTCTTGTTCGGTGGTTCCCCTCCAAGGAGAACTGGTGGGGGTCGGCGGTTGTTAGAACCAGCGCCGGAAACTATAAAACCAGCGGGTTTGCTGAAGTCAATCATCCTCACACCTCAATGACACTCTCCTACCCCATCCTCCTTACTCTCGCTGTGAACCTTGTGTCGGCAAGTCTCAGTTTGAACGGCCTCGGTGCTACACCCCAGATGGGCTGGAACGATTGGAACACTTTTGGCTGTTCTGTCGATGCAGACCTCATGACAGCGACTGCAGACATCATTGCAAAGACTGGTCTGCGAGATGTGGGATACAAGTACGTCATCATGGATGACTGCTGGTCCTCTGGCCGGAACTCCACCACTGGTGCCATTATCCCAGACGCGACTAAGTTCCCCAACGGCATTCAGCCTGTCGCTGATCATGTTCATGGCCTCGGGCTTCTCTGGGGCATGTACTCCTCTGCTGGTACTTCTACCTGCGCCGGGTACCCCGGTTCATTGGGCAATGAGAAAATCGATGCCGAAACTTTTGCTTCGTGGGGCGTCGATTACCTCAAGTACGACAATTGCAATAACCAGGGCCAAGAGGGCAACTCTGCTGTGTCATTCAACCGGTACAAGGCCATGAGCGATGCGTTGAACGCTACGGGACGACCCATCTACTACAGCCTGTGCAACTGGGGTGCCGACGGCGTGTACTCGTGGGGCAACGTTATCGCCAACTCGTGGCGAATGTCTGGCGATATTGGCGACTCGTTCAACGCTCCAACTAGCAACTGCCCATGCACTGATGAAGACTATATCCACTGCACGTCGACCGGCTGGGGCTGCTCGTTCATGAACATTCTCAACAAGGCCGCGCTTGTTGGCAGTGGTGCCGGCCCTGGTGGTTGGAACGACTTGGACATGCTAGAGGTCGGCCATGGCCAGTCAACAGATGACGAGTACAAGACTCACTTCTCCATGTGGGCCGCTGTCAAGTCTCCGCTGATTATGGGCAACGACGTGCGAAGCATGACCGCTCAGACCTTCTCCATCCTCACCAATCCAGCTATCATCGCCATCAACCAAGACCCACTGGGCGAGCCTGCCCAGCTGGTCAGGCGACAGTACACGAAGCCAGACACCAACGGCCAGGGCGACATTTCCGTGTGGAGTGGTCCGTTGGCCAACGGTGACCAGGTGGTGGCACTGGTCAACAGCAGTCCAGTCAGTGCGACCATTCAGGCTACTGTCGACGATATCTTTGCCAAAGATGCAAAGCTAGGTCCAAGCACCAAGGTCACCCAGACCTGGAACGCCTACGACCTGTGGAAGAACCGAATCGGCGATAACATTGCCGCGGGAATTGTCAACGGAACCATCGCCCCAGGCCAGTACTTGTACAACGCCACTGCTACCAGCTATGCAGCTGGACTTGCCGCAAAGAACCCGTTGTTGTACGGTGCGCTGGTCAAGACTGTTAGCGGCAGCCAGCCTCTCTCCGCGACTGTTCCTTCCCACGGCATCGCCATCTACAGGCTGTCGGCTCAGTAGAGGTAGTGAGTATTGAATCAGACTAGACTTTATAAGCTTTCATTCTCTTGAGGCATTCCCATCTTCTCGGTTACCCGGAGATCAGCCGTGTCGCGGGGATGTCTCATATTTATTTGCATCAAAACATTGCCCCACAGCGCCCGGCTGAGGAAGTAGCACTCACTACGCGTGTAAGATGAAAAGTAAAGAATAAATAAATGTACAAAGTACGGCGCTACATATTAACCGTGTCATCATTTTCTAGCGAGAAAGCCAGACCGCTGCACTAGCAGACTCGCTTTGCTCGTCTGCTGCCGTCTGGCTATTCGTAACCGTTCCCAACGCCCGTGTACGGCGATACAAAGTCCATATCGTATTCTGACGACGATTCTGGACTCATGCTTTCCTGTGCCGACGAGTAGTCTGTGGAAGAATGCAGTTGCAGAGTTTCCGGGGAAACTGGATTCTTTCTCGGCCTTCCTCGCTTGGCTGGCACTCTCTTGGGCTTTCCGGGAATCTCAATACCGCCCACGCAGATCAGGCGTATCCTGTGTCTGTGCAGGGCGTCGTGTCGTGTGAAGCTCTTGCCGCAAGGACAGGTGAATGGTCTCTCGTCCTTGTGGCATCGTTCGTGTCGCCGCAGGTCGTGCGGTCTCACAAAACAGGCGCCGCAAATCTCACAGGCGTACGGCCTGTCGCAGAGATGGGTCTGAATGTGTGATCGCACGTTGTAGCGCCGTCGGAAGAGCTTGTTGCAGCCAGGATATAGACACTCAAACAGACCCTCAGAATTGGGGCCGGCCATGTAAGAGTCGACTTTTCCCGGTGGGAGACACGACTTTCGGTTAGACTGCTTGGAGCCCTGCTGGGTCCGGATGATGTGTTGGGAGTAATCGTTAGTAGGAGCGGTGAGGACTGGTTGCCAGGCAATGGACGATGCGTTGGAGCTGGTCTGCTGCATGTCCACCGAACCGTACATGCCCATGTAATCAGTCTCCGAGTTGGCTTCCGAGTAGTGCTCAGAGTAGTAGCTCTCGGAGTAAGGGTCCATGAGCTGGGCAGTGTCAATGTCGGAATAAGAGTTGTTTCGACTGTGTGAACTGCCGCCAGGCGGACTGTACTTCTTGACAGGGGACTGTAGCGGCGTGGCATAGGTAGACGCATAAGAAGTGGAAGGTGTAGGCGGGGCGTAGGAGGACGCATAGGAAGTCAATGGGGTAGGTGGTGCGTGTGATGGAGTAGGCGGGGCAAAGAAGTCGTAACCAATGGCTGGCTTCTCTTCCTTGACCTCGACCTTCTTGGGGGAAGTCTCTTCAAAGTACTTGGAGTACTTTGCCAGAGTGGCAGGGGTGATGGTTGCGTTGTAGTCAATGGGTTCCTGAGGGGCCTCAGGAATAACCAAATCTTGAACAAGAGACTCAGTCAGGGCTGAGTCGTAGGTGGTGTACTGAGCGAGGTAAGGCTCAAAGTCTTCGTGCGGTAGAGGCACGGAGGACTTCATCTCAGCGTACGCCCTTGCGTTCTGAATAAACTGTTCTTCAAAGGATTGCATCTGCCGGCAGAGATCCTTCAATTCGAATAAAAGTGTGTGCTACCAGAGCTTGATTTCTTGACCAGCAAGGCTTGACCAGCAAGTGTGAGGAAAGGTGAATGTGCGAGATCTAATGTTTATCAACAAACGGTTTGAAACACACGCCTGATTCAGTGACTGGTATATTAGCCAAAATATGTTTGGGAACAAAAATTATGCGTGCAAACAAGCCACATATAACTACTGCGTGTTTACATGTTACCCTTTTGGGAAGGAAATAAACACCCTGCACTGCGCTCGCATATCTGCGGCCGAACCCTAGCCCTCTTCATATCCTGGACCGCACTGCGTTAGGAGTGCGTTTAGAGCGCAGGGCTTATGCTAGTGTATGGGGCAAACATTCGGTCTATTTTGGAGAGTTTCAGGGAGCTTTAGAGGCACCAAAATGGTCCCGTAAACTCACAAACGTGCTCGTTAGCGGGCTCGGCGGCCCGTCCGTATCCAAAACAGGAATCTACGGAATGTCGATTAAGGCCGCCCGGACCACATTCCAATGACGCACAGAATCGCTTACAGTACTAAATTCATCGCAACTCCCCGGCAACGCTGGGATTGCAAATATTAATACCAGTTACAACCTCGACTGATCCCACGCCGAAATTTTGTCAATGCAAGCACATGCAACCGGCCAGAGTGGGCCCAGTGGCCCCGCTAACCTTACCAGCCCAATGTGGACCATCCCCTGAAATTTGCTTAAAAAGAAAGATCGATCGCCGAGTAAACATTAGTACTTGCTGGTGACATAATCAGACGTTAGCTTTAAGTTTATGGCAATCATTGACATCTTTTATCGAGCAAATGCTCGCTACGTCTTCCCAAGCGTGCCGTGACGCCGTTATGCTGGGTGTCAAATGTAAACACTGGCGCCTCATCTCGCTTAATATATCAGGCGTTTGACGTAACTTACACAATAACATGTTGGGATACTCTTAGCGAGCTTATACACAGCGCAACGCTAACCAGGATCTTACCAGGGTATCACAATGTTATGGTGGGGCACGTGATCTACCATTCTGGTGAGGTCACCAAACGTTTAGCGCAGGCCAAGCAAGGCACGACACAGTGTGCACTGTCAAGCCCAGTATTTCACGTGCCTACGTCGTCGGGTTGAGTGCCGGTAGCCAGCCGAACCCGTTATGAGATGCGTTCGGCGAGTCTAACATATACCTCGGGACGGCTCCCGAACCCGGCCTGCGGACATAATCGCGCCCAGTAGTAGCATCGCGACATCGAAGAAGCATCATAGAACGCGCATCGGAATCAGTCTCCGGATCAACCATCTTGACGATCTGACGGTTGCGTGATTTCGCGATTGACATCCGCATCGTGCGGATAAACGACTATTTCAGCCGAACAACCTCCACATCACGCCCAGTCCTGATCTTTGCCTCGTGAAATTGAACTTCAAACTCATCGCCATACAATGAAATCTCCTTCGACTCAACCTCACCAGCAAACGAAGCTATCGATATATGTGCTGTGTGGTTTCTCTGTAGTGTAGGCTTGCCTAGATCTTGCGCTATCCCGTCCACATTTTGGATCATCTCGTTGATTCTAGATGAATAGTCAATTGTCAGCGCCACAAACACTCTAGTCCTCGTCTGATTGTTCAGCAACGCAGCCTTTGAGGTCACTTTTACCTTGAACCCTTCACCACTGAGTGCTGTCTTTGCTCTGGCCAAGAAATCCCTCTTCTGGACCGTCTCAATCATCAAGGTGTCCGACAAACTGATATGCAATGGCTTCCTCACATCAAGATCACTATGAACAAGCGATTCAACGTCTCTTCCTAGCTTGACTTCAATCGCCTTCACCAGCTTCTCCAACCTCTTTGCCTCTGATCCACTAGGTAACCATTCTAGGTACACATGACTGGGCCATTGACCTTCAACATGTGGAAACGTTCGCACTCGTCCTTGATGTAGCTCAGGGTAATCGTTTTGTTTAGGGTTCGTGGTGTATAGATCTAATATACCCGCTGGTAGCTCAGGGACCTTCACCTCTTCATCACTGTCGCTATAGTCCACAAGACCTTGCATGTCCACCCTTTCACCCGGCAGTATTGAATATCAAGGACCTTTCAAGGTACCTTGATTTGCAAAAGATCAAGGTTCTGTGAATCACGTGATTCATCACGTGAGTTAATATAACATTTACCAGTCCAACGCCGAGTGTCCAGTTAATCCACTCGCTCCGCCTAAGCCTACCATGTATATAAAGTAGCCTAAATATTCTGAAATCTCCGCAGCAGCGCGTCCTGCTCCGACACTATTATCGTGCACTAATGATGCGTTGTACTGAGAGAAAACACACCAATTGTGAATACTCCTAAGCCCCTTCACCGCTATCAAATAACAAATAATCCATCCATTATTAAAATCCCAACACACTATTCCCGCTAACCCGTATGGACTCCGCGGTCGGGTCCGGTTGGGTTACCCGGCTGACCTATAGAAACCTCCCAATTACCGTGTCGAGGGAAAAAACTCCAGCTTTGGTTTAATCAGCAAACAACCTTTGCAAGGACACCAATATGATTCGAAGCACTAGACTTGCTCTGAAAGGCGGTGTTCGTCTTTCGGCCACAGTTGCCGCCCGGTCTGCCGTGCGGGTTCCAATGACTGCCAGGCCGATCTCGACTGGTTCCTACTTTGCCAAGCGGTGAGTATTTGGTAGCGATTTGACGAGGGTTTGGCGGATTTTCGGGCTGCCTTTGATATGGCGGATTTACTGTTTCTGGATTGATTTTGATTGATTTGATGGGTTCAATGATCCGCTAATCCGGGGTATGTCATACTAGCAAGCAACGGTACACTACACGCCAACAGCGCTTAGAAATACACGCGGTGGCAAACCTGCTGTCTTACATGTGCTATACTATGTGATTAAGCTGGATTCGAGCTGGTACGGGCGGGCACGGAGCGAGTAAGATAAATCAGGTGTGGGTCAGGTGATGAGATCAGAGCACGTGGCGCATACGGTGATGGTGAGATAATAAGCAGTGCGTTGTGAACTATGGATTGCAGACGTGCAAATATGCGAATCGATTGGAGGCAGACTGTGGAAGTCCGTGAGGCTAGGCACCCCTGCATCTACTCCGCAGTATGAGGTGTGTTCCGTGCCGAGCAGACCGTACAGACTGGACATTCTGAGCAGCTCTTCTGTCTACAAGCAACATTTCGTCTATGCGCGTGCTGGTCACGAGGCAAGATCGGCCTTTGACCTGGATGCCGTTTTATCCGGCCTCGGCCATGAGCGAATTATGTGGACGAAAAAATTGCGCTCTTGCGTTACGCTCTTGCGACGCTTCTGAGGGTCTTAGTGAACCCAACTTGCCGAAAATCAAGGGTTCAGTCGACTTAGACCTACAGAATGGCACTGTGATGTGCATGCTGACCTCACCGGCACTGCGATTTGCTCTACTCACAATGCCTAACGCTTTCTCATCTGCTTTGATATCCTTCGCTCTGCTTACGATTCTTGCTTGGTTATCGTCCTCGTTGCATGACTGAAAAACCGTTGAGGTGTCTCAGTTGCGCGTTTGAAACATGGGCTAGACAGCGTCCGATGCCATCGCTCTATTCAAATAACATGTCCAGTTCAAGCTAATTTAGACCCTCCGTCGAGTCCCGGTTCCGACAGCTGCAGGTGCGAACCTACGCTGAGATTGTCAAGGTCCCCGATATGGCCGAGTCCATCACTGAGGGTACTCTGCGAAGTTTCGAGAAGGAGGTTGGTGACTTTGTTGAGGCCGATGAGGAGATCGCCACTATCGAGACCGACAAGATCGACGTCAACGTCAACGCTCCATTCGCCGGTACCATCACCGAGTTCCTGGTCAGCCCTGACGACACCGTCACCGTCGGCCAGCCTCTGCTGAAGATCGAGGCTGGCGAGGGCTCCGGTGCTGCCAAGCCAAAGGAGCAGCCAAAGGAGCAGCCAAAGGAAGAGCCAAAGAAAGAGGAGTCAAAACCACAGCCAACTGAGGTGAAGAAGGAGGAACCAAAACAGGCCAAGAAGGAAGAACCAAAGAAGGAGGTCAAGAAGGAGCAGCCAAAAGAGACTAAGCAGGAGTCAAAAGAGGTTAAGGAGACCTCTACTCAGGGACGAGAAGAGCGACGAGTCAAGATGAACCGAATGCGACTCAGAATCGCTGAGCGACTAAAGGAGTCTCAGAACACCGCCGCCTCCCTCACCACTTTCAACGAGGTCGACATGACTAGCCTGATGGAGATGCGAAAACTGTACAAGGACGAGATTCTCAAGAAGACTGGCGTCAAGTTCGGTTTCATGGGTGCTTTCGCCCGAGCCTCCGTCCTCGCCATGAAGGAGATCCCATCTGTCAACGCCGCCATTGAGGGTCCAAACGGTGGTGATACTATTGTTTACCGAGACTACGTCGACATTTCCATCGCTGTTGCCACTCCAAAGGGTCTGGTCACTCCAGTTGTCCGAAACGCTGAGAAGCTTGACGTGGTCGGCATTGAGCAGGAGATCGCCAACCTTGGTGTCAAGGCCCGAGACTCTAAGCTTACCTTGGAGGACATGTCCGGTGGTACCTTCACAATCTCCAACGGTGGTGTCTTTGGCTCCCTGTACGGAACCCCAATCATCAACTTGCCACAGACTGCCGTCCTGGGTCTGCATGGTGTTAAGGAGCGAGCCGTCGTTGTCAACGGTCAGGTTGTCGCCCGACCAATGATGTACCTTGCCCTGACCTACGACCACAGACTTCTCGATGGCCGAGAAGCCGTCACTTTCTTGAAGACCGTCAAGGAACTCATTGAGGACCCACGAAAGATGCTCCTCATTTAACCGAGCCCCACCGAACCTCGAAAACCACGAGCATTAGCGAGAGGTTGTAATATAAATAAATGATGAATACATAATACACTTGACTGTGAAATGTCCATGAGAAAAGTCATTAGTACGTACTACTTACCAAAACAATTAGCCATTAGTTTGTCTTTATTTGATGTGTTTGAAACCGCCCTTGTAAGTTGCTGGGTCGACCAGCCCCATTTTGATCAAGTCAGTCCACAGCAGCTGAGCCTTCTGAGAGGAGTATGACATGTAGTCAAAGAATTCCTCGGACTCGTCCACCTTTCCTGGGCTTCCAGGGCTGTCTGGGCCAGAGTTAGGGGAGTCTTTAGTGATCTTATAGACACCAGACTCAATGTCCTTCTGCTCGCTCATTTCCTTGTCAGTCTCCTCTGCGACAGCCTGCACGATACCCCAGATGCACCAGTAAATGTGGACTGCTGGCCGCCAGTCGATGCTCTGTTGGTGAATGACCTCAATTGCCGCCTGGATCTTATCGTCATCAAACGTGTCGAGCCCGTGCTCAACGTAGCCCCGAATCAGGTTCAGCTGCTCGTCACGTGTGGGGAACTTGTCTTCGTGAATGTGGTGAGGCCTCTCAGCGTCGTGATAATCCGACATCCATTCGCAGAAATGGTTTGCGATTTCGAATCCACGAGGGTTGGGAGCGGCGTACTCAAAGTCAATGACCACCAGCTGTCGATGCTCATTTCGTGGTGCTAGCAGCGGTGAGCCTGGCGGTGGCAGAAAACGAAGGATGTTTCCGTATTGAGTGTCATTGTGGCAGAATACCAGCTTGTCTCCGGCGAATCTCTCCATTACCCATTGTCTGTACTTCTTTATGGTGTCGAGGAAGGTGTCTAGATCAGTCTGCAAGATCCCCTCAATTGATCCCGGTCTAGACGTTTCTAGTGACTGTAGAACCTGTACTGCTCGGGTCATCCACTTGTCCAGGTTGACCCACACTGCCGGCCCGGCCTGCTTTTCCTCCTCTAGCAGTCTGATACCGTCGTGCAGTTCCCGCATACGCTTGGCAATTTGCACGGAAGTGTCAGGAACTCGAAGGTCCGACTTGGACAGTGGCTTTGCGTCGAGGAATTGCTCGAATCGGCCATTGGTAAAGATTCCCAGTAGCTTCGGTCCCATCTTTTGGATCGAGAGCCGAGCTAGAACAGCAAGCTCGGTGTCTCGGTCAATGAGATGGCCGACCTGTGGGCCGTAGACCCGCAACAGCAGCTTGCTCGGCAGCCGGTACTTGGGCGTAAGGTGACCCTTCTGGTGGTCACCTTGCAGCGATGCCTTTGCCTTGAGTAGGTCCTTGAGGTATGCTGGTGGCTCGATGGCGTAGATTGCATTTGTAAGTGCACCGGAAATTCGGTGGACGACAATGTCCTTCGCCATTTCGAATTCAACGGTCTTCCAGCCCTGGATTCGCAGCGAGTGCACTAGACGAAGAATATCCTGCTTGAAGTAGTCCATGGGCAGCCTGTTGTCTAGAAAGAACTTGACAGTGGTGATATCCCCGTCATCTT
The DNA here is from genome assembly GCA_003705745.3 of Blastobotrys muscicola. Classification (NCBI taxonomy): domain Eukaryota; kingdom Fungi; phylum Ascomycota; class Dipodascomycetes; order Dipodascales; family Trichomonascaceae; genus Blastobotrys; species Blastobotrys muscicola. The sequence goes on from PPJL03000004.1 coordinate 541,906, forward strand.
CGCCGGAAGACGAACCCCGTCGGCTCCGCGAGGACCGATGGATGTTGGTGGAGGATTTGGTCCGGCGGTATGGCTTGATCAGTGGGATGAGGGGAGCGCCCAGTAAGTTTGGGGTGGGCGTTGTTGAGCGATCCATGGCTCAAAGGAGTGGTTCACGAGCGAGCGACTCTGAAAATTGGTCTGTACAGTAGACCGGATCAATCTGCGATGTCGTTTTCACGTGTCAATTTCACGTGCGCGAGACTGTGAGCTGTTGGGTAAGCGTAACCTTAGCTGGGTAGGGTGTCTGTGCAACGAATAAAGACTGTAGGATAGGTTGGAACGGAGAGATATGCCGGTAATGTAAGTGTGGAATCGTCGGAGTCTATTTTAGGTTAGACGCCTGGTAAACTGTTGAGTCCCAACGCGATGCAGAGAGAAGCTTAAGGAAAGCTTGATAACGTTATGCTGACGGTGTAGTGAAGTGAAGGCGAAGTGTCAACCGAGATGAGGTGGAAGTTATATGATTGGGTGTTGGGAGGTCACACGATAGATAAGTACATACCCCGGCGCGGCTGTGTTTGAGACAGCAGTGAGACATAATGAGACGGTACGAGACACAGCAAGATGTGAAACTAGTGGACCATCCACTAACAGAGTTGGGGACGAGCTGAGACAGGTTGTCACAGTCAATGGATGTCATTATAGCATTACAAGGGGAGCAAGTTTGAGATATTGCAGTGACGTCAGTGTGGGGCGGCTCGGCGCACAGGCAGTAAAGCAGACTGCATGTTGAATGGGCAGTCACGCGGTGAGAAGAGATGCTATGCGATGAGAAGGTAATGGCGAGATAAGTTTCCCGATAAGCGATATTAATATAAGTGAGTCATGTGTCAGAGGTTCCGGAGAAGGAAGGACATCTCACGCTATGACCAGTTTTTTCAGGGGTGGGGTCACGCATTTAATGCAGCGTGTTGGAGAGTTATCAGCGCTGTTGTGTTGGAGGGTGATGACTCTTCGCTAGGGTCGGATCATCGAGGAATCGCCAGGGATCTGGTCCGATCCGATGAGATCTGCGAATCACGCAAAACAGTGTAGTAGGGTTCCTGCATGAAAGCTGGGCTTGATGTTCTGGGCTTGTCGGGGTGCAGCTGCATCAGTCACAAATGGCACATGACGGACTTCCACGCATATGCAATTTCCAACTTAACGGTTAACCGGACTACATGTGCCCGAGAACAGTGATCGACAACGAAAGCTATATGGATACCATTTGGGGTATTTAGAAAACCTAACAGTTATCCCCAAGCTGACCGAGTGGGCTCAAGTAATCTGAGAAAGTATGCGGACAGCTACAACTGGGAGCTCATGCATAAACTCAAAGAATGACAATACGCGTGGAAGCAAATTCAAACAAACATGACCCTCGCGCTACACGCTCGGGACTCAAAATATATTTCCAAACACTGCTAACCCTCCGTGGTATCCTACCATATCCAAGCGAGTGCTCTAGCAAGCGGACCGGCCATATATAGCAAACTGACGCAGTGTGGTTTCTGGCGCGCGACTAAGCCCTTGGCGTGAATGGCGCTCCGTAGCCCTGCTGAGCATGGTAGCCGCCACGGCCACCTCGCTGGCCCTGCGGCGGTCCTCGCGGCGGTCCTCGCTGGCCCTGACCACCTCGTGGCGGGCCGTTCTGGTTTCGAGGCGGGCCGCCTGGACCTCGATGGAAGTTTCCGCCTGGGCCGCCGAATCCACCCCGACCAGGACCACCTGGGCCACGGCCGTGGGGACCGTTGAAGTTACCTCCGCTACCTGGGCCTCGGCCAGGTGCAAAACCTCGGGCACCTCCTCGACCGCCGCCGCCGCCCCGGCCGCCGCCACGGCCACTCCGCGGGGGTCTAGCCTGCGCTCGGACCAAGGGCCGTGACTCGGAGATTGGCCTGAGCGGGCCCACCTTCTTCCAGCCGCCATTGTTGAGCGTGCCCGGAACAGACTCGACCGAGGCTCGTCGCGAGTTGTACTGCGAAAACAGTCGGGGCGAGCCAGCGGACTCTGGAGATGAGAGACTGAATCGGCTTGTAGGGGACCCGTCGTAGGCATTCTGGCCCCGGCCAAATGGCGTCATGGGCAGCGAGCCGTGCCTGACGGCGATTCGGGGCATGTTGACGCCAAAGCAGAACTTGGACGGGAGGTTGATTGGCGGCGGGGCCAGAGTGAGTCGGGGCTCGGGTCCAAAGGTGACTGGTCGTGTCTTGGTGTGGTACAGCTCTCGATACTGCACATGCATAGTCTTATCCATGAAGACAGTGTGGTTCTCTTGCTCCACGGCCTCGGCGGCGGCCTGCTCGTCTTCGTACTTGATGAAAGCAAACGCAAAGGGCGGTCGGCCATTGTTGGCCTCCCGAATGACCAGAGAGCAGTCGACAATCTTGCCGTGCTTGCCGAACCGTCGCATCAGCGGGTCTCGCGACACTCGCGGGTCGAGCTGGCCAATGAAGACAGACTGTCGGTCAATGGAGTCCTTCACTTCCTGAGGGGTCTTGAGGTTCTCAGCCCACTCGGCAGTCCAGGTCTCGTGGCCTCGCAGGCGAGCGTAGGCCCGAATGGCTTCGTCTCGGTAGACAAACTTGGCGAACCAGGAGCCGACAATGTTGGCGGACGAGATCAGCTCCTCGACCTCGCCAAACTCAGAGAGCATCTTCTTGACGTCGTCATGGCTGCTGGTGGTGCCGTCCGTGGGTGAAACGAACAGCGTTCGGTTGACTCGAGCGGGCTCAACTCGGACGACCCGGCCGTCCAGAGTGTTGTGCTGAGCACCAGCAAGGGCATCCTTGGCAGACGAGTCTTGGGTGTATTGGACAAAGGCATAAGGTCGGTTCAGGGTGTCTCGCAGGACCTTGACAAGGGCGATCTCGCCAAACTATGTTAGCACAGGCGTGGCCTCCATGGTGCCGACCTGGACAGCCGATGATCATCGACGCAAAGCCCGACAATCACCGGCAAATCCCGAACAGACACCGACGTCAACAAACTCGAAAACCAGGCCCTCGCTGCGTTCGGGCAGCCGGGCGCTGGATACTCACCTTGGCAAAATGCTCTCTCACCGAGTTGCAAAGATGGTCATCAGTGTGCGCGGCAGACAGGCTCGCCACAAAGACACACGCGGACGGCCGCGCTCGGGGCTTGGGGCCATCTCCATTGGCCTCATCGGACTTGGGCTCCTCAGAATTGGATTCCTTGGACTTGAGCTCGGGCCGGGGTTCCTCAGGCTGGCATTCCTCGGGCTGGCATTCCTCAGGCGGGGACTCTGGCTCGGGCTCGAGCTCAGACAGGGGCTCATCCTGCGGCTGCTGCGGCTGCTGGTTGAGCACTTCGGGCCTGGTGCTAGCCGGAGCAGGATGGCTTCGGAAGATGACGGAGTCCATCTCGACGCTGGAAGTGGACTCGCCAGATTCGGACTGGGTCTCGAGCTTCGCGAGCTTCTCGGTGACATCGGCGACTATATTAGTATCGTTCGGCAAAGGAGAGAGGAAGACAAACAGTCAGCAAGAGCAGCAAACTTGTTTTTGCTACTAATTCCAGTGGCAGGGGTATTAGTTTTCTTCTTAGCGCTGGCAATAGCAGGCGTTTCAGGCATTGCGTAGTAACTCGAGCTTCTTGGTTAGTGGCTGCTAGCAGGTATCGAGGTGACTGGGGCACCGGACTGGAGTGGGGAAATGTAGCAAGGAATCTGGGGTTTATATAGACTTTGCTAACCATTGCAAGCCGCATGTTGTACTGGACTGCGGATATCGTGGTATGGCAGGGTTCTGTTGTGGGGTTGCTTTTTTGGCGCTAACCAGATAAGATAGGGTTGGGTTTTCTTTTGGTTCCATCAGGCCTATACTGGGATCGAGGACCGTATCATCAAGCCAATACATTCTTTGTGACTAGCTCAGACTACTCAATAGCACAATGTAGAGATGCGAAATCTCGAGCAAGCGTAAGTCGACCTTTCGACACAACTTCTCAAACGTATTGGGGCCCACCTTCTTCCTGTATCTTCCAAGTCGCCTGAACTTGCGGTTGACCTGCCTGGAAAACACTTTCTTCAGAAATTGGATGAGATTTTTGTTCTTGGACAGGACGGCCTCCAGTTTGGCTATAAGAACAATCTCCCTGACCTCATATGCTTCAATCTCGTATCGTTCAAGCAATTGAACCAATTGAAGGTGGTCCCACTTGTCCTTATCGAAGCTCTGGATCAGCAGCCTGTCCTGCTGGATTTTGGCATACTTCTCTGGGAGAACATTGTCGACAATAGTTCTTAGCCGCTGGCTAGTCTGGCTGTGGATCTTGTCCAGCGTTCGGTGCTTATGTTTCGAAAACAGGTCCATGGCAGTAGAGTAAGTGTCTAGCACGGCATATGGCTTTTGTTGTGGCCTAGCCAATCGGGACTTTAATTGTGACAGGTCCAAATTCTCAACCAAGCATGGTACTCCTCAGAACATCAAATGGAGGCCGGTCTTCCCAATTAGGAATCCGTGAGATCGAATAATATCACGGTAATCAGTTTCGCGATAAGCGCGCCACCCCTGCCATCTTGGCCGGTTACCCGGAACTCAGAAAAGTATATAAGCTCCAAGATTTCCGTTAGTTCCTCACCACAGGAAAACCTGTGGTCAGATTTTATCCATGCTTGAGTCACGTCTGAATATGTTCATTATAAATTTGCTAATTATAAATTTGCTTTAATTATATCACCTCTGCTGTTCTAAACCTGGGTGGCCATTGAGGGATTCTCATTCGTGCGAGGTGATAAATATAACTTTGTATGACCACACGGAATCCCACAAGGGCTCAACTTCGTCTCTTTTACACCTGTACACGTGCGCGTGGGACTCTAATGACCAGAGTTAGCAGCTAGAATTAATTAATATAACTCTTTGCTATTCAAAATATTCGTTGGGCATCTTCGTTGAGGCACCTGGTTCATCTGTTTGAAAGAGTTACTACTGTTCTATCGCGGCTCAATACTAATTTTGTTATTGACTATTGACTTAACACAATTTGAATGTTGAACATGATGCTTCCTTGCGTCTCCGCGCGGCCTGACGTATATATACATGCAATAAATAGTTAGTGAGCGTTCAGCTGAGCTTGCCGGAACGCGGCGATGCCCTTCTCACGGAGATGGGCCATCACAAATGACATGCCCTGTCGCGACTGGGTAATATTTTGGTGGAACTTTTTGTAGCTCCAATTTTCAATTCTCTCTCTGATGCCCCAGCCAAAGTTGCTGGTGAAGGTGACGTTGCTTGTCACCAGCGTGCTAGCAGCGGTCAGAGAGTCAGCCTTGTAGACAACGTACTCGTCAATTCTGAGGACCCGCGTGTGGTCGAGGTTTCGTGTCCATGAGGTGATTTGGGTGGCTTTGGGGTCAACGATTGTGGTTTCCAGAACCCAGGACTCTGAGATTTTGCCTAGGAATGGTCGAATGAAGGCTGGCAGACGGCCCTTCTTTTTGATGAGTCGTTCAGTACATAGCCGGTTGTCCTTGTCGACAAATTGAGAAATGGTATCAGCGGAGGCGACGTGAGTTGAGAATGGGCTTGTTAGCTTAGTCCAATATATCAGTTTCCTTCCCTTATTTCTTCACCGACCCCTCATCCGGTATATCCGTTCCATCAACTTCCATCGGCTTCCATGGCTTCCATCTCAGCGCCAACAAGACGCCAGCAGTCTCTTCAACACAAGCAAGCCCCTTCACAGCCTCTTCTCGTGTCAAATGCCAGGATGGAACTGGCCGGCATACTCACTTTGGATACTTGTTGAAATAAGCAATACTAGTCGTGGCAAAGTCGAAACTAGGTTAGAAACAGCATTCCATAGGCGCACTCACTCGTACTGGTAGCTACTGGAATATGCCAAAACCATTGTAATGTGTCGCCTCTCAGTGGCCACTGAGGATCTGGGGAAAAGTTTCACGCGCAAATCGTTTGTCGTATTGCCACCCTTGCCCTAGCGCCGAACGGCGGACCGGCTCACACGATGAGGTAACCCACCATACCACTTGATGAGGGCACGTGACGTCACCCACCACCCAACGTGATCAGTCATGAACGTTGTTAATTCAGGTGACAGCCGGGGTTCGTCTTATCGTAATCATCAACACTACGATAATGAGTACGCTTCAATTTGCACCGTTCAAGTCGTTTGTAGACGCTTCGTTCTTCAGACAGCTCTCGGACAAGAAGCTAAATGAGTACCGGTTGAGCGAAAACACCCAGCAACTCGTGGCTCTGTACTCGGTGCCTGTCGCTCAGGACAGAGGCCCAACGGTTTCAGTGGATAAGGGCAGTTTTGGTGAGAGCAGTGTCAAGTCGTGAGTAGTCTGGGAATAGGTGGTAGCGGTCGAGAATAGCCGCTGTTGGGGGGTATTAGTATGGAATTGGCGACTACTTGGTGGTGATGTGGAGACAGTGAGGGGAGTGGCGGTTGACTGCATACGCAGTCCATATACGCTCTACTGTGATTTACCTGAACGCTGTGTGCGACGGCATCCGTTTACTAACCAGAACCCCGATCTCCTACCGGAGCCCTGGATCAATCACAAACTACAACACAGTCGAACAGTTCAAGGCGCTGGATAAGAACCAATTCGTCAAAGCCGAAGGCGCTGTCGTGATTCAGAGTATAAAGGACAAGAGTGTACTGAACGACCCATCGCAGCTTTGTCGGTTCCACGTGATTTCATATTCTGACCTGAAGAAGTACAAGTTCCACTACTGGTTTGCATTTCCGGCGATACACACCGATTGGGCCGTCAACTCGGTCAAGGAGGCTACAAACGAGGACTGCGCCGGAATCAGTGCTGCTCTAGAGGAATGGCGGACGCATGTGGACCCCAAGCATTGGGGTTTCTTTCTGCTCAAGAGAGTCGAAGGCCAGTGGAAGATTGGCCGACTAGACGAGTATGAGACCTTTGGCGCCGAAAAGTTAGGTTTCCAGGACCCTAGCACAATTTCCCACGTCCCGGGTTGGCCGCTACGGAATTACCTGGCTCTGCTTGGAACTCTAGGGCTAAATGATGTCGAAATCATTGCATTTCGAGAACACTCTCACATCAACCATCCACCAAAGAGTTTTTGGATCAATGCGCACATCAAAACTAACCTCAACACAGACGAGCCCAAGGTCTCAGGCTGGGAAAAGACTAGCAACGGCAAGTTGGCGCCAAAGTTCACTGATTTGGGCTCGCTGATAAGCCCCAACCAGCTGGCAGACCAGGCCGTCGACCTCAATCTTAAGCTCATGAAGTGGAGAATTGCCCCAAGCTTGGACTTGGATGTCATCAAGAACAATAAATGTCTACTAATCGGTGCTGGCACCCTAGGCAGTTACATTGCAAGGGGACTGCTAGGCTGGGGCGTGCGCAAGATTACGTTTGCCGACAACGGTTCCGTTTCGTTTTCAAATCCAGTCAGACAGTCTCTTTATACGTTCAACGACTGTCTAGATGGAGGAAAGAAGAAGGCTATTCGAGCTGCAGAAGCGCTGAAAGAAATCTACCCATCTGTGGACAGCACGGGCTACGACATTGAAGTTCCAATGATTGGACACCCGCTGACGAACGAGACAACTCAAAAAGAAAGTTACGACAAGCTGGTAGAGCTCATTGAGACTCACGACACAATTTTCCTACTGATGGACTCACGCGAGAGCCGTTGGTTGCCTACTGTGATTGCCAGTGCATTAAACAAGCTGGTCATCACAGTTGCCCTGGGGTTCGACTCTTATGTGGTCATGAGGCATGGTGTGAGCACAGGAGAGACACACCAACCGCATCTGGGCTGCTACTACTGCAACGACGTGGTGGCTCCTATTGATTCCATGTCTGGAAGGACGCTCGACCAGATGTGCACGGTTACCCGCCCAGGTGTCGCCCTAATGGCTTCGTCACTGGCAGTCGAGGTTCTTGCTTCAGTACTGCAGCATCCACTGAAGGCAGCGGCGCCGGCTCAGGACAAGGAAACATCGACTCCGTTGAGCGAAGTGCCACACCAGCTTCGGGGGTTTCTACACAATTTCAGCACAGCAAACGTGTGGGGGCCGAGCTACCCGCACTGTTCGGCCTGCTCTCCTGCCATCATCGAGGCTTGGAAGAAAGACAAATGGGAATTTATTCGAAAGGCGTACAACGAGCCAGGCCTGGTCGAGGAAGTGAGTGGCCTGCGCGAAGTTCAGCGACAAGCCGAGGAAGCCGACTTTGATTTTAGCGAGGACGAGGACGCAGAGGAGGTAGAGATCATGTGATTAAATAATAGACATAGAGTATAATTTCCATTGACTAGGAAATCAAAGTCCTGTATACCCACACAGCTAACAGGGAAATCGAGTCCAGAGGTAGGCGACATCACGTGACAACCTCACCTCCACGAAAAGTGTATCACGAACATGGCGCGTCGACAGTGATTGCGGACAGCAGTGAACTTTGGCACATATTGCGATGAGCGACGACGAGGAGGTGAAGAGACGGAACTCTGACGTCGATCTGGACGATGAACCTCTTCTCAAGCGAGTCAAACTAGAAAATGAGGAGACCGTGAAGAAAGAAGAGGACGAAGAAGATGAGCAGGAAGAGCAGGAAGAAGAGGGCGCCGACGAGGGAAATGGAAAAGTTATGACGACGTTCGTACACAAGGGTGTTGAGCATCAATTCAAGGAGCGTGCAGGCGCGGTGGAGGAACGCGAGGGCAAGATTGAGTTTCGCGTGGTGAACAATGACAACAGCAAGGAGAGCATGATGATTCTAACGGGTCTCAAAAATATTTTTCAGAAACAATTGCCGAAAATGCCGCGAGAGTATATTGCGCGTTTAGTGTACGACCGGAGTCATATATCGATGGCCGTTGTGCGCAAGCCGCTCACAGTGGTGGGAGGAATTACCTATCGGCCCTTTGACGCTCGAAAGTTTGCAGAAATTGTGTTTTGCGCCATCAGCAGTACAGAGCAGGTTCGAGGATATGGAGCGCATTTGATGAATCATTTGAAAGATTATGTCAAGGCGACCTCTCCGATAATGTATTTTCTGACATATGCCGATAACTACGCCATTGGCTATTTCAAGAAGCAGGGCTTCACGAAGGAGATTACTCTGGAGAAGAGTATATGGATGGGATACATCAAGGACTACGAGGGCGGTACCATCATGCAGTGTTCCATGCTGCCCAGGATACGCTACCTTGACTCGAGCAAGATTCTCATACTACAAAAGGACGCGATTATGCGCAAGATCCGGGAAATCTCAAAAAGCCATATCGTCCGGCCCGGTATCACGAAATTCAAAGAGGGCGTCAAGGAGATTGACCCGATGACTATCCCCGGCCTGAAAGAAGCCGGCTGGACGCCGGAGATGGACGAACTGGCGCGACGACCAAAGCGGCCGCCTCACTTTGCAGTGATGCAGCATCTACTAAGCGAGATGCAGAATCACGCCTCGGCCTGGCCATTCGCGCAACCTGTCAACCGAGACGAGGTGCCGGACTACTACGAGGTGATCAAGGAGCCAATGGACCTGAGCTCGATGGAGCAGCGGCTGGAGGGCGACGTCTACGCGACAATGGAGGACTTCCTGTACGACTGTCGACTGATTTTCAACAACTGCAGGCGGTACAATAACGAGACAACGACATACTTCAAGAACGCGACAAAGCTCGAGAAGTTCTTGTACCAGAAAATCAAGGAGATCCCGGAGTACTCTCATTTGATTGAGTAGGGGCCCATAACGTTCGCTTGGCTCGTATTATTTATTATACAGTTTTGCATTTAGGCAGTTTAATGTATTACTGCATCGACACAACCCTATTCGGGGATGTTTCTCAACAATACGACAAGACTCGCTTGGTACTTCATGAATAGTTACTATGACAATGGCTACTGCATTGGCTCATCCGCCACCTGGGCCTCCAGTCTTGCCACAACGGCGGCCATCTCCTCATCCGTGTAGATTCTAAATCCGGTATCCTTCGACACACACGACAGCTGAACATTCTTTGCGTCCAGCTTCTCCTCCATAACCTGTCTCAGCACCTTCAAGGTCAGCAGCTCGGCCTCCTCTAGCGTCAGCGACGAGTGGTATTCGTTTTGCAGTTCAGCCTGAGCACCTTCACTACCGCTGCCGATAGCCTTGGCGTCGTATCTGTAGAAAGTTCCTGTGGGCTCTGTGTGGTACAGTTGTGGTCCGTTCTCGTCGAAGCCAGCAATCAGCAGGGCGACACCAAACGGTCGGGACATGACACGCTCTTCGCCATCAGCACCCTCACCGAATCGCAGTGCTAGATCGCAAACAGCCTGTGTGACAGACTCAACCTTGATAGGCTCGTCGTAGTAGAATCCGTGGTTGACAGCCTCCACTCGGGCGTGGTCAATCATAGTTCGGGCATCGGCAGTCAAACCACTCATGGCACAGCCAACATGTCGGTCAATTTCAACGATCTTTTCGATGGACGAGGACTCCAACAAACTGGATGTGACTCGCTTCTCAACTCCCAGGATAACACCCTGGGATGTGCACACACCGATGGCGGTGGAGCCGAGCTAGGTTAGCCTACGAGCAAAGCCTACGAGCGAAGCGAGCGGCATAGGCACTCCGTCGTGGCACTAAACTTTGATCCAGTGTGATCGAATCGTGATCAATGCCTTCACTGTTGTTCATTGTCTGTGATCAGATCTAGCCTGCTTTCAACGGCACCGCCTAATCAATCGTAGACAGCTCCATTGAACAAATCAATCCCAACACCCTATGGCTACAATTGCCACAGATCTGTGACACTTGCACCAGAGGCGACCGCTATCGCATCGCGTCCTACCCAATCCCGCATCGACAAACCCTCATCAACAATTGAACTCACCTTGATGGCCTCCAGGGAATACTCGACCTGGAACAGTCGTCCCTCTGGGGAAAAAGTGCTCACACCTCGGTCGTACTCGCTTCTCGTCAAAAACATGTTGTGTGGTGGGTGTGGTTGTATCAAGCGGTGATGGTGGCGTTGGGAGTAGCGCTTGATCACCGTCCGACGAGAATCACCAGTGATTCAAAGCCCACAGTCGGTGGTAATTGGAAAAACGCATTAAAGACTATGAATGATTCTAAATTTTCCGTGCACAAACAATAAAGTCTGAACTCTCGCCACCTCACGCGTACTGGCCCGCACTGGCTTGAAGACAAATCAGCTCTCCAACGATTGATAAGGTAGGCATATCGAAGTCCACCAATAACTCTAGGGATGTCCAGGAAACCCGGGACAATCAATTGAGTGCTTTCGTGTCTGCCAGTTCTAAACCTCCAGGAGGTGTGAGTTCTTAATACCTTCACAAGGTATGACAAGTACTGCGTTACTGTAAATTAGCGTGTCCTCAGTACACTGGTACCGGCAGTAAACAATTTAACTCAAAGTTAAAACAAACCCCCAGAGCTTGTGTAACCTCCAAAAATGTCAAAAACCACCCCTAACCCAGTCACGTGACTATTATTTATATACGGATAAAAACAGGTACCGTCTTCGAATCCGCATTGCATAAACAAACAAATAGACTTTCAAGCGCATCGCGTCGAACGAAAGTGCAAAGCCTATGGACCCACATGCCTGGCGATGGTGAATGCAAAGGTCCCAACATCGGTGATGGATCGCGTCATGGAGTACGAGAGGCGTGAGGAGGTGGGTAGAGAGACGGGAGAGAATAGAAGAGGATGAATGCTAACTAGACTCGCTATAGAACGACTCTGACGACCACGACTACAACCGCATCGAGTTCGGCACCGACCGGTGGCACGCTAAGGAAATGGAATTCACGCGCCACGTTGAAGAAAGATGCCGGTAATGCCTTGTCCAGCAAGATGGTTTTACTGCCAAAGTACGCCGAAGTTGCTCAGAAAGATCATCAGCAGTTTGATAGACTAGACGCGTTGGGTCAGGAAGCTCTCATTGTGGAGGACTTGTTATACATCATGATGGGCTGTGAAGGACAGTACATCAGGTACAGCGGTGGGTACGATCCTACGATAGAGTTTGACCGGCTGAAAGGACCTGATTTCAAGATCACCAAAGCGCTAGATCCAGGCTTGAAGGACCTCACGCGCTCAATTACGGATACAGTGAAGCATTACATGGGATTGCGTGCGTTTGTTGAGACGCAAAACAGTTCAGAGTACGGCCTGGTAAACCAGGCCTTGTGTGCCAGTATCCGAAAGATTCTGAACGAGTTTACGCTGCTGACTGTTCAGCTCGAGCACCAGGTTTACAACAACCAGTCGTTTACGCTACACGGGATGTATGTTCAATTAGCCGGGTTGTCCGAAATGCTACTGCATGGATACAACTTTGCACACGTGGTGCTCAAAGAACACAAGGCGAAAAAGGAAACGGCAATGAGCAACGATTTAGACAATGTGATGGAGACGCTGCGAGAGGGCAACTGGCTCAATTTCGGCGGAATGGCAGAAAAGAGTACCGTGTGCAAGGGTGGACGAGTTTTGAGGATCATTGCTGAGAGACTGAACTCGTATTCCGGCAACCCTGTAGCTAGAGAACTGCTTTCAGGGTTTCTAAGGGACGCGTCCAGACCGTACCTCAAAATGATGAAGATGTGGATTCACAAGGGTGTGATTGACGACCCCTACGAGGAGTTCCTGGTGCGAGAAATCAAAACAAAGGAAAACGACACGGACAGTTACTGGGAGAAACGATACTCGATACGAAAGAACGACCTGCCGCTGCAACTGTCGAGCCCTGAGGTATACGAGAAAGTGCTTCTGGCGGGCAAGTACCTCAACGTGGTCCGAGAGTGCGGAGGAACAGACGCAAGCCAGAATGTTGAGGAAGAATTTGAATCTATAGAAGACAGCCGGATATTCACCAGTCTGGCCGGTGCATACGCCCACGCTAACCAATCCCTGCTAACCCTACTAACGAAAACTCACGACTTACCAACACGACTAACTTATTTGAAACACTACTTTTGTCTGGATAAGGCCGACTATTTCTACAGCTTTCTGGACAGCGCCGAACGAGAGCTCACAAAGACGGTCACAGACGCCTCGCTCAGCAAGCTCCAGTACCTTTTGGAAATGTCGCTTCGCCAGCCTGACAGCATATCAGCATCCGACCCGTTCAAGGACGACGTTGTTGTCGAAATGAGCCATCTCAGCGTGCGTGACTTTCTTCTCAAGGTCACCAACGTCACAGGTATCGACCCGTATGAGGCCCTTGGAATGGGTAGTGACCTGATTCTCGAGAAAGAGCCCGAGGAGAAGGAGAAGAAGACAAAACCGCTTACTGCCGGCAGCGCCTTCCAGCTCAACATGATGATCCCGTTCCCCCTGTCGCTGGTGTTCAGCCGGAAGATAATTCTGCGGTACCAGCTCATATTCCGTCACCTGGTGGAGCTCAAAATCATGGAACGAACACTGTCAAAGTCGTGGGCTGAGCAGGCAAAGTCAAAAGCCTGGAACCACGTCAGTGTGTACGACAGGGTCGAGCACTGGAAAGCAAGCGCCATCAACTTGCGAGGCCGAATGCTGATGTTCACCAACGAGGTTCTTTTCTTCACCACCATGCATATTATTGAACCAAACTGGACCAAACTTTTGGCTGAGCTGAACGAGGCACAAACAGTGGATTCCTTGCTAGAGAAGCATCTCAGCTATCTCGACATGTGCATGAAGGACAGCATGCTGACCAGCGCCCCGCTTCTGCGACTGCAAGGTAAGCTGTTCTCAGCCTGCAGGTCGTTTGGCGAGTTTTTGGTTCAACGAACAAAACTGCTTGTTCTAATAGAGCCCGAAATCATCCCAAAGAGGGAACGGTCGTTGGCCAAGATGAACGCAAAAAGCTACGAAAACAAGACCCCAGAACAGCTCATTGAGACCCTGGAGACGTATCTCCAAAGGTACGAAACCAGCTTCAACTACCACCTAGACGCTCTGCTGACGGCGCTAGACCACATTGGTGAGTCTGAGAGCGCTATTCTACAGAACTTGTGTTGTAGGCTAGAGCTGTGCAAATAGTGAAACCTAACTTTACCCCACCCCATGACTGACAGCGTGCTCTGCCCGGATTACAAGCAGTACAAGGATCTCACTGATGAAGGCTGCATTGTTAACGATGCATTCGATGACTTTGTTAAAGGGGCTTCTCTTCAGGATTTGATGAAATGCATGTACGCTTTGCCGCTGCCACTGCCAACCTTCTCTGGAGAAGCTATCCGGCCAATCAATGTTTTGTTCGAAACGCAAATGGTTAAAGAGAAATGGAGCAAGATCCTGCCTGTGACTGACCACTACTTGGCCCACGAGACATGGATTACCAAGCCCGCTATTGTTGAGTATCAAGCGCCGGACCTGACCAATTGGTTCGACGCTCTGGACGACAGGTTTAAGCGATTGGAGCAATTCGACCTTTCTGGGTTTATCATCTTTCAAAATGAAATGAGAAGGCTTTCCGGTGTGAACGGATACGCCCCACTGCGACGGGGAGCCGAGCATGTGCGGTCAGTCTTGGAGCCCATGGTGGAACTCATAGCAACAGCAATGGAGGGCGCTACACCACTGTTGGCTACGAACAAGCTCAAGAAAGTGGACTGGACGAAGCACAGGTCGCAGTGCCTAAAGAGCACCAAAACACACATTGAATGGGGAGAGTCCAGTTTGTCTCTGTACCGAGCTATGGAGTCTGAGCGGTACATGACTGATCCGCTCCACAAGTGCCTCACTGTTGAGATTGCACATCCCATGGCCCACGTTGGCTTGGGCTACCTGCTCTACCATCAAAATGCAAACGGTCTGAGCGACTCACTTGCTCACGTTCGTAAGCAGTTGTACAGCTTTCTCACCACCTACAGTGACCTGGAGAGTCAACTATGTCAGAAGCTTCTGGTCGATAACTACCTGAAGACATTCAATAAAGCTCTCAAACATGCGATTGGGCACGAATGCACGCGGTTCATCATTACTGACGGTACTGTTTACCTGCTGTTTAGCCTGATTGAGGACCGAAACACCTTAGCGAATGTGGAGCGGAGCGCACAGATCATCTGTGCTGACAACACCCCGGAGATTGAGCAGATGCTGGACAAGTCTGTTCGTGCTATGGTCCGACGAATGGATCAGCAGCTGTCCATGGCTGGCGAGGTCCATTGCAAGAGTCTGATGTTTGAGTGTGACACAACTGGAATATCTGCCAGAGCAATCCTAACAACATTTCTGGCCGAGGCACTCTTCGGCTACTCCAATACGACATTTGCTCGGCTCTTGAAGGATAGCCTGGTCAACGATCAAGCAAACATGTTCTTCACAGAAATCTTGCACGACCACTACATCATTCCAGCCCGGTCCCGTGAGAGGCTCGATTTCGAGAAGGCAAGTCACGAAATCCCGCAAAACCGCATGCGCAGAGGATACCAATACCTATCGCAGACTTTTCGAATCAGACTCAATCGGTTCTTCAAGAATGTGAATGATCCGCGAGAGCTGGGGATTCTCAAGGTGTACGATCCCTACTATCACAGCAAGAATCTCAATGTTCAGAATCGAGTGGAGAACTGCATGGACATGTACCGAGCAGAAGTGTCAGCGTACACTCGCTTGAAATCTCTCCAGGGCAGAGAGATTCCTCGACTAATTGCATATGGCGATGCCATCTGCGACCTTTTGCCAAAGAGTTATGACCAAGTTTGCGGTCCCTACCTGCTTCTAGAAGACCTGGGTTCTTTGTCACCACGCGAGGGCAACATGCTTCACTATAAGCAAGCTCAGAGGTCTCTTCAGAAGATTCACAATCGCGGCTTTGCCCACAGAGACGTCAAGTTGGCCAACATGGTCCTGAGAGATACGGGCGGGGTCGCCATTATCGACTTTGGCTTGGCCAGATACGGCTCGGAGGAAACTTTGAAGCGGGAAATGGAGACTCTTAGGAATTGTTTCAAGCTCTAGCCTGGTCATGACTTGGAGAGTAGTTGTAACTTGCTATGATAAGATTGGCTTTTTTGCTCGTATTTTGCTCGTCTCGGCTTTCGCCGGTTACTCGTTTCGGGCACGTGCATACGCTTCAGGAATATTAGTGCGGCGCGTTGTCCAGCCAACCAAACTGTTGGAGCCATGCCGTACCCTTACCCACTGTTTACCCGGACTATGACTCCTAGGATTGGGACCAGCACGGTTTCTACATCAATTCAGGGACACAATCTGCGACTGACAGCACGATGGCCGAATTGATTGACGGAACTGAGATCGCTCGATCCATTCGGGAACAGATCAACCGAGATGTCAAGGATTACCAAAAGACACACCCGCGATTCCAGCCGTCGCTAGTAATCATCCAGGCCGGCAACCGACCAGATTCCAGCACCTACGTGCGAATGAAGCTGAAGGCTGCTGTTGAGGCTAACATCATTTGTGAGCTCAAGAACTTCCCTGAGGACATTTCTGAGGCCGAATTGATCTCTCACATCAACAACCTGAATGAGGATCACTCTGTCCACGGTATTCTGGTTCAGCTACCACTTCCATCTCACATTGACGAGGTCAAAGTGACCAATGCCGTCGCCACCAACAAGGATGTTGATGGATTCGGGCCATTGAACATTGGTGAGCTTGC
The DNA here is from genome assembly GCA_003705745.3 of Blastobotrys muscicola. Lineage (NCBI taxonomy): Eukaryota > Fungi > Ascomycota > Dipodascomycetes > Dipodascales > Trichomonascaceae > Blastobotrys > Blastobotrys muscicola. Next base: position 558,522 of record PPJL03000004.1, read on the forward strand.
AAAGAAGAATGGCGAGCCACTGTTTGTGCCCTGCACTCCCAAGGGCATTATGTACCTGCTGAAGCACGCCAACGTGGAGATCTCCGGCAAGACTGCTGTCGTTCTGGGCCGATCTGATATTGTCGGCGCCCCGGTTTCTTACCTGCTGCGAAACGCCAACGCCACTGTCACCGTGGTGCACTCCAAGACTAGCAACATCCCAGAGATTGTCAAGACTGCTGACATTGTCGTCGCCGCCATTGGCCAGCCTGGCTTCGTCAAGGGCGACTGGATCAAGCCTGGCGCCGTGGTCATCGACGTCGGCACCAACTATATCCCAGACGACACCAGGAAGAGCGGGCAGCGACTCGTTGGCGATGTTGACTTTACCCCTGCCGCGCAGGTCGCTTCCAAGATCACCCCGGTCCCAGGCGGAGTTGGCCCAATGACTGTGGCTATGCTCCTGGACAATGTTGTTCTGTCCGCCAAGCGATTCTACACTGAGTCCAACACCCGAAAGATTGTGCCTCTGCCACTGAAGGTGCTGAGCCCACCACCTTCCGACTTTGCCATCTCCCGAGCCCAGAAGCCAAAGAACATCAAGACCGTCGCCTCTGAGATTGGTATTCTGTCCAGCGAGCTGGAGCAGTTTGGCGACTACAAGGCTAAGGTCAAACTTGACCTGCTCGAGCGACTAAAGCACCGAAAGAACGGTAAGTATGTTCTCGTGACCGGCATCACGCCAACTCCTCTCGGTGAGGGTAAGTCCACCACCACCGTCGGTCTGGTCCAGGCCCTGGGTGCCCACCTCAACAAGGTCTCTTTCGCCAACGTGCGACAGCCATCTATGGGCCCTACTTTCGGTGTCAAAGGAGGCGCTGCTGGCGGTGGTTACTCTCAGGTCATTCCTATGGACGAGTTCAACATGCACTTGACCGGTGATATCCACGCTGTCGGTGCCGCCACTAACTTGCTGGCTGCCGCTATTGATACTCGAATCTTCCATGAGAACACCCAGAAAGACGGCCCATTGTACCGACGACTGGTGCCAGCCAAAAAGGGCGTCCGAAAGTTCACCCCAAGCATGTTCCGACGATTGCAGAAGCTGGGAATCACCAAAACCAACCCAGACGACCTCACCCCAGAGGAGATCACCAAGTTCGCCAGACTCGACATTGAGCCTTCCTCCATCACCTGGAAGCGAGTCCTGGATGTCAACGACCGACACCTGCGAGGAGTTACCATCGGCACTGCCCCAACTGAGAAGGGCCAGACCCGGGAGACTGGTTTCGAGATCACCGTCGCTAGTGAGGTCATGGCCATCTTGGCCCTGTCCAACAGCTTGGCCGACATGCGAGAGCGACTTGGCCGAATGGTCGTTGCCTCTAGCCGTGCTGGTGAACCAGTCACCTGTGACGACATTGGAGCTGGTGGTGCCCTGACTGCCCTGATGAAGGATGCTATCAAGCCAAACATCATGCAGACTCTGGAGGGTACTCCAGTTTTTGTCCACGCCGGTCCATTCGCCAACATTTCCATTGGTGCCAGCTCTATTCTGGCCGATAAGATGGCCCTGAAGCTGGCCGGTACCGAGGAGGGCGAGAACGACGTCGAGTCCGCTGGTTACGTCGTCACCGAGGCCGGTTTCGACTTCACCATGGGTGGTGAGCGATTCTTCAACATCAAGTGCCGATCTTCCGGTCTGATGCCCGATGTTGTCGTTATCGTCGCTACTGTCCGAGCCCTTAAGGTCCACGGTGGCGGCCCAGAGGTCTCTCCAGGTGTCCCACTGCCTGAGGTTTACACCCGAGAGGACGTTGAGATGCTGCGAAAGGGCTGCGTCAACCTGGCCAAGCACATTGAGAACGCTAAGCAGTACGGCGTCCCAGTCGTTGTCGCCATCAACAAGTTCGACACCGATACCGACGCTGAGCACGAGGTCATCCGAGAGGAGTCCATCAAGGCTGGTGCCGAGGACGCTATTGTCAGCTCCCACTTTGCCGATGGTGGTAAGGGTGCCGTCGCCCTGGCTGAGGGTGTCATCAAGGCTGCCCACTCTCCAAACAGAGCCTTCAAGCTGCTGTACGACACTGACAACACTGGCACTGAGGACATTCTCAACACTATCGCCCGAAAGATGTACGGCGCCGACGGCGTTGAGCTCAGCGAGCTGGCCAGGTCTAAGGTTGAGCTCTACGCTAAGCAGGGATTCGGCCACCTGCCAGTCTGTATCGCCAAGACTCAGTACTCCTTGTCACACGACGCTTCGCTCAAGGGTGCACCAAGCGGGTTCACTGTTCCAATTCGAGATATCAAGGCCTCGGTGGGTGCTGGCTACGTCTACGCGCTGGCTGCCGATATCATGACCATCCCAGGTCTGTCCACTCACAGTGGGTTTATGAACGTGGAGGTCAACGAAGACGGAGAGATTGACGGTCTCTTCTAAGCTAACAAACGACGTTCGCAGAGCGGTAACGATTCAACATGCGCTATATAGTTCAACAGTATAATGACAATATAATGATTCAGTTTTGAGCTTATCGTACAAATTCGTTTATCGTATATACTCAGCGCCTAAAGCATTACCACACCGACACCGCCTGTTGGCTTTCGAGCGATCTGGGAAGTCTTTCTGTCCATACCACCGTGGATCGGAAATGCGGCAAAGTTAAACAGATAGTAATGGAGGAAGCCGTCGCCAGCGCCGAACTTGAGCTCTGGGAGGAACAGGGGGTTGTCCAGTAGAGTAAGGGCGTTGAAGACGTCGCAGTCTAGTTGTTTGGCGAAGATGAGAGCGTTGTAGAAGAGCGTGGTGAGTCTCGTCTTGAGCTTAGCCTCTCTTTCGGTGTCGTCGTCGACGAACGCAGCATCAGTGGCGTAGTAAAATGCGTAGCCAACCTTGATGGAATCGTGCTTGGAGTTACCCAGGACACTGCTTTCCAGCAGGTAGAATGAGACAAAATCGGTAACTTCCTCATTACCAGCCACGTAGGAATGCACAACTTCGCTGCTGAGGAACCAGTGGTCCACCTCTTCTTCCGTAAAGACTGGCGCAATGTCGAATCGCTCCAAGTACTTGTTGAGCAGCTTGGTCACCTGTGGAACGTCTTCCTTCTTCATCTTTCGCAGGTCGCTCAGAGTCTGTTGGGCCGGTAGTGTGAACTTGGCCACCTGCTGTGCTGGTGTGGAGCCTGACGGCAGTGGAGAAAAGCCAACGTCGTAAAGCTTGGGCCAGTTAATTGATCGGTGGTAGTATCGACATGTAGAAATTGGCACTGGGATGACTGTACCGGCAGTGTACAACGCCTGCCACATGCCCTTGAGGTTGACTCGTCTGGTGACCTCTCGAATGAGCACGGGTGCAAGACGCTTGGATCGCAGCTTCTTGTGGACACAGAGGAAGTTAATCTCCACCAGATCAATTGGCTCGTTGTCACGGACCCTAAGCCTAGCGGGGATACCACTGATGAATCCGATGAGCTTACCGGTGGTCTTAACCCTGACACCCACTGTCAGATCAGCGTGCCATCCTGGCGGCTTAAGCGCCCAGGCAAGGAACTCTGGAGAGTACTTGAATCTGAAGCTGGCGTCGTCGTCTTCAATGTAATTGTGGTAAAGAAGCTCGTAGAGCTCGCTCAGTTGTTCAGAATCCTCAATGTCAACAGTGGACCACTCGAAATCGCCAGGAAGAGCCTGGGGCTCCTTGGGGACATCTTCAACAGTCTTTGTGGTGTCGATTGGGCCCTCAGAGTCCACAGTGGCGTCAAACTTGGTGACAGGCTGCGTCTTCCAGAATTTATACTCCTCCATTGGCTTGGGGGTATCCGGTTGTGGTCTACCAGCAGACAACAGCTTAAGCAGGTCCTCAATCTGCATGCCGGAAGCCGTAGGCTTCTTCTCCGGCTTGTGTGAATGCTTGTCGTCGGACATGGGGTGGTAAGGTAAGGCTAGATCATCGTTGGGGTTGGTTGATTGAACAGAGTACTGGACAAAGTCACGTGACATCTACCCTGACCCTGAAAAATAAATAGATAAAATAATTTTTGATAAAAATTGCAACGACCTTATAATGATTTCGGCAACGAGATGGGTCCCTAGGGGCTTTGCTGCTGAGTTTCCTGTCAAGATTGAGTTGGATGACGAGGAGATGGAGCGAATTTCCGCTCTGGCGAAGTTGCAGCTAGAGGAGGCTAAAGAGGAGCTTGAAGAGCAGCAGAAGGCACAGAAGGAGCTAAAGACTGAAGAGGAGATGGATGACGATCTGAAAGAGTACGATTTGGACAACTACGATGAAGAAGAGACTGAAGCTGTTGGATTCTTTGGCAATGCAAAGTCACTAGCATACTACGAACCCGGTGAAAGTGATCCATATATTGAACTTCCAAAGCGGGAGGATGAAGAAGAGGACAGAGAAGAGCTGCAAATTCTACCTACCGACAATCTAATCCTTGCTACCAAGACTGAAGACGACGTTTCTTACCTGGAAGTCTATGTTTACGATGACAATGCTGATGATAACTCACTGTACGTTCACCACGACGTCATGCTACCATCTTTTCCACTTTGTGTGGAATGGATCAACTACCGAGTCGGCAAGAGTGGCGAGGAGGGTGGAAACTTTGCCGCCGTCGGTACATTTGATCCAGAAATTGAAATTTGGAACTTGGACACCGTCGATAGCGTTTACCCCGACATGATCCTGGGTAAGCCAGAGGAAGGTGGAGTTGGCATTATCAAGAAATCGAAAAAGAAGAAGAGGAGCATTAAAGTGAACGACCAGTACCACGTGGACGCTGTTCTTTCCCTGTCTGCCAACCGAAGCCACCGAAATCTGTTGGTTTCCGGCTCGGCAGACACCACAGTCAAGCTATGGGATCTTTCCAAGGGTGTCTGTGCTAAGAGTTTTGATTTCCACAACGGAAAAGTCAGCTCCGTCGCCTGGAACCCCAAGGAGAGCACTGTTTTGTTGTCTGGAGGTTACGACGGATACGCCATCATGTCCGATTTGCAGTCCCAGGACTCACAGCGAAAATTCAAACTAGACGGCGATGTTGAGGGTGTCAAGTGGGCTCCAAACGGCCAGGAGTTCTACGTGTCTACAGAGAATGGCCGAATCCACAAGTTTGATGCTAGAAATGACTCCAAGAGCCTATGGACGCTGCAGGCCCACGACTCCGAGGTTACCTGCTTCGACATTAACGAACACATGGACGGCTACATGATCACTGGTTCTACCGATAAGACTATAAAGCTGTGGGACATGAGTAACGGCGGTCCCTCTATGATTCTGTCTCGAGATCTTGATATTGGCAAGGTCTTTAGTGTCGGATTCGGCGCGGACAAGGAAGTCCTGGGCCACGTGACCGTCGCCGGATCTAACGGTGTCGTCAAGGTGTGGGATACCATGTCCAACAAGACCGTACGAGAAGGTATTGGCAGACAGCGGCTGTCTCTACTGGCCGGCGACTACGAGAACCGAGAAGAAAAGATCAACCAAGTGGAGGAGCCGGAGTCTGATAGTGACTCTGGTGAGAGTGTAGAGGGAGATGAGGATGAAGATGAGGATGAGGAGGTTTAGCGCGGGAGTGTGAATAAAAGACATGAATATAACTAATGACATCATTTTGAGCATTTAATCGTAATGGTCTCCTGGAGAGCCAAGTACAAGACCACGAGTTAGAAGAGGGTGGTGCCGCCACGGAGGTCATGACCAAGTATATGCAGCATTCCACGAGGTCGAGCAAACGTCATAGATGTGGCACAAAGGTTAGAGAGGCGGGTACTGACAAGAGCAAATCGGTCACCTCAGCATGGCGGCTGCAGAGCCAGAAAGTTCCAGTTTTGGAAATCACGTTACTGAACCGGCGATCAACGGCCAATTATCTGCAGCCTAAATCCCTACCCTTTTGGCGCTGTTACGTCAATATGCGGAGTTGGTTGAGCGCTCAGAAAAATGACGCAGCAACCGAAAAGTAGGTTTCTTTCCGCAATCGGGGAATTATCAAAGGACCCGTCAGTAACGAACGGTTAGAAGGGATAAGCAGAGAAAGGCTCAAGTTTTAAGGCCACACGTGTCTACCGGTACATAGCGCACGCGTTACTGCACCTAGTCTAGACTGCCCCTGACACGCTACCGTTTATTATTTAGCTTGCATTATTCTGTCATAATTTCAAGCTTATTTCTGGGCGGCTATATAGCTTCGTACTCACTAGGCTCGTACTACCCGTACCGAGTTGTGCCAGGAAGTGCCCCGCGGTGGGGCAGTCCTTGTTACGCAGCGTCATCTTGCATGCGTGGCTCATTGAGTCATCAAATTTGACGCACGTGACTTTCATGTGCCTGTGACGGCCTTTGCAGGACAGTAACAGTTTGACATGTAGGCCAGCCGTGGCCAAGTAAGGGATTATGTTTTAGATATGTATAGCTACGGCGAATGGGAGGCCAGTGATAGTAAGCCAAAAGCGGCACTGTGAGTGTAAATGTTTGTTTACTGTACTGAGACAGTTATATTAAATCTAGGCCATTGAAATGAATTATTAGTGCACAACTTGTTGAAAATAGCGGAACGGAGAACCCCGTCGCCGAGTTTGCCCACAAAGTTCCTACCGTATTGCTACCGGATTACTACCGAGGTAAACCTCGTGCGATACCGGAAGAAATCGGAGCCGCCCGGTATCGGCGATCGATGACAAACGCGCTTTTCTCGATTGGCCGTTATTTTTCCGGATTAGGGTTTCTTTGTTCAGGCTAAAGATGTAACATTGAGTGCGCCAGCGAGAATTTTGTACAAGCTCGGTAAAAGTGCTATCTATACCAAAGGTACCTGCTGCTGTGCGATGCGATGTTATATGGGTTTCACGTGACTTTGAAAATCTTCACATGATTGGCTGGCGATAACCTTGATAATGTCTCAGTTGTAAATCCGGCTGCTTTGATTGGCGCGTTCATGCATGAGGCTTGACACTGCATGCATAAAGGCCGATACTAAGATTCCGGAGAGTCGTATATATAGTGTCTTGGTTGCCATTTTGGGTTTGGACTTTTGGAACAACCGCACAGCTAAGAGTGGCTGAGTTAAGAAGCGGTATTAACATTATTTGGCATTTGGTTATTGATTGGTTATTGGTGATTGGTATTGGTATTGTATTGAAGCCGAGGACAATAAGGTGAGTGGGGCATGCTAGCGATGTGAATAGCTTCAAAAGCTGGTTTGATTTGATCTAACATAGACTAAAGACTTGAACTGGGTGGTGATAGTGAAAAACGATTCCAAGCAAGTGAAAGTGAGTTTGACGGGCATGAAATGATGGACGTGAGAGCTGCGCCTGACGAGACCGTGAAGCGCTAGCTGGAGCGTGAAGCGCAATAGATATCTAGCTAGACTCATCTGGACTATCAGCAATCATACCAGGAGACTCAAAGGACGAACTAACTTAGTGGAAGAAGAATACACCCCCTACACCTACGATGAGTCCTCCAACAACAAATCGTGGGCCAGCGCTTTGCCCGTGAAGCAGGGCCTGTACGACCCCGAGCTCGAGAAGGATGCCTGTGGTGTCGGCTTTTCCTGCCACATCAAGGGCGAGAAATCCCACAAAATCATCTCTGACGCCATGAACTTGCTGTGCAACATGACGCACCGAGGTGCTGTCGGATCCGACACCCGAGACGGTGACGGTGCCGGTGTGATGACGTCCGTTCCTCACAAGTTTATGGTGAAGGAGTTTGAGATCCTGCACGACTTCAAGTTGCCTCCACTGGGCCAGTATGCCGTGGGCAACATTTTCTTCAAGAACGACAAGGAAGTTCTTGCCGACTCTATTCGAACATTTGAGCAGATTGCCGACTCGCTCGGATTGCGCGTCCTGGGCTGGCGACCAGTTCCACGTGACTCGACTATTTTGGGCCCTGCAGCTCTGTCGCGTGAGCCCGTCATCCTGCAGCCTGCAGTCGTCCTGAAGGGGGCTTATGGCGATGGCCAGACTCCGCTGGTGGTGGACCCGCAGGAATTTGACGACAAGTTTGAGCGACGATTCGAGCGACAGCTGTACGTTCTGCGAAAGCAGGCTACCCACACCATTGGCCTGCACAACTGGTTCTACATTTGTTCGCTGTCCAACAAGAACATTGTCTACAAGGGCCAGCTCGCCCCAGTCCAGGTGTACAAGTACTACTACGACCTGGTGAATGTCGACTACGAGGGTCACTTTGCTCTGGTCCACTCGCGATTCTCCACAAACACTTTCCCGTCCTGGGACCGAGCCCAGCCGCTGCGGTGGGCGGCTCACAACGGTGAGATCAACACGCTGCGAGGCAACAAAAACTGGATGCGAGCGCGTGAGGGTCTGATGGAGTCGTCTCTCTTTGGCGATGACCTCGACCGACTGTACCCCATTATCGAAGAGGGCGGTTCCGACTCCGCTGCTTTCGACAACGTTCTGGAGCTGCTTGTGATCAACGGCGTGCTGAGCATGCCAGAGGCGGTCATGATGATGATTCCAGAGGCTTGGCAGAACAACGACGCCATGGACCCCAAGAAGAAGGCTTTCTACGAGTGGGCAGCCTGTTTGATGGAGCCCTGGGACGGCCCGGCCTTGTTCACCTTTGCTGACGGCCGGTACTGCGGTGCCAATCTCGACCGAAACGGTCTCCGACCCTGTCGATACTACGTCACCGACGACGATCGAATGATCTGCGCCTCCGAAGTTGGTGTCATGAACATTGATCCCGAGACGGTCATCCAGAAGGGCCGACTCAAGCCCGGCCGAATGCTCCTGGTCGACACTAAGGAGGGCCGAATCGTCGACGACCGACAGCTCAAGAAGCAGGTTGCCGCCCGGTTCGACTTCAGGTCCTGGCTCAACGCTAACCTCATCACCATGCCAGACCTGTACGAGCGAATTGACAAGAAGAACGAGCTAGAGCTGCTCAAGCCCCAGCTGGACGACACTTCTGTTCAGTCTGACCCCCGGCTCGCTGCTTTCGGCTACACATTTGAGCAGGTTTCTCTGCTACTCGCTCCAATGGCCGCCGACGGTAAGGAGGCTCTGGGTTCTATGGGTAACGACGGTCCCCTTGCATGCCTGACACCCAACCCAAAGATCATCTACGAGTACTTCCGACAGCTGTTTGCTCAGGTCACTAACCCGCCCATCGACCCTATTCGAGAAGCCGTTGTCATGTCTCTTGAGTGTCCAGTGGGTCCCCAGGGCAACGTTCTGGAGATGAAGCCAAACCAGTGCAACCGACTGCTGCTTCCCTCTCCAGTTCTGTCTCTTGAGGAGTTCTCCGCCCTGGCTCATCTGCAGACCTACTACCCTTCGTGGACCATCTCCAAGATTGACATCACATTCGACAAGTCTGAGGGTGTCCCCGGATACACCAGAGCGCTGGACCGAATCTGCCAGGAGGCTTCCCAAGCCATTGCTGATGAGTCCAAGGTCATTATTCTGAGCGACCGAGCGACCGGGCCAAACCGAGTCGCTGTCTCCGCTCTGGCCGCGACTGGTGCTGTCCACCACCACTTGGTTCGACAGAAGCAGCGATCACGAGTCGCTCTAGTCGTCGAGACAGCCGAGGCCCGGGAGGTTCACCACATTTGCGTGCTGGTCGGCTACGGTGCCGACGCCGTCAACCCGTACCTCGCCATGGAGACTCTGCTCAAGATGAACCGAGAGGGTCTGCTGAAAGGCAACCTCGACGCCGAGCAGATCATCGACAACTACAAGCACTCTGTCGACGGAGGTATCCTCAAGGTCATGTCGAAGATGGGTATCTCTACGCTGGCTTCGTACAAGGGTGCTCAGATTTTTGAGATTCTAGGTATCGACAACTCCGTCGTGGACCGATGCTTCGCCGGCACCGCTTCGCGAATTCGAGGTGTGGGCTTTGACTTCATTGCTCAGGACGCCTTTGCTCTGCACAACCGAGGTTTCCCCTCTCGAGCTACCATCAAACCAATTGGTCTGCCTGAGAGCGGTGAGTACCACTGGCGAGACGGTGGTGATGCCCACGTCAACGAGCCCTCCGCCATCGCCAACATGCAGGATGCTGTGCGAAACAAGAACGAGCAGGCCTACGAGGCCTACTCCAAGAAGGAGTACGAGGCCATCAAGAACTGTACGCTGCGAGGTCTGCTGGACTTTGACTTTGAGCACTCTACGCCCGTTCCTATTGAGCAGGTCGAGCCTTGGACTGAGATTGTCCGACGATTCGTCACTGGTGCCATGTCCTACGGTTCCATTTCCATGGAATCTCACTCTACGCTGGCCGTGGCCATGAACCGACTGGGCGGCAAGTCCAACACTGGTGAAGGTGGTGAGGACTCTGAGCGGTCTTCTGTGAACGAAAACGGTGACACCATGCGATCAGCCATCAAACAGATTGCCTCTGGCCGATTTGGTGTTACCGCTCACTACCTGTCTGACTCCGATGAACTTCAGATTAAGATGGCGCAGGGTGCTAAGCCCGGTGAGGGTGGTGAGCTGCCTGGCCACAAGGTCTCGCAGTCTATTGCCAAAACTCGTCACTCCACCCCAGGTGTCGGTCTGATCTCTCCGCCACCACACCACGATATCTACTCCATCGAGGACTTGAAACAGCTTATTTACGACCTCAAGTGCTCTAACCCACGGGCCCGAGTGTCTGTCAAGCTGGTTTCTGAGGTCGGTGTCGGTATCATCGCCTCCGGTGTCGCCAAGGCCAAGGCCGACCACATTTTGGTCTCTGGTCACGATGGTGGTACTGGTGCCTCCCGATGGACTGGTATCAAGTACGCCGGTCTGCCATGGGAGCTTGGTCTCGCAGAGACTCACCAGACGCTGGTTCTCAACGACCTGAGAGGACGAGTCGTTGTCCAGACCGATGGTCAGCTGCGAACTGGTCGAGATATCGCCATTGCCTGTCTGCTTGGTGCTGAGGAGTGGGGTTTCGCTACCACCCCTCTTATCGCTATGGGCTGTATCATGATGCGAAAGTGTCATCTCAATACCTGCCCAGTTGGTATCGCCACTCAGGACCCTGAGCTCCGAAAGAAGTTCACCGGTACACCAGAGCACGTCATCAACTTCTTCTACTACCTGGCCAACGAGCTGCGAGCCATCATGGCCAAGCTGGGTTTCCGAACTATCAATGAGATGGTTGGCCGAGCCGAGAAGCTGTTTGTGCGAGAGGATCTCCGAAACGTCAAGACCGCCAACCTGGACCTATCTCCAATTTTGACCCCAGCTCACACTCTTCGACCAGGCGTCGCCACGCGAAACATCCGAAAGCAGGACCACCGGCTGCACGTTCGACTTGACAACAAGCTCATTGATGAGTCTGAGGTGACCCTTGAAAAGGGCCTTCCAGTTCAGATTGACTGCGACATTGTCAACACTGACCGATCCCTTGGTACTACTCTGTCTTACCGAATCTCCAAGCGGTTCGGCGAGAAGGGCCTGCCCAACGATACTGTCCATGTGAACGTTACCGGCTCTGCTGGTCAGTCTTTTGGTGCCTTCCTTGCCCCAGGTATCACTCTCGAGCTTGAGGGAGACGCTAACGACTACGTCGGCAAGGGCCTGTCTGGTGGCAGAGTCGTCATCTACCCACCCAAGAACTCTCTGTTCAAGGCCGAGGAGAACATCATTGTCGGAAACACGTGCCTGTACGGTGCCACGTCCGGTTCCTGTTTCTTCCGAGGTATCGCTGCCGAGCGATTTGCCGTGCGAAATTCCGGCGCCACCGCCGTTGTGGAGGGTGTCGGTGACCACGGTTGTGAATACATGACTGGTGGCCGAGTCGTCGTTCTAGGTCCCACCGGCCGAAACTTCGCTGCTGGTATGTCTGGTGGTATTGCTTACGTGCTGGACATGGCCCAGGAGTTTGTCGACAAGTGCGTCAACACCGAGATGGTTGAAGTTGGCCCAATCACCGACCCATCCGAAATCGCCTTCGTGCGTGGCTTAATTGAGGACCACCGACACTACACTGGCTCGGAGCTGGCTGACCGAATCCTGACTGACTTCAACAGAATCCTGCCCCGGTTCATCAAGGTGCTGCCCACCGACTACAAGCGAGTCCTTGAGGAGGAGGCTGCCAAGGTTGCGCTGGCCAAGAAGACCGAGATCAACGGCTATCTGCACTCTGTGCGAGAGGACCCCGAGTCTGATGCCACTAACGGCGAGATTCGAAAGATCAACACTCCAACTCTGGCCATCTCGCGGCCGTCCACCCCACACACCTTCAAGAAGCAGCATCACGAGCCAAAGGTTCAGGACCTGGAGGACACAATTCTCGATATCAAAGCCGAGAAAGAAAAGCCCAAGATTCTCGACAAGACCCGAGGTTTTATGAAGTACAAGAGACGACACGAGAAATACCGGAACGCTACCAGCAGAACCAAGGACTGGGCCGAGCTGTCCACTCGACTCACCAAGGAGGATCTCAAGTACCAGACCGCTCGATGCATGGACTGTGGTGTTCCGTTCTGTCAGTCCGACTCCGGCTGTCCAATCTCTAACGTCATTCCCAAGTGGAACGAACTGGTCTTCAAGGACCGATGGTACGACGCTCTCCAGCGTCTGCTCATGACCAACAACTTCCCAGAGTTCACCGGTCGAATCTGTCCCGCCCCATGCGAGGGTGCTTGTGTGCTGGGTATCAATGAGGACCCAGTCGGTATCAAGTCTATTGAGTGTGCCATCATTGACCACGGTTTTGAGCAGGGCTGGATCGTTCCAAAGCCGCCTGCCCAGCGAACTGGTAAGACTGTTGCCATCATCGGTTCTGGTCCTGCTGGTCTCGCCGCCGCCGACCAGCTTAACCGAGCCGGCCACACCGTCACCGTCTACGAGCGAGCTGACCGAATTGGAGGTCTGCTCATGTACGGCATCCCCAACATGAAGCTAGACAAGCGAGTCGTTGACCGACGAGTTGACCTGCTCCGAGCTGAGGGCATCACCTTTGTCACCAACACTGACGTCGGTGTCGACGTTAAGGTTTCTGAGCTCAAGGCTAAGAACGACGCTGTTGTCTTCGCCGTCGGATCTACTATCCCACGAGATCTCAAGATTCCAGGCCGAAGTCTCAACAACGTCATGTTCGCCATGCAGCTGCTGAAGTGGAATACCAAGGCCCTGCTAGAGGACGACCTCGAGACTGTCCGAGAGCTGCTGGCTGACAAGCACGTGATTGTCATTGGTGGTGGTGATACTGGTAACGATTGTCTGGGTACTGCTGTGCGACACGGAGCCAAGTCCGTGACTAACTTTGAGCTGTTGCCCAAGCCACCAGCCGCCCGAGGCAAGGACAACCCATGGCCACAGTGGCCACGAATCTTCAGGGTCGACTATGGACACTCTGAAGTCTCTGCTCACTACGGCAAGGATCCACGAGAGTACTGCATTCTATCCAAGGAGTTTGTCGGCGATGAGGCTGGCAACGTTACTGGCGTCAAGACTGTGCGAGTCGAGTGGAAGAAGTCTGAGTCTGGCGCCTGGCAGATGTCTGAGGTGCCAAACTCTGAAGAGCTCTTCCAGGCTGACGTGGTGCTCCTGTCAATGGGTTTCGTTGGCCCAGAGGCCCAGGAGCTCGAGGTTGAGCGAGACGGACGAGGCAATATCAAGACCACCGCCGCACCAAGCTACAAGGTTGAGTCCAACCTCTTTGCTGCGGGTGACTGTCGACGAGGTCAGTCTCTGGTTGTCTGGGGTATTCAGGAGGGCCGACAGTGTGCCCGAGAGGTTGACACATACCTGATGGGCAACACCCAGTTGCCAGGTAATGGTTCCATTGAACAGCGAGACTTTAAGCTTATCGAGGAGGTCAAAGCTTAAAACATTAATTGTGTACAGTATAGAATGGATTATTTTATTACATGATGCTAGTAGAGTTCTAGTTGTCCGTCTAGGGTACCTCAAAGTTTTGGCTGCGGCTGGCTCTCTCCCATCTTCCAACCACATATACACTTCCAACCACATATATCAACAGAGACATCTCATCGGAAATCACTAGAATATCATTCAAGATTTACTCAATCACTTAGCTAAGCAAAACCACACTGATCCCATTCCAATACCAGCCGTTAATCTATAAGCGCCAGCAATAAGTGTCATTCAAGGAAATTCAAGATGGATTTAACCAACGTATGTCTACTTCATCTCATTCCAAGTCAATATGCTAACATAGTTCGGGGATAAAGAGGCTAGCTTCAACCATAATCTTGATCAACACTGGAAACAGCTTTATCCCAATCTTAACAGGTTCTTTACTATGGAGCCCTTAGCGGTGCTGGGTCCCCTAAATGTGGCACATGGATTTGGGTTCTACCCCTCACAGATCAGCCTTGAGATGGCGCACGCTCATGTGTTCTTCTCAGCGATCTGCATCCCAGAAACAATGTATTCCGCGGCTCAGCAAGAGTCATTCCAGGGCAAGTTTCCACGCAATGTTAACGAAACGATTGAGAAGGTGTATGCAGCAGGGCCAAAGATGTCACATCTGCTACTCCATTGTTCCACTGTCAGTGTGAGCAGCGGTGAGACTGGGACCAGCTGAAACCTAGAACACTTGAGTCAGTTCTATTGAGAATATTTGACCAGGCGCTCGCTGATCTTCTCCCACCAGACGCTGAACTCGAGCCCACAGAACCCAATTTTTCTGTCCCATTGAATGATTCTTCCTATTTCGGAACTGCGAACCCACGCGATGCTCCTGTGCAGGATGATGGCGGGCAGTTCACCATATACAAAGGCCAAAAGGGATACAAAAGAGCCAAGTTGAATGCCCGTGCGAAGAAAACTGCGCGGCGAAACTAAAGAGATGGACAAACATGAATTAGCAGAGGAGATGACATATTATACCTCAGTGGTGCTTTGCAGTATAACAAAGATTTGCGGTGTTACTAGCTTGCTCAGTCCAGTCCTCTGATCGATCAATATATATCTGCATGACCGAAGTTATATAGCTAGATAGGCAAGTTGCTGTAAACATCTCGCATGTGCAAAAAGTTTAAGGGATAATCATCTCCTACGTTTGTATCATGTTCGCCCGGGTACCTATCTTTATCAAAAAACGCAAATATCGGGAAGACTAAGATACAGGTGGGACGATTATACACCTTGCAGTAATACCTCAGGAGCTCGTAACGCTTCTGCGCATTGCGGTACCCAACTTGTACAAATTTTTCAGTGCTTGAAGTGTATGCAATCCAAGCACTCTTGTTGCTTAACCACTGGCTCTGTTCTAGAGGGTCCAATGTGATGCTCTGCATGGCAACCGGGTCTTCACGCAGCGGCTGTCTGAATAGTTCCAAGATTCTGGTGAGCTCGCTAAAGCTGTTCCCAACAACATACCGTGGATATTGATCGCCGCGTGCGTAGAACTGAGAACAGTGAAAGAGCAAGAGCCAACCGTACTCATACCGATGCCCCATCCGCTCCATTAGAAGTTTCCTCCCGCGACGCTCGTCCCTCGATCGGACAATGTACAGTATTTCTACTAGCTCGTCTTCAGAATTTGTATCGTAGGGCACCTCTAGAAGAACCTTTGCCTCATCGTTGATTTTCAAGTATCTGTAGGGCGTGTCCAGAGCCGAATAAACTGTCAACATGAAGATATCTGGAACCTCTCCGTCGCCAAACTTCTCTGGGTCAGCCGCTTTGCGTAGTTCGAGCTCAAATAGAGAAAGCGTATGATCCCCCCATTGCATCAGCATGGTTAATTATCGGGGCATTGTTTGGTGCGGCGTTTGTTGAAGATGGGTTAGGGTTGATGTCGCGTTGGTGCATGGTTTTGCAAATATCTAGCTAACTTCTGTGTGTTTCTGGCCACTACTTACCTTTGAACTCTCTGATAGTCTGGGCTATCTGGGCCTTGTACTTGGCGCTTGCCTTGCTGTCAAGCATAAACTTTGGCCTTTCTTCAGCATACCCCGCACAGTCCAGACCTAGATTCTTACAAGCTTTGCACTTTGGATGAGTCTCGTCGCACTTTTTTCGCCGAACACGACAGGTCCAGCACCCGTTCTTGCTCCGTGGACCTCGCGCTATTCTCTGAGCCTTCTTAAAGCTTTCGTCACTTTCGTGATCGTAGTCTGGCTCAGGCTCTTCCTCGCTCGTCGTAAAGTCTCGCCGACACTTTCGCCGTGGTCCAGTTCGTTCGGGGACTGCGGTTGGTTTCGGTGGCTGGACTGGTTTTGGCTTGTCAACAGGAGGCTTCAGTACCTTTTGTACCCGCTTGATTGACTTGCCTAGACCTGGGGTATTCTTGAAGGCCGGTGCCTTGAGTTTTTTCACCGGTGGCTCAGGATCGGGTGGTCCGAGCCAGGTGGTAAACGAAGAAGGGAACCGGCTGTGGGTTCTCTGCAATGTGAACTCATTCTTTCGTGGAACGATGATCTCGTCAAAGGTGTAAGGAGCCGTCAACCCAGGCAGCTCTAGCTCCTCCTCGGTGAGCACATCGGTGCAGCCGCTGGTGTCACTGTTGAGCATGCAAAGGAGGGATAGATCTTCTTCATCAGAGTTGGGGTCGGGGAAGATGTCAGCAGGAACAAGCGTTCCGTCCATATCACTCATGATCTGAGAGGGGAAGGAGAAGGTGTTTATTTGACGTACCCTTATCATGTGGCGGTACTTAGCATGCCACATTAGGAACTGCGGCAGTTCAATCGTGTTTGACCTGTTTGGTGACCGGTAACATTCTAGGTATATCGGATCGATTTGGCCTCAGAGGCTGGTCGTGAATTGACCGCGAATTGAACTAGGTGAATAATTGACGGACTTCAAAAGGCGACTATCCTTTTGGCTCAACATAACATATAGTGAAATATCTGGAACAAACCGTTGAGCCTCACCGAGCCGCACGGTTTCGGGTAAGGGTTGGTCTCGCTTAGATCAGGCTCAAAGACAGTCTCACATTGATACAAAGGTGTGTCTTGTTATTTTACAGTCGTTCAATTGTTGCAGCCACTTAAGCGCCCTATCGCGCGAGTCGTGAAGGTCGAGCGACGGTTTTGCTCCAAAAAACGCCACAACATGCAAATGTACTATTCTCAAGCACATCCAACACCTTATAATGAGGGTAAATCTATGACATTCGATAAGTAACAGCTCAAATTCAGTTGCAACGAAGAGGACCGTTCAAACTCGGAGACTGCGTCCTGCCCTAACCCTCGCCAAGACGATTAAGCACTTCACCTCATCAGCGTCAAACCTCAACATAAATACCAGCATGTCACAGGGAGTGTTCCCATATGATATCTGGATGGAGGTATTCCGCCACATGAACCTGTGCGAGGTGATGAAGCTGAGAAGGACGTCACGGTTGGTGTGTGAAGCAGCAGAGAGAATCGCAGAGTACCGGGTGTTCATTGAGGGTTTCTCAGTATACCATGTATACAATCTCAGTAGTATTGGTATGAAGACTCCAGCGCCAGAGAGTCCATTATTTCATCAGTTGATGCGAAAAGTCAAGGCAGTAAGCAATTGTCCGCCCAAGTTCCTGAACCACTTTGAACGCGTCCAGCCAGACAAATTGCGATTTCTGACAGTGGACATACAAGGCAAGACGGCTTTGAAGGTTGACCTTCCCAGGCTAGCAGAATTGTGCCCAAAAACAATAGTTAAAGTCAATTACATCATCAACAGAAGCTTGTTCGAAGACACAGAATGGAAACTAACATTGGGTAGGACAGTACGGTGGCTCAGTTTCTGGTACGATATGGACACTCTAGACGTGCCTGACGTGGAACCGCTATTCAATGTCCCGGAGGGTAACAGTGTGGAATTGGTTTCGGTTGAAGCATTTGCGACCTGGCTCACTACACAAACTTACGGAAACCTGTTCGAGAAGCTTACCAGTCTCCGATACGTCGGTACGAGGGGTAACTTTACGCCAGGTTTCCGCGAACAGTTCCCGCATTTGTTTTTCTATAGTCGGGGACTAGAATCGGAATACGACGAGGAGATAAAACGGTTACAACGAGAGGCGGATACTGTGAGTATAAGATGAGGGGATAGATACACTGACAAAACCTGTAGATACTCTGACACAGCCTAGCCTGACATTTACGCAGTAACTTTTACCACATGCACACACCGAGTTCGCTACGCGGGGCTGACCCTATCGGCATTTGATAGCGGTTATTCCGGTATCGGCAATGGATGGCAATCACGTGACTCATGCATTATATAAACGGTCACCAGCAGCGATACCCCGGGTAATAAAGTAGAATGGATACAGTGGAGTACGCTAGAGAATTGGACCAGAAGTTTCCTGGATTTCGAGAGGAGTTCAGTATTCCCACGCTGAAGAGTCTTGGACTTGGCGAGGATGAGAGCGAGGGTCTATACTTTTGCGGAAACTCCCTTGGCCTGATGCCCAAATCGACAGTGACTGCTGTGAATGCAGAGCTGCAGGCCTGGGCTGATCGAGGAGTGATCTCACATCACAGACACCCCACCGCTCAGCCGTGGGTGGATATTGATGATCCCGTGACCCCACTAGTGGCTCCGTTGGTTGGCGCTAAGGAAAGCGAAGTGGCCGTTATGAACACGCTTACGGGCAATATTCACTCCACAATGTCGGCGTTCTATAAGCCGACCTCCGACAGGTACAAGATTCTGTTTGAGGATCGGGCCTTCCCTTCGGATACTTATGCTTTTCAGGGCCAGGCCAAGTTGCATGGATACACCATTGAAGAGGCGCTCATTGCCATGAAGCCTCGAGACGATGAGTACGTTTTGCGCAATGAGGATATTCTTGAAGTGATTGAGAAAGAAGGTGACAAAATTGCGGTCATGTGCTTCCCAGGTATTCAGTACTACACTGGCCAGCTGTTTGACATTGAAGGTCTGACTGCCGCAGCCAAGAAGAAAGGCATTACCGTTGGCTGGGACCTGGCGCACGCTACCGGAAACGTTCCTCTGCGACTTCATGACTGGAACGTCGATTTCGCGGTGTTTTGCACATACAAGTATCTGAACTCAGGCCCCGGCAGCATTGGCGGCCTGTTCATCCACGAGAAGGCATCTCAGGACGGGCCGCGGCTCGCTGGTTGGTGGGGTAACAAGGGCGAGACCAGGTTCGAGATGAACAATGAGTTTGACCCGATTTCCGGCGCTCAGGGTTTTCGAATGTCCAACCCTAGTGTGCTGAACGTTGTGTGCCTGGGCGAGAGTCTCAAGATCTTCAAGAAAGCAGGCGGAATGGACAAGCTACGAGAAAGGTCTTTGAGCATGACTAACTATCTACACTCGCTGCTCACGAGCTCCCCATACTACATCAAGCCAGCAGAGACGGCTACCTCGCCGAAATTCACCATCATCACGCCAGAGGATCCTCAGCAGCGGGGTGCTCAGCTGTCGCTGTTCTTCCTGCCCAGCCGGTCCGGCACCATGCAGCGGGTGTTTGATTATATTGAGAAGCGGGGCGTCGTCGCAGACGAGCGTCAGCCAGACGTTATTCGACTGGCCCCGAACCACCTGTACAACACCCATGAAGAGGTTTTGAGGCTCGTCAAGCTCATAAACGAAGCCATGGCGCAGTAACTGATAGATTAGACTAGTCAGCACCTTTGCAGAAATGGTGTCTAAGCCTCTGCTAGGTTCTTTTGATGAGCCTCATACCACTGGGCAATTCTCTCAACATTCGAATCAATATCCTCCACAGTGTTACTGTACAACTCCACGACAATCTCCTCGGCATAGCTCTCACGAGCCTCACCCAAGATGATCTGCATAATCTCAGAGTCCATGTTCTCTTCAATCTTATTCTTTGGATAGTTTCGCTTTTGAAGTCGGTCGTATAGGACATCAGTCTCTGCCCTCAGAACCACCACCAAGTCTATCAGTCGCTCTGGGAAGATATCACAGCAATGCCAGTCAATAATCAGGCCACCTTTCTCCAAGTCGTCCTCAATAGCGTCCATCAACTTGTCCTCATCAACAATAGAACTCTTTCGTTCTTCGTCGTAGTCAACAATACACTCTCGTTCTTTAGCAACATCGTTGATCGCAAAAAGCTTGAGTGGAAGCTGCTCGGCAAGCATCTCGCAGTGACTGCTCTTTCCAACGCCAGGCGTGCCAGTGATTATAATGTTGATTTTTCGGTCCATTGTCGCATAAAATACATTAAAGGTATATCCGGATTATACTTAAAATTTTCAGGGTTAGGGTCTCATCAAACAGACTTGATTTTGCCTGTGGAGACAAGCAATACGTTTAACGCCAACATTGCACACACCACAACACACATACAACTGTTTTATACTCGACAGCGTGCGATTAAGTATACTCGCATAGGCATTATTAGGGATCGTGAAATAGGAAAGTCACGTGATTATGAATCGGCAAGGTGAGTAAGGCGGTAAGAGACGTCAGCGGTGGTAGTGTCAACGGTGGTAGTATATTTTCGAGATTAAACAGCGGAAGAATCATTGATAAGTTGATTGAAGCGCCGTTGTATCAGCGATGGAAGATGAACTAACAAGTACCCGGAAACCGACCCGCCCAACCTAGAAACACAGTTATTATGGGCCCACGACTGAACGGCAAGCAGGTTTTGAACGGACAACAACAGCTATGGGGTGCCTCACGGCCTGGACCAGGTGCAGCTTCATTTGCTCAGGCCGTCAGCAGTCAAGTTCCAGCCAGCACTTTCTCGAATGGAAGCTTCAGCACGTCACCGCAGCCACCAGCATCGCTGGACCTGTCTGATTTCCCTGCACTGGGGGCGGGACCGCAAATGAGCATGTCAGCATTTGGAAACAGATTAGCGGCAGACAAGACGAGAGTTCCGCCTGGGTTACAGCCACGAGCGAGCGGGGCCGCCGCTGAGGACTTTCCTGCACTGCCTGGCGTTGCCAAACCTTCGACGAGCACATCCACCAATGGCCAGAGCGACATGGATAAGTATGGTCTAAATGGTCTGCTGGATGTAATTCGCATGGAGAACAGCGACCAGACGACGGTGGCTATAGGCAACGATTTGACAACACTGGGACTGGATTTTAGTTCGACGACCGAGCCACTATCGAAAACATTTGCTTCGCCATGGATGGAGACGTCAAAGTACAAGGTGGAGCCAGATTTTGCGCTGCCCGCGTGCTATGTTGTTCCGTCAGCGGCACCGCAACAGCAGAAGATTCAGAATTTGACGGAGGAGACGCTGTTTTACATCTTTTACACGATGCCGCGAGATTCAATGCAGGAAGCTGCGGCGGTGGAGCTAACTAACAGAAACTGGCGATATCACAAGGAGCTCAAGCTGTGGCTGACAAAAGACCCACTGAGCGAACCTGTGCAGCAGACAGCGCAGGCAGAGAGAGGTATCTATATCTTCTTCGACCCAACCACGTGGGAAAAGGTTAAGAAGGAGCACGTACTGTATTACCCTGATATCGCTTAATACATGACAGGTTGATGACATAACTATTGAATATTATGAAGTGTAGTTGGCGCGCCTTATCTGATCGACATTTGTGACCTCTTCATAACAGCAGCCAAAAAGTACCCGGTGTGGGCCGCTAGAAGAATAAGTTAAATGTACCTGGTTAGGTTAGTCATTGGTTTACGCGTCATCGCTACACAAATCATAGAAGACTCAGTCTAGGAAATCGGCTAGTGCATTGCACTAGGCGCTCCGACAAACCCGACGCAGATCAGCCAATCAAATCGCAACCAATTCATTCCAACGTCACGTGATTCACTCTCATAGAATAGCGAGACGGTATCATTACGTGTAGACGTGTAGAGTTTCTTCAGAACCGGCTAAAGCTTGCGTATATGTACTACTCTCAATTGAATTGTTCCGATTAGCGATTATGCGAGTGCACGTTGGGAATGACAGGGGAAGGGTTTGGCTAAAAATAATGTTGCGCGCGTCCTCCCTGAGCCTCCTTCCAATCGGTGCTGTACACAATACGTCCGTTTGTCTCTCGTTTCAAGTCATTCGTTAACGTTCGTTGAGAGAGAGGAGACAAGAGACGATTGGCGAGTGCTGAGATCTAGAGTTTATTTATAGATCTTGCAGAGATCTAGATCTAGACCAGGAGGCTGAGACTTGCTAAGACACAGACCTCATTGCATGAAATAAAACTGGATACAGCACTATATTGAGTGGATCGGACATTAGCGGATAACGCTGAATACACAAAGTGAGTATGAAGGAGGTAGTCTTGACTGTTACTAACAAGTGGATCGAACAAACTCCAGAACTGGTTCTCGAAATGAGTCCAGGCAAGGCGACTACGACCCAGAGAATCCCAACATCTCTATCGACGTTTCGCGAAAACGATCACTGGTGCGACCAGAGCGGTCTCGAATCGAGCCGGGTCACCGACAGTATCACTATGCCCAGGCGGCCCAGCAATCTGGCAGAATCAATGTGCAGCCCTCTAGCACTGGTAACGAGCCAGCTTTCAACGATGGTATCCCCATGACAGACCTGCATCGAGACCCCATCCTGGAAGAAATCGAAGATAAGGAGGGAATGCCTACTCACGATGCCTACGCCGCGGTCGATGTTGAGACTCCAACGTCCGAGACTGCGCCCGCTGCCACCGACAAGGAAGGGTATGGGCCGACAAATATGATGGCCAACCAGTCCGCGCCCAACGCAACGTTGAAGAACCCAAGGAAACAGAAGAAGCCCGTCGTCAAGGAGCCACTATCTGCCTGGCACGCATACTGTCGTGTCGTCACTTTCTGGGCTCCAGCACCGCTGCTGAAGCTGTTTGGAATGAAGACCAAAGACCGGCAGATGGCCTGGCGTGAAAAGATGGGTCTGATCACAGTCATTATCTACGTTGCTGCATTTGTGGCCTACCTGACGTTCGGTTTCACCATCACTGTGTGCAAGAACAACACTCTCCGACTTAGAAACGGAGATATTTCTAACTCCTACATTATTGTTCACGGACGATTCTACGACATGACCAAGTACGATCACCCCGATGCTGTGGGTATCACCAACGGAAACATTCTGTACCCACCGACCAGTGCCGGAGGCATGGACGCTTCCTTCCTCTTCCAGAACGTGAACGGACACTGTAAAGGACTGTTCACTGCCAAGTCTGGAAGCACCATTCCAAACGATGGCCAGAACTTTGCCTGGTACATGCCCTGTAAAGTGTTTGCTCAGGACGGTTCTACGCAGCCTGATAACAGTACTGTTTCCTACAACGGCTACGCCTGCCACACCTCGCAGTCTGCACGAGACACTTTCTACAATCAGAAGGTCACTGGTGAGGTCTACTTCACCTGGGACGACGTGCGAAACTCGTCTAGACAGCTGGTTGTCTACAACGGGAATGTTTTAGATCTCGACCTGATTGAGTGGATTGACTCTACCAACCTCAACTACCCCAGCGAGTTTGACCTGCTGCGAAATGACGTTACCTTGAAGGGACAGGATCTGTCCCAGTACCTCACAACCGGCAAGAACGGTCAGTCCATGAAGTGCCTGTCAGAGATCACCAAGGTCGGCTACATTGACACTGAACAGATTGGTTGCATTGCTTCTCAGGTCGTTCTGTACGTTTCCCTGGTCTTCATTATTGGTATTGTCGCTGTCAAGTTCGTCCTTGCCTGTTACTTCAAGTGGTTCATCACTGGAAAGCAGGGTGCGTTCTACATGGACAGGAAGCAGATGGTTGCACACGACCAGCAGATCGAGGACTGGGCCAACGATATCAACACCCAGGCGCCAATAAAGAACGTTACCTCTAAGCGGAACAAGCGACGAACCTTCACTGGCAACCCCAACCGAATCACAATGACCTCGCAGAACCCGCTACAGAGCACTTCGAAGCTTACCGGCGGCGCATCTATCTATAATCACGGAAACAGCTCTCGAGGCTCCTTCCTCATGAGCGGCGATTTCAACGACATGTCTTACCGGGGCACTAACTTTGAAGAGCCTACTGATGAGTTTGGCTTCTACGATGAAACTCAGGACTCCTCCGTGGGTAACTCCGACTACGTTGTTCCTCAACCTCCTGTCGATTACCAGCCTTTTGGATTCCCGCTGGCGCATACCATCTGTCTGGTCACGGCGTACTCAGAGTCTGTTGAGGGTCTGCGAACTACGCTGGATTCCGTTGCCACTACTGATTACCCCAACTCGCACAAGCTTCTGCTGATTATCTGTGACGGTATCATCAAGGGTTCTGGTAACGACATGAGCACTCCAGAAATCGCCTTGTCCATGATGAAGGACTTTTCTGAGCCTCCAGAGGAAGTGCTGGCCTACTCTTACGTGTCTGTGGTCTCTGGTTCCAAGCGACACAATATGGCCAAGGTGTATGCCGGTTTCTACAAGTACGATGACTCCACTATTGAGCCATCCAAGCAGCAGCGAGTGCCAATGATGGTTATTGTCAAGTGTGGCACGCCCGCTGAAGCCAATATGTCGAAGCCTGGTAACCGAGGTAAGCGAGACTCGCAGGTTATTCTGATGAGTTTCCTGCAGCGAGTCATGTTCGACGACCGAATGTCTGAGCTCGAGTACGAGATTTTCAACGGTATATGGAAGATTACTGGTATCGCCCCAGACTTCTACGAGATTGTGCTCATGGTGGATGCCGATACCAAGGTCTTCCCTGACTCCCTAACCCATATGGTGGCCTCCATGGTCAAGGACCCCGAGGTCATGGGTCTGTGTGGTGAAACCAAAATTGCCAACAAGAGTGAATCGTGGGTTACCATGATCCAGGTGTTTGAATACTTCATCTCGCATCACCAGGCTAAGGCCTTCGAATCTGTCTTTGGCGGTGTCACATGTTTGCCAGGTTGTTTCTGCATGTACCGAATTAAGGCGCCAAAGGGCGCAGATGGATACTGGGTGCCAATCCTTGCCAATCCTGATATTGTTGAACGATACGCAGACAACGTGGTGGATACCCTGCACAAGAAGAACTTGTTGCTTCTGGGTGAGGATCGATACCTGTCTACTCTCATGTTGCGAACTTTCCCTAAACGAAAGCAGATTTTCGTGCCCAAGGCCGCCTGCAAGACAATTGTCCCCAATGAGTTCAAAGTTTTGTTGTCTCAGAGACGACGATGGATTAACTCCACCGTGCACAACTTGTTCGAGCTGGTTCTGGTCCAGGATCTCTGTGGTGTCTTTTGCATTTCCATGCAGTTTGTGGTGTTTATCGATTTGGTCTCTACATTGGTGCTGCCCGCCGCCATTACCTTCACCCTTTACGTTGTTATCATTGCCATTGTGAGGAAGCCAACCCCTGTGCTTTCGCTGATTCTGCTGGGTCTGATTTTGGGTCTACCTGGTATCCTCATTATTGTCACAGCTCACCGACTCTCTTACGTCCTGTGGATGTTGATCTACTTGCTGGCGCTGCCAATTTGGAACTTTGTCCTGCCAATGAACGCCTACTGGAAGTTTGACGACTTCTCTTGGGGTGAGACTCGAACTATCGAGGGTGGTGACAAGGGTGGTCACGATGACGTTGAGGGAGAGTTCGACTCTTCTCAGATTATCATGAAGAGATGGAGAGACTTTGAGCGTGAGCGAAAGCGAGCTGCTGGCGCTCCCGTCTGGTCCAACAGTCAGTCCAACTTGGCTAACCTGACTGAGCCCTCATTGGAAGCCCCCAACCCGGCCATTGTCAACAGCCCATCCATGCTGTCTACTAGCGGGGTGAGCGACTTTCAAAACATGATTAGCAAGGAGGAGACGGTCTTGTGAGCAGCAGCGCTCACAAGCAGAGGCTGTATTGCAGCATAAGAGGGCTATACGGTAGCCTTGCAAAACAAATAGGATTTTGGGTAGTGACGGTAATAATGTAACTTTGTACGACTACACTGTAAGTCTAGGATTATATTAACTTAGATGCATTATGTCTTGACAAACAGTTTTTGGAGAGCCTCTATCATGTCAATGTCGTGTGCAGCCACAGACAGAGCTGCGGTGAGCAATGGGTACAGCTTTCGCAGTGAAGCAGAATCTTCGTGTGTGTCGAGAGTCTCAAGTATGAAAACCAGCTCTGTTCTCTGAATTTTTGGAATGGGCATGGTGCCTCGTAGTGGCTGGTCTCCGACGTATTGTGCCAAAACAAGAGCACTTCGCCATAACAGAGCGTTACCAGCATTGTTCTTGGCGGCACCGTCCGTGGCGAAGATTCTGGACAAGTCCTTGATGCACATATAAGCCACGTTCGACCTCGGCAACGGCGTTGGCTGGTCTGTCGAGCCGTAAAGGCTTCCCGCGACAATTTTTTGAATATCATTGCCGGTGGGTGATGAGTCCAAGTCAGCTAGATGGCTGTCTAGGGGCTTGTAGACGAACGAGTTTTGTATTAGTGCCCTGACAAGCTGATTCAGGAATGTTGATGGCGCCTGGTTTTTGGCATAGTGGGAAGAGATGGCTGTGGTTATTTTTTTGTAGAATGCGATGTCTAGGGTCTCATGCGTGGAGTCGTCATTCAGGGGAGAGTTCGGGGTGCCTGAAAGGGTCGCCCTGGCGCATCGCAAGATCAGCTCCCACAGAACGCTTTCAGGATTTTCCAGCTCTTTGTGAACATGACTAAGCATAGCCAAGAACACGTCAGTAGCGAGCTGCCACAGTTGCAGGTCTTCTTCATTTTTTCTGGGGGGGATGACGGGGCAGTTGAACTTCGTCTCGATAGGCGCTAGCAGCGACGTCAGGACATGCTGAATCGTGCCGTTTGAGCACAGCAGTTCGTAATGAGAAATCTTATCAATGTTGGCGGAAAGAAACTTTAGTGCATGGTGCGATAGGCTGACGAAAGTTGGCGTCTTCTGAGGGCCAGGAATCTCGTCTTTTTTAGTGAATGGAAGTGCCACAAGATCAGCGAGCATTGTCAAGCCTAGAGTGGCCTGTTGTGCTGAGCTTATCAAGCCCACTTCTTCTACTCGCTTCATGACAGCCGACTGCAGTGGCGACATGTGGTCACGGTCAGAGTAAAATTGTGGCAACACAGGATAAGAAGCGGCCTTTTCAAAGAGCTCGAATGTCTTTTCATTGTGTTTCTCAGAAACGGACTTTGTGAGTGTAAACAGCGGTGAGTACACATCAATCCAAGTGGTTAGAGACTCTTGTAGCTGTTTAGCGTCATGCATTTCGGCGTCAAAGGAAGGTACAGGCTGGCTGATCCAAAATTCCCAGGTCTCGTCCAGGCATTCACGGGGCAGCTTTGTGCCCCGCAGGAAAGGTTTAAGAACGTTGTCCAGGCCCTTGTAGACAGCATTGGCGAGCGTACTGCCGTTCGCTTCTGACAAGGCAATCATGGCTTTGTAGTAGGACATGAGGTCGGCCCATACTTCCTTAATGTTGCCCTGCGAAACAAACACGTGTGCAAAGAGAGCATGGATGTTGCTCAGTCCGTTGATGATCAAAATTATGGTCTCGTTCCACTGCTTAGGCTCTTCAGTGGACGGGGGTCGGATTGACATGATTGCTGGGAAGACCACCGTCTGACAAGTTCGCCACACGTTAGGCGCCAGAGTGTTGCCGTGAGCCTCGAAAATTCTGAATAGAATCTGAATGGCGCCATTCCGAACCTCTGACCGCGAGCTGTCGACAATATTGGCCAGCCGAAGCAATGACACGACCCATAGACACTGTATCGCCATGCTTGTGTCCGGCGGCAACAGCAATTCCTCTGAGGTCAACACCTTGCTCATATCACCAACATTTTTTTCAGTTAGCAATTTCCAGAGATGGTCAGAGACTGTCCAGAAGAAGCTGATTGACGAGAAGGAAATGTTCAAGTCGTGCTCTTGATTGCAGAACTGGTACAGGGTGTCGATCAGCACAATCAAGCAGTCGTCGGGAAGACACATGAGGAAGTCATTGCAAATTAGCTGCAGAGACTCGAATCCCAGCTTCACCAGTTTGCTCAGCTGTCTCTGCTGCAGCTCGTAGTTATGAAACACGCTGCTGATTAGCTCCAGAACTGTGCCCCAGCCGTCCTTGAGTTTACCTCCGCATTGGTCAAGCAACTTGTTGACGTTGTCCATGATGAGAACGTGATTGTCAAATCCGCCTGCATTCACCACCTCCTCAACTGTATTTTTAACTGTCAGCAGAATGTTGCTTCCAGCCTTGAGAGATTCTGAGCGCGAAGCAGACTCGCTGCTTGCCTTAAGGATGGCATCATTGAACACCAAAGTCGCCCGGCGTCGCACTTCTGGGTCTACTTTAGCCGTGATAACCTTTGTGAGGTAGTTCATGATGAAATCCCAGTTCTTATCTCTTGCGTCGTGGTCGACAAATCGCACAATGTTGACATAGAGCAGTTCGTTCAGAACTTCAAAGAGTAGGTATGGGTCTCCTTCTTGGATGGTAATCAGGTCTTTCAGGACTCCACTTTCTGGGCTCCTGTGCTCCTCATCTATGATTTCCACGTCCAATGTTCTGGCGCTGGTGTTGCAAATGGCCTGAATGAGATCGAAGAGTTCATCTTCTTTGTATTCCTTAGTGACACTGAGCAGGCGAATGAATGAGTTTTCAACGGCTCCGGCGTCACCGCCAGACTCGCTAAACACCCTCACGCCTGCTGCATGGCGCCCAGCAGAGCCTCTTCGAGCGGTTTTGTGCAGCACAATATCCGCAGCTTCTAGGACTTCAAAAATGATGCTCCAGCTAGAACCCAGTGTAGTTCCCATAGAAACGCCGACATTGAGCAGCGCCCGACAGCAGAGGACGTTATATTTTGTGTTTTCCACTGGTTTTGGTCCTACAGGGGCGCTTACCGACCGTTGCTGAACAGCCCCAGCAAGGGTTCCCACCAGTCCCTCAACACCAGTGAGCTTCTTTGAGTCGTCGATAGGCGATTGAGTGAGCAAAGTGAATCGACCTAATAGCCTCATGAAGGCATCTCGCGGCTCGGACAGTCCCAACATGCCCACGGCTTGGGCAAATTTCTGTGTAGACCTCACCAGCATGTGGTGCAACTCTTGGTCAATAGTCGAGTAAAACAGGCTTGTGTAGATGGACAGGACTTTCTCCCAGCAGGTCGAAATCAAGTTCGTGGTGACACTCATTTTGTCTTCCTGGTCCGGGCGCGGAGAGGTCTGTCCTATCCTTGGGGTGGACACATCAAGTGTGCTGCTGTTGAGGCCCACGTTAAGCTTGTGGTTGACGTACTTGAACAGTCCATCACTGAGCGAGTTGGCACAAACCAAAACCAAGTAGCAAATGTACGAATCTGAGAACCGTGGTGACTCGGCCTTGTCGAGCAAGTCGATACACGGAACCCGCACAGACGAGTACCGCATAGACAATCCCGCTACTTGCTCGTCGTCCTCTTCTGGCGGTACAAACGGCGTGGTGCAGGAGCCTTTTCCTATCACCAGCGAGTGTTCAGTGATTATGTCGTCGAACGCAGCAATCATTTCCGAAAAAACTGGCCGTCGGTCGGCATTGAAGTCGTACTCTTGGTATATATCTTGGATCAAGGACAGCTCCAGACACGTACCCTGAAACACTTCCATGCACAGTAGCCGCTTCCAGTACGGCGAACTCTTAGGCTCCAGCATGTGAGTCAGCATGGAGAAGATCACCTCGCCTTCAACCTTCAGAATCGGTAGCAACCGTCGCACCAGTAGGTACAGCACTCTCGCCACTCGCACAATGACGGGAAACTCTTTCTTCTCTATGAACGACCTCAGCAGCATTGGCGCCACACGAGTTCGTAGGACGTGCGCCAGCTCCGCGTGCGCAAGGAACAAGTCGCTGTGGTTAGTCAGAATACTCTCCAACAGCTCCAGCCCAAACGTCTCCGGAATATGCGAGTACGGCAGAAAGGTGGGCTTCTGCTTTTCCGTTAGTATGCATAGATCGTAGAAGATTCGTACTGTGTCGTATGCCGCCGGGCTCACCGAGACTCGTCCGCCATTGTTGTCGATAGGAACCTGGTATGACGTATGCAGATTGGACACGTCGAGGTCCTCGTCTTCCTTAGCCACTTTGTCAAAGATTGAAATGACAATCTGCTGGTACGTTGCTGAGGCAGTGTTGGTGACCACAGACACCTTGCCTGACCCCTGAAGCATAGAGCATATCAGCAGTAGCCGCGCAATGAGGTCGTCATACATGTACTGCTTGTAATTGAGCGTCAACGGGGTCAGGATCTGTAGAATTTTCAGCTGAATCTCCATTCCCAAGTGTGAGGCTTCCTTCAGGGCGTCTAGAACCTGGCCCAATTGGTTCGTGGGTAGGCCTTGTAGGTTGACGAGGCTCTGTAGACATTGAATGCCAATAGCACAGTATTTGGCGTTCCGAGTAAGGCACGCTTGGATAAACGGGCTTATAAAGTTTGGATCCTTAGCCAGGTCTAGTTAGACACCTTCCCATGCTGATACTCACGTCTAAAGAACTCCCGTTCATCACCACTGTACGTCTTGAGCGTCTCCAAGCTCTTCTCGGCGGCCTGGTTAGTTTCCTCATAGATGAAATACTCACCACCTTGATGTCATTGTTCCGCCTCTTGGTCTGTGAGACCAAGTTTGTCAGCTCAGAAACCAGCTGGTTGACCGTCGACATGGTGACGTTGAATACACGTGATTCGTGATGTAGTCTTGGTCTCCCACCTCGACTTGTGACCTATAGTTTCGAGTACCGTACTTGAATAAAAACCGGATAACTTGAGGAAATAACTAATCAGTAATAAATCTATGCCTAAATCACATTCACCAGCCAATACCTAAATCACCAACCAAACAACAATCCACGACCCTTTTGCCTTTTGTATGGGTGTCACGTGACGCGCGCATTGTGACCTATAACGCGCCGACAAAAACCTCACATCCACTGGTGGTGGAAAATTTAAAGCATGAGACGAGCGTTAGTGCCTGCCCGGTGTGGGCTGAGGGCTTACTCGTCGTACCGGAAGTCGGCACTACCCTTCCGGGACTTTGAAGCTGTCAAGCGACATTCTCGAGGAATCACTGAGAGCGACCTAGCTCTTGATACATTTTTGTCACGACACCGACCTCTGTTTTTGATGGACCTTAGGGGACACAACAGTGTTCCCAGGTCTACTATTTCCCCCTGGTTCCAGTCTCCTAGTGGCGAGCACCTGAACAAGGACATTGAGACAGTTCCTGCCGAGGTTGTTGACCACTTGACACCATTCAAGGCCCAGAACGATGCTGAGATTGAGGAGCTTCATGAGTTGGAGACGGATCCCATCATGGCCCTGTCCAAGCTGCAAGAGAAGATTACTGATCTGGCCACCGAGGCTAGCGAAGAGGCTGGCGAGGACAAGTCCAAGCTCAAGGTTAAGGGTATGGTTCTAGATCTGAATGCGGGATCCACCGCCACTGTTACGATTGTGCGACGAGACGGCAACAGCAAGCCTGTGGTGGAAAAGTACGTTCTGACTGCGGAGGGCGAGCAGGAGGAGCTGGAGGCTACTTCTGTCAAGCGAAAGCGACGAATAAAGATGAATCGACATAAGTACAAGAAGAGGCGTAAGGAGCAGCGGGCGCTAAGGAGAAAGCTGGGTAAATAGTCTTGAGCGACCGTCCGATGAGAAAAAGCAGCAAATAAATAATGTACATATAGGGCCTCGTTAGAGCCAAATCATTCACGTCATTGACAGCTGGGGTTACAGCGTAGTCGCTTTTGCGGGGGGTCGTAAAACAGTTAAATAACGATGCGGTGGTGAGTAGTATGCAGTGACTGCCGGCAGTCCTTGTTGATGCAGTTGGTTGTGTGTGCGTGCTGGGGATCACAGGATGTAGGCGTGAGACGGTGTATGAGAAGGGCACGGAGTCGGCGTGTTTCTAAAATATCCAAAGAAACCGTTCGCCTCGAAGTCCGAATGGTCCATCACCGTGGGCGGACTGGCGCCGTATAGCCCCGTAATCTCAATCACGTTGTCTGTGAACCAGATAAATGGGCTGGCTATTTGCTTGATGAGCTTCCCGCCCGGGTTCATGGGCTGCGACGAGACCGATATGGTCGGGGCTAGGAAGTCTGTCTCTTCCTCGTATATCCTTCGTCCTAGGACCCTGCTGCAGTCCCTCTCGGACTCCACGGCCCTGAGCCGTCGTGCCCATTCCCAGACAGAGATGATGGAGAACAGCTGCGAGAGCCAATTGATGGAGTCTGTCCAGTACAGTTTCCACCAGCCCGCGACGTCCACGATGAAGAGCACCATCGGCGTCAGAACCGAGAGCATGTTCACCACGGTGAAGAACGCCAGCTTGCGGTCGAAACTCAGCGCAAAGTTGACAAAAGTCGTGTAGTACACTGCAGCGGCGTACATGAATGTGATGGAGATCTGGAACAGATAAGAGAAGGCCGGCAGTGCGCCGGAATCGTTTGTTGCAGGATTGAACACCGAAACGGCCCACAGGATCTGCCGGGTGACAGTCAGTACGAGGCCGATCCACAAAATGAGTCGCTTGTCCTTCTTGCGCCTGAACAGACACATGGCTGTCTGGACCTCCATAATCATGAGGAAGAACGAGCAGACAATGTGGAGAATCGTCAGCGACTTGTTGGTCTCCAGCATGTTTCCCAGGAGCACGGGGTTGATGAAGCCGTCGTCGTACATGGCCTCGATTTGCAGCGTCGCCATGACGAAGACGGTCGTCACGAAAACGGTCGAACATACTGTCGCGATCTTCTGCAACAGCGGCCTGGACAAGCCCAGATAGAGAATAGTTAGTATGATGCAAATAATGGTGGAGGTGGACAGAGAGTACAACAAGGGCCACAGGGTCGAGGTCGGGCCGGACTCTACCGAGACGTAGGTATTCCAAGTTGCGTTGGTGATGGCTCTCCACTGGCCGGCGTCTGCGTCGACATAGGTAATAGGCTCGCCAAAGGCACAGCTGGGCGTAAAAGTCAGATTCTGTCCGCCAAGTTTATAGGCCTTTGCTCTGATGAAGATTGTCCCTGACGGGAAAGGAATCGAGATGGGAGAACAGGCGGGGTTCGCAGTCTGCGTGGGCAGCCGCCAGTCCCAGTCTTTTGCCATGAGTCTGGGGAGCGCCGAGGATGGTGAAGGACCAAGACTTGACGCCCAGGAAGCTCCTACGGCTGGTACTATGAGCAATCCAAGCATTGGGGAGGAATTTGCTGGCCTGGGCTTGGTAGGCTTGGTCAGGCTTGGCGCTTGGCACTCGCCGCCATCAGCGCCGGCCCGCCAGCGCTAGCAATCTTTTGTCTTTCATATGCTACAGTCTTAGCTGGCTTGTTGAGCTCTGTCTAGACAAGTCCGCTCACTGTGCTGTACCACTGTGGCGTTGGTGCAGGCTGGTCATCACATGCAGGCCGGAAATTCTACACGTACGTACTCAACATGAACAAGTAACTACACGTACGCAGCAGATTCTACGCTGATGCATGGCAGAAATGCACGGGCCTGGAAACCATTGTTTGATGTGCTGGTTATCACGATATGCCACGGTTAGTTGGCTGTCACTAGTCACCGATCGTGTTTCAGAGTTCCGTCACGTTCGGCATAAAATTCCGGTCAAGGTAGGTGACCATAGTTGTTAGACCTAACGGGTGATGTGAGAGATGAAATGAGGCTCTTCAGTAAAAAAAAAAAAAGTCTGGATGTACGTCCCTTACTCACTTTGTAATTCCACGGTCCCTCCGGCAACGCAGCCGTGCTTGACTATAACTTTGCCTACAGCGTTATAGGACCCTTCTGAACTTGTCCACCAAAAATAGATATATCCGAGCCAGGCCACGATCGGCCACAGCTCCGTGTGCTGTATGAAGATGGTCGGAGCAGCAACAGTATAATCAGGTATCTCAGGCCATTTTCTGCCTGAGTCCACGGCTGCCACTCATGTACAACAATGTATGTACGGTGCAGCCTCCTCACGCAGGTCTTACTGCGATTACGGCCTGCAAAATCAAAGTGTCAAAACGCTGTAGCTCTCCTCACACCCTGTCCGCTGTATGAGCACTGTATCTGCACTATCGGCATGAACCACTGTTTGCCCGCTTAGACACTCACACGCTCTGGGACACTCAGGCATAACATGTTAGGACGATCTTCAGGCAAATGCATTCTGGGGACCCTGTCTTACATCGACGCGTCGACCAACCCGAGCCCCTAGAAGTCTCTTCAAACTGGTACTAAATATACACAGTTTGATGATCACATGTACGCTCGCAATTAGTCCCACTCACTGCAGGCGAAAGTCGCTTCGCTCTTTTCGCCCTTCGCCTTTAGTGGAGTGGAGAGATGCGCGTTGACAGCGCGCGTGCATTCACCCCTAAACCAAGACAACCACAGTCAACTGTACAATATCGCACAACGTTCTCCAAACACTGATGGAGAGCCGACTGGCGACGGACCAGCGGACCAACGGCTACGGCGGGCCGAAAATGCCCGCTGCCTTCCGTACGATCGCCGACGCGATCCCGCACGAAGGCACCCCGACCATCCTTGGTCCTAATCCCAGTGTCCCTGGCTCGCCCTCTACGCCCCGGCCCGCGGTATCGCGAGAGTCCAGCGGCCCCGTGCGACGTTTGCACGGGTCCAAGTCGTCCCCCGCGCTAGATCGCCTTGCAAAGCTGCAATTTGAGCAAGACACCCAACAGTTTTCCGACTTTCTCCAGACCTCAGGTCTTTTCAACAACGAAGCAGAGCCTGAGCCTGTCACGCCAATGACTCCGATGTCGCCAATGGACAATGGCTACTCGTCAGCTGAAAGCACCTACACACGCGATATTCCCGAGTCAATCTACAGCAGAGCAGAGCCTGAGAACAACATGTCCGAGTCTCGGCGTTCTGCCTCGGTCGTTCGTCTGTCCATGGATCTCAGCGTTCAAAAGTCTATAAAGGGAACTCCAAGAGACAGATACGGATTCAAGAAAAAGTCAAACTTTATCACGGAGGAGGCCTACGATCGGTGGTGGGACGGCTACGAGAAGTATGTCAAGCGCAGAAAGCGAAAGTGGGTCAAGTTCATGAAAGAATCTGGGCTTTACGATGAAAACCCCGTCAGATTCCCTCCAAAGTCAGAGAAACTCAAACGATACATTAGAAAGGGCATCCCCGCAGAGTGGAGAGGTAACGCCTGGTTCTACTTTGCCAAGGGCCATGACAAAATCTCCTCGCATCCTGGCATGTACGACAAGCTCTGCAAGCAGACCATGAACCTCAAGAATAATGACACGGAGCTAATTGAGCGTGATCTCCAGCGAACTTTCCCTGACAATATTCACTTCCGTCACGAGCACGACGAGCAGACCGAGACTCCCCTAATTCAGGCCCTGCGACGAGTCCTCGTGGCGTTCTCCGTCTACTCTCCAAAAATTGGCTACTGTCAGAGTCTGAACTTCCTCGCCGGTATGCTACTACTCTTTATGGACGAGGAGAAGGCCTTTTGGATGCTGGTCATCATCACACAGCGATATCTTCCCGGTGTTCACGAGGTGAACTTGGAGGGTGTTAATGTCGATCAGGGAGTCTTGATGCTGTGCGTTCGAGAGAGCCTTCCTCAGCTGTGGAATAAGGTTGGTGTCGATTTTGAGGGTCAGCACTACGAAAACATTCTCACCAAGTTGCCGCCAATCACGCTGTGTACGGCCTCGTGGTTCATGAGCGGGTTCATTGGCAATCTTCCCATCGAGTCAGTTCTGCGAGTCTGGGACTGCTTCTTCTTTGAGGACTCCAAGATCTTTTTCCGGATCGCACTTACGATTCTGAAGCTGAGCGAGGCTGAAATTCTACAAGCAAACCCTAGCCGAAGGATGCTAGATGACCAGATGGAGATTTTCCAGGCAATCCAGAACCTGCCCCGTGGACTTATAGATGCGTCCATGCTCATGGAGCGATGCTTCAAGCGCAAGAACGGATTCGGCCACATTTCTCAGCCAGAAGTGATCCAGCTGCGTAAGTTCGTCGCAGAACGACGACGAGAAGTGACACTCAAACAGCAACAACGACAGCTCAATGAACACAGAGCAGGTAATTTCAGCAACTCCACCACGGACCTACAGGAGTACTATAAAATGATGGGCAAGAACAAACCACGGGCCAGCGGATCCGTGCTGCATCTGTCCAAGCGCATGAAGAGCCTTAAGCTCAAGAAATGATATGTTACGCTAGATATATTTAATCTAAACTAGACGCGGTGTGATGTGCGTTCCACGCCGCTTCTAGAACACTGCATGACTCTGTACCATTCTTCTGTCCTAGTTTCTTGACCAGAACTTGTTTAATTTCGCTCCACAGGTCGGTATCAATTGACTCCGCCGTCAGTGGAAGTTCTTGCGGCTTCTCGGGCTGGGAAACCATGACGGTGATGGCCACCTTGCTATCATCATCGCTCAATTCTCGCAAAACCTTGGAATCTGGAACAATCTTTCCCCTCACAAGGAATCGTAGGTTAGATGTAGAGTAAGGGACCTCCTGGTCGGCCAGCGGTCCATCAGGGTCACCAAGGATAGTCTCCTTGATAGTGAGTATAGTGCTGGACGCGGCCATGTGCCGCAGTTCAATGGCAAACTTGGGCGATTTGATGGATTTCAGTGAAACAGTGATTGAGGGCTCCACGCTGTTCTTAGAAAAGTTTCGCTTCTGCTTAGGCTTCGGCATATTGGGCAGGTTCTAGGTCAGTTTGATCTGGGCGAAGAGGCACTTACCACTAATGGCCGGGCCCCTAGGCTCTTTGGCTCAGGAACATAATCATTGGGAAGCTCCAGTGGATGTGTGTCCAGGAGTTCTGTGAATGCTTTGATGAACTGGGATTCAGTGACAGTGGCCATCTTGAGTATCGATTTCGGGGTTCGCCTAATTGGGTTGATAAATTGGTCACGTGATTGTTCTAAGATGCCAGCAAGCTACCAAAAAGCAGTGTGAAAGTCAAACCCATGCTCATTTAATACTATGCGATAAATACACATTCAGCTAGCTATCTGGAATGCTCAATGAATGTCAGAATGTTAGTTATGCTCGTTCTGTCCAAGTTCGTACTCAAATGCCTGTGACGTCCTGAAGGAAGTCTTGTAGCGCCTCGCTACTGTCTCCTGCTTGAATTCTGTGTTGAAACACACTGAAATCTAGGCCTATCTTTTCCGAATCCACCCTCCATGCTCGACCAGGTTTTCCTGCGAAAACTGTTCGACGTAGAATGGTAGAGCTGTCGCGCCGCAAGACCAGTTCGTAAACCTCCTGTTTCTTGACGCTTACCACCAGGCAGCGAGACATCACCTTTGAAGATTGAGGTGCGATCTCACCGTCTCGGAACATTGCCCGCGCGATCTTTTCCTCAAAGCCTGGTGGACATGCTTGAAGAGAGAAATCGGGATGGAACTCAGGGATGTGGCCGGCAATGAAGGCAGGCTTCTCTATAAGACGGACCTTTCGGATGCCATTTCTCTTCTTCCATGTGCTTTGTACCTTTTCAAGTGGTTCTACGGTGACCACACTTCCCTCGTATGAGTATTCCAGCTTCTGCGGATGCTGAGCTGGCTCTGAGTCAATGGAAACCCCGGAAAATGCTCGATCAAAATTTCGAGGAAGAGAAAGCTCTGAGTAGTTATCAAAACTTGACATATCTCTGTCAAAAGACTCTCGTGAGCGTGATGCAAACGGTGATGATGGTGCTCGAGACCACAGTGAGGTCCAGGAAGTCCCGGTCACAGAACTAGCAAGTAGGGACCGCGCCTGGCCGGGCGATGAATATGAAAATGAAGGCCGAATTTCAACAGCCGATGCAATAGGTGGACTTAGAGGGCTTCGTGGACTTCGCGGACTTGCGGCCAACTCGCGGATTGTAGCAGTCTCGATTTCTTTTTTGTGATGTCCGGTCTGCGATTTCGCTTGGCTCTGGCTCTTGTTGTCTGCAGGTTCATCCTCGTCTGTATCTGAGTCAGATTCGCTGTCCGAGATTGCGCCATTGTCGCTGCTGTTCATCGCCGCCAACAGGTACACAAACCGCCTCGCGGTGACCCGATTGTTGCTGATAACGATAGTTCTAGTCGGACACCGGTCTCGACTGTTTACCCTGATGTATGCAGCGATAAGCGTGTTTACGAAGTCAGGGCACGTGTTTGTGTATGCCCAGTTGAGCTGGGAATATAGGGCAGCGTGGCCGCGGATCGACACACAGGGTACCTTCAATGCGCTGAGAAATCGGCAAACAAAGTAATCTGTTTCCATCTTGGCGTTCTGTATGATTTGCGCGGTAGCGGGTTGTGTCGTTGGGAAGCCACAGAAAACAGCCTGCAGATCCGCGAGGCCGAGAGATAGTTGATGCCAATGCGTTGTGAGAGACTCGGAAGCTGCCGCTGGGATGTTGAAGATTATGCAAATGCCTATAAGTGGCGGTTGAGGTTGCGGTGGACAAATCATTGGGCTTCGCGGTGGTGGTGGCGGATTTCGCACTGCAGTGGTTAGCGTCGGGTTCCACGGAGCAGCGGAGGTATCAGTGGTGTCTGATGTGGTGGTGGAAGTTCCGTCATCCGAGTCAGAATCGCCAGAATCCTCAGTGAAAGTAGCGGTTCTAACGGGCTCACGGCCGCCGCCAGCCCGGAACATCCTACTGACTATCCACGTACGCCGCTCGCCGTCGCCTGGCACAGGATGAAGCTTAGTAACTGGCTCTGTAAACTTAAGAGGCGCACCGCCAAAGACAATCTCCTTGAGAAGACGATCGGAAGGTCGACCTGCACCCGTGGCAAGTCGGGGCCCGCTGGCGGAAGCGGGCCGCTCAAACGATCGCACAACAGACCCAGAGACGGCCCGCAGGCGGTCGGCAGAGACAGGCCGCTCGCCGCTGGGGTACGCCGTGGACACGGAGCGGACCGAAGGTCGGCCAATACGAGCGCCGCCGGGCCGCGAATCAAACAAGCACTGGACGGCGGCGTCCGTTACCACAACTACCCGCACATCGCTGGGATCCAGCTCTACTGCCGGTCGCGCAGTTGGGCCGCCATATAACAACTCTCTGGTCTCCGTCTCCTCCCGCAAAGCGTCGGCGCTAAACCGGCCCTCAAACGAAAACAACCGCCCAAGCATGAAGCGGCTTGCGTAAAATCCGAAAATCGCAGGTTCCCCTAATCACGTGGCCCTCACGTGTAAAGTGTATGATGACGGTAGCGAGCGTATGCTAGTCAACTAGCACGTAATCGTATGCTGACTCTCAGAAGCAGCTCCTAGTGATCGACTACTCCCAAATTTCCCCCAGTCACGTGCTGCGTCACGTGCTGTCATGCACCAGGTCAATCAGCTCCGTATCGTTTTCCTATGCCTGTCTGTGGGGATTGCAAGGATAAGGTTAGTGTCTTGATTGGTAATGTCGTGGAGCGCACTGGGCAGCGGTTAGGGTTGTGCGGCGTGCGGCGCTCCACATTTGCACAATCGGTGGTGATTGGGTAGCCGATCGGTGCAGGTGCAAATACATAACAATTGGTGACGGTAATATAGAGAACAAATGGTGCACCGTTTGCATTTTTCAATCCAGTTAACTTCAGCTCTGCATCGAGCCGAAGTGGACAATCCGTGGTCATGTAAGGCGCTTACATCAGAACACACGCCTCAGTCTCTTCAGCTTGCTCTCCGTCCGTGGTCTAGAGCAAGATATCGAAGGCGTTACATGTACAATTATCGGCATCAGTCAACTCTCGGACAGTATAAGCGGTGTGTTTGACAAGCCAAGTCCGGCTGTTGGTGAACTAATATCCTCCACACAACAAGCCAAAACAATAGCAAATACGGAACATTCGCTGTGAAGTGTATTTGAACAGAGCGACAGTATTCAAAGATTCTCACGAGTACAATTGGGGCACAAATGCATACAATTGTTAGCATAGTCGGAGTGATGTCTGAAACTTTTCAGTGTCAAGTAAGTCAGTGGTTAGGGTTTCAGTTATCCGACGACACACTCGACAGTGTGAGGTTGCTTGATTAGGCGAATAGTCAACAGAACGGAGCACCTAAGCTCGCGCAGGCTCACTCTCCCTAAGTTGTCTGGCAGGTCGCTGTCTCGCTCTAGTTCGGCAATCAACACGTGTGCTCAAAGTACGGAGTCCCTGTCGAGTCGCCCTAATCTCAAGAACAAAGCCTTCTTCACGGTTTTGCATTGCTTGCACTAATACTGGCCAGGGGGTCAATTTCATCCTGTGTTAGAGAGACCTTCCTTCCTATTGTCACACTTCGGCCGGAGTAATCCTTGTTCTCACTTGTCCCTAAAGAGCAATATGCCACTATAACGGGGAGCGCCATGCCTTGAATTACTGATTACAAATTGCAAAGGAGGCTGCGGTAGATTATACTTTGAGGTATTTTAAGCGGCAAGACTCACTAGCGGTTCCTTTATGAACACAAATTTCAAAATGGTGCCTGACGTCGACGAGCATTCCCAATCTGTGCTTGATGAGGAGAGAGACGAATTCGTTGACGCTCTCGTTGACACTCTTGCCAAAGCTATTCATGCGCCGGTGATGAACCAGCTAGAGGTGAAATGGTGGTGCGCCATTGCAGTTGGGCCGGCTCTGGTCATTAATCTGTGGGTTGTTTTGTTTTTCACGTGGATATTCATCAAGCGTGGGTTCACCTTCGATCTTGCCAGCACCAGAGATATGGCGAAGGAACTATAACTTGATGTCTCCGTGTTCAGCAGCTCACATACATGCACGCAGCTGAGCTCATTTTACTTAACAATCACAAAGCACTCTATAAGTAAGCTAACCTCGACTCCTCTTGTTTTATAAAGATCTAGTTAGGCCAGAACATCAATCACATCTCTTCTCGATGACACTGACGCCCAAAGAAACACAAACATTGCGCAATGTTGAGGAGCAACTGAAAGAAAGGATGCCTATGGAATTAGTTGAACGTGACTGGGAGGTCGTTAAACTAGTTTTTATAAGACTCTTACGTTCTGGGGAGTGGCATACTTTTACTTTTGGTTGGCTAAGGCCATTTGGCCGATGAAGGATCAAAGCTAGCTCGAAGGATCCAGACCGGCCAGAAACATATGTCAAACGGCTACTTTGTCGTGACGAAAGAAGAGCTAGCACGCTGCTAAGAACACGTTGCAGTTCTCAAGACCGGATATGCAGGCAAAGTACTTCCTCGATGAGATATATAGATCGGGGTAGATCATACACGACTTCGTTTAGAGCGGACTTACCGATAGCTCAAATCGCGAATAATGTGACCTGTAACATTCTATACACAGCCGGCAGGCCGATGTTCTTGGCCATAAATAATCACCGAACGATATATTTGCCAAACTTGTCGCCTAATTCATCTACACGATGATTCTATCACTCTGGTGGCCCAACATCTACAAGGCTGTGAAAACCTTGTGTAACCCCAATACATTCGGCCTGATCTTGTCCATTACTTTGCATTTGACTGTTACATATGCTATCGCATACGCCGGAGAAGACAAACAATGCACCGGCACCTACGTCTTCTCAGCGTTGACGTTCGTTGGGTTTATTGGCTACATTTGGTCCACCTCTCAGGCATCGAGAATCCCTGCCCAGGTTGTCACCCAGACTCTGGCTCTCGTCGAGGCGCTCGGCCGAGACCTCAACCGAAAGATTGACGCTCTTTCAAACAAATTCGACCAGAAAATTGACCTTATTTCAGAAGATCTAAGAGTCACTCGAGAAGTTACCGAAGAAGTTCACAAGGATACCCAAGAAATCCGTCTCCAGCTTGCCGCTGAACCCCCGGGGGACGGGTTCAAAGAGGCCATCAGGACTGTGGAAACCGCCATTACGGAGGTCAAAGCCACCAAGTCCAGCGTCGATGCCACCAAGTCCAGCGTCGATGCCATCCAGTCCAGCGTCGATAGCACCATGTCGGATTTGGTGAACTCAACTTTTGGTCAGGCCTGCGTCGGGAATAAAACGATGTACAGAAGGAAACATGGAAAGTTCAAGAAGTCGTCATCGCCACCAATCGCGAAAGAGTTCGATGACAAGAGCAAATAGAGGTAGTGTCGCTAGTTAGAAGCAATTAACAACAGATCTGTTCAGAATTCACTCCCTCGTAATCCAGTCGAAAGCGAATCTGAAGTCACTTCGAATCGAATGGCGATCATAATGCTGAGAATAGCGGTTCAGACGTCAGTTCCAGGAAGACTCGCCAGCCGCGGCGTCGAAACGGATCAGCCCAGATCCTCTT
This sequence comes from Blastobotrys muscicola, assembly GCA_003705745.3. Lineage (NCBI taxonomy): Eukaryota > Fungi > Ascomycota > Dipodascomycetes > Dipodascales > Trichomonascaceae > Blastobotrys > Blastobotrys muscicola. Next base: position 600,587 of record PPJL03000004.1, read on the forward strand.
GGCTTGCAGGAGGAGGAGTTGTACTTGTATAGTTGTAGCAGGATATCAATAACGCTGATTGGAACTTAAGGCTCACCTAGCTGGCGTGAGTTGGGGAGCTTAATTGGCTCCATCTCATACCATGGGGGTGATACGGGTCTCGAGTGTAACTAGTTGTCCAGACCGTATTGATCTGACCAGTATACTGTGGTGATTGCTTTTAGTTTTTGAAATCCTCAAACGGCCAGGTGGCCATGAGAGAAAGCAGAGGTTCGCAAATCGAACCCAAAAGCTTTCAACGACTAACCCTGACATTTGTTGACAGTGATCGCGAAGCACGGACGTAGAGGAAGCTGCTTTCTTTTTGTTCGCTGGTCAGTTCCGACGACGTCAAAGTCAAACGTAAGCCGTGAGAGTATATACCTGCTGCCTGCATATACTCACCGACGGCAATTTCAGCCTTTACCACCCTGGCACCAAGCCTGGTAATGATCATGCGAGTTCCGTTACAGCATAACAGGAGCACCAACTCGAAGTTTCATGATAGGGGTCGACGGCTGGCACAATTCCGAGTCGTTCCTCTTTCTCTTCTAATATAGTTCCTTACCGGTCCTGCAGCACTCAAGGTTCACACTGTTGCGCAAAATACCGAATCCAGTACCTGGGAATTGTAGGATCCAAAGCACGGAACCCCAATCACCTCACCAACACCTCGTTTTCTCTCTGCTCCAAGATCTCCAAGGTTCTGAAAGCCGTTCACGCCGCCGAACACATTTCAACCTTTCGCGTTAAGAGCTTCGAGACTCCGTCCGAAAACCTTGTAGAGAATCAACCTCAACCAGACCTTCTATAGCCACCGATGACATGATTCACTTCGCAGCCGCGGGAGGAGTATGGAGGCCCAGACGTCGATCGGTTCCAGAGAATACTCGCCAACAAATCACAATGGTATTCGACGATCAGCTAGAGTTGTTGAGACTTGACTGCCCGAATATTGAGGCCTGGACCTCATTCCTCGCAGACTGTGAGGGTGAGACGTGCGTCTCGAAAGATTGTAGTAACAAGTTAGTTCAGCATTGATCTATGCACAGAGCCAAAGAACAAAAAGGAGAGCTCGGCAACGGGGAATTGAACCCCGGTCCCCCGCGAGCTGTTCGTCGTCTTGTGAAGATGTTGAACTGACAGGCGGAAATTCTAGCCACTAAACTATTGCCGATTTCTGGGTGGCCGATGCAGCCCGATTCTTGGTAACCTCAACATCCTCATATTGCAAACGAATTCCAGCTTGATTTTCCAGTGTATTGGCCATTCTAATGGACACCAATGGCAAGAAGGCGGCAGGCCCAGACGGAATCAAGACAATCGCCATCCAGCAGGCATGGAA